>HG995321.1:4321376-5012523 GCA_905333045.1 Lysandra bellargus
TAAATTAACGCATAGCTTGAAAACTACTACTCGGGCTTGCATCACAAATTACTTTTGTATGGAAGCAACACTGAAAATTTGAAAAAAAAAGTATTTTATTTCAATTGACTTCACTTGAAAAGTATGGAGCAGCTGCTTTATTTTTTCGCTATTTCACTGTTACTTCCATACAAAAAGTTATTCGTAATGATGAGCCCTAGTAATGGTTTTCAAGTTATGAGTTACTTACATGTTGTACACCTGTGTCAACCAACTAACCCAGACACGCATTTTATCTTGTATTAAAAGCGTCGTATAGAAATAAAAAAATTAAAATTGTAGGTTATTTATTTCACCATTATGAAACCACCTTTATCCAAAAATTGTGTCACTTTTGTGTAACGGTAACACAAAATCTTTTGTGTTACTATTTGACAATTCTGGCGGCCTTACCCTGAAACAAAATTTTTATTCTATTTTATAACAATTTGTGTGTAAAAAAGTTACAACTATAGAAATATGATATAGCTTTCAGATAAAACATTTGAAATATCCCAACTCCAAGCTACTATTGATGATTACCATAGACAGATATGTGAAAGTGATAACAAATATAAATGTGAAATTGCCAAGTTAAAAAATAAAAATCAAGAGTTACAATTTGCATTAGAAGAAGCGCAAAAGGATAGAATGGGAAACACATCTAGAACACACTTATGTAGTCAGGCTGCCAGTTGTAATGGAGATTTCCTGTCAGAAGCTGGAAGCTTGGTAATATTTTTTTAATATTTCCCATAATTATCCCCTTGGAAACCACATATTTTGCATCGCTAACTGCTGTACTCAGAGACGAATATAAATTACTTAATTGTAATTTGATGAAGAATTTGGCAGATAATACATGGGGCTTATGAGTTATGTCAAGATATTAATTTAATTCCAATTGAGTATTTATTATTTAATGTTCGTCTCTGAGTGCGGGAATATAAGATTTTTTGAGTCTGTTAAAATAGCTCCAGACAATAATTATTGAGTAACTACTTTATGGAAAGATAAACAAACCATTCTTTGTATAGATAATAGTATTATAGAAATAATAGTTATTTTTATTTGTTGTTTGTTCTAAAGACTCAATTCACAATTTCTGATGTTTCATCGTACATCAGGGAAATAATACTATTCATTATTTCATTAACATTTTACATAAAGCAATGCTTTCTCACACAACTGTATTATTAAGTTGTTTTAGCTTTATTGTTTTATTTCATTTCAGATGGGCAGTGAGGATGCCTTAAGTTCTGTAGATGATTTACATGTTAATGATCAGTTCATCAATAAAGTACATACATTAGAACAGGTATTTTTTTTATGAGAAGTAATCAATTGCGTATGCCATTTAAAAATTTGGTTTGCAAGAAATAGCCGCTAATAAATATTTTGTCAGCATAGAAAGATTTTGTTACCAATAATTAAAATCAGACTGCAATTCGTGTTCTGTAAATAATCATGACAATGGTCGGCAATCTAAACACAAACTGGCAGCGAGTTTTATTATGTATCTGCAAAATAAACAGTCACTCGGCAGAATAATTACTTGGTCAGCAAGATTATACATTCGGTCAGCAGAGAAAATGTTTCACTATTTTATTTCATTTCATTATTAATGAAAATACTTAACAGAAGGCCTACTTACCACGGATACCAAAGCGGGGGGTCGGGAGGGTGCAGCCCAAAACAATAACAAACACAATCCAGAAAGTCCAAAAATAGGTTAGGTTAGAACTTAGACCACAACACAGAGGGAGCCGAGCGAGCGCAGCGAGCGTGCTGCGGCAGCAGCAGGCGACCGTTACAAAATAAAAGGGGGGCGTTAAAAACAAAAACAAATACAATCCAATTTTAGCGGCACTAAAATGATTTATTCTCTGAGTGCTTACCAAAATTTAATTAGGTATAGGCCACTCATTGCAGCTTTGATAAATACTCGGCTGTCAAAAAATTTACTGCTGTTCAGAATTATATATATTGCAGACTGCTTTATAAATATTTGCTGAACACAAGTTGCTGTCCAACTATCAATTTTAGCTTACTAATTACATATTTCTGCTCACAAATATACCAATACATTGCTAACCGTTTAAATAACACCCATTTTTATTTCACAGATTAATTATCAGTTTATTCATTAACATAGGTAATTAAGAACCCAGTTATTTGATTACTTTTATATTTTTAATAGGAAAATCAAAAACTACGGATGGAGTATGAAATGTTACAAATGGAAAACGAAAGTTTGAAATTAGAAATAGCCAAACATGTGTCCGCATCACAAAAACGTAGAGGAGAGACGCACGACTCTGGGGAATTCAATAGTTTTAATGAAACATCAGCAGGTTACATTTTAACAATATTTTACATGAGAACTAAAATCTAGAATAAGTATTCTTTTGTTTCAATATAATACATAAAATAAATAGATTTATTTTTAAATACTTTTAAACATTAAGAAAATGTTTCAGATGGAGATAGTAGAGTCACAGGACTTTTAGGGAGTTTGGAAGTTCCGTTCCTGATAAACCACGAACTTCAAGCGCGGGAAGAACGCATGCAGTCATACTTTAGAAACAAGATCAGAGATCTCAATCAACAAAAAGATGAATTGAGGAGCAAGACTGAACATTATGTTAAAGAGGTATGTTTGATTATCTTTCTTGTTATGTTGGAATATGTAGCGGATAAAATTACATTATATTTTCTATTATTCTAGTGTGAGATGCTGCGACTGAGGTTTGATGAGATGGAGCTGGAGAAAGAGACTGACAACAGAACAATACAGGATAAACACAACACTATCAGTAGGCTCGTAAGTGTTCGTTTTTAATTTTGTTCATCACTTTTAATTGCTAATTTCTAATATTTTTTAGCGAATTTGATTTTTCTTAAAATCTGAAATAAATAAAGTTATCTTAACTAAAGGATTTTGGCACAACGTCCTGGCAACCACTTTTAATTTAAAAAAAAAAATCGTAGGAGGAAGAACTGCAGTCGACGTCACGGAACTACGAGCAGCAGCTGTCGGTGCTGTCGGAGCACGTGGCCGGCCTGCACGAGCAGATCGCCGCGCAGCACGACGCCATGCAGCATCACGGCCATAGGAGGAAATAGCACCACCAGGTTACGTCACTAAACTTTATTTCTGGAAAGCTTTCAAACTTAACGTTGGCCGTGTTGGGCAATTTTTTTTCCTCCATTCTCACTGTGACTGACTCAAATTCGAATGGGATCATGTTGTGATCATCTATTTTAATTACAAGAAATTATAATCGTGTTTAACTTATAATTACGAAATTTAAAATTACCTTTTTAAATCTTAAGAGGTCTTGCGCCAGTCTATATAGGTCAAATGTTATCTCTCTCGTTTTTCAGTGCAAACGATTAATACCCCAAACTTATGCAAGTCAACATAAAGCTCTTACTGGGATTTACTTTTTCATAAAATAAGATTGTTAAGGAGATAACACATTCCGTCACATGTTTCGCTATGACGTATTCTTTATAATATAATTATGGCTGTATTCATTGCTATGTCAACACATATTTACTTTGTAAATGTGAGTGTTCTTGTCGATATGTACATAGAAAATGTTCTATATTGTCCAGTAATTCGTAAATTTTAATGGTTAAAAATTATAAATGGACACATTTTTACAAAATAATAGCTAGTTTTAATGGAAAATATAAAGATACGTATAACATTTAGTTATGTTCTACGCGCCAGCTCCGAGAAAAACTGAGGAGTGTGCTTGTGCAGGGCCGTGATTCACTTAAAAAATATTGGAGCTGGCACGTGGAGTATACATAATAATAATAGATGTAAGCCTGTTTTATTAGAGGACATTCGCCGGATCTGACAATTTCATACAAAATATTGTTTCTGTTAACATTTTCAGAAAGTAAGTAAAAATTGGCGATTAACTATTTACCTACTTTAATACTCTAAAGTACCCCGCAAACGATCAAATCGTTTGTCAAATTTTACGTGTTTGTCAAACAGTTTGATAGTGTACAGCTTTGTTTGAAGCGTTTGTCAAACAAACTACCTACGTGTTTGATCACTTTGACCTGTTTGAAGAAAATTTGGATTTGCGTAGCGTTTGACAAACGTGTTTGAACGTGTTCCGCTGTATTTGTCAAACAAGATCTCATGATCTCAAACCGATTCTAGCTAATTGTTTGACAAATTTGTTTGATGTACGTTTGTTCGTCTGCGCCGCTGTTTGATGAAAACGTAAATTACATATAATAGCATGTTTGTCAAACAAATTTGATCGTTTGCAGGGCAGAGATCAACTACGATAACGTGGCGCGCCCCTCCAAATGACTGTTTCAATGTGTGTAGTCACATCATAATGAAAGAGTTAGTATGTATTAAGTATTCAACCAATCACAGTACACGTAATATTTCAGTTAATGTCACTTATTACCAAGATTTGTTGGTCAACTAATCATAACTAGCCTACCGCGCAAGACAACGCAATTCAAACGTTTTGACAACGCACTTCAAAACGTTTTGAATTTTGGAGGGGCGCGCCATGTTATCGTAGTTGATTTCTACTTTAGGGTGAAGCCAAACGAGCGTAATAATTTGTGAGTTGTGACTTCTGAGTCGCAGAATTTCGGGTGGCAGAAATTCTGCTGCATTCGAACAGTTTCATAAAAAAATTCTACTTCATTCACACGAGCGTAATTTTGTGAGTCATGATTTGTATGAAAAAATAGGCATTTACGCGACCGAAATTCTGCGACTCACGAGTACGACTCACAAAATCGTTTTGCGTCACCCTTAATTGCTAAAGATTTTTAAGGAAGGATTTGAAAACTGCCTGCTTGTATTAAAAATCTTAGTTCAGCAAACTGTAGTATTTTTGTAGGTGATTTATAATTTCAAAGTGATTGATGTATAAACACTGTTATAAATATTAATATACTGTTTTTGATCGAGGAAATATGATTAAAACGTATACTTTGCGGTGCTTTATGTTTAAGTTTAGACATATTTTTATTAAGAAGCATTCCTCAGCACAGTCAGGCCTAATTTTACGCTATTAAACTACCTTTGTGTATTATTTTATTGGCTAGTGATTATCACATAGTTCTTAAATTTAATCAAATATACACGCTTGTACGTTATAGTTGCTTTTTAAATTATTTGGCTTGTATCAGCTATATGTAAAGCATTTCCTACAACATAACAATAATATGCGGATGTATTACTTTTATATTCGATTAGAAAATAAAATTGTAATGCGTGTTTGGTTACCGTCACCAACTTTATGGGTAAAATGAAATCTCTTTGCCTACTCATTTTATGTAATTTGAGCCTTGAAAATTAAGTTCGAAAAACTGGGTTATACTGACCTGCCAAGCAAACACCAATAGGGGTATATTGCTGTAAAACAAGACGAAGTTATGTAAGTCGCAGGTTACACAGTCAAATTTTCATCAATCTGATCCATCAATCCGGTAAATATAGACGAAAATTTGATCGTCTAACCCACGGATTGATGGATTGATCGTATTTTTTAATATGAACTTTTTATAACCATCAATATTCCGTCAGTCAGACTGATGAAAATTTGACCATGTAACCTGTGGTGACTAAGGGATGGTAAGGGTTGAAAAAATTACTGTCCTAATTTCATCAATACTACAGGTATAGATGGAACGTATACGGTAATACGGTATACCGTAGGTATACCCCCTTATTAATAAAAATAAATAATAATACCGTATACCCCCTTACTATTAATAATAATAAACGCAACTATTCAAGATGTCTACGTCTGTCATCTGACATTTTCAATATTCCATACAAAGACAAGCATGAAATGAAATGATGTTTATTTGGATAAAATAATGGTTATAAACTAATATGGTTATAGTTGCGTTATAGACATACTAGGTATTCGCTTTCTAAATATTTTTATTAGTAAGGAGGATACTGGATAATTTAAATATTGCCCTAAAGCAGGTAACTTAAAGCAAATATAGATATTGTCTGAAAGTTAAGCATCTTCAATTTATGTCTTTTTTTTATATGTCAGGATTTAAGGCTGCTTTACATTACCAGCTTCTGCGTCATAAATTGTGCGGAATAATATTAAGGCGCTATATCGAAAGTAATTTTACCGCAAGGGCAATTTTATACTTAATTTGTATGACTATAAGTCGTGAATACGCTGCGGCCAGAAGCTATCGGCTCGCTCGGAAAACATGCGAAAAAACGTAATTATAATCATTTAAAAAATAACTAGGAGCATTTAAGCAAAATGCTTCTATACGATTTTGAGTTACAAAGGTGTCTATCAATTAGACTAATTTCCTACAATACATCTATTTTCGTTTAAAAATAATCTTCAAATTTCGTATTTTTAAGAGGTCACTTCGAAAAATAAATGTATCGAGGCAAAATACATTAATCGTGTTTCTAGTTCTTCTCAAACCTAGATAAGGCTATGAAGATATGAGGTACATATCTTCATAGCCTTATCTAGGTTTCTATATCTCATTACCAGATTTGTAACATTTCTGAGGGTCCTATCGTATTACGTCAAAAATGACAGTTTTTTCAATATAGCGCCATAAGGATAATCAATCTAAAAGCAGAATAATTATTGTAAGATCTCCAAGAAGTGAGATTCTATTGTGTATAACTTTTACATGTTGAATCATAAATGAACTCTATAATATACATTGTTTATTTATAAATATTAATAAAAATAAATGAATTTCAAGTAAATTATTGTATTTCTTTTAACTCTTATTTCTTCAACGTCTATTTCTCGAGAAACGCAAGGTTCATTAATATTATGAAATGGAGTAACGATCCGTTACAGCACAATAATTATAACTGTGGTCATCTTGCATACAAGATGTATAATTAACTACTATATTTTGTTGCAAATGAGCTGATGTCAACTGATTCCTTAGAAAGCAAATAAGAGACCCCAATAAGAAACCCTTAGCACCCATCCTTAAGGTGCTCCCACACAGCAGTTATATATCTATACTAATATTATAAAGAGGTGAACTTTGTATAATTGTAATGAATAGGCTCAAAAACAACTGGACCGATTTTAAAAATTCTTTTACCATTCGAAAGCTACATTATCCACGAGTAACATAGGCTACATTTTATGGTTATGGTTTTCGTAAGATATTTGAGTTTTTCGGAAAAAAAAATAATTAAAAAGTTACTTATTTTGCGTACGCTGCCTAAACTATAAAAGATAGAACCATAAAATGTTCCAATTAGTTGTAGATCTTATAAATATCTGCAAAAAAGTCCGCGACACACTATACCTATCTATGTCGAGTGAGGCACACCAACCATTTTTTTATTTAAAAACTCTTGAATTTTTTCGGAGTACATTTAAACGCGTTTATTTTACTCATGCTATTAATCCTTATCAAAATAAATTATTTTGTCAATAAGTACAGTTTATGTAGATAATATTTGGTCTTTGAATGACTAAAATTGGATGTTTGGTTTTAAAGTTATGGCGAAATTAAAACAAAAAAAAAAGAAATCGTAAGATTTCTACTGCACGGCCCGCGGTTGCGAAGTGGGCATCATCAAGGCGGGGGTGCGCGTGCGAGAGCCGAGAGGGGAGTTTAGATCTATATAGCTACGAGTATGTCCAGTGTCCACAGTCCAAACTGTGCACTTTCATCTTCAATTTTCGTCATCTTCTTTCATTGAACGGTCGTATTGGCGCATTCAATTATTTTCTTAAATATTTGAAAATGCCTAAGAGAGCCAGGTCGGATGACTATGGACCAGGGCTTCATAACGTTAACGAATAACAAAAAAAATATCGTTACGTACCGTTATTTTCATAATGGTAGCCAGATAACGTTATTTTTTTAACGATATCTAGTAAAATAACGTTATATTTACCGTTATTTTTTCGTTATGGCGTAACAAAAAAATAACGTTATAATAATAACGGTAAATATAACGTTATTTTCTGGTATCAGGTATGCGATCGTGCACGGTGCACCAAATCTCACTCATATTTAAAATGTAATAAGCGTTCTCTGTGAAAATACAAAGAAAAAAATACACCTTAAAAGCGTGATTACGTTTAGAAAATTTTCCCGCCTATCATGACTTTCTTGACGGACTATAACGTTATCAAAGAACATATATTTACCGTTATAAATCCTATATAACGTTATAACATTTACCGTTATTAAATACATTTATAACGTTATTTCTAGTATCGGTTAAATTTTCATAACGTTATCTATGCCCTTGAAGCAATAATGTTATGAAAAAATAACGTTATTTGAAGCCCCCATAGCAGGGCACCATACTTATATTTTAGACTATTCAATAAAATAATATGGGCAAAACAACGTTTGCCGGGACAGTAATGTTATAAAACAATATTGTATAACACGATAACATTTTATAGGTAACAGCGTGTAACATACGCTTCAACATGTCAAGAAATAAATGTGTGTTTTGTTGTAATTTGTTAAAAAAAGTTAGACAAAAATGTTATCTTACGTTATATAACTGCTGTCTGGGAGCACCTTTACCCTATTACTGCAAAGTCCAAACAAGTTTGTCAAATGTGCTAGATTGATTGATTATTCCTTTGGTAAAACGGATTTTAAAAATGAAATTGCTAACACGAGTTTTATTTATGAATGTGTATGTAACATATTGTGTATTCACCATGTGCCGACTGTTATCTAATCTGGCAACAATAGATTCTATTTATATGCGTTCACATTGCGCCAGAGATTCGTGTTTGTTTTAAAATATGATTGTGTAAAATAAAACTTAGTAAACATATTTCAACTCTCGTGAAAATATTTTGTATTCAATATTTTTGACGCAACGAATGGTTGCAAGTTGGTACAATCTTTCTTCGAAGTTTACACTGCTGGGCCTGGAAGATCTGATATAGTCCGTGCAATCCACGAAGACGCGCCCCACTATTCCTCCTAATCGTTAATAGTATATGTGTGCAAGCTTTCGCCAATGTTGAGTGTTATCGGTACATACTAATTACCTACGAGTGCACGCGCACACTACAATAAATAGACCAATTGAGAGAAAGCGTCACGGTCAAAGGGAAAAAGATGCAATTTCTTATTTTTTATTATATTTAGGTGTGGATATTTTATGTAATTATTAGTTAATATAATATGGTGATTTTACCATTTCTATAATAAGAGGTAATAATAGACATAAATGAAATACGTAAAAAGTTTTATTGAACTTTATTGAAAAATCAAAATCATTAATCACTCGTTTCAGAAATATCTGATTCAGTCTGATGAATCACCGACGTTTATATTTAAACTGAAATCAAGATCACAATATCTCAGAGATTATTTTTGACAAAAAACATAAATATGATATTTTCTCGACATTTAAAAATTTTTAAAGTAGAGCAATTTGCGTTTCAAGTCTGGATTTTTGCAACATAGATTGTACTACTCGTGCACCTCGAACCGCTGACGGTTCGCGACTGACGCTCGGGTGAAACCCCCGTACCCCGCGATCCCCTCACCCAGAAATTGGTGGGGCGCGTCTTCGTGGATTGCACGGACTATAAGTGTAATAAAATACTAAATGGTCAAGTTTCAAATTCTCAAATAAAACCACAAATTATATGCACAACTTTGTATTATAACGATAATCATAAAGCACCTTACAATATGTCATCTGTTACAATTTTTCAACAGTTACATTATCGTTATAAATATTTATACAAAATTTTAACAGCTTTGCAAATTATTCACTAACGTGTTTCGACCGTTCACTTTCTACAGTAGGTTACCGAACCGAGCGCACACTTCCGTCCACTCACGCACACAACGTCAGTCACATTCACAGGTCACACATAATATAGCTCTTAGTAGCGCGTATAGGACATTTATATGCACATAATACCTAGCCCTCATCGAAATAGGCTACATTATCGACAACACATTCATTCTTATCGTCCAACATAAAGGTATTTCTAACTAATTTAACACACTAACACAAATTTCATAAAGCAACAGAAATCAAGTAGGATATGATAATTAACATAATGTTACTTGATACAGTAGGAATGCATCTAATCAATATTAATTTTCTATAGTATATTAAGTTTGTAACTTTGTAATAGTAGGTTTATGCTACTTGTCTAGTGTGGCTGAATTAGTAGTGCTATCATAACTATAATTTTATTTTATTATTACGGCCCGGCACCGTAACCTACTCATTAAACCACGCAAATCAACTCAATCTCATAAAAACATAATATTTAAAAAACAAAAATTGCGCACATTATAATATTAGGTACCTATATGACATAATTAATTAATTATACATACAAAAATACATTACAATTTTAAAAACATTCAGATAGCGCATGTAGCATAATACTTGAAATTTAACTCAGAGTTTTTGCAAATATAATGTAAATATAAACCCAATACTGTAAATATAAATAAAATAACTAAATATTGGATTCTTCCAATGTCAATTTTCTTTGTTTATAATAATTAAGATTTAAATTATGGACCGATATCAGGTCACAAAATTAAAACAAACTGGTTTTAAGCCCAGTCTTCTTCATATAGCATGATTGTATTGTTATTCATTGACGATTGTTACTTATATTTTTTGTACAATACTGATATATACAACAGCCGTAGGCACTTGTATTGTTTTAATGATAAAAACAACAGCCCAAAATAGCGTTTAATACTCGGTATATTCCACAGACATAGATCAAGATAGATACCGCATGTGTATTTACTTCGCGTGCCATATCGCGTTCCCAAACGACTAGCAATGCTCGTCTTTTGAAAGTCTGTTCTTTAGTCTGCTATCGGAATCGGAAATCAAACGGAATTTTAAGAACTAAATGCCTAAAAGTGCCGTTTTGAGCTGTAGAAAATCAAAAAGAAACGTTGGCCTAGATAATGGACACGTTTCTTATCCTCAGTACGTCACAGGTGGGAAAAAAGTGTCACGCTCGTTTTCAAACAAATGGAGCGACATGCGGTATCTATTTTGATCTATGTCTGTGGTATATTAATTATTTTATGGACGTGGATTTTAATATTATTCTGTTCTATCATACAAAACATCATCAGTCATCACTCATAGACTTACAGGTGCTTTCGACCGGTCAAACACTAGGCCTTAACCGACATTTTAGCACTATAATAATAATTAAAAATGCAGTAGAATACCATGCCCATATTTTAACTATCTTAATGTTTTATTACGCATATGTTATAAATAAACTATAACTAAACACCCTAAATACGACTCCTCTTCTCACACCGTCTCATACTTATAATATTTAATTTATGTACTATTATCCCAATATCAAAATTTATACAAAACCACACCTTTGTAAAGTGTTCCAGTCGTTAATATGAAAGGACTTCATTGGTACTTTTTTGATCAAATTGTGCTCCAAAATGTTTTTAAATAGACAGCCACAAATATTTTATTTTACGTTACAGATTTTGGAATTACTCATATTTTATATAATCCAGCAACACAATTAAAAAAAAAAAAACATAGTCCTGCCACATTAACGACCTTAATTTTTATATTATTAATTCCTTTAGAAACATTAGCGCTACACAATTATCCCAATAGGCTGATCTACAAATAGACAACAACTGCTGTATAACAGTTAAATAGTTTGTACCAACCGCTAATTTGAAAAATTCAGTCGAACTGTTTTACCGTTTACAAGGTATAAGTTTTAACTTTTTGTTTTTAAAAAAAGCGACAGAAGAAAACGTGTGTGATAGATACAAAGTTAGAGGAAACGAGTATATTATATGAAAATAAAATCCTGAATTGTATTTTTGCAGTGTTTATAGCTACCGTAAAAACTAAGTTCTCGTCTGTTGAAAATAAATAGGAGTCCTGATGTTTAGGTTTTATACGAACAATTTAATACTTTGATAGTGTTATTTGCCGCGACTGGCAATTTATTTACAATACTAGATTAAAATGCTGGTGGGTTGTGTACATCTAAATATTTGTATAACAGAGGCCAAGGTGGTGTGAAAAACATTTTTCTGAAAGATAGAAGCTAAGTATAAATTGGGTTGTAAAGTTAACAGGATTTTTTCACTCCACCCTGGCGTGGTTGATTGAGTGTGCTATCTACTTTATACAAGTCATTACTTAGTAAATGCGTTGTGCTCGTATGTAACACTCACTGTGGTTATCAAGCGATTTAACAACGACGTAGTAATTTGGAATACGAGTAATGTTTTCTTAAATTACTTCCTAATAAGTCTTGTCCAGCAATGCGATGAGATAATGCAATTTAAATAAATTAACTACTCACAAATTAAATGTTCAACATTCATATTATATAATCATGTAAAAATCGTAATTATTCATATACATATGTAATCAATTATAATATTTAAAACAATCGAAAAACTCAGAAGTCAGAATACTTACATATTTTATTCCCGCTCGGGCGACAACGATATTTTGGGAAATTTTACATGATAGTATCTATTGTATTGACTTGTCAGATTGCTATAAACAAATATCGTGTTCTATAGTATAATATTTGCAGCAATAAATTTATTTGCGTAACTAGCGACCCATTTAGTTTAGTATTCGCAAGATGTTATATCTTCTCGCTTTATAGAGTTTACTATACACCCCGCCTGTCGTTTGAGTTTTTAAGATTGGTTAGGTACTAATTGAAAAGTACTCGAGGCGTATCGGGATATGCGAAAACTAACTGGCGAACATATTGTGTTGATAGCGGATAGTAACAGAACCATGTTGGGGCGTTTTGGTATCGGTAATAAAGGGTCAAGCGTGAACAGCGGTATTATGGCAGGCACAGAAGACTAGCAGTATTTTTGTGATGAACGCTATTTGCCCCAATAAGTGGAGATTGGATGGTCCGTAGCAGTTGTCGCGGTATCACAATTTATGTTCTGAGCGGAAACGGTCGAAGCGGGTTTGACGGGCAGGAGCTTAGAGCGGTCGGTTTCTTACTAATAGTTGAAGCGAGCTGTAACAATCTGGGCGGGGCTGGCGGCGCGGAACAGGCGGGCACTAGCGGTCGGGCGGGGCTAGCAGTTCAAGTGGGGCGGGGCTAGTGGTCGGGGTGTCAGTGGTCGCTGCGGGCGCTAGCGGTCGGGACGGGGCGTGCGGCGCGGGACGGGCGGGCGCTAGCAGCGGTCAGGGTCGGGGGGCGCGGGGAGGAAGGGATCGGCGCGCTTGTGCTCCAGCAGCGCCTTCACCGTCGACGTGTCGGCCGGCAGCTCCGACTTCTTCCGTAACAGAGGCTTCGTAGCGTTGTTGTAGCTTTGTTTTCTTGTCGCCTGTAATTTGAATCATTTGTTTTTAATTTTTTTTGACAGATAATTACATGTAGTGGACCATACAAAATCCAAGTGCCATTTCCACGGGGAAAGATATAGGCCACTTTTTTGTGGGAAAATGCACGGTCAACGCGGAAGTCCTTGCGTACGCGTAGAACTGATTGCGCGTCTGTTATATATTAAGAATAAGCGTGGTCACCTCGTCGGGTTCGATGCGGGGCAGTGTCATGTCAGGCGGCGAGGGGGCGGGGTCGCGCGGGGCGTCGCCGGCGGCGGTGCGCGGGCGCAGGATGTCGCGCGCCGCGGGGTTGGCCGCCGCGCGCGCCTCCAGGCGCTGCCACATCTCCTCGCGCTGCTGTAGACGCTCGTGCTCCCTGGAATAATGACACACTTTCAGTTGGTAATTTCATTACATTAAAAATATAGTTAGGATTTATTAAATGTCAAACGATAACCCATAATCTTGTTAGGCTGTGCAATCGTTACAACGACTTACGACAGTTCGTGCAATCTAGGAGTACATCACGACTCCAAATTATTGTTTGACGCACACGTGGATAAATTAGTATCTAAAGCTTATAAAGCGCTCGGTTTTGTGTTAAGGTGTGCAACAACTTTCAAAGATATAAAAACATTATATTGTACCTATGTTCGTCCCCATGGAATACGCCTCGCAAGTTTGGAATCCTATGTATAAAGACTATATTGATCGTATTGAAAATATCCAAAAGAAATTTGTTCATTACCTTTGTTATCGTTTAAAAATCCACTACGATTCCGATAATTATTTTGAAATCTGTAAACGGCATCATCTGGTTCCGCTCAAGATCAGACGCGACGTTGCCGATTTAGTTTTTCTTTTAAAAATAGCCTCCAATAAAATTGATTCCCCCGTAATTTTAGAAAAATTTAAATGTACCCTCTAGAATTTTTAGATTTAACCCCCTTATTTGTACCAGTAGTTTCGACTAACTACCGTAAGAACTCGTTTTTCTTGCGCGCAGATAATAACTTTAATAATATTTCTAAATCTGTAGACTTAGACCTGTTCTCAACTAGCATTGTGACAGCCAAGCGACTGCTTTATGAATACTTGCTCCAGTAATATGTTTGTTTTTACAATTGTCACTTATATTAACTAAGGCTTTATATGATGTATGTTACCTATGACAGATGTTTACGTGTAGCGCTAAATTTTAATGTTAAGTATTTGTGATTCTTTAATCTCACTTTACACATTGTAATTTATACTTAGTAGTATGTGGCGCCTGCTATGTTTGAACTTATTACTCATCCTGTAGACTTATTTGCGAGGACCTGTAATTAGCTTCATAGTTTAAGTTATTTACTGTTTTATTGATAGCTGTTGGTCTTCCTAACAAAATAAAATAAAATAACTTTAAGATCACTCAGGCGTATGTATGTTGTATGCCTACGATAATGTCTACCAATAACGTCGCGAACTACCAATAACACACGTCTTATCATTAATCTACCAATGGTGTGCGCCCCGATTATTTCTCGCCCTACCGAAGAGACCCAAACATGACGCCTACCATTTCCATTTTTGCCGAGCAATTTTAAAGTTATACAAACAAAACTAAGTGATAACTGATAATACTTCAGGGTGTGTATGTGTTGATCCAGGATATCCCTCCGTATACGGCTGAAGGCAAACCGCAGGTGGTTTTAGTGGGTGAACCCGAAGTTGGGAGTCCCACATACCCCTGGGGTGCTTCAGCGTAACTGAGGCACATCCCCAACCCGGGGCACCAGAAAAAAAGTGTGTATATTGTGTTCCGTATATAGAGCGGACTCTATACACACCCTATAGTATTATCATTTACTTTTGTAACACCATCCCCGCGTTCCATTAATCGTTAAAAACTATCAAAACGCTCAAAATGCCTCTTATTTTGAACGTTTTGATCGTTTTTAACGCTTCATGGAACGCGGGGTCTGTATATAATGTATTTCGCTCACTTCTGTTTCTCCTGCTTGTACTGCTGCGTGCACTCGTCGAACAGCTTCTGGTTCATCTCCATGAACAGCTTGAGGGCGTTGTAGACGAGGCCGTGGATGGTCTTGTTCCAGTGGCTCTTGGTGTTGCGGTAGAGGGAGGGGAACATGATGGGCAGGATGTGCGTCGCGTTGTCCGTGATTAGGGACATTATGTACTCGTTGTTCCAGTAGTATAGCGCGCGCTCCGCCACCTATAAGACATTTACAAGTCAGGAGAGAGAGACAACAATATATATCGCGGGCTTGAAGCCAGATTAACCAGATTAGCCTTTAATATAAAAAAGTCCTTTTTTTAAGAAAAAAAATAAATAGGTGTAAGTGCAATATTGGGAGTTTTGTAATAGTTAGAATACAAAAGAACATTAATTTACGATTTAAGAGCCCGTACTCTCTTTTCTACTGCTCTCTTCACACTCACGCCCGTCTTTCATATGCTAGGTGCAAAAGGACGATCGCCAAGTTAGCGAGCAGGTAGAGGTTTTCTGTTTTTTAAAGGGTTTTTTATATTAAAGTGGTAAAAAGTAATTCCAACATTTTATAGACGACTTTCTCAACAGTGCATTGTATTCTTTTCATACCGTTAAGACGTCAATACAATCCATAAAAAGGTGATATTCTAAACCTTTTACAGCAAAAATCACAAAACTGTCGCGGGTTTGAGTTGGATTATTTAATAAAGATACTTAAAAAAAAAAATAGCTCCAACATTAGATTAAAATTGAAATGATCTTACATGTTGTGCATTAAAACTTATAGAAATACTGTATTTTAACTGCTAAATCACGTCTGTTAAATGAGCGAAATCGGCAAAATTTCGTATACGGACTCTTAAGGAAGAAAATTTTCAGATGTAGAGATCTGTTTTCTTCTTAAAAAAAACGTCTTTTTATACTTCTGACTTGAAGCCCGCGATATTAATACTTTATGCCTAATAATTTATGCGAAATCGAGGAATCTAAATAGAAAGAGGTAACAGAAAGCCAGTCTACAGCTAGTATAATATAAATATATATTTTATGTCTAGCTATATTATGTTACCTTTCAACCCGATAAGACTATTTATATGTGCATTTTGCTATGAAGATAATTTAAATCAAAGGAAAAAGACATAGAACAAGCGACAATTTTATCGCGAAAAAAAGTCGATAAATTTTTTTTTTGAAAAATCCCATATTTGCATGTTTAAGATAAAAATTTCGGGCTCACATAAATAAGTCCCGTTTAATAACACAGCTGGAACTTTGTTCTCGCTTTTTTAACAATGCGATAAAGAAGAGAGCGTATTCCCACTTAAAAGGCGGGCAACGCGCCTGCAGTTGTTCTGATGTTGCGAGCGTCCATTGGCGAAGGTAGAAGCTTTCCATCAGGTGACCCGGTTGCTCGTTTGCCCCCTTATTTTATAAAAAAAAGAAGGCGTTACGCACCTGGAAGTGCGGGCTAGAGACGCATTTGGCGAGCTGTCGGAACAGCGGGTCCATGATCTTCTGGAACTCGGCGGGCTCGATCACGTCCAGGATCTCCTCCATCTCGTTCAGGAACATCACCTCCTTCGGCGAGTGCGTCTTCGGCCAGTATTTCAGTAGCGCCCTGGAAATTTACAACGTTCAAATAGCTCTGTCCTGATTCTGCTATTTAAATCAAATCATACAGATTACAGCCATATCCTATAAGTGTTAAAATACGGTTCTTAGCACCTGTTTCACTACGAGCTGTTAAGTGCCGAACTTAGTTAACTTGACAGATGAAGTACGGATAATCTGTCAAAAAATCTGTGAATAGCCTATTCGGCACTTTATCAGAAAGTGGGGAAACAGGCCCTAAGTCCTGTATTCCGACTGCTACTTAAATCAAATCATACAGATTACATCCAGGCCAGATCCCACAAGTGTTAAAATACGATTCTCATAAACGTTAAACAAACAGATTTCTGAAGCATAATGCAAACAAATTTAAGCAACGTAAATCAGCTGCTACGAGTTAATACAAAGAGTGTTATATTTTAAACAGAATAAAATGTTTCCAAGAATATTATAGCTTATTATCTCCTCTAGTGTTAGCTGTTCTTAATAATATGGTTTCTCTTATAAATACCACAATGCCTTAAGTACACTGCGACCATGAATCTTAAAATTTTTAAGTTCTTTTCTTTTTATGTAATGGATCGTCAGTTATTTTTATGGTAAAAACTAGCTGAACCGGCACGTTGTTTTGCCATATAAATTATTTCTGGTATCAATATAAAAGTAGATAAAAACCTATTCTCAGGCCTAACGAATGTACATATACACATCAAAATCGGTTGAGCCGTTTTGGAGGAGTTCGCGCACAAACACTGTGACACGAGAATTTTATTATATTAGATAAGAAAATTTATGTTATTGTGTAAACTTACCTAACAACTGGCTGCGTGAGCGAGGGGTCCTTCTCGAGGAACTGCACGACGCAGTAGGCCAGCTGCGGGTGGTACACCGAAAGCGACTTCACTTTGTGCAGCGGCAGCAGTACCTGAACACCACGTACCGATCAATAATACCGCCGGCTGCCTCTATACCAATAAACCAACCGACAAGCACTGCCGCACTCACGAGATTTTTAATAAATATTAAATCCACTGACCTCCATTATACAAGTACGCTGGACATAAGATACCCAGCTGTTTTTTGTGCCTATTTGAAGCGGAATCAGTGCCCCCAATTCGGTGGAAGAGAACTTAATCTGACGTAACTTGCAAATGGCCGTTTAGTCGCTATTGGTTGTAGAAACTAGTATTAGTTCCAAGCACTCCCACTACTGCTATCAGCGCCAATATGGCGACTTTTAAACGTCATGTTTACGTCAGATTTAGTTCTCTTCCCCCGCATTGGGGCGCTGATTCCGCTTCAAATAGGCACAAAAAAACAGCTGTCATTTCAAAGGGTATCATAGGTCCAGCGTACTTGTATAATGGAGGTCAGTGATTAAGCCTCAATTTAATGAAGAGTTTGACATAATATAATGTATGGGGCCTATGTCAAAATCTTCATTTTAATTAATATTCGTCTCTGAGTGTGGCAGTTACAGCAGTTTTAGATTCAGCAGATCGCGTGATTTCCTTACTGAAACCACGCAGTTTAATGTAAACGTTGTAATACAACGCTATTGTCAGAAGTTGTTAAGGGTCCGTATACGAAATTTGCCGATTTCGCTGATTTAACAGAAGTATTTTTAAATAATCCAACTCAAACCCGCGACCGCGAGTTTTGTGATTTTTGCTGTAAAAGGTTTAGAATATCACCTGTTTAAGGATTGTATTGACGTCTTAACGGCATGAAAAAAATACAATGTACTGTTGAGAAAGTCGTCTATAAAATGTTGGAATTACTTTTTACTACTTTAATATGAAATAGTTGAGTAAAAAAATATGTAACTCGGCAAAATTTTAGAGAAAATGGGCAAAGAATTGCTGTTAATTTCTGCAACTTGGAGCTGTAATTCTTAAAAAAAACGACAGAAATAATCTATAGATAAAATTCTATCCAGTTCGAGAAAAAACAAAAAAAAAAACAAATTGTGCCAAAAAAACACGATTCAAAACAACCTAAATCTCACATTATATTATTCGCCGCAAGTTCGAGTCGGCTTTCCACGCTTAAATATAATATTTTAAATCTAATAATTAATATATATATTTTTAAGTCTAATAAGGGGAAAAAAACCTAATAATATTTCTGTAGCGAACCTTTGCAATTTCGGCAAAATCGGCAAAATTTCGTATACGGACTCTTAAAATACACGAGTCCCAACCACGAGTCGCTGTGTTTTAAGTCGAGGTTGCAATATGTGTATTGTGTAGTACCAATTATAGGACATTTAAATTGTTTTCTACGAGTAAAGAAAAGGAAATAAATCTTTGATCAATATTTTCTATACATATTAAACACATAGTTCTAAAAATACGTGTGGCGCTCGGGGACTGCGCGGGAAAGCTATTGCATAGCATTTTTTATCAACTTATGCAATTATAATTCGCATACGTATATACGCATACTAGTTGCACGCACACAAGCACCGAGCCGAAGTCTGGCAACGTTTTTTTTTTTATTAAATAAGGGGGCAAACGAGCAAACGGGTCACCTGATGATAAGTAACTACCGTCGCCCATGGACACTCGCAACATCAGAAGAGCTGCAGTTGCGTTGCCGGCCTTAAAAATCCGGCTGCACCGCTGTGCCGCGCCGGTCGGAGTGGCGCGAGTTAGGTTTTTTCGTTCCGGAATTTCATAATTCGGTCGCTGCGTTCAAAGCCTTCGATAAAAGCTATGCAATAGCTTAAAATATACGAGAAACTAGCACCAAATACGAGTATATTTACCCTAAGTAAAAATAATTTGTGTTCCTCTTTGAGCGGCAGCGCGAATCCGTTGATGATGGAGCCCAGGATCTCCAGCAGTTCCGCGATGCCGTTGTGGTGCTCCGTCTCGTATATAAATCTGCAATACATCACATTTAACTACACACGTCTACCTACAGAATTTGGTCGGGTTTTGTCTAGCCTAGGCGCCAAATCATGCCGAATATTGACTTGACATAGCCCTACCAAATAACGTTGTTCCATTATCTGACTATAAATTAATTTCTCTGACGGTGATTAAATCTAAGGCCTACTCTAGGACAGCTGCCTCACCCATGTTGCATAGTAGCCTGATCGTGTTTTGTCATGTTGTCACACACATGGTAAGTTAATTCCTAAACGGTAGGCAGGCAGGCCACTAAATAAATTGCACTAGGCAGACAGAGAGAATCAAAGGACCTACTCCTTTGACCATGCATAGCGGCCAGGAGAGGCCGGTAGTAATCAAATTCAAAAGGCGTCTAGGCCAAACCGTCGTACTCTCAGTTTAAACCTCAGATAATCTGTGTGGTCCTGTGACCTGCCTTCAAACTAGATATTCGGAATGCAAATCGACCGGTACATATTTTGCTATACTTATTATGCTTTTGTTGTTTCTATATTGTGTTAGCCGTCTAGAAGCTAAATTACAATACCAGTAGATCTATTTCTTGTGCTGTCATAAATCATATTAACGACAGCGTGACCCTTCTTCAAAGTAACTCGCTTATCATTACCGCTGTCGTGTTCTTTTGTTAGAGCCACAAAGAAAATATACAAACATTTACAATAGTAATTTTCTGTTTAATGTAAGTACACAAGCCAGCGTTGTATTTGAGTTCTATTTGAGTACGTAACATTATAGTGTTCTGGAAGTTACGTGTTTGAGGTTGGCGCGTCGGATGTCACGGCACACAGTCGTTAGCCGGTAATAATGGTAAATAAAGATCTGGTCAAGTGTGACGCCACGCGAGGTAAGAGGTTCCGTAGTTATTCTGCTATGTACATATATCTATGTATAGATAAACTCTTTCAAACGATCGGCTCTTAAAAAAATAACAGTTTAGTCTACATAGTATGGTCAAATGTTTCGTCTTTGCATGCCAAAAGCAGTATCCCACTTGTACTTTAATCCGGGTCAAACTTTAACCGTCGATTAAAAGTGTTATCTCTCTCGTTCTGCATTTGTAGGAAAGAGAAGGCAAATAAAAGGCTTTTCCAAACTTCAGACTGGCAATTGTTTCATCATCATTACCTATATGAGCTTGAACGCTAATTATATTGTATGTCGCACCGAGCACGTGATCACTGATCACCTACATGCTCCAATTAAAATGCATTCAACGCTGAACATCAAAAATTGCCACTCCCATATTCTCATATTGTGCAATAACGAATAATTAAAATTTCTATAAATAGCTGTGTCCCAGTCGTTCGCATTGAAAACTGGAAAGAAAAAGTAATTGACGGAAAAATAATGCAATTTACACTAGCCAGGCTCTTTCATAATCTTTAGCATATTAATTAGTTTGTTGAAAACGATCGAACTACGCCTGAAAATGCACGAATATGTATCTGGAATGCTTCCGACCGAAGGAAACTCACGGCGTTTAAAATAGAAATCTGCTTTATTACAAGTTTAAATTGGAACATACGAGCATTTAAGCTAGTTGTTTAGTTTAAGTCTAGCAAGTTCGATTTTCAACAATTGTATTAGAATATACAACAGACTTCTGGATTTTCTTCTGGCTGGTCAATTTTGAGTTATTGGATATTCCAAATCCTTCTAATATTTTAAACCAAGACCCCAGCCTTAAAATACATTTGTTTGTAATACTATACTTATCTACACTAATATAATAAAGAGGTAAAGTTTGTAGGAGGTAATCTCTGCAACTACTGGTCCGATTGCAAAAATTTTAACACCGATAGAAAGCTGGTGTGTTCCTGAGTGACACAGGCTATATTTTATGTAATAAAAGTTATGTTTCTTTTTCCTGAAAATATGTCGTTCTCAGAATTCCACGCGGGCGAAGCCGCGGGATAAAGCTAGTCTATACTAATATTATAATTGGGAAGAGTTTGTTTGTTTGTTTGTTTGAACGCGCTAATCTCAGGAACTACTGGTCCGATTTAAAAAATTATTTCAGTGTTAGATAGCCTATTTATCGAGGAAGGCTATAGGCTATATTTTATTACGCTAAGATTAATAGGAGCGAAGAAATAGAGGAAAGTGTGGAAAAAACGGGGGGAAATTATTTGAAAGGGCTTATTTGAACGCGCTAATCTCAGGAACTACTGGTCCGATTTGAAAAATTCTTTCAGTGTTATATAGCCTATTTATCGAGAAAAGTTATAGGTTATATTTTATCACGTTAAGATTAATAGAAGCGAAAAAATAGAGGAAAGTGTGGAAAAAACGGGAGAAATTATTTGAAATGGCTTATTTGAACTCGCTAATCTCAGGAACCACTGGTCCGATTTGAAAAATTCTTTCAGTGTTAGATAGCCTATTTATCGAGAAAGGCTATAGGCTATACTTTATCGCGCTAAGACTAATAGGAGCGAAGAAATAGAGGAAAGTGTGGAAAAAACGGGGGAAATCATTTGAAAGGGCTCATTTGAACGTACTGGAGCAATTTTTATGTTATTTGGCACACATAAAGAATAGACCACGTGAAAGGAAATAGGTTTCTTTTTTTGCGGAAAAATGTACGGTTTCCGTTACATTCCTAAATTAGGCGGGCGGAACATCTATCATATCATAAAAGTATATTGTCCCACACAATATACTTTTATGATTTCCGCGTTAACTATTCAATCGATGTACGGGAACAACTATAAACTAAAGTCCACGCGGACGAAGTCGCGGGCAACAGCTATCTATACTAATATTATAAATGCGAAAGTATCTCTGTCTGTCTGTCTGTCTCGCTTTCATGCCAAAACTACTGAACCGATTGTAATGAAATTTTTTACACAGATAGTCTAAAGCCTGAGAAAGGACATAGGCTACTTTTTAACTGGAAAAAGGGGTTGTAAGGGGGTGAAAATGCGTAAATTTGTTAAAAATAAGTTAGTTCCAAAAATTCATAATAGATAGCGCTAAGAGTCACCCACATCGCGGTATCGCTTGCTCATAAGTCTTTCTATAAGAGGTGGTACCATGTTAAGCCAAGTTCTTCGATTTTTCGATTGTTATACACGTTATTAGGTAACTCACTACACTGAGTAGTAAATAGTAATACTGATTAGTGATTAACTGATTACTGATATAATAATACTAATATAAAAAGTACTGACTTTATCTATGCAGATTGCAGTGACGTAACCTTAAGGGGCCGGGTTACCCTCGAAATTCTCATACATACGTAATACCAAAATCATTTTGTCATACGAAAATATTTAACATGTTTGAGTTATTTTTCAGCTTAAAATAGAAATTACCTAGGTTCCTGAACAAAAATTAACTTCAAAATATTTAAACACTAAAAAAAATTTTTTGTGTTTAAATTTTTTTTACTAAATTTACTACTAAATATTTAAACACAAAAAAATATATAAATAAATAGTAAATTTACTACAAAATATTTAAATACTAAAAATATTTTTTAGAGTTGAAATATTTTGTAGTAAATTTAATATATATATATATATATATATATATATATATATATATATATATATATATATTAGTGTTTTACTCTATTATTTAGTGTTTAAATATTTTGAAGTTAATTTTTGTACAGGAACCTAGGTAATTACTATTTTAAGCTGAAAAATAACTCAAACATGTTAAATATTTTCGTATGAGAAAATGATTTTGGTATTATATAATTAAAAAAAAAAAAATTGTGCACACTGCACAGCTGTTTTTGGGTAGAGGTACAAGGGTTTTAAAAAGCTTCTAAATTTGACACCAATTTTGTTAACACTGCGCGCTATAAACTGAAGTCCACGCGGACGAAGTCGCGGGCAACAGCTAGTTAAAAATAAATGACTATAAGTCACATACCTATAGAATACATTGTTAATCTGTTTCCTGATGTAGGCGCGTAGGACTAGGAACTTCCCGTATATCCTGTGCAGGGTCGTCTTGAGGAAGTCGCGCTCCCGGGGATCCTCTGTGTCGAACAACTCCAGCAGCTGAAACAATTATTAAGTATTTCATTTTACTACAAATACAAAATTCCTTGATTTGGTAACAATTGTTATCTTGACCTACAGCTAAGAAAAGGAAACTCGGAAGGAACGCACCCGGCCACCACTCTAATGGCGCATTTTCACTGGTCGATATGCATGTGGGGTGCGGGAGATTTCTGAAACGCATGCCACGACAATGCGCCATTAGTTGTTACTTGTTATAGACTCCCCGCATGCTGTATACCTAACGTGACTTTTTTTTTGTCCGAGCGGGACATCGACGGATTCGCCTTCCCCCCCCCCAAATAAATTTCATTTCATTTTATTAAAAATTATGAAAGTATAGAGGTAAATATAATTGATTGAGTATTTTGTGTATGTCTAGTGCCTATCTGTATAAGCAAAATATCACAGAATAACCACATATTTTGTTGAATGGGAGTGCCTTACTTCCAGGCATTACACAGGCATGTCAAACATAAAAATACTTTTAAATCGTCGTTTGGTTTGATTGCAAAAGCGGGACAATTTCGGCCTCGCGGGGGACAGCGGGTCAGACTGCCTGAAAGCGGGAGTATCCCGGCAAAAGCGGGACGTATGGTCACGTTATGCATACCGCACGAGTTAACGACTAATGAAAATGCGCCCTAACTGTCGACTAACAGGATAGTTTGATAGAAAATGTATGGGCTATGGAGCTTAATATTATGTCAAATTCGTGCGAATACGCATCGAAATGCGTTTTGTCGCAGATATTTGCGACGCGATGCGAATTCGCAGTTTTGTGTGAGACTCACGGGAGCCCTAAATGGTACCAAAGGTTCCTTCTCCGTTTGGCTATTGGCCGAATCCACCTAATAGGCGATAACAAGCCATAAAAAGAAAAACCTATTAAAATCATGGTAATGCAAGTTCCATTTGTCTTGCATTCTTTGCTGAATCCTACGCCTTTATAGTAGTTATTATCTGCGTGTTAAATTTCACTTTTCAGTGCGATTCGTTCTGTCGCATTGAAAACGCTCCGATAAATCACAGCAACAGTTGCAGAAAATATAAATAAATAATTGCAAGAAAAAACATAAAAGTAAATATAACATCGGAGTAGATAGGTAATTTATTCAATTTAGATCAGTTGGCCGCGTTGAGTCTTTTAGGGTAAGTTCAAAATTCAAACCAAAACGAGAACCGGGACCAAATGCTTAAGGCGCTATATTGAAAATAAATTACACCGCAAGGGCAATTTTATACTTAATTTGTATGACTATAAAGTCGTGAATACGCTGCTGCCAGAAGCTATCGGCTCGCTCGGAAAACATGCGACAAAACGTAATTTTAATTATTTAAAAAATAACTAGGAGCATTTAAGCAAAATGCTTCTATACGATTTTAAGTTGCAAAGGTGTCTATTAATTAGACTAATTTCCTACAATACATCTATTTTCGTTTAAAAATAATCTTCAAATTTCGTATTTTTAAGAGGTCATTTCGAAAATTAAATGTATCGAGGCAAAATACATTAATCGTGTTTCTAGTTATTCTCAAACCTAGATAAGGCTATGAATATATGTATATCTCATTACCAGATTTGTAACATTTCTGAGGGTCCTATAGTATTACGTCAAAAAGGATAGTTTTTTCAATATAGCGCCTTAAAGCGAATTAAGATCAACGTTTGCAATAACAAGAAAACATACGACACGAATTGAGAACCACCATCTGTGTTTTGAAAGTCAGTTGAAAATACTTTAAATATTAAGTAAAGTTAGAGTTTTGAGCTATCAATGCGTAGCGCGGCGCCGCTTTTACAATAATACATTGTTATTTTTTGGAGCAGTAAGTAAATATCAATTAATTGATTCGTTACATTTATTTAAACGCAGCGCCGCGTCGCTTATTCTCGGGTGAAGGCTTGACATTGGAAAGTTCCGGGCGAAAGTTACTGACTTACTATGCCTTATTATCATTTTTAAAAGCTCATAAAAGATGAGAAAATACGAACGGACCAATTCGATTTAATCACTGCTAATAAATTAAATAAGAAAGTCATCACTCGCTATAAGCATTAGCCACTAATTGATGTAAATTATTTATACGTTAATTATATATATCGTCCATGTTAATCAATCCATCAATTTTTATCGAAAACTGTCAATAACATCGCAACCTAGTAGTTCTGGTTCTAGCAATTTATTACTCTTATTTCTTTTATCCAGTGAAAAAGGCTTTGAAGTTTAAGTTCCAAGTTCCAATTCATTGCCACGTTTAGAACTTTTAGCATTGTCTAGACTTTTTTCGATTAGTCCTATCATACAAACACCTAGACCAATTTGTGAGGTGTTAATAATTTATTGTAAATCTGACTTCCATTACATGGAAGCATGGAACAATAATTTTAATGGACGACACACCTGCGACTCATTAATAAATGCTCCGGCTGCGACCTCGCCTCAGCGTCACTCTAAAGGGCGTAGGTCGCGCTACGACCTCCTACTGGATATAACTACTGCCCTATAGTTCGGTTATGACGACTCCATACAATTATAATCTTATTATATTATTTGGACGACTCCACATTGTGCCATAATGGTTAAGCGAATAAGAACATGTAAATCTAGACACGCGGTAGCGTGTCAAGCCAAGTTCCACTATAACAGAATGGCGAGCAGCACCGTGTGTAATATTACACGAACCATTTGCAGGTACTTTTGACCCTCTCATAATTCCGAAACTATTTGACATAAACGTTTCAAATTTGGCTCTTATAATGAGACTTGCGAGATAACTACATGCTATAAATTTCATAAGCACAGCTCAAACGGTTATTAAGATATTAACGTCCGAAAATCTACATTTTTATCACTGACTGACTGACTGACTGACCTATAGATCAAAATTCTAACCCACTTCCAGATGACCTAGAAGGCTGAAATTTGGAATCCAGCTCGGCAATTGTGTAAAAGCGTGAGGAAAAATCAAAAAACAAAAAAAATCGGTCAAGTGCGAGTCGGACAGAGCCAAACTAGGCAAAAATTGTGTTTTTTGTATGGAGACCCCCCTTAAATATTTATTTTATTTTACTTTTATTATAAATTATGAAAATAAAAATATAATTAAATATTTTTTGAAATTTTCAAGTATCTACCGGTTGCCACTATTGATTTTGAGCAAAAAAGGCCAAAAAAATCACATTTATTGCATGGGAGCTCTCCGTAAATATTTATTTGTGAAGTGAAAAAACTTTAGGAAATTAATAGAAGGTGACTTTATGAAGTATGTCTGTTTGTCTGTTACCTCTTCAAGCCCAAATTGCTTGTACCGATTGATCTTAAATTTGGTATGGAGATATAGTTTGAGTCCCGGGAATAGACATAGAATTCTTTTAATACGTCTGTCCGTCTGTCCGTCCGTCTGTCCGTCTGTCCGTCCGTCCGTCCGTCCGTCCGTCTGTCCGTCCGTCCGTCTGTCTGTCTGTTTGTTAGACAGCTATAATAATAACTACTTTACTTCCGCACAATAAGCTGTACCCTATAGTTAATGGTTGGAAATACACTTGTGTTATACCGTATTATTCCAATGCCTCCTGATGGTAGCTGCTTTTTCCATTCGCTTGAATTTTCTTTGTTTTATTCATCTGATACTCAACAAGGCTTGGGGGCTATTTCCCCACTTCCTGATTAGTTTCAGATAGGCTATCCACAATAATTGTGGATACTTCATCTATCAGATAAATTATTTATCTGATAGATGAAGTATCTGCCAGATAAGTTGCGGATAGCATATCCGATACTCGTCGGGAAGTGGTGAAATAACACCTTAAGGTTGCGATTGAATATAGTCGAACATTATGTATGTTTGAACTGGGAAGATTAAGATGTCTACTGTCTACCCTTGCTCGGAAAGTTTTCTTTACAAAAAGTAATGATATCCCACCAAAAACATAAAATATGTAAAAATTGAAAGCCAAGTTCCATACAAACATTATTCTTGTCTATGGACTTAGCCGTAAAAAGGATGGAGATCTAAATGAGTGCCAAGTTCCATGGAAAATCGAAATATGTATGTATAGGAACCAAATAACATTATGAACAAATAATAGAGTCTATTTCTTTGCTTTATTGAATATCTATAACAATTAATGTTATTTAAATAATTTGAGATCTTAAACTAGATTAGATTCTACTTGGCTAGTTTTCATCAGAATTAAAATGTTCAATAACTTTATGAAATGACTGATGTAATGAAAACTGGCCAAGTAGAATCTAATCTAGTTTAAGATCTCAAATTATTTAAATAACATTAATTGTTATAGATATTCAATAAAGCAAAGAAATAGACTCTATTATTTGTTCATAGTGTTATTTGGTTCCTGTTGGTGGTTGGTGGTTTGGCACATGACACTGTTGTATTGGTCTTCGGACATCTGGCCAGTCATTTCAAATTGTTAGCGGGAAGCATGTCAAGCAGCGACTGTGAGGATGATTATTTAGCGGTAGCTGCGCTGTGTTGTCCGCCAAAAAAAAAAAGAATAAAAAGAAGTATTTGGGTCCATAATATTAATAAAAAACGAAACTGAAACCGAAAGCAAAATTTGATAACATTTAAAATTACAATTATTTACTGAAATTTACTTTTTTTATGAACACAGCCAAATTGGATTAAAATAAATATTATTAATCTTAGACTCGAATATGTTCCCCAGAGACTTTTCAGTACTCATATTCGGTTTTTTTTATCCGAGCAACAATAATAATAATATCTATGGACTTGTGTTACAGGTACCAGACAACGGAAACAGAATATTTATTAAGTAATACTTCTGTCCATACTTCCATATTAATATTATTATAAATCTGTCTGTCGTCTGTTGTCTGTTGTCTGTTACCTCTTCACGCCCAAACCGCTGAACCGATTTTGATGAAATTTGGTATGGAGATATTTGAGTCCCGGGAAAGGACTATAGGATACTAAATAATTTTATCCAGGAAAAATGTACGGTTCCTGCGCGATTTTGGCACAACGGAGTTACGGGCGTCATCCAGTACTATAATAGGCATACATAAATAATTTTTTTATAACTTCGTAATTCGTATATATGTCGCAGGGAAAAGAGGATATCAGGGATTTCACGATATCCCTAGGGATATCACGAACTCCCGGTAGATGCCGAATATTCTTGTTTGTTACGTCTTCTTACTAAAATATCTAGTGATATGTCATTTCACTAAACTAAATCTAGTGAAATGTCAGAAACGCGGATACCGCCGAATAAAAATCGAGCCACCCATTTCTCTCGCTCGCTCTAGTTCCCACACGTGACACGGGCACTAGTGGGAGTGAAACAAATGCGTCGCTCGAGCTGGCGCGGCTCGTCTAGCCTGGAGACAGACAGACAGACTAACCCTTTGGGTACGGAACCGTAAAAACTAGGATAATCGAAGAGCTGGAGTACCTGTTGTACCTGTGCTTGTACAAGAGTCTAACCAAACTAGAGATCGACATGCCAACTTTACAAAAAATATTCAAGTTGGTCGGCCGCTTCATTTGACGTCCAAAATCAAAGGTCTGAAGTATCTGATGAAGAACCCTCAGTTGGCTTCAACTGTATGATTCAGAGATATGGTGATGCCCCCTCAGATCTGCTATAGTTGCATTACACGTGTGATAATAATAATAATAACTCCCACTCTAGTTTTGATGACGGTGGCCGGTTTCATTGAAACCAGGCCAAGAGTAATTTTATGGTGCCCAAGTGTGTGCGTAGTACACAAGAGCAATCTCTATATTCCTTTACTCGCATAACCCGGTGGGACGGAAGACTGACACGACCGGCGAGAGATCAGGCGCAGGACCGACTTTTTACATGCCCATCCGACGCATGGATCATCTAACATCTTACTTGTCAGATTCAGATGTTAGATGATCCTATCAAAGTACCCGTGTGTATACTAGAGCAAACTAGAGAAATGCGTGGCTTGATTTTTATCCGGCGGTGTCCGCTTTTCTGACGTTTCGCTAGATTTAGTTTAGTGAAATGACATATCACTAGATATTTTTAGTAGGAAGACGTAACAAACAAGAATATTCGGCATCTACCGGGAGTTCGTGATATCCCTAGGGATATCGTGAAATCCCTGATATCCTCTTTTCCCTGCGACATATATAAGCTTTAAAATTATTTGTTTATAAGGCTCTAAATACGGTAAATTACGGAATCTCCGCAGGGAAGGCCCTTAACTTTAGTCATGTTAGCGCTCGGATAGGTATTTTGTTGTCTGTCTGTGTGTCATGTATGGAAATGATCCTAGGCCTACGAATGTTCGATAAGAATAAGTTTAGAAAATGTAATGAAAATAAAACGAAGTACAAATAAAAACAAAATAAATACTTAGTGATTTGGCACTAATTTGCAAAAAATAACCTCAAAATACGATTAAATGGACGGTGGCGAACTAAGCCGGGGCCTTAAGGCGCTATATTGAAAAAACTGGCCTTTTTGACGTAATACTATAGGACCCTCAGAAATGTTACAAATCTGGTAATGAGATATACATATCTTCATAGCCTTATCTAGGTTTGAGAAGAACCAGAAACACGATTAATGTATTTTGCCTCGATACATTTCTCGATCGAAATGACCTCTTAAAAATACGAAATTTGAAGATTTTTTTTAAACGAAAATAGATGTGTTGTAGGAAATTTGTCTAATTGATAGACACCTTTACAACTCAAAGTGGTATATAAGCATTTTGCTTAAATGCTCCTAGTTATTTTTTAAATAATTAAAATTACGTTTTTCGCATGTTTTCCGAGCGAGCCGATAGCTTCTGGCCGCAGCGTATTCACGACTTTATAGTCATACAAATTAAGTATAAAATTGCCCTTGCGGTAAAATTACTTTCAATATAGCGCCTTAATACCGACGAGCAAGCACGAGTTAAAGTATGCGCAGTTTACCCAACGACGCACGAAAATTTACGAACACTCGAGTTTCGGCTATACTTAGGCAGATACCGAAACTAAGGCCGAAACCGAAACTAGATTTTTTGGCCGAAACTGGCCGAAACCGAAATTTCGGTCGGTCACTAATCTATGCCCAAAACGTCTTCGGAGATGCGATGTTTTTGCATCCAGCAAGCCAGATCAGTGTTCGGACGTCCGAACGCTCAAGGTCGCGTCCGCGATTATGACAGACAACTTGACCTTGACGACCTATAGCATCCGCGGACGCCTTGAATGGGGCGCGGGGACGCATCCGCGGACGGCGGACGGTTTTCTGAAATGACTGGCCAGACATCCGAAGATTCATTTTCCTACAAACCTTCCAGCGTCCGCGGACGTCCCCGTATGAACCGTGCACATTGTTAAGTCGCATCCATCAGCCGCGACTTATGGATGCGTCCGGTAATTTGTTCCCAGCTTAATGCTCCATCCGTATTTTTTTTAAATCCGTGTTTGCCATATTATTTTATTGAAGTGACTAAATAAGTATATCATCATGGCAACGTCGATCGCTATCCCGTCGCACAAACAATTATGGTCGCCGTCAGTCTCAGGTTGTAATAATTTACTATTATTTATTCAACAAATGCACTTATCAACATATAAAGTACCGAGTAGCCGATTCTCAGACCTACCGAATATGCATACAAAATTTGGTAAAAATCAGTAAAGCCGTTTCGGAGGAGTTCGTGGACTAAAATTGTGACACGAGAGTTTTATATATAAGAAAGATATTGTAATTTCCTTATATACGAACATTTAGAATAGAAATATTTGTTTATGCCTATGATCGACGACAATTCTGCATGCTATAGAGCAGTGGTCCCCAACATTTTTTTCATGCGGGCCACAAACATGTTTTGGTCTTGGTTAGGAAATGCAAATCTCGCGAGATTGGGGCTCAAGCGAGATCCCGCGAGTTTATGAATACAATACCGCGAGATCTCGCCAATTTCGAGATCTCGCAAGATTAGCAGTTTCGTGGGTTTTTTTGCAAATAATCACAATATTTGAATAAATTATGAAAAGAAGTAATAAATATTATAAGTATTATAAGATTAACATTCATTTTCACGAATTTTTTAATAGAATTTTATGCATCAAACACTGTTTGACGTATCTGTCTATATTTTTTAGTAAACTTTGACATACGTATCTACTGTCAAATAACAAATGAATGAAACAACGAGTCTTCTCTTCTAATGTGCGCTTTTATAATTTTGGACGTGGCGGTAATATCGTGGATGTCCGCGGTAAAACGATAACATAGGGAAGTAAAATGTATGGAAATAGAAATGAGACACTTTTAAGTTTCCGTCGACGATGACTTTTTAACGTGCACGTTAGAGGACATCACGACGTCTACACTTCTGAACCCCACAAAACTTCCGCGGTACGTAAAATAAAAAGAGCATTTAACGTACCCAACGTTTTATGTGTGGAAGCCGTTGTCTACGATAACGAGACGTCCAGAATTATAAAATCGCACATTATCAAACACAAATCTTTTAGTAATAAAACAGTTCTTTTAATAACTAACAAAACAACGAGAAGTCAAAATTCAGGACCTAGTTGAAAATCACAGTGCAAAGTTGCTTAGGCCAGCTCCTCTTTGTTTTTACGCCGTGATCGCTACTCCGTCCGTGTCAGTCCGCGCTTCAAATAAGACGTTTTTATGCTCAAGTGCAATCTCGTCAAACTCGCGAGATCTCGCCTTTTGTTCGCCCGTGATCAATCTCGCTAAAAAAGGCCGAGATCTCGCTAGAACGAGATCTCGCGAGAACGAGATTGCATTCCCTAGTCTTGGTGTAGTGGGCCGCAACAAAAATTAAAAATTAACGTTCTTGAAAATTAACGATATATGAACATACACAAATAAAAAATATATATCCACAGCCGAACATATAACCTCCTTCTTTTTGGAAATCGGTTAAAAGTGAAAAAAAATTACAACTTACACGATGACTTTACATTATTTTGCCGGTGGGCGTGAATTTCAAAATGGTTTAACATCACGCGGGCCTCAAACAAAGTCCCGGTGGGCCGCATGCGGCCCGCGGGCCGCGGGTTGGGGATAGCTGCTATAGAGAATAGACAGCGTTGCGACTCGCAATCATGGTGACAAATTATGGTAATCAATCGTCCCAGGTAGAGTCTGTGGAACCTTCATTCATAATAATATGTTTGCAATTACATGAAATTATATATTTCACGGTCAATCCTATATAATAGCACTTCCACATACATTTATTGTAAATAGAGCATGTTGTAGGTTTTTAGTTCACCTATTTTCGTATTCAACAATAGGCAACATCTTACACACAAATATAAAAGTTGTAACAATAAATTCGGGGTTCTGTACACTATCATGGAGGACATAAAGAAGATAGCGCTCGATCACTCGCGAGGGCCGGTCAAGGTCGGCCGACGCTGGCCACATGTTTGATGTTACTCCAATACAAATACCGTTTATACAAATACAACTAATACGATTATATGCTAACAATGAAAATACAATGCCGCTGGAGCTCAAGTATTTTTGTTTAATACGACAAATCGTGACTGTAACCAGCTGTAACCTAATATTTTAGGTGATCTAGAAGTACAAACTACAAACTAGGAAGTTGGAAACGTAAGCAGCAGTAATTAACCTTAAGACGTTAGTAAAACTGTGATAATAATAACTAATGCACTACTATTTACGTGAAGTTGGAAGTGAATAATCGGCACACACATAGACCATGTTCTTATCCACCAATCCCCACTACGACGTCACAGTGTTTAAAACACAACAATAAGTTTCATTCGTTTTTGCAAACTCATGTAGGTATACGTCTTCACAAACAAAAGACTATTAATACCTGGAGCACAAACTTCTGGTCGATGTACTTCTTGGCGATGTTGGGCTGGAAGTCCGGCGACTCCAGCAGGCGCAGGAACAGCTCGTACACCAGCTGCAGGTGCGGCCACGCCGCCTCCAGCGTGGGCTCGTCCTCCTCCGGGTCGAACTCCGCGCCGTTCGGGTTGGACGACGGAGGTAACGTCCGGAACAGGTTTATGGCAAACTGTGAAAAAAAAAAACAAATAATGCAAATCGTGCAAAAAAACTGAAAAAGAAAGAGGTAGAGATAGATGTAGTGCAACTTTCGTATATTACTGCTACTCAGAGTTTTAATAATTAGAATTACTTAAATTTAATTTAATGAACGATTATCTGCCAAACTTAAGCTTTATCAAATTAAAGTTACTTCCTTTAATCTGAGTACGGCACGGCAGTAAGATTATGAAGACAGAGTCAATTAAATTTCTCGGCGAGGTCAAGAATGGAAACGCAAATAAAATGATTTTATCCAACCGTCGAAGTATTTATTCTGAGTTTTACAGCAGTTAAAGTTAAAAATATCAATGCCACATCTCTTTATAAGCTACTTGAGGCGCAATCGTCGTTTTACTCGACACACGGTAAAATTGCAGCCTTTTATATCAAAAACCGAAACAGTAACCGCAACTGGGTCAAAAGAAAATGATTTTCCGTTCTAAGACGTAGCGTCACATGTCACGTCACATATAATACGTACGCTATAAAGTCTGAAAGAAAATCTTCAGCAGCTATTTACAACATCTAAAATAAGAGTGCGGCCGCATTGCTCCTTTGCGTTGCGGTACTAGTTACGACGACGCATCGTAGCGGCATCGCCGCCGATGTATTAGTTTTGCTTACATTTTTTATGTCACATTGATAGTTGCGTTGTTGGACGCGATTTTTTGACGAAACTACGGACAGAAAATGAAGTAGGAGGATGAATAAAACGTTGCGCTGTCACCGTCTTGTACTTCGTTGACGTGCGACGCCGCAACGCAGCTATGAGTAAACACGATACGACGTCGTGTCGTACCACGATGCGGCGTCGTTTCACGATGCGACGTCGCGTCGAAAGACAGAAACTAAGAAGATTTTGGATCTACCCATTTCTTTTAATCATGAATAACGGGAGCCACTTCATAAAGAAGTACAATGCCTTAAAAAATTGATCACAACAAGGTTTTTGGTTTCTTAAGAACGAGTTTATCAAGTTTCGAAGAGTTACTTGATCGGATAACGCCACATGTAGCAGGAAAATATGGCAGAGGCAGACCATCTCTTGAACCTCTCGATGCTGGGATTTTGAATAACAACTGTGGCACTGACACACGAACGCATCGTGAGTTTCTACCATGCGACGTCGTGCCGTGCTCGTCGTAGATTCCCACGACGCGACGTCGCATCGTGGTACGACACGACGTCGTATCGTGTTTATGTGTCCCGGCCCGTAGCATCCAATGTTTTTCCGTTACGTCAACACGACGCATCATCCGTGTGAACTCGCTTTATTTATTTAAGGTGTGCTTATCAGCAATAAGAATTTTGGACATCAGATTTAAGTCCTTGAATCTTGATACTTTCTTGGTACTCATATAGACTGTACTTACAATGAAATTAATTTCGCCTAGCACCTTGACCCACATGTACGGACTTTAAACGATAATATAACATTGGACACTATAAATACTTTGGCGGTTATGTCTGAATGGAATTTTATTTACAAACAACCCGTTATCCATTACTATTTACTAACATTATAAATTAATATGCAAATGTGTGGCTATCTGGTTCTTCTATTTTAACAGTTTAAACGAAACTGCTGAACTGATTTAGAATAGATATGGGGGCGTGTACAAATTACGTGAGGTGTTTAGGGGGGGGGGGGGGGGTAGGGGGTCGAGTCAAATCTCATCTAATCTCACGTTGGGGAGAGGGGGGGTCTCAGCAAATCTCACGTATTTTTTTTTCTTAACAAAATATAAAATATTTTGGTCCATTTCATCTAGGTCATACCGCTATGGTTGTACGTATGCTTAAGAGCCCGGGTAACCCTCGAAATTCTCATACATTCGTAATACCAAAATCATTTTGTCATACGAAAATATTTAACATGTTTGAGTTATTTTTCAGTATAAAATAGTAATTACCTAGGTTCCTGAACAAAAATTAACTTCAAAATATTTAAACACCAAAAAATTTTTTTTTGTGTATAAATTTTTTTTACTAAATTTAGTACTAAATATTTAAACACTAAAAAATAGAGTAAAACACTCAAAAATTTATAAATAATTAGTAAATTTACTACAAAATATTTTAATACTAAACAATATTTTTTAGAGTTGAAATATTTTGTAGTAAATTTACTATTTATTTATTTATTTTTTAGTGTTTTACTCTATTTTTTAGTGTTTAAATATTTAGTACTAAATTTAGTAAAAAAAATTTATACACAAAAAAAAAGTTTTTAGTGTTTAAATATTTTGAAGTTAATTTTTGTTCAGGAACCTAGGTAATTACTATTTTATACTGAAAAATAACTCAAACATGTTAAATATTTTCGTATGACAAAATGATTTTGGTATTACGAATGTATGAGAATTTCGAGGGTTACCCGGGTTCTTAAGATTTTATCGTAAGACGATTAAGATCATTCACAAATTCGTTCGAAAGAAAATCTACTGACTGTCAAACCAAACGTTTACGTAAGAAAGTAGAAACCCACATTTTGTAAAATCTCATGTGAGATTTTGGAGGGGTTGAATAAAATCTCACGAAATCTCACCAGAGGGGTAGGAGGGGGTCAAAAATGTCAGAAAAACGCCTCACGTAATTTGTGGACGCCCCCTAATATGGAATATTATTACCTTGATTTCAAATAAAGGGCAAAAGTAGTTTTGCTAAAAAAAAGACTAAATATAATAATTATTAAAGGTTCCTGTGTAATAACAGAAAAGCTGCGCAACGAATGACCCACTGCCACAGGGGATATGACCCCCCCCCCTCCAAATCTATGGTCAAATAGAATTTCAAAATCTTGCCAAATAATAAAAGGAAATTTCTATCTATCCCCTAACCACCGCAGTACGTCCGACCTTAGACTGCTGTGACTGTCAACCCAGAACCGTCCGAGGGCGCAGATAAAAAAAATATAGGTTAGCGGTGACTAGCGAGTGACCCCCCCAAAATTTCAGGCTGCGACCGCGCCTGCCTCCTAAACAGTAATTAAAGTTAGTCTGATTCTTTTGATGTGTTTTGCAGCGTAGGGATATGATTGGAGGACTTGCCATTTTGGTGTATTGAAGATTCATTATTATTCAAAGATGAATTTTCTTCTTTAGAAGGGTTAATGGTAAACAGTTAAACACCATACAAAACGAGATCTATTATTTTAAGAGATCTTAAAACAATAGATCTCGTTTTGTCATATTATTATATAGATATTAGATAGCATTAAATAACATAATAGGGCTTAACTGAAATTAGTACTTTATGGTGAAAACAGTGCTTCAAATGTTATTAGTCCAAAGACAATAATTGTAAGGGCCAACCCACACGTACCACAACCACACCACATCGCAACGACAAAATGTCGTCGAGCTGTGGTTACGTGTGAATGGTGTCGCTGCATCTTTTTGTAGTTGCGTTGTGGTACCGACAAAATGCCAACGTGGTTGCGTTGTCGCCAGTGGTTGCGATGTGGTTGCGATGTGGTTACGTACGAAAGTCAATGAAACGGAGGGGGCGAAGAGCGCGGGCGGCGTGCGCGCACTGTCGTTGCATTGACGCAACGTTGTGGTTGCGATGTGGTTGCGATGTGGTTTCGATGTGGTCAGCCGTGGTTGCGTCTGACAAGTTATCTGACAAGTGGTCGACAACGACTGCAAAATGTGGTACGTGTGAATGGTCCAGTTCATTTACAATACAAAATATACGCACGACCACGTGGTGTCGTTGTGGTGTGGTTGTGGTTGTCGTGTGGTTGTGGTACTTGTGGGTTGGCCCTAAGAAACAATATAATAAGTTATGGTGTGCTGTGTGCATAATATAGTATTGTTGTCTGCAGTAGAATGTTCTAATGGCTTTATTAAGGCTTGTGTGAGTTGTAACACGTTTCATGCGGAACTACATTTTAATTAACGCGAACTTGCATTGTTTGGTTTAAGAACTGAATAATTCTTATCTTAATCAAAATATGCACACATAAAACGGTCATGCGAATAAGAATGTGTTACAGTTTAATGTTTATTATTGCAAGCATGACAATCTGGGGATTAAATAAAATAATCAGTTTTCAAGTTGTCTGCCTAAAAACTAAAAAGCTTTTGGTTTGTTTCATCTAGCACAGGGGTTCCCAATTTCTATGCTCTGGTGAAATCAAGTATTTTCAACAATAGGTGAATCAACTATTTTGGTGAAATCAAGTATTTTCATTTATGTATTTATTAATTCAAATCACTTTGATGTTTAGCCTTCCACAAGATCAGAACAAGACTATTATTAAGCCAGAAGTAGGAATGCGTACCATGCATAGCACAGTAATTAACTAATTACAGTTGTTTTATCTGTTTTCTAAGTCAAAGGTGTTTACCATATTAACCGCCTCCGGGTATATGGCCTCGGTGATGACGCCCCTCTGCGAGGTGACGTACTCCACCATCTCCAGCAGCGCCGCCCGCTTCACCTCCTTCCACTTGAGGTCGGACAGCGGCTCGTCCACGAAGTCGAACAGCAGGCAGCATTGTCGCAGCTTCTGCACGAATAGCTGTTCCCGTTCAGCTGCTGGTGCGTCTGTAAACAAAAGTGGAGGGTATTTCATTGGTTCCGTAGAGACACCGTGTAATGCTCGAGACTTGGCCGGGGCACTGGTGTGCTCCCAGAACCATCGCTACACAAATCGTATGTGCATGACTTCAGGAAACTTAAGAGCACAAAACAGCAATATTACGATCATTGTTGCAATACTTTGAAACGAAGAGGTATCAATATGTTGAGTAATTCTACGTTTACGTACTAGTACATAAGTTTGTTTTATGGTAGAGATAATAATATGGTAGAATCCTCGCATCGCAAAAAGGAAGTAGAACTTTTTCTGATTTCAGAGATGTAGAAAACAACAAAGTAAAGTGTGCACTTATTAGACAGTTGAGGGCATTCTTCGATATGTGGAACAACCTGTTGAATCTGATAGCTTTGAACTCACGTCACTCATTTCAGTTTCTCATTCTGAATGAGAGCGAATGTGTCGCTTGTGTGGACAATTTTTTCCACGCGAGACAATTACTACTTACATGCTTATCATAATATGAAGCGTGTAAAATTGAAGAAATATTAGAATATTCCGCATTGTAAATATAGTTATTTATGTATAGGGTTGTCAGGTCGCTAAACTGAAAAGCCGGACAAAGCAGTCAGCTTGGCCGGACATTAGTACAAAAAAGAGTTGCTATCGAGTACCTAGAATCTAAACTTTTAATATAGAAATACGTTTGGCAGCTCATGTACACCGTACGAATTTTCTGTTTTATTAAAACAGCTATACAAATTAACATCTCATTAGGTGTAAAACCATCTTAAAATTTGTGTTTTGAGGCTCTACAAAGGCCGGACTCTCTTTGATTTTGGCCGGACACGCAAACAGAAAGCCTGACTGTGACCGGTTTTATCCGGACGCCCGGCAACCCTATTTATGTAGCGATTTCAGTAGAAACAAATTTCAAATTAGTACTGCACCTATACCAAAATATTTCGCTATATTGTAAGCGTTAACAATGTAATCTATCCAATTAACAAATATTCATTTACCTCTTACGTCTGGCTCCAGCCTTATTTGGCTCCACCTTATCAACCAGAATACGCGTTTTACCAATTTACGTAATTCATATTTCATGAGTTGATTTTTGGGTTTTTTGCGCTGAATACAAAATGGAATTCGCTTTTAATAACACGAATGACCTTATATAAGCTAAAAATGCCAATTTCACGGACAGGTCTTGATATTCTCGACTTAACATTATCCTTACGTAGGTAAGTTGGTATACGTAGGTACTATACATAATACAACTCTTTCGACCTTTGGTATAAGAATGCTAACCAGTACATACAAAACAAAACTAGTTGATCACTTTACAGATCAGCCTTGTAACAAATTACAACTCAAAAATGTACTCCCTGACTATTAAAGAGATGGACATTGCGTATACAGATGTTGCACTTATATAATGTTTCGTCCTTGTTACAATCGTTAGAAAAGTCGCTTGAAAGACAAGGACAAAACATTGTATACATACACACAGTCTGAGTACAGCGTGATTTTTTAAAAGGAGCTAAATATATACAATACTAGATGACGCCCGCAGCTCCGTTCCGCCAAAATTCGTTTATCGTGTGGAAGCCGTACATTTTCCGGGATGAAAAGTATCCTTGTATGTCATTTCCCGGGACTCGAAAGTATCTCCACACCAAATTTCAGAAAATATATCGTTTCAAGTCGGGAGTGAAGAAGTAACAGATAGACAGACCGACAGACACACTTTCGCATTTATAATACTAGTATGGATTTTTATTCACACACCACACTATTCCAGTGACATAAAACGTTAATTCGAGTACATTTTCAGGTCGGGGAAGAGCGACAGAGGTTTTGTTGCGATGTGGAACAGCCAGCCGACAGCCGCGAACAACAGAACAGGGTAACTAAGAACAAAGAAACGTACATTATTCAAGCCGGTACAATTATGTAACCCCATCCACAGGACCTACTTTACATTCACAAACATCTACAGACTAGAACATTTTTTATAACTTTTGGATAATAGTAAAATAAAAATTGTTTTTATCGTAATTAATGAAGTTCTCTTATAGGTTATGGGCCAATTATAAAACGTTAACAAATGTTTTTTGTCCCGCCCGGGCATCGAAACGTTGAGCATACATCCACAAAACACAAGTCAAAAGTAGTTTCTAACAATGTGAAATAATATGTATACTTTGGTGGTCTCCTTTATTAATCGCACCGTCACGTATAGACTATAGAGTGTTAGGCCGCGTTTCCACTGAAGCGGAGCGGTGCCGAATTGAACTGGAATAGCACGATTGGTCAATAATTCGGGCACCGCCAAGCTCCTCTCCGCTCCGCTCCGTCCACGAATTGACCAATCACCATGCTCGAAATCTCCGCTCCGCTTCGCTGTCATTCCGCTGTCATTCCGTTGGAATAGCACGATTGGTCAATAATTCGGGCACCACCAAGCTCCTCTCCGCTCCGCTTCGCTTCAGTGGAAACGCGGCCTTATGTAGAGCAAAGCTTCTAACTTTACAGTCTACACCTAAATCTACAATCGGCAAAGTTAACTTCGCAACTCTACATGTCATATAGCTGCCGCTGTTATACAGGGTGTAACAAAACAAAGCGATAATACTTCAGTTTAGGGTGTGTGTGTTTCCCTCATACAGGGTGTTTCAAATAAGGAATAGTAATTCAAAAGGTGACTCAGGGGGCCATTCTGAACAACATTTGTTCTACGATTTTTGAATATTCGCGAAAAAAATATTGATTCTCCATAGAAGCTTTGTTGGTTACGTGACTATGGAAAAGCCAAATATTTTTTCGCGAATTTCCAAAAGTCATAGAACAAAAGTTGTTCAGAATGATCCCCTGAGTCAGCCCTTTTCGGCTTAATATACCTTATTTGAAACACCTGTATAGAGTTTACTGTATAGTGATATAGTAGAAGGGCTGAAAGCATATTTTTTTTGGGATTTGTATGGGCAAGCGGCCTATCGTCATGAATTAGCCCATACAAGAGTAAAAAAAAGTTAATCTTTCAGCGCTACTGTGAACTACATCTCACAGTGAACACACCCTAAACTTTAGGGTGTGTATCAGTCCCCTGTGTAGAGGCCCTAAAGTATTATCGCTTTGTTTTGTTACACCCTGTAGAATCGTAAATAAAAAAATATAAATCGCGTTTTTTACAAGCAAGCACGGGGAAATTGGAATTGGAACTCATTATAAGCTCGAATGTTTGTGTATCAATCAAAAGTATTCATACTATTTACATAAAAATGTAGGTGAATATTGATATCGATTGTTTGGCCCATACTCTGAGTGAACATATTATGGAATGTTTCGTAGAAAAGGAAAAATATGAGACATAATATGCAACGAGTATGAGAATTGGAATTTACAACCAAGTATAATAATTAAAGTCGAGAATAATGATAAAAATAATAAATAGTAAGTGATTCCTGGCTTCAACAAGAAACTGTCAGAAATAGTACTCACCATGGGTAGGAATCAATTAAGAATCCTTACCAGAAGACTAACTGGGCACTGCAAGCTCAATAAGCACCTTATCATAATGTTAGTAGCTTAAAGACTTGCAGATTCTGCGAGGAGGGGGACGAGACACTTATCCATCTTTTTGGCTGTCCTGCTCTACTACAGAGCAGAAACAGGCACCTTGGTTGCTACGAATACTCATCCACAGAGGAAATTCGTGGCACCAACCCCAACCACATCGTTCCATTTATGAGCAGCATTGGGTTGGGGACGTTACTCTAATGCGAAGGAGTCACAATAGATCCTCAAGGGTCGCAGTGACATCAGGGCTACTCGACCTGCCTTCAGCACAAAAAAAGTGATTTGTGATGTGAATGATCCACAATAATAGTAAAGGGTGCTGGCCTAAAAATCGGCTACTTCATCGTGGCTCTATGAATAGAGCAACCATGAAGTAGGCAATTTTGTTTATATGTATGAGTGTTCAGTTAACTATAAGTAAATGGCTATTTACGTATAGTTAAATTAATTATTTATTTCAGCAGGATACACTATTGTATAGTAAGATCTGCGTCGTCAAAGATATTCTCACATATTGTGTAAGGTTTATGGCATTTTCATTATTTTATTCATTAAATTCTTGTAATAATTCTAAATATAGAACCAAGAACATAGAGGCAAGAACATAAATACTGAAATGAATACATAAACTTTGATTTCAATCTGATGCTAGTAAATAATTGGTGTGATCAGCTTTACAAAGGGCACTGATTGATTGATGATTTTGATAATTCCTAAGGCATCCATTACAAGCTCATGCAAGCGGCAGTCAATTCCGTCAATCATGAATTATGTTTGACTGATGGACTGACGAATGGTATTAGACGGTCACTCAATTCTTTTCAGTTTTATGTCAGTCAAAGCCAAATTTTCAAAGGTATACGTTTCTAATTTTTTTCCAATTTTGTCAGATGTGACAAAACTCACCTAAAATTCGTAATTGATAGTTGCATGAAGCCCGTCACAGACCTAGCTATAATATTTATTAATATGTTTATAGCTAGGCATATTAATATATATTTTCTATACTAATTTTCGCGTGACCACACACTCAGCTATAATATATATTTCTGTGACATGTGGATTTAGTATAGAATAATATGCCTTGCTATAAATATATTAATATATATTATAGCTAAGTCTGTGTTGGGCTTTAAGCAAAAATCAAAATATACAGATTTTCATCAATCAGCTTCATGCAACCGTCAGTCACGCTCTTACGGTAGGTTATCCATCAGTCACAGTCATGACTGTGGTAAAACTGACAGCAAAACCTACCGTCTAATGGAAGCCTATGAGGGCTTACCATATTATGGTTATTGGTTGTCAACTTGTCACCAATACGATTCTGTCCAAATACAAAATTTTAACCTCAAATTTTACGTAGGTAAAGTTTTAAAAGGAGCTATTTTACGTGCACATAAAATTCTGCCTCGTCTGACGTACATGCATTCTCTAACAACATAGTAAGTACGTACCTAAGATACTATTATATATTCTGTGATAGTACATCACCTAAACTATTCCTATAAAATTTTGTGGAGCATAAAGTCGTATCTAATAACGCATAGTACATGCTTATATTTAGTGATAACGATATTTTACAGCCGAATCTTTTTATCTTCACAATCAAAATAACTATGATATCATAATGTTTTACCCTACCGGTGGCTGATATTACCCTACCGCTTTACTCGCTAGTCGCTATTCTACATCTAGCTAACACCGGTCGATATGTTTAGAGAGTTTGTTACCGATTTCATTTACAATTTTCTCTACGGTTAGAACATAGTACTACGTAAATACTACGCTATATTTTCGGTAGGGATCTAGACAATCGTACATTATAAGCCAATACCGCAAAATATAAGTTGGGGAAGTACGTAATTCAAGCAATTTATGTCGGTGCTATCACTATAATCAGGTGGTACTTGTCATTCGTCGCAGCACGTCGCATACCACAAAAGAACCGGCAAGGTGTTTTGAATCGGAATATGAAAATTATATATATTTAGATCAACAACGCATCAATCCTTTTGGTAACGTTGTCTATTCAATATCCATTGATTGTATAGGACTCCGATGCATGTTTTAAACGAACCTTTCAACAGAGGCAATTGCACCATTAAACTCTCTTTATCGGCGTTGGTGACTGGGTGCTCGGGGGTGGGCGGCGCGGCGGCGGCCGGCGGGGAGCGCTGAGGCGGCGACGGCGCCTTCTGCGGCTGGCCCTGGCCCTCCATGCCGAACAGCGCGAATCGAAAGGCACGGGCTACGTCGGAGACGCTCTCTGAGCGCTTCGCTTGGTTCGCGACGAGGTCCAGGCCCGAGTGGAACGACGGCGACTTCGGTATCCCGAGGGGCGAGACGACACGGCGCGGCTTTGCCTCAGCGGCGGCGAACATAGCTCGCGCGGCCGGCCCGGCGTGGACCATCGCAGGCGGCGGCCGGCAGCGGCATCCGAGCGGAGGCCGGCGGCGCCGGTACCGGAGCGAGTTGCGGGGGCGGCCGGACTGCCACACGCCGCTGCCTGTGCCCGCTCCACGCCACCCGCCTGCGCGCGCACCCGCGCCGCGCCCGCCGCGACCCCCGCGCACCCCCGCACTCACGCACCCACCATAAACACTGATCACTAATACACAAATGGGGAGACAATTCCGGGTGCACTGTGATGTGGAGTGAAACTACAAAAGTCTTCTTCGATTAATTTGCCGCGATACAGTTATGTCGAAACGAGTAGAGCACTCGATATACTCTTTATTGATCCAGTTCCATATTTGATATTATTTCCCTTGTTTCCGGCAACAACAATATATTCGGAGGCCGCGTCGCTGCTAAGAATTTAATATAGCTAGTCCGTGCTACGCTACCCCTTTGCTGCAGACTGCAGTCTAACAATGAGCTTCATCTTGCATCAAGCACACTTTTTTCAGAAATCTATATTAATTATTATTATATGAGTTACCAAGTCATGTTAACTCTTCTTTGTTTTGTTATACGAGGTGTAACAAAACAAAGTGGTAACAAGGGGTGTGTACATCCTACGAGTCCCCGACATAATGTTATAGAGTTCGCAGTGAAAATTGCAGCGCTGAAAGTTTTTTTTTTTTTTAATTTTGTATAGGCAAATCCATGACGCTGGGTCGCTTGCCCATACAAATCACACAAAAAATATTCTTTCAGCACTGCTGGTTGCTACTTCCACAATGAACTCTATATGAGGGATATTTACTTCGTTAAATCCTGTACATGGTATAGTTTAAGGAACTTAGGACTCTATATTATGGCGTGCACACCAACTTTCTGAACCTTTTCATTCTTCATCACAACATCTTTTCGTGCGTATTTTTCCATTTATATTGTTTCAGGAGTAAGCAAATGGCATTCGGCGTGTATGACGTAAGAACGCGGTTCGATACGGTCGTCGCCGGCAATTCATTATCGTGCCCCTTATAAAACCTCCGTGACACGAGGGTTAAAGTTTATCGGAGTGTGTCATGGGGAAAGCGAGCCTCTATAGATAAAGAATTCCTATGTCAGACAGTACTTCCCCTTTCGTCTGCAGTCTGCACCCATCGATTACGAACTTGAGTCATGTCAAATTACTTTAAAATGTCTGCGTGTGTAATATCCGATATTGCTGCTACGCCAGTACATAGTCTGCATACCGACTTACTTTTTCTATAGGCTTTAAAATCCGAAGTTTCGAATTTTCTTTGTTGTTTTCATTTCCCGTTTTTAGGGTTCAGTAGTTAACGTAGAAACGTAAAAAGTATCCAGCTATCGACATAACATTTTGTAAAACTTCAGCGTAGCTGGGTAATCGTTGATACGTCTCAGTCGCTTTACATATTATTATTATGTATGTTGCTGTCTATAAACATATCGTAGACATAGGCTTTTCGTGTCAAGCCTATAAAGTAGGGCCGTCAAGGCTAAAGTCGGAGATAAAGTGAGATTAGCGATCCACCAAGAAAATTATCACGAAAGTAGGACAGAATAATTAGATGGGCACTACGCCGTTCATAATACAATACGTAATCAGACATTTTTATGAACAAAGCCCAATAAATAGTACTTTAAAGTTTAATTAAATTATCATCATACAGAAGTCAGTAGGGTATACCAAAAACTGTAAATAGTTATTTACTGCCATACATTTTCTAATACGTATAACATAACAGGCTGAAAGACTTTGTACAATAATTATCCGCTGTGTAAAACGTATTTTTTTCTTGGGAGGATTTACATCAATATAGTTATTACAAAATTATGCAAAGGTCTATAATTCAATTGATTCCTTCTTTAGGCCCTGTATTCACTTTGATTAGTGCGAGTATAAGGGCCTGTATTCACTTTGATTAGTGCGAGTGCAAGTGATTAGTTCAAGAGATTAGTGATTAGTAGAAATCAAAGGACTTGCAATAATCAGTCCCTATCCACACGTACTTTTACCTGATTACTAATCACCTGCACTAATCACTTGCACTTATTACTAATCAAAGTGAATACGGGGCTTAAGTGATTAGTTCAAGAGATTAGTGATTAGTAGAAATCAAAGGACTTGCACTAATCAGTCGTTGTCCACACGTACTTTTACCTGATTACTAATCACCTGCACTAATCACTTGCACTTATTACTAATCAAAGTGAATACGGGGCTTTATGGCCCGTATTCACTTTCATTAGTAATAAGTGCAAGTGATTAGGGCAAGTGATTAGTTATTAGGAAAAAGTAAGTGTGGACAGCGACTGTTTAGTGCAAGTGATTAGCCGGCCGCGTAGTAACGTGATTAGTTCTGTATTCACTTTGATTAGTGATTAAGTGCAGGTGACTAGTACGGGTGATGAGTGATTAGTAGAAAGTAATGTGGACAGCGACTGATTAGTGCAAGTGACTAGTCGGCTGCGTAGTAACGTGATTAAAAGCGTGTTTTATTTTTTGCGAGTGCAAGTGCGTGACAGATGAAAACCAATTTTGGTTTCGTTTGACAGCTCGAGATTGTTACTATTATTCCGCTAGGTATATTAACTTTATGGGCCAGACTGACGTGGTGTGCCGTGTGAAGCGTCCATAGATATAGTATATCATTATTAAATAATATACCTATTAAAAGTACAAAAGGACACCCTTTCAATTACTTCCATACTAATCCATACTTATTACTTACTAATATACTAATAATATTATAAATGCGAATGTGTGTCTGTCTGTCTGTTACCTCTTCACGTTTATACCTCAGAAGTCAGAACCGATTTTGCTGAAATTTGGCATGGAGATACTTTGAGTCCTGGGAAAGGACATATAAAAATACTTCGTGGTATTTATATATAAAACTCAAAGGTGACTGACTGACATGTTGATCTATCAACGCACAGCCCAAGCCACTGGACCGATCGGGCTGAAATTTGGCATACAGGTTTTTGATCATGAGGCATCATCATGAGGCAGAAAGGATTTTGATCAATTCTACCTCCAAAGGGTGAAAATAGGGGATCAAAGTTTGTATATAACAATACTTCTTAACGCGAGCGAAGCCGCGGGCAAAAGCTCGTTTTTAATAAAACCAATATTAAAACTGAAGGACATGTCAAAATGGCAGTTTTATTTTTGAAACTTGGACGCTCGTGTTGACAGCTACTATTGAATTTACTAAATTAAATTACTAAAGAGCCACTAAACAAGAATTGGACACTACTTGCACTACACACCTGCACTCCACTGCCTCAATTACTAGTCACTTGCACTTGCACTAATCAAAGTGAATACAGGCCTTTACGCTGAGTAAACGCCAGAGCTCAGTTGCTAAGAACATAAATGACATGTTTCCGCCGATGTAGAGCGACAACATCGCTCTCTAGTAGATTAAGGTCGTAGAGACGTTACTAAAAATGAATGGATAACTTCAAGAATGATATTCCACCGCCTTTCTACGACTTTACAAAAAAAGTAAGGTATCTTAAAACAAAATATCGCTGTCATTTAAACTTGCAATTCTTTAAAGTAAATCCCGATACAATATTTCCATCACGGAAATAGATAACAATAATGTAATCATTCGAAAGAGAATTTGCGGATTCACTCTCTTCCAATATTATGTATCTTTTATAGGTCAATAGAGTTACCGTAGCTCTGTTATAATATTTTCTCTGCTATGAATGAAACGAAAGCTTTTAACAGGCATCTATAAACTGAGAGATGTAACTTGAACCGCACTATTGCAGCGCCAGCACCACTCTGGGGAATTGTTTGGACAAATGCAGTGTTGCAGGCACATAGTATCTACTATTGTTTTACTATTGGAAAATATAATGCATTTCGTGTTTTGAAAACAAAATAATAAAAATCAGTGTTGCTTTCGAGTTTGATTTTGCGATTTTGCGATCGAGGCGGTGGCGGTGGCGGTCAATTGGATGACTTGAGAGTTCTTGGAACGACACAGACACACGCGGCCGCGCGGCCAAGTTATCCAACTGACCGCCACCGCCACCGCCCGCGCCACCGCAGGCCGCGTCTGGGAGACTATGTAAGTTATGTAACTAATAAAACGTAACTCCCATACTTCAACCGTTTTGAATTTGGTTCTTTTTCGCACGCTAAAATATGACAATATAACTAATATTCAAATTTAGGAAATAAAGCCGTTGGCAATAATTGTCACTTGTATTAAAAACACAAAAGTGTGTACCGAATACATGCATAAAGTATGTATGTACGAGAGCGGCACTGAAAATTTCGGGAATCAAGGAGGTGACACAACAGTACTATTTAAAAATGTGTTTATTGCTTTTCGAAGTATTCTCCGCAAAATTTGACACATTTTTCCATACGATGGAACCATTAATTGAAGCAACCATTCCATTCGGAAGTTGGGGTCTCCAAAATGGCCGTTTTGTAGGCGTCCACAGCTTCTTCAGGTGATGAAAATCTCTGACCACGCAATTTATTCTTTATTTTAGGGAAAGTATAGAAATCATTAGGGCTTAAGTCGGGGCTGTACGGCGGATGGTCTAATAATTCTATGTTTTCTTGCTCTTTAAACTCTTTTGTTCTGTGCGCGGTTTGAGAACTCGCATTGTCGTGATGGAGGATGATGCGGCGGTTGCAGTTCTCTTTACGGAGTTCAGAAACGACCTGTGGCAAACAAATGCTAGCATACCATTCTGCATTAACTGATCTTTGTCCCTCAAGAGGAATAGTCGCAATATGGCCGGTTTTGGAGACAAACGAGGCCACCATTTTTTTTTGCAACACTCCGTGAACGAACAATTTTTGTTGGCTTTAACTCATTTTCGAACACCCAAACTCGTGACTAGTTTTTAGTTTCGGGTTCGTACGCGTATATCCAGGATTCGTCACCTGATACGACGTTGTATACAGCATTTGAGGATCCTGCGTGGAATCTTTCGAGAGTTCTGACGACCACTTCGAAAGTCATAATAAATCATCGCTCTAGAATTTTCTCGAGTTCGACTAAACAAGTTTGACAAGACGTTGTGACAAGACCGAGAATCTTTTTTTAAATAAATAAATGGTATTCGATTTTTAAAACCAAGAAGTTTTCAATTAAAAAGATTTTAATACGACAGGAATAGTGGAAGTATTCCATTCCCGATATTTTTAGTGCAGCCTATGTATTCGAGTCACATTTTGTAGACTCGCGGACAAAATTTTTGACACAGTTACTCTTCCTTAGTTTTTATTATTCGTAGGTAGAGCCAGAAGTTTCTAGCTCTACCACTAAGGGTTTACACAGACGGACTGCATTTCAACTGCAATCTATTTTGAAATTTTGATTATCTCAAATAGTTTCCGAAATATTAAAAAAAACCAAACCCTTCTTTTTATGTTGACTTAATTGTTTATAACTATTGCATTTTTTTTCAGCCCCTCTTGGAATTTTGATAGAATGTTCTAGATGGTATTCCGAATCGAATGAGCCCAAAATCATAATTTTCGGTGCATGAGATCAGGTTTTGACGAAAATGGCACTTGCTAATCAGACTAATATATGGAAATGTGGGTCCAACTCAACGTCTTGCCTAAAGGTCTTGTTAAGTAAGGGTCTACACAGACGGACTGCATTTCAACTGCAATCCAACTGCAAATTGCAGTTCAAGTGCAGTTTGAATGCAGTTGACACGACTGCAATAGAACTGCAAACCAAACGCGCAGTCGGATTGCAGTTCAGTTGCAGTCGGCGTGCAGTCGTGTGAACTGTTTGGTTTGCAGTTCTATTGCAGTCGTGTCAACTGCATCCAAACTGCACTTGAACTGCAATTTGCAGTTGGATTGCAGTTGAAATGCAGTCCGTCTGTGTAGACCCTTACTTAACAAGACCTTTAGGCAAGACGTTGAGTTGGACCCACATTTCCATATATTAGTCTGATTAGCAAGTGCCATTTTCGTCAAAGCCTGATCTCATGCACCGAAAATTATGATTTTGGGCTCATTCGATTCGGAATACCATCTAGAACATTCTATCAAAATTCCAAGAGGGGCTGAAAAAAAATGCAATAGTTATAAACAATTAAGTCAACATAAAAAGAAGGGTTTGGTTTTTTTTAATATTTCGGAAACTATTTGAGATAATCAAAATTTCAAAACAGATCCTTAAAGAGCAGGAAATCTCCTAAAAAAATCTTAGATCCTGGAACCTTACCAATAATCCTTATAGCTTTAAATGAGCGGCGAAAGTAACGGTAAAAACGCGTAGTTCGGGTTTGGCGTGAATTGCTGCAATCTGCCACGTGAACTAAAAAATATATTTTAACTGATTAAATATTAATATAAAGAAATAAAAAAAAAATTGGGTACTAAGTAGACATATCAATAAACAATAATCCGTCAACAAGAATAAATTATCACAATTTGTTTAAATGTTATGCTTTTGTTCATTTGTTAATAGTCACCATTTTAATGTTAACATAAAAACGCTGATTATTTCTAAACAAGAAATCTAGAAATTTTTATTATTCTTTTGAGCTAATCTTAAAAGGGTCTGGAAGAGATATCCGGTGGAAAATATCAATAATTTTGATTTTTCACTTTTTTATGAACAATCAAAGGCATTCATGAAATTTTCATATAAATAAAATAAATAGGGTTTTTTCATCAATAAAAATGATTATTTAAATTTTATTAGTTATAAATATAAAAACATATATTGTTATCTGGCTTCTAACAACAACAAAACAAAATAATAACAATAATTGGGTATAAAAGTACCGTAATTGCTTTATTTACATGAATAATTTTGGAATGCTTTTGAATGTAAATAAAAAAAGTGAAAAATAAAAATAAAATGAATTTTGTCAACGAGAATCTCTTCTAAGCCCTTTTAAGATTAGTTCAAAAGAATAATAAAAATTTCTAGATTTCTTGTTTAGAAATAATCAGCGTTTTTATGTTAACATTAAAATGGTGACTATTAACAAATTAAGAAAAGCATAATAATTAAACAAATTGTGATAATTTATTTTTGTTAACGGATTATTGTTTATTGATATGTCTACTTAGTACCCAAATTTTTTTATTCCTTAATATTAATATTTAATCACTTAAAATATTTTTTTAGTTCACGTAGCAGATTGCGGCAAATCACGCGAAACCCGAACCACGCTGTTTTACCGTTACTTTCGCCGCTCAATTAAAGCTATAAGGATTATTGGTAAGTTTACGGGATCTAGGATTTTTTTAGGAAATTTTCTGTTCTTTAAGGATCTATTTTCAAATTTTGATTATCTCAAATAGTTTTTGAAATATTTAAAAAAAATCAAAGCCTTATTTTTATGTTTACTTAATTGTCTATAACTTTTGCATTTTTTTTTCAGCCCGTCTTGGAATTTTGATAGAATGTTCTAGATGGTATCGAATGAGATCAAAATCATAATTTTCGGTGCATGAGATAAGGTTTTGACGAAAAAGGCACTTGTTTACCAGAGTATATAATAATATGCTAATTTCACCGCATCCTAGACAAAGCCTAAATATGGGTTGGCCGTTTCGTTGTTACAAAAACTACATATACCACAGGAAAATTAAACATTCGACCTCGGAATAATTCGCATAGAGCTGAAAATTGGTACAGACGTTAAATACACCATTACAAATAAAACCTCAAAAGTCCCCGGCGATCCTCCTTGTGCAAAAAATTTTATTCAAGGTCAAAGGTATGAAAATAAGGTTTTTCCTGGTTTTTTCCCAAACTGTACATTTTATCACAAAAATAGGAAGGACAAGAGTGTAGATCATAGAATTCTCTACAAAAAATATTCAGACACTTTTTTCATACGACTTAACATTCCTTATGAATGGCGAGCTTAAAGTTTGGGAAAATCATATAAATTATGCTTATATTATAAAGCTAAAGAATTTGTAGAACTACTTACTGCTTTGAAATGAAGAATTCGTTTTTCGTTGGATAGTCTTATTTATCGAGGAAGACTTGAGCTATATAACATCACGTTACCACCAATAGGAGCAAAGAAACAGAGGAAAATGGGGAAAAACGGGGAAAATTATTTGAAGGAGCTTATCTCACAAACGACTAAACCAATTTTTATGTTATTTGGCACAGATATAGAATAGGCCACGTGGAGGGACATAGGCTATTTTGTTTTTCAGGAAAATTTACGGTTTGCGTGAAATTTATATTTAACGCGGCCGGGCGGAGCCACGCTTAACATCTAGTACTACATACTAGGGTTGTTTGAAAAAATTTAAATGTTCTCGGCCTGACATACTTCTGAGTGACATGCATGCATGCTCTTGCTCTTCGCGACTCGAAATGTTTAGATTTGGTAACGGTAATAAGTCACACAGAAGTATGTTTGGCTGTGAACAACCCCTGTATGCTGTAGTACAAGAAGTTCCGCTCCGCCCTGTTAATTATGTATTTCACGGAAACCGTACATTTTTCCGAGAAACAAAACAGCCTATGTTCTTCCTCGTGGTCCACTTTATATCTGTGCCAAATAAAATAAAAAATAGTTCAGCCGTTTGTGAGATAAGCTCTTTCAAAATAATTTTTCCCGTCTTTCCCCATTTTCCTGTTTCTTTGCTCTTATTGGTACCAACGTGATGTTATATAGCTCAAGTCTTCCTCGATAAATAAGACTATGCAACAAAAAACAAAATTTTTCAATTCAAAGCAGTAGCTCCACAAATTCTTTAGCTTTATAATATAAGTATTAGATATGATTTTCCCAAACTTTGAGCCCGCCATTTATAAGGAATGTTAATTCGTATGAAAAATGTGTCTGAATATTTTTTGTAGAGAATTCTATTATCTACACTCTTGTCCTTCCTATTTTTGTGATAAAATGTACGGTTTGGAAAAAAAACAGGAAAAACCTCATTTTCATACCTTTGACCTTGAATAAAATTTTTTGCACAAGGCGATCGCCGGGGACTTTTGAGGTTTTATTTGTAATGGTATATTTAACGTCTCTACAAATTTTCAGATCTATGCGAATTATTCCGAGATTACGATTTTTTTGCGTCTAATTAGACCGTGCTAATACGGAACAGAACCAATGAATTTACACCATATAGTTAATACTAGCTTTAGCCCGCGGCTTCGCTCGCTTTAAGACGTATTATTATAATATATACAATCTTGCATCCCCTGTTTTATCCTCTTAGGGCACAGAATACATAATTAGTACCTGACGGTATAGAATTGATCAAAATCCTTTATTAGCGGATGCCTACGTCATATCATCTACCTGCATGCCAAATTCCAGCCCGATCCGTCCAGTGGTTTGGGCTGTGCGTTGACGGATCACCATGTCAGTCAGACTACCTTTGAGTTTTATATAAGTATATAGATATAGAAGATGGAGAAGGAGGTCTTACCTTTGATGGGTGGTAATTTGACGAGCTCCTGGTTGTGGTTGTGGACGTTGAAGCGGCTGGAGCCGTGCCGGCGCGGCTGGCCGTTCCACCCCGGGGGACGCGGCCCGTCCACCGACTTGGGGACTATGGTCGCCGGCGGCGGCGGACGGCTCGCCAACGTCGGCTTCTCTGTTCGACTCTGGAACAATCATGTTTTTGTATGTGAAAAAAGCAAGAAAGAAAGAGGGTTTTTTAGGTTCGCGACATCTATACTAATATTATAAATATCTCTGTCTGTCTGTCTCGCTTTCACGCCAAAACTACCGAACCGATTGTAATGAAATTTTGTACACAGATAATCTAAAGCCTGAGAAAGGACATAGGCTACTTTTTAACTGGAAAAAAGGGTTGTAAGGGGGTGAAAATGCGTAATCCAAAAATTCATAATAGATGGCGCCGTGCCGTCTCCTACATCGCACAAGCGTTTACTCAAACGTGTTTCTATAAGAGGTGGTAAGGATGAAGTCTGAAGATTCCTTTTACGTTTTTTTTGAAGTAGTAAGAAGAGTTGATGTTCTACTTCAACCCTACTCCTCAGTTTTTAACCCCCTACGCAAAAATTTTTGTGACGTGTCTGTCTGTCTGTAAAGTGTAAAGGCTCTGTGGATACATAGCTCCTTCTGGTGGCAGGTGGCAGGTAGTAAAGTGTCGGAAAATTCTCATAGACAGTTTTGAAAACAAGAGTCCACCAGGTTTCGTGTCTGTCGAATCTGCACCCTAGCGGCAAATTAAATATCAAAAAAAAAAATCGGCCAAGTGCGAGTCGGACTCGCGCACGAAGGGTTCCGTACCGATACAGAGCAAAATTAGGCAAAAAATAGTGTTTTTTGTATGGGAGCCTCCCTTAAATTTTTATTTTATTTTATTAATATTATTAATATATATTAATATTATTATTAAATATTAAAGTACACATATAAAAAAAGAATGTGTGAAAAATTCAAGCGCCTACCTCTTGCCTTTACTGATATAGAGCGAAAAAGGCCGAAAAAAGGTCTGTTGTATGGGAGCCCCCCTTAAATATTAATTTTATTTTGTTTTCAGTATTTTTTTATTTTGCTTTCAGTATTTGTTGTTATAGCGGCAACAGATATACACAATCTGTGAAAATTTCAGAAGTCTAGCTATAGCGGTTCTTGAGATACAGCCTGGAGACAGACAGACAGACGGACAGACAGACGGACAGACAACGAAGTCTTAGTAATAGGGTCCCGTTTTTACCCTTTGGGTACGGAACCCTAAAAACCTCATTAATTAACAAGCAACAAAAAGAAGATTATTCCATCTTGCATACCGCACTCCATCTAGATTTTTACAGTATAATAAATTCCAGTGTTATCTTTTGAGCTGAGTTGTGACCTAGTGGGAATATTTTTTGTATAAATTACGAAGTGACTTCGTAACAATGGAAACGCCGTTGCAGATGAAAGCGTTAAAAACTGTGTTCATTAGCACATTGATACATTTCAATCACGTATTAATTACTCAGTATTGAGTATACGTGATGATTTATGTAATAAATCGGACCAGTCGTGCAGCTTCTAGAAACGAGTTTTTTTAACGTTAGAATCTTCAGTACTGCAAAAGGGTAGAAAGTTGAGATAGATTTCACCGAGTGATATTAGACATGCGCGGCGACTGGCGACACCTCTCATATGCATTCGTTTTTTGTGTAGACAAAAGCGGGTCAGTTAATATTATTGAACTGCCCTTGTTATCAAGCGGGTGCTAAGAATAAAACGTAAAAAGTGTTTAAAGAACTAACCAAGTTGTAGTCAATAGTAATTTTTAGCCGTTTGATGAGTTTTTAAATTACTTTTTGATGGTATTAAAAAGGACAAAACTTTTTATAGCGGCTTTAGTGTTGTTAACAACGGCTTATCCATGCTTATTCTTGTGAAAGACGTTAAGCGTCCCATCCAATCTATGAACTTTAAAATTTACTACAAAGAACATTGGCAGAGTTCCATACAACGAAGTACCTGAATTTTTTTCCGGCGTCTAAGGTTAAAAAAATATCTAAAAGATAGCAAATGCATTGCATAATCATATTCAAAAACAATTTTGCCTTATCGAGGCCACAAAAAAAACTTATTCATATATTTGTTTTTTGAGGTTATGTGCTATTTTATACTACAAATTTTTAAGTTAATTATTGATTCCCCGCCTTATTTACGCTTATATCCTATAATCCGATATATTTATCCTATAATACAATATTATAAATTAAATTAAAATCTAAAATAAATACATCTTTGATTAAAATACATCTATTTAGGTGTGTGGGAGTTTTACTAAGTAGCGCATTTTTGTTTACGGGTCACAAATAATAAAAACAATTGAATGATTATTCCTACAGGTACATAATATTTTAATATAATATTATTAATTTAACTATCATAGAACAAAAACCAAAAAAATCGTAAAATCTATTTTCGTTGTTGAAGAAATGGCATGCTATTATTATATTTTAGATATCCTATAATCCCTACCTACACACACCGGCATATTTAGCGGAACATAAAAAAAAGGTTTGATATAAGTATCATATAAGGTTGCTGGCTGGTTTATACGTCATTTAACTAAAAAAAAAAAATCAAATTAGGAAAACAATTGAACATCACATTTTATGCAATTGTTTTAATTTTATTCGAATATACCTTATGTAGAGCGAACTTAGAGTATTTCTCCCTTCTGAATTTTATTTAAATTTTTCATTCAAATATTGTTTTTTTGTAAAAAAAAATTTAATCTTGTATCTTTTTGGAGTTGAGGAATGAATTATGCCTGACTTAGACCCAACGGAGATTGCCAGGGCACTCGAAATGCGAAGATTTGGTCTAACATACAGATTAATAGCCAGATATCTTCGTCGATCGATTTCAACGGTCCATCGCAGTGTCAAACGATTCAGGGAGACTGGCACTTATGTGAGAAGAGCAGGACAAGGTAGAAAAAGACGCACTTCGAGTAGGGATGACCGTTTCATTCGGCTTCGTGTACGTAGGAACCCCCGTTTGACGGCCGTCCAAGCCCGACATGAGTTAGAAGCAGTGCGGGGAGTAACCGTAAGTGAGCGTACGGTACGAAGAAGATTAGAAGAATCTGATTTGGATTCATTTGTGCCCGCCAAGGCTCCAAGGCTCGAGGTAAATCATCGTAGAAACAGGTTAACTTTTGCTCAGGAATATCGACTTTGGAATGCGGACCAATGGAGTAAGGTATTGCTTAGTGATGAGTGCAGAATTCTCTTAAATCAAATTGACGGCAGGCAAAGAATATACAGACGCAAAGGAGAACGTTACATTCAGACAAATTTTGAAACTACAGTTGCATACGGCGGTGGATCAATAATGGTTTGGGCGGGCATTTGTTTGAGAGCTCGCACAGACTTGGTAGTGATTGACAGAGGGAGTCTGACTGCGGACCGCTATATCAGAGAAGTTTTAGAAGAAAATGTCGTACCGTTTGCCCCATATATCGGTGACGATTTTGTTTTAATGCAGGATAATGCTCGGCCGCATACCGCTCGGGCAACTCAAGCTTATCTTAATGATATGAATATCACTGTTATGGAGTGGCCGGCGAGATCACCGGATATGAACCCAATAGAGCACGTTTAGGCCTTGCTGAAAAGAAAAGTTAAGTCAAGAATTCCAGCTCCTACCAACGTGGGTGAACTGCGAATCGCCGTAGTTGAGGAATGGCGGAGACTATCCCAGGAGACCATCGATAACATAATTCTCAGTATGCCTAGACGGTTAGAAACTTTAATAAGAGCACGTGGAGAAAATACGCGATATTAATCACCATTTTTTTTTAATTTAAATAATTGTTATTTTAATAATAATTTTCACTTTTCCCGGTTACATGAAAAGTTCAAAAATGTACCATTTTTCACAAATAGCCTTTACTCGCAAATTTTGTTCATAATGTGATCTAATTTTAAGTAAAACAAATGAAATTTTAAATAACAAAAGAAAAAGTAGTAAGTAGATTTTAAAATAAAACCATATTTTTTAAATTATGGACCTTTTTTTTGTGTTCCGCTAAATATGCCGGTGTGTATATATTCCTACAGTAAATGGTAGGTACTATAATAATACTTACAACTTGTAAGTATTATTATAGTACCTGTAGGAATTAAGATTAATGGCTTAAATATCATTTTAATGGTTTTAAGTAAATAAAAAACTAATTGATATTTCAAAGTATTTATTAATCATCCTCTCGTTTAACTTTATTATCATCTCAATATTCTCTTTAATATCACTTTGCCTTCGTGCAATAGAACATCCACATAGAAGGCATACATGAATGTGATCTCGTTGGCTAGTTCCAGCTTGATCACTGCTACTGGTCAGTGGTCATGTTTTGCTGCATATTGTGATTAAGGTGACGCCGCGTTAAAGTTGGATATGTTTTAGAAAAAGAAACCGTGTTGGATATGTTTTAGATTGCTTGTTTTCTATGAGAGGCCGCGCCGGCCTCTCATAGAAAACAAGCAATGGAACAGCAAAAATGGAAAGGGCGTAAGCGACAAAATGGTTTTTGTCGCGTAATTTAAAAACCATAAACATATTTCATATAAGCTATGCACATATTAAAGTGAATGCTTCAACCAATTTATGTACAAATTTTGGAACCTTAAGAGCCCGGGTAACCCTCGAAATTCTCATACATACGTAATACCAAAATCATTTTGTCATACGAAAATATTTAACATGTTTGAGTTATTTTTCAGCATAAAATAGTAATTACCTAGGTTCCTGAACAAAAATTAACTTCAAAATATTTAAACACTAAAAAAAATTTTTTTGTGTATAATTTTTTTTTACTAAATTTACTACTAAATATTTAAACACTTAAAAATAGAGTAAAACACTATAAAATTTATAAATAATTAGTAAATTTACTACAAAATATTTTAATACTAAAAAATATTTTTTAGAGTTGAAATATTTTGTAGTAAATTACTATTTATTTATATATTTTTTAGTGTTTTACTCTATTTTTTAGTGTTTAAATATTTAGTATTAAATTTAGTAAAAAAAAAAATTACACAAAAAAAATTTTTTTGGTGTTTAAATATTTTGAAGTTAATTTTTGTTCAGGAACCTAGGTAATTACTATTTTATGCTGAAAAATAAATCAAACATGTTAAATATTTTCGTATGACAAAATGATTTTGGTATTACGTATGTATGAGAATTTCGAGGGTAACCCGGGCTCTTAAATCACCCTCCTCTGTTGGAAAAATAGGAATCCCTTTTTTACAGAGGTCTTTTCGATGGATAATTCTGTGTTATAAAAGTTGTCCAATCGTGTTATGCTATGGGCAATTCAAAGACAAAGGCATGATGAATACTGACAATGAACTTAAGTTTCTTAGCTTTAGTCATTGCTGAGAAAAATCGGCATCGCTACAGCCAAATTATCAAGGCGTCGCCTTAACTCCAGCTATTGCTAATTCCCAACAAGCGTCACAAACATAATCATCTTGAACAGTTATCTAAAACAAAAGGTTATCATATTAATTATTATTATGTAGCTTATTATTAAGTACAAAAAGGAATATTATTATTTTTTGGATTAAATAGAACTAAAAGCTGTTCATTAACTAATTGTGAATGCATAATATTGCATATTATGCATTTATTAAGTAACAGTATATTAACGAAAGGTGTAATTAAACTTACGATTTGCGGATGCACCCAAATGCACAGTAAAGAACATACATAATTGTGTGTTCCTGGTCAATGATCATATCGGCAAAGAATGTTCTGCAATTTACGTTGCTTTTACATTTTCACAATAATTATTATTCTGAATTCGCTATCGGGCTGCCATTGTCCGTCAAATGAAAACGTCAACTGTCAAGTGTCATCATGTTTTAGTTAAACGGGCCAATCAGAGATTTACTTCATTGGATGCGGCCATTTTATACAAATAATTGAGAGTTTTATTTATAAAGAAATGAACTCCGGCTTTTACATTAAAAAAACAATAGCGTGAAAAAATACTGCAAATTAAATGATTAGTGTTTGTTTATGTGACATTTTTAGACGCTTCCAAAAACACTCAGGTACAATCTTGCCATGACTCTTTAATTACTACAGATACACATCCATACTAATATTATAAATGCGAAAGTGTGTCTGTCTGTCCTCTTCACGCCCAAACCGCTAAACCGATTTTGCTGAAATTCGGTATTGAGATACTTTGAGTCCCGACAACGGACATAGGATACTTTTTATCCTGGAAAGTATACGGTTTCCGCGATAAACGAATTTTGGTGCAAATGGAGTAGCGGGCGTCATATAGAACTACAAATATTTTTCTCTTAAAACAAAGTTGCCATGAACTATGTACGCAGCAGGGCGTCCAAACTCCAAACGTTTTCCTCAAGAGGCAATGACTAATTTACATTTATCTCTCACATCCTAATTACATTAATTGTTGAATACCATATATGCTGCAGTTTAATTTCCCAGTCTTAATAAAGCCGTTGTTTAAAATCTACAGCTACAAAATGTAGGTACTTAATACGGCTAAATTGACCCAGTGGCTCTACATTAATGTCATTGTCAGTTCCTTAATCATATTACATACAGGCTAATGTGCCTCGATTCTACAATTATTTTAATGCAGGTTATTCCATGTTCGATCCATGCCACGTTTCTCAGGTTTGAAGGTTATACTTTTGAAGGCGTTGCTGATTGGTAAATTTTTTGACGTAAGTCAATCAAATGCACTAATGACTAATGAAAATGGATGCCAATCAAATGCATAATAAAAAGCTGATGATCTCCTGTCATAAAAATCAGAAACTGGACATTACTCCGTTTCATATAAAAAACAAGTTACTAGTATATAAGTCATAACAAACGTTAAACGACAGAACTGTAGAGTTTTCGCCAATCCGAACGCATTTGACGTTTGTTGGCAGAAATGGACTGGAATGTGGATCGAACAAATAACGAAGCTGCATTCACGTAGAATTGATTGCAATGCAATTCTACTATTGAGTAGAATCATGGTACCTACTGGGATTACAGGCAACAAGTAGCTGCGGTCTGCGTGGGCTGATAAAAAGATTCAATGTCAATACTATATCGAGTTTTAGCGCGGCCGCTGGAATGACAATTAAAACTATTTTTAGCGACCTCAGCGCAATGGAAGACGTTTCTGTAATGTTTAGAGAATTTTGCGATATAATACATTATTTCATGAAAATCGTTGGAGCCGATTCCGAGATTCCAATTATATATATATATATATATATATATATATATATATATATATATTCATTCTTGTATGTGTATATATATATATATATATATACACATACAAGAATTGCTCGTTTAAAGATATACAATAGATGGGAACCGTGAACGTAGCCATGATCGATAACAATGATTGCCAAGACGTCTATAGCATACAATGATACAATCGACGTCGATCATGGGGGATCATAGACAAATATTACACAAGTTCGTAATCGCTTGTATAATGTATTAGGCATATTATCATTTATCATGGACCAACTTCAAGACGCCGCCGTATAGATTTGCATAACATGTTCGGAACGTTTAATTTCAATTTTGTATCCATTACCGTATATTGTTAACATAAGTACGGTCAGGATATCTACTTTACAACCGCAGTGTTATGTTTAAGGGAATTGGCATTGCTAATTTTGTATCACTAAACCCTAAGTCCCAACACTTTTTAAAGTTTATAGTATAACTTGCAGACACGACAAAATTGTTTTGCTATAATTATTTCGAGCACATGATACATCAAATCTCCTTTTTTTCAACGTTTCAAAGGGGTTTGGTAAAAATTATGTTAGGGGTCATATTCGCGTCTCCCCATTTTCCTTTGAAACTACACATTGAGCCTCAGTTTTTCAGCAGCCTGACATAATCTGAAGAAAATAAATTACTATAATCAGACAATAATGTTTTGGCGCTTCGATGTCATTGTCATTGTGATGGGGGCGTGGAAAGCGGAGCAGCAGCGAAGTAGTTTTCATGCTCATCAGTGTTACTGTTCATTTTGGCTGCATGTAGCGATGTACATTGTACAATGACAATTGGATGACATTGACAGGAGGTCGTGAGCGAGGCACACAGTTGTCTCTAAAGTTACATTTCACAATAATATTATGGCGTTTTGACTATGGCAAAGTTTCAAAACAACCTTTGGCTTACTAACGCTAGTCTGGGATAAAGCTGAATATTGAGTTATTTCTATCTATTTATATCTTTCATAATTTTAACACAGGGTTGAAATTAACTCTCAGGCCTGTATTTTTGGTCAGTAGTCTGTACTTAAGATGTGACCCGGTCTCGAGACGCGGTTCGGCTCTGTGATTGGTCCAAATTTTGACAGCCAACTAATCACAGAGCCTGACCCTTTTCTTTAGACCGAGATGCATCTTGAGTACTGACCAAAAAAAAAATACGGGCCTGTGGACCTTAGACCGTAACTGGATACAACAAGATACAAGAGCTATAACCACAGAATACATAATATTAGTAACAACTATAACGTGAATTATGACGCATAATAGAGTTAGCACTGTCGATACAGTGCCGATAATCGATGTTAATTATAAAATATACAACCTTCACAGAAGCCTGCTAATTTGGTGTCAATTCATAACACCATTAAATAGAAAAACATTTTTTAACCGACTTCCAAAAAACGAGTTTTTTTTTTGTATGTTCAACGATTACTCCGCCGTTTGTGAACCGATTTTCGAAATTTTTGTTTTGTTGTATTAGGTTTCACTCCAATTTGGTACCATGTTCACAAAAGTGGTGACCTGATGATGGGATCCAGGAGTAATCGAGGGGACTCCTCGAAATTTATATGGAAACATATGGTGATTTTGGTTTTATGTGAAGTGTACAAGAATATGCTACCAAAAAGTCAAATATTGAGTCAAGGTATACCATGGTTTCGAAGATGCTGAGAGAACTCCTGACTCTTTATAGATACACGTTTGGGAGCTTCGGCGTTGCATGCAATTCAAATTCATCATCATCATCATCATCATCATCATTACCACGTCGTGTTAAGGTCACCAATGTCTCATGGCACAAAATAGATAATAGTACAAGGCATAGGTATGGATACAACAACAATAATTATGTACATAACAACACCAATTATTATGGGCTGTTTAATATACACGGCGGTCGGCGCCGCAGAGGCAACGGCGTCGCCGCGCGCTGCCGCACGCCGCGCGGCGCGAGCGTAAACATCGTATTCAAGTTCTAACCGGAATGTCAGGGCATGCGGCACTTAGATTGCACTTAGATTTTTTTAAATGTATTGTTTAAATGTACCTATCTACCTGATATTTGGGCCTTGGGGTATGCCGTATGACTCTTAACAAATTGTAATAAGATACGTAGAATATACGCAGTACCACCGACGACCACTTATAAATTCGCGGACTATGACGGAGGTCAACTTAATAACAATTATACGAGATCAATTACCACTCAATATTATGATTTATGTTGTCAATTCAATGCTCACTGCTCACACCAAGCGGCAAGCTCACTGTTGAGTTGTCAGCTGCTTACAAACTTTCAACAACACGACAGAAATCTGTTGTTACAAGTTACAACTACTTATATAAAACTTCTATGTACAAGCGATAGCGCGACACAGGAGCGCCTCAGTGACATCTAGTGAAGACAATATGAAAATATTTTTTTATACAATTTGAACTGGCACTAACAGTTTACCTACTAGGTAACTAAAAAGAGTGAAATTATTATTTTTAACAAAAAATTAAAACCGACTTCCAAGGTAAAAACAATATTAATAGCATCCTTTTAATATGAACTAAAAAGTATTAAATAATTTTTCCTATCTAATATGTAGTGCCTTTTCTCGAATTCGGCTAAACCTCAACTATTTCTGTACTCAATCTTCATAATTTTGAAGTCGGTGCCAGAAACCTGTCAAAGAAATAAAGATTCAGCTATATCTGGTACCGACTTCAAAATGATGAAGATTGAGTACAGAAATAGTTGAGGTTTAGCCGAATTCGGGAAAAGGCACTACATATTAGATAGGAAAAATTATTTAATACTTTTTAGTTCATATTATAAGGATGCTATTAATATTGTTTTTACCTTGGAAGTCAGTTTTAATGAAATCAATATCTTATTAAGTTATTATCAGCTATTTAATATATTTTAAGCAAACATTTTACTAATAAAAAGCTGATTTAGATTAGAATCATGGATTATAAAAGGAGATTAGAATAGTATATATATTATGAGAATGATAAAGTCCACCATTCTGGAAATCTTCCTACTTAAGAGACAAAAACTTGAACAAAGCGTATAGTCCAATTAGTATAGTAAGTTCACCTCGGCATATTGGCACCCTAAATGTTGTCTCAAAACCTACTTATGGTAGGGTGTGCGCAACTATTAAATTTCAAGGTCAAAAGGTCACAAAAATCGGTTTTTGCACTTTTTTTTTGTAAATATTTCATTTCCTATGGGTTTTTTGCTATTTGTATTAGAACCATGATGTAGTATACAAAATTCTCTACAGCTTCTGTTCAAAAAAAAATGTTTATACGGTGAACCGTTTCCGATAAACAGGGCGGAGAGCGCGCGGTTAAAGTATCACTTCAGGTTAACTGGTGCCTCCGGTCGAAAACTCGCCATAATCAATGTGTCGCGATACCAGTGTCCGATCCTTTAATGTCGTAATGTATGGCATATTTCCTCAATAAATTGGCTCTCAAATTTTTTGTCTCTCTCACGGTTGTCAAATGGCAGCCATTTTAGATTTTCTCGGGCTTTCACACTAATCTGACCAATACTTCTCATGTAAATATCCTATAAACATAAAAAAGGTCTTATTTATTAGCTATACTTATGGACTACGCTTACACAGGCAATACGTTATGAATTTCTAAAATTAAACATAGAAAAACCAAAATGTAAGGAAAACCGCGCGCTCTCCGCCCTCTTTATCGGAAACGGTTCACCGTATAAAAATTTTTTTGAACAGAAGTTGTAGAGAATTTTGTATTCTACATCATGGTTATAAATACAAATACCAAAAAACTATGGGTTTTTTGGTATTTGTATTTATAACCATGATGTAGAAATACAAAATGAAACCTCTTCAAAAAAAAAATGCAAAAACCGATTTTTGTGACCTTTTGACCTTGAAATTGAATAGTTGCGCACACCCTACCATATGTAGGTTTTCAGACAACATTTAGGGTGCCAATATACAAATATTTACAGACTTACAGCTGGGTATCTCGAATTCCGAGGTTCCTACCTAATTTAAGCGGCAGCCGGGTGCCGCATAACAATTAAAAATCTATTGTGTCTGCAATACCCACGATGGAGGTGCAACATTTTTGCCGAGCCATCTTAAACTTATGCCTTTATTTTTACACGAAGAAATGCTTGTTCTACTCTTTTGCATCTACCAACTAGTAGAAATTAGAGCCAAAGTTGGTACCGTCATAGCGTCCTCTCGAAAATGATTGGAAAATTACAACGAAGCAAAATTCACATGAAGGACGTTTGCGCTGTAAAGCGTTAAGAGCCCGGGTAACCCTTGAAATTCTCATACATACGTAATACCAAAATCATTTTCTCATACGAAAATATTTAACATGTTTGAGTTATTTTTCAGCTTAAAATAGTAATTACCTGGGTTCCTGTACAAAAATAAACTTCAAAATATTAAAACACTAAAAAATAGAGTAAAACACTAAAAAACATGTAAATAAATAGTAAATTTACTACAAAATATTTAAATACTAAAAAATATTTTTTAGAGTATAAATATTTTGTAGTAAATTTACTATTTATTTATATATATTTTTAGTGTTTTACTCTATTTTGTAGTGTTTAAATATTTAGTAGTAAATTTAGTAAAAAAAATTTATACACAAAAAAATTTTTTTTTAGTGTTTCTATATTTTGAAATTTTATTTTATACAGGAACCTAGGTAATTACTATTTTAAGCTGAAAAATAACTCAAACATGTTAAATATTTTCGTATGAGAAAACGATTTTGGTATTACGTATGTATGAGAATTTCGAGGGTAGCCCGGCCCCTTAAGGCGCTATATTGAAAGTCATTTTACCGCAAGGGCAATTTTATACTTAATTTGTATGACTATAAAGTCGTGAATACGCTGCGGCCAGAAGCTGTCGGCTCGCTCGGAAGACATGCGAAAAACGTAATTTTAATTATTTAAAAAATAACTAGGAGCATTTAAGCAAAATGCTTCTATACGATTTTGAGTTGCAAAGGTTTTTATCAATTAGACTAATTTCCTACAATACATCTATTTTCATTTAAAAATAATCTTCAAATTTCGTATTTTTAAGAGGTCATTTCGATCGAGAAATGTATCGAGGCAAAATACATTAATCGTGTTTTTGGTTCTTCTCAAACCTATTTCTGAGGGTCCCATAGTATTACGTCAAAAAGGACAGTTTTTTCAATAAAGCGCCTTAAAATATGTTCTACAAGTTACAAGTATTTTGATATCGTTGGTTACAACACACATCGGAACATCGGTAGTCTGACATGCCTTTGGTTAATAGTTGTAGTTTCGTCTAATCCTAATATCATTTTCATTTTTGGTGTATGAAAGCCCATGGTTGAGTCTTTACAAAATTATCACATACCTATCCATTTTACAGTTTACTATAATATTATATAATTATGTAGTTAGTTGTAGTTTTATTTTACTTATTTACTATGTTTTAGTATTTGTTGTGAACATTTTACTAATTGTGCTTAAAACACAAAAATGTACCTACATAATTTGCAAACATTCTAATTTCTACGGTAAACGAGATATAGTATAGACTATAGTGTTAGTGACTGAAAGTCCAAGAAGAAAATCTTGCCTAATTTTTCGAGTCATTCAAAGTCTAACTTCTACGACTCACAGATTTTGGTGGAAAGAAGACTGGTCACGGACCATACAAAATTTACCCATGCCCGACACGAAAGAAACGTATCCCATTGTTTTCGTTATATTATGGGTATCCAAGATATGTAATTTTTATATTCAATATCAGTGGCTAACATGTTATTTTATTATTTTCTTTTTTTCTTCAGGCGCACAGTATGGAAAGTGCAAATATTAAGCGATTTTATTCAATATGCAATTGCACTTATTAGATGTAAAATGCAATTATATGTTTCTTCAAAAACGTAGTATTATAGTCAGGGAGCCATAGAACAATTTTTTTTTATTACTAACAAGCAAATTTTTTGTGAGTAGCTTCATTTTGATAAGACAAACAACATATTTTCAATTTTGTATCTGCGAAAAATCTTGAAAGTGGTAGCTAACAGAGACAAAAAGGATTTCATACTTTGATTTGATGGTCCTAAAATATGGGTTGTTCTATTTGTTGGACAATGTTACTCTTAAATTATATAACTATTAACCTACCAATATACAAAAATCAGCTGGTTAGGGTTCTGTAATCAACAAAACTTGGTTGACTACGGTACCCTAAAACAGAACCCTAACCAGCAGATTTTTTGCATCTCTTGAAAGTGGTAGCTAACAGAGATAGAAAGGATTTCATACTTTGATTTGGTGGTCCAAAAATATGGATTGTTCTATTTGTAGGACAATGTTACTCTTAAATTATATAACTATTAACCTACCAATATGCAAAAAATCTGCTGGTTAGGGTTCTGTTTTAGGGTACCGTAGTCAACCAAGTTTTGTTGATTACAGAACCCTAACCAGCTGATTTTTGTATATTGGTAGGTTAATAGTTATATAATTTAAGAGTAACATTGTCCTACAAATAGAACAATCCATATTTTTGGACCACCAAATCAAAGTATGAAATCCTTTCTATCTCTGTTAGCTACCACTTTCAAGATTTTTCGCAAATACAAAATATGTTGTTTGTCATATAACCAAAATAGAGCAACTCACAAAAAATTAGCTTGTTAGTAATCAAAAAAAAAATTGTTCTAGGGCTCCCTGACTATTACACTTATGTAATGTACAATCAAATCATGGAAAGCGAACATTAGGAACTTGTGCACACGTGATAAGTGTTATTATTATAGCCTAGGATGGGCTAGACATCTCGTTTTCACGTTCATTAGTATCTATAGATTTATCTCGCCCTTGGTGTTATAATTTTCACGCGTGATAAAATATAACATGCTGCAGAGACAGGACGTTTCTAATAGTTGAAACATACTAGTAGAAGATAGTGGAAAAAAAAGACGGGTTGCACTCCGGGAGTGCCGGCAGAAGTGAAAACTTGATTATTAACGTTGTGCATTTTTTTAACTCATTTTTTATGAAAATCGACTATTAAAAATCGTTTTTTTTAAATTAATCGAAACCCTTACAATTAATTCGCATACACAAAACACTACTCTCCAACCATCTTACGGTTTTTCCAAGGTTTTTCGATCAGCACGAGAATCTGACGCGAGTTTCACAGTTTTTACCCATCCCACAAAAGTGCTCAACGCCGCTAAAGAAGTTTTCACTTCAAAAACCTTTTTTTTCAATTGTACCTACCTAGGTAAACAAAATAATGTTTATTCTGGTTTTGTGTTTTTCTTTAGGCACGGTATAAAAATAATATATTTCTAAATGCTAGCCACATATATTGAATATAATTACATGCAAATAACGATTCTTATTCTTCGTATTAAAACTTTTCATACTGCGCCTGAAGAAAAAAGAAAGCAATAAAATAACATGTTAGCCACTGATTTTGAATATAAGAATTATATATCTCGGATATCCATAATATAACGAAAAAAATGGGATATGTTTCTTTTGTGTCGGGCCTGGGTCACAAATGACCTGTCGCCTTTATTGGCATTTTTTTCGTTATTTCTCTTGCTTGTTCTATTTCATGTGGATTGTTCGTGGGCACGTTTATGAATGATAGAGTTTGGGTCAGGCGAAAATAAAATTTACCGTTAAATCAGACGACTTCTGTGTTCAAATTTATTTAACACAGCATTAAAAAAAATAAACTAGTTCTCACTCGAATGCTGACAAGTTTCGAACATTATTTTGCTCCTTCGTTTTTACTTTTTTTAACAAGAAGTTTCGTCTTAGATGTAAAACTAATCTATGTGTAATGCGAGGATGCTGTATCAAGATCTATAGAATGATCCAAGCTTTTATTTATTTACGTCATGTACCACAATCATTTACATGTAATCGATAAAATGCTACACGGCTCATAACATAATGATCGTTATATTATATTACAATTATTATCTAACTAGAAACAAAATATAGCAATTTGAAAGACTTTCAACCCGAGACTAATAATTATTTTGGACTTGGATTCCTTAAGATTATCTTCAAATTAACTTAATTCTTACCGTAACGAGTGGTCGATCCACGGACCTTCTCATTTGAAACACAGAAGACAACGTCTGTCGGCTCAAGTTGGCCGACACAGCTGAAGCCAACATTTTCACTAGCACTTCACTCTCACAACTTCAATTTTAACTTTTAATCCATTTAAATAATATCTATATCTAAAAAATAAATCTAGATATTTAAACACACCGCACAGTGCACACCTCGAGTCGAAACTAAGTCGAATGGAAACAGTTTTTTTGCACAGTGTAGTTGTATTTCATGTGTGAAATGTTTATAAATAATAACAATTTGTCTGTGCACCTCACATCAGACAACACGTCTGACGTCACGTGCTGTAAAAATTCGCTAAATTTATACAGTGTTAAATCATCGTCTAAAGACGTTTGTGATACAACGTCGATACTCGATAAGAAAATATGTTCGCAAGCATTGTATACCACGTTTTGTTGTTATAAATTGACAAAAATAATGTAGAGCTACCAGGTTCAACTGAAGCTAGAGCTATAAAACTATATTTTGTCAGTAAATTGCTTCTGTCAGTTCCCTCTTCACTTATTAAGTACCACTAAACCGATTTTCATGAAGTCTCAGTAATAGGGTCCCGTTTTTACCCTTTGGGTACGGAACCCTAATAACTGTCAATTCCCGCGCAATATTCTATTCAGCGCAACGAAGCTGTTGGTATCATCTGCAAGTTCTCCATGAATTAGCATACAAATACCATCTCCGTATTTTAGCAACCGGGCTGTAACTTTCATCGAACCATTATCATTATTTTTGTGATGTTTGTATACATAAAGTTGTAAAAATGTACTTAAGAATGTTAATTATTAAAATTTTGGATCATATTTACGATATCACTTTATAGGACCTGATTTCGGAGGTCACCTTGAAATAAATACCGAGCATCGATTGCCCAAAGATAGTTTTTACAATTTAGCTCACGTATAATTAATATTGTGCACTTTGTCTTTTTTCAAGCAAGACGCCAAAGAGAAGATCAAAAAGTGTCGAGGAAGAGACCAGAGACAGAGATTGTCAAAGGAAAGCACACTCATCAGCTCATGTCACTGCCCAACCCTATTATATAGTATATGGCCACGTTAAAGAAGGCGATTTGGCGCTATCAAAAACCTTTGCATCCGTTGTGGATGATTTACGAGTATATTGTTTTTTCAGAGCGAAGTAACTCTTCAAGCACTGTAGTACCTGGGACAAGATTTTTAAATGTCCGTATGGTTGCCCAAGCACATAATATTATGGCATTCTCGCAACATAGTCGGCGTAGTCCAGAGGAATCAGCAGGTCAACACGTCTGGGACCAACCATGTGCGAGTTTCCTCACGATGTTTTCCTTCACCGTACGAACATCTGTATTATGTATTGAAATATGAAAATGTCTCATTGGTACGCGCCTCCACCCGGGATCGAATCTGCACCCTCTCGAGGCGAACCAAAGGTCTACCCACTAGGGCGGCTAAGGACGCTCTTTGGCGGTATCGAAGCCTTATAAACTACGTCTTTTCTACGTCTACCAAGGTACGTTTGGGAAACTGAAAATTAACCAGGACAAGGACTTTTAATAAGCCAAAATTCCGGAATCGTTTAGTAAATATTTCAGGGAGACTGACATCGCAGCTTGATGTCGCTCTACTCGGAAGTCGGAACATAACTGCGGTGGTAGGGGGCCAATTCCAATGCAATTAATTAATTTATAAGCAAGCAAGCAAGGGGGAAATAGATTAAAAATCTATACTACTTCGGATAATAATACCAACAAACGATTATTATTATTATCGTCGAAATATTTATAAATTTAGAGTTAAGACAGTTTCGTAATCGTGGTGCCAATCATGGTTATCCATCGTGAACTAACAAGGAGAGGGGGCCGGGGGCCTTTAATAATATTAAACGCTGGAATATTCAGATAAAACATGTTATTTCCTGGAATTTAGTGAGTTTATTTCGAGCACCGAGTATAAACAAACTAGCGGATGAATTAGACAGGCACATAGGCAACACTATCTGGAAAACAAATTTCCGTTGGTTACGCTGTGCTTTGTTGCCATTATTAATTTCTAAAACTTTTATGGAGAAAAAATATGAATGTAAGTAGGTTTATCTCTTTACAAAATAGAAAACCTGAGTCTTAAAGTTTTTGTCTGTTCGTGAACAAAGTTCCTTGAATCATAAAACGTTTTATACTGTGCACACAGGTTTATGTCATATCGCCCGTTAGACGGTCAAATTTTCATCAATCTGATCCATCAATCTGATTGACGGAATATTGATGATTATAAAAAGCTTTATGATCAATCCATTAATCCGTGGGTAGACGATCAAATTTTCGTCAATCTTTACCGGATTGATGGATCAGATTGATAAAAATTTGACCGTCTAACCGGCGACATAGCAAAAACTTTGTATTTAAATTTGACGTGCGACGTACCTATTACATAATATTATGCACAAAATATTTAAATAACCTCCATAAATTTACTCTTAGATTAAAACATAAAACGATAAATAAACATAGCAGGAAAATACTTTGATAACAATAAATATAATGTAAAGCTCGCGTGCATGTACTGTCTGTTAATATATGGGGCGTTCCACGCCAAGCGGACAGGAAAAAATAGTCGATATCTCCGATTTTGATAATATTTGGATATGTTATACCTACACGTGTTATTAATACGTGTGCCAAATATTTTTGTAATATAATGGCTAGATTAAAAATGATGGGACTTTGAAACATGACTTTTCTATTCGACACTCCGTGCTTCAAAGTCGATTATAGATTTAAAATATATATATTAGAATAATTAAACCACTGAATTTGTTACTTCATTTAATGAGCTCTTTAAGTGCATTTTTGAAAACAAAAAAAAATGTTTTTTTCTTTGAAAAAATGCAAATTAATTTTTTTCTCTTGATTTTCTCAAAGAGGGACCCTTTTGATTTTTCTTATATTTTTTGTGTAAATAGCTAATATTCTATAGAACATTTCTGCACAACTTCTATAATGGGCCGGGAAGTGGATTAGGAGCTAGACTGAAAATACTTCCGAAGGGTGGCGTCCAGCGCCATACTGTACTATGGGCAGAAATCGCTAAGTAGTGGAAATTGCCAAAATACTTCGATTTTGATGTGGAGAAATGAACCCTTAGGTAAGTTTTTTTAAAGAGTAACATAATTTAAAAAAAAAGAAAAATTTTTTTTTTTGAGAAAAAAAAAATTTTTTTCACGAATTTTTTTTTCTTGTAAGTAAACATTTTTTGTCTATTTCTCTTTCAAAGATCTATTAAATGTTACTCTTCACTATATCGAAATTGATGTTATTTGGCAATTTCCACTAACTATCGATCTCTGCTCATAGTATTGTATGGCGCTGGACGCCACCCTTCGGAAGTATTTTCAGTCTAGCTCCTAATCCACTTCCCGGCCCATTATAGACGTTGTGCAGGAATGTTCTATAGAATATTAGCTATTTACATAAAAAATATAAAAAAAATCAAAAGGGTCCCTCTTTGAGAAAATCAAGAAAAAAAAATTAATTTACATTTTTTCCAAAGAAAAAAACATTTTTTTTTTATTTTCAAAAATGCACTTAAAGAGCTCGTTAAATGAAGTAACAAGTTCAGTGGTTTAATTATTTTAATGTATATATTTTTTAATCTATAATCGGCTTTGAAGCACCGAGTGTCGAATAGAAAAGTCACGTTTCAAAGTCCCATCATTTTTAATCCAGCCATTATATAACAAAAATATTTGGCACACGTATTAATAACACGTGTAGGTATAACATATCCAAATATTATTAAAATCGGAGAGATCGACTATTTTTTCCTGTCCGCTTGGCGTGGAACGCCCCATATGTGTTCACGCTGGGGTCTCTAAAGAGTAAAGACTTATTTGATATATATCCATACAGTTTTCACACCAAAATAGATTTAATTTTGTAATTTGTATTGCATTTTAAGACTTATATAAAAATGTTGATATGTTGGTTCTTTCAGACGGGTCCAGCGGCCCAGCACTAAGCTGAGGAGAAATCACGGACGGTTTTTAGTGGGTAGAGCTGCGACCAATTATTTACCATCTTGGTTCTTGGGTTGGGTGGCCCTTCCCAAGTGCTGCTGGGCCTCGGGGATGCTTAGGCGTATTTCCCGTCTAGATCATTTTTGGGCTTGTAATTACGAAACGACGAAATTTTCCAAAAATGCATGTTTTGCTTTGCTTATGAAAGTGATGATGATTTTAATTTTTGGTACATTTACTATTCTCAATAAAGTTTTACAACAGCAAAATATATGAAATATATCTAGTACATTGACTATTCTTATAAAGTGTTAGACACAGGTTAGACAGTCAAATTTTCATCAATCTGATCCATCAATCCGGTAAAGATTGACGAAAATTTGATCGGATCCACCCACGGATTGATGGATTGATCGTATTTTTAATATGAACTTTTTAATAACCATCAATATTCCGTCTTACAACAGCAAAATATTATATGAAATATAGGTAGTAAGGTTTCAGTACTGAAAATATATTTGATGTGTAAACTAATATTCAATAGTTTATGACATAATGACATTACATAATATATTATATTATTTGAACTTAGCTTTTAGAATTTCAGACTATGAAATTTTATTGTTTTCCCAATCTTCAACTTTTACCACAATGTTTAACATAATGATGTTTTAAATGAAAATTTATAGACTTCTATTTTTAGATTTTATATCTGGTGTGTAATTTTTCACAATTCCATTTATTGTTTGATTAAAACTGCTTGATAATGAATTAAATAACAATAATCGACAAAAATGTTAAGTAATACCTATATATATACTAATATTATAAATGCGAAAGTATCTCTGTCTGTCTGTCTGTCTCGCTTTCACACCAAAACTACTGAACCGATTGTAATGAAACTTTGTATACAGATTGTCTAAAGCCTGAGAAAGGACATAGGCTACTTTTAACTGGAAAAAGGGGTTGTAAGGGGGTGTTTATGCGTAAATTTGTTTTAATTAAATTAGTTCCAAAAATTCATAACAGATGGCGCTAAGAGTCCCCTACATCTCGCTATCGCTTGCTCATACGTCTTTCTATAAGACGTGGTACCATGTTTATTTATATTTTTCGATTCTTTACGATTGTTATACACGTCTTTAAATAACTCACTACTCACTACTTTATCTATGCAGTGAGGTAACCTTAAACCTACCAATGATAAATAGTAGGGTAAAGCTTAAGGGTCCGTATACGGAATTTGCCGATTTCGCTGATTTAACAGACGTGATTTAACAGTTAAAATACAGTATTTCTATAAGTTTTAATGCACAACATGTAAAATAATTTCAATTATAATCTAATGTTGGAGCTAGATTTTTTAAAAGTATTTTTAAATAATCCAACTCAAACCCGCGACAGTTTTGTGATTTTTGCTGTAAAAGGTTTAGAATATCACCTGTTTATGGATTGTATTGACGTCTTAACGGTATGAAAAAAATACAATGTACTGTTGAGAAAGTCGTCTATAAAATGTTGGAATTACTTTTTACCACTTTAATATGAAATAGTTAAGTAAAAAAATATGTAACTCGGCAAAATTTTAGAGAAAATGGGCAAAGAATTGCTGTTAATTTCGGCAACTTGGAGCTGTAATTCATAAAAAGAAAACGACAGAAATAATCTATAGATAAAATTCTAACCAATTCGAGAAAAAAGAAAAAAAAAAAACAAATTGTACCAAAAACACGATTCAAAACAACCTAAATCTCACATTGTATTACTCGCCGCAAGGTTCGAGTCGGCTTTCCGCGCTTAAATATTATATTTTAAATCTAATAATTAATATATATTTTTTTAAGTCTAATAAGGGGAAAATACCTAATAATATTTATGTAGCGAACCTTTGCAATTTCGTATTCATCGGCAAAATTTTCTTATACGGACTCTTAAAGTTGTGTAGCATAATAAGCTTTAAAATTCTCGTAAGTATAAACATATTGTACAAATAAAGTTTAATTAAAAAAATGAAATATTATGTGCACACTGCACAGCTGTTTTTGGGTATTTGGATTTAAGGGGTACCATGGTTTTCAAAGCTTTTAAATTTGACACCAATTTCGTTGACACCACGCGCTATAAGCTGAAGTCCACGCGGACGAAGTCGCGGGCAACAGCTAGTATATATTTATGTCATTTACTTCTCGGGCTTTCAAAGACCCCAGATGTAATGGCGGCTGTACACACAGTCGATACACCCCGAGACAGGCCGAGCGCGAGTGTGTACATGGCGCTCTCGTCTCGCCTCGAGCTCTCGTTCTCGTCTCGGTCGCTCTCTGGCAGCTGTACACACTCGTCGAGACACCCCGAGACAGGCCGAGCGCGAGTGTGTACATGGCGCTCTCGTCTCGCCTCGAGCTCTCGTTCTCGTCTCGGTCGCTCTCTGGCGGCTGTACACACTCGTCGAGACACCCCGAGACAGGCCGAGCGCGAGTGTGTACATGGCGCTCTCGTCTCGCCTCGAGCTCTCGTTCTCGTCTCGGTCGCTCTCTGGCAGCTGTACACACTCGTCGAGACACCCCGAGACAGGCCGAGCGCGAGTGTGTACATGGCGCTCTCGTCTCGCCTCGAGCTCTCGTTCTCGTCTCGGTCGCTCTCTGGCAGCTGTACACACTCGTCGAGACACCCCGAGACAGGCCGAGCGCGAGTGTGTACATGGCGCTCTCGTCTCGCCTCGAGCTCTCGTTCTCGTCTCGGTCGCTCTCTAGCAGCTGTACACACTCGTCGAGACACCCCGAGACAGGCCCAGCGCGAGTGTGTAGGTACATGGCGCTCTCGTCTCGCCTCGAGCTCTCGTTCTCGTCTCGGTCGCTCTCGGTGGCTTGTCGGTTTTTGGACCCGAGTTCAAAGGGTCTCGTTGGCTCTCGCGAGGTAAACGAGAGTGGCCATGTACACACTCGTTCAATTAGTTGCTCGCTGACAGTATTTATGAACAGACGTGGTTTATAATGTTGTCCGACACAATATATTCTTTTTCTTCATACCTTACAAATTACTTTTAATAGTAAATGTTTTAAAAAATGTAATAGCTTGCCGCACAAAAAAATTGCGGCAGCAATTTCCACGTCCATAGTCTCGTGAGTCTTCAGTTCAAATGTTAGAACGAGTGTGTACAGGCATGCTCTCGACGAGAGCAGTCTCGGCCGAGGCACGAGGGTCTCGGCGAGAGGGTCTCGGCGAGAGGCTCTCGTCGAGTGTGTACAGCCGCCATAAGATGGCTGATGAGTGATGACCGACGGCGTAATTTTTAGGGTTCCGTACCCAAAGGGTAAAAACGGGACCCTATTACTAAGACTTCGATGTCAGTCTGTCTCCAGGCTGTAAATCAAGAACGGTAATATTTAAATAAAATAAACAATTAAGGGGGGCTCCCATACAAAAAACACATTTTTTCCTATTTTTCATTTCAGTTCTCATTTAGTCCCTCAATTTACTTTGTCAGTCATAATTTCAAAAATTGGTAAGCTATCTTTGTAGTTCATACCTCAAAAGAAAGAATAATAACCACGTATGTTTTTCAAAATATTTGAACAAAAAAAAACAGTTAAGTACCGTTTTTTTTTATTTATGGCCTCAAAAAAATAGATTTCCGAAATTCACAAAAAATTATTAACTTCAAACCCCTGTTACAAATTTATCTCATACAGATACAGATGTGTACGTACATCAAGTCTTATTTGGTTGTTTACACGTTAAATAATTCAAATACAATAAAAAATAATTGGATTATCTTCCAGATTGACCATTAATTGCAATTGATTGCGAATTTTTTTTTTAAATGAAATAAGGGGGCAAACAAGCAAACGGGTCACCTGATGGAAAGCAACTTCCGTCGCCCATGGACACTCGCAGCATCAGAAGAGCTGCAGGAGCGTTGCCGGCCTTTTAAGGGGAATAGGGTAATAGGGAAGGGTAGGGATGGGAAGGGAAGGGAATAGGGGAGGATAGGGAAAAGAATAGGGTTGGGGATTGGCCCTCCGGTAAACTCGCTCACTCGGCGAAATAGCTTGCACCAATTTCACTCCAAACAAGCAATAAAATTGTCACTTTTCTCATTGATATGTAAATAAATACCGTTGTAATTTCCGTAGTTATCTTTGTTTAAACAATTTTTTTTTTGTTATAAAATGTGCGGACCGCTAAGGTCATTTCTTTTCTTAAAATGGACCCCGAGCGAAACTAATTGGTGACCCCTGGGTCTATACTAACAAGGTCATAATTTCATAAAGCTTTCCCATCTTCCAAACATCCTGATTCCTGTATAATTTTTTTCTCATAATAATTAATAAGTACATAAAATAACTTCGAGAATCTAGTCATTATATTATTCTATTGTACGCAATCTTCAATTATATACGCAATCAGAAAGATAAACTGTTTCCATTATTTTGACTCACAAAAAAGTTTCGAAACACAAGTAAACACAAACACGCGGCAAATCTGCGTTTAGACTGAACAATATCACGGCTCTACTAATATCCCATACGTATTTTGAACACTCGTACGGCGTCATGCATACTGTGTATGAGAACAGTGCCAAGTGCGTCTACCAGCCAACATATCTGCTACACAAATCTTACCACTGCATATTGAGTCCTATGGCAAGAACATCAAAACCAAATTTGATCGCACGCATTTTATCTCACTGAGTAAACAAACGAGTTTATTTAGGTAAATACTAAATACTAAAATCACTACATATTTTTAATGAATTTTTGTTCTTGAGCTATTAGGGTTAGTAAATAGAAGTGTTGGACTAATAAGGTGCCCAAGTTGTTTTGACTGTTTAAAGTTGTTGGGGATATTAGTTTGTAATTTGTAACATATCTTAAACATATTATATATCCGGCAAACATTGTTTTACCATATAAATAATTTTTGGTATGTAAAATAGATGTTGGCCGATTCTCAGACCTACTCAATATGCTCACAAAATTTCATAAGAATCGGTCGAGCCGTTTCGGATGAGTACGGGAACGAACATTGTGACACGAGAATTTTATATATAAGATAATATAATATAATAATATAATGTTACATGTATACAATCAAACAAAAATACTGAATTATTGTTTAATTTATTTCTTTTTATAACTATTATTATTAACTCATCAATCTCCAAGAGGCACCGGGCTGTCGCATAGCAATTGAAAATCTATTGTGTCTGCTATTCCCACGATCGAGGTATTAATGAATAAACAAAAATTTAATTATTTTTGAATTTCGTTTTAACAATGTTTTAATTTGTAATTAATAGGATAAATAATAAGAATTAATAAACATTATAAAATTAGTTGTTGCACTGAGCATGCCAGTAAAATACTGTTCACAGCAGCAACTATATTATGCTACCCAAACCGCCAGAACTGATTTTGCAGAATTTTGGTACACTAAAATACTTTAAGACCCAGGAAAGGACATAGGATACTTTTTAGGGTTCCGTCCGTCTATCTGTCCGTTTGTCTGTCTGTCTGTCTGTCCGTCCGTCTGTCTGTCCGTCGTTTTGCTCAGAGACTATAATTATGACCTACAAAGCTGTAATTTGACATGAACGCACATATTAATGATGCCGACAAAATGGTTTAAGAAATCTTTTTAAAAAAACTTTTTATGGTACCTTCCCTACACATCAAGCGGGGATGAATATTTTTTTTCGCATCCACCCCATCGTGTGGGGTGTCATTTGATAGGTTTTTTAACCTTCAAGCGGGCGCGCGCTCTTTTGTAACGGCAGTGGTCGCGCGTAGGCAACCTAAAAGACGTCTTAAGTGAATTTCGGAAACAAAACACTTTTCATTCAACATTATTTATTATTTCATAAATTTAATTATTACTCTTTTTAAGAATAATCAATTCACCCAGAAAATTAAATGTATTTTTAGTAAAAACTTAGTTATAAAATCCGGTGACCGCAAGTAGCTAAATTTTCTTATCGTAGTGCCGGTTTTTTCTTCATCTAGCAATAACATTCAATGTTATCCGTCAACAATGACTTATTTTTATAATTATAACATATAATTGTCCTCAATTATATGAAAACTACATTTAAAAAAAGGCGGTGCGGAGAGTGAGTGTAAGCTATTTATTTGGTATCGTTTGTGAAATATTAAGTTTAGGGATCCATTTGTGAAATATTAAGTTTTAAAGTGGAAAAATTCATTAGAGTCCAGTGTCTCCCCTTCTACCAGCTAAACGGTTGCTTCTGGAATGTGAAAAAATTCATGGGAGTAGGAAATATGCTGAATTTAAAAGGAAAACTATCACGGCTAAGACTACTTCATAAGTTATTGAGTAATAGTCATCAACTAAAAAAAATGTATTTGGTGAAGTATAAAGGAACTTTTCATTCAAATTCCTTTGAACGTAACTGAGATGATGTTGTTAGTAGTGTAAAACACGTTATAAATGTACATGCATTGACCATACAAAAATTATCAAAAACTAGCGGTACTATGGAACCCTATATTGCACGTGGCCCGACAGGTCGACACGCACTTGGCTGGTTTTTTTATTCCGAAAAATTAACGGTTTCCGCATCATAAACAAAATTTAGCGCAACGGAGTTACGGGTGTCATCTTGGGTATTTTAAACAAACCCTATTTTGAAAAATATTTTTTTAGGTAATTAAATTGTTATTAGATAAAATAAGATTCTGAGCAGCTTTAACCCATCAAGCCCCATATGGGCACCGGTGATTGAGACAATAATAGAATACAATAGCATTTCCAAGAATCTCCGATTGAAGGATTTATATATATATATATATATATATATATATATATATATATATATATATATATATATATATATATATATATATATATATATATATATATATATATAACAACCAAGGCAAGTATTCAACATTTCACAGAATTTTTTTTACAAAAATTATGAATATTTGAAATATGTTTTATTGCTATTTTCCTCAGACCAGTAAAAAAAGAAAGACCGAGTATTTACAGGTAATGGAGTGAAGTCGCTGTCGGTCAATGTGTGCGTCACGCCTAGCATAAATATGCTAGACGTGCGCTTGTGTGCAAAAAATTATGTTGCCAACTCAGGGTTTCAGATTGTCAAACTCCCATCCTGTTGCAGTCTTATTAAACTACTAAGTAATGACTACAAAAGTTGCTATCAAACTAGATTGTTAATCATCATTCATTAGTAATTGCTGAAAAAAGTAAATACTTAAATATCTATACCTAATAAATTATGTTAAGTGTCTAATTCATTTGTTAGTGTTCTAATTCTAATTCTAAGTCTAATTTTGTCTAAGTGTTTTATTATTATTATTATTATTATGTGTTTCAACTAAGAACAGACAGACAGACAGATCTGTATGTATGCATACAGACAAAAATTGTAAAGAATGTTGTTTGGTGTATGCAGTATGTATCGTATACAGATTAATATGCAAATAGTAAAAAAATCTTTCAATACTACAAACAGACACTCCAATTTTATTTATATTAATATATTTTAAATGAATAACGAATTTTAGGTTAAAAATAAACATTTATCAGGATAATACAGCACATAATAATATTTTTCCCCTATTATGGGGAAAAATATCTTGCGACCAGCATGCAGCACTGGTTGAGGTTCTGTGTTCCGAGACTTCCGAGACAATTTTTAAAACTAATAAATTAAATTCGTTATTTCGGTGGTACTTAATACATAAATATTCAACTAATTACTTGTGAAACGTAATCCCACAAGGTTTCTTTTGAGCACAAGAATTGTTTTTGCACCATTTAACGATGCAGGACGGCATATTTTGATATTTCTTGACACAGATGAAAACGACATGCGCCGTCACTCGTTGAAACCGGAATGGCGGGCGGCCGGCTTCCTATGGCCGTATCGGCTTCCTATTGCCTGCCTCACCGCGTAGCATGGATGGCTCTGTCTATCTTTTTTTATTGGTCTGAGCTATTTTCATATCTTATATGTAATTGTGTCAGAATATGTTTTGTGTCCCTTATTTCTGTGAGGCAATTAGTAAGTGCTAGTTATATAACGTTGCAATTTATACATTAACATTAAATATTCTTGCAAATCAAACATTTTGTAATAAAAATATTTTTCCTATACATATTATAATCACCCCACTATCTATTACTTCATATCATAGGGATAAAAGTCTGAAAATATCAACAATTATTGGTTTAACCCGTCAAGCCCCATAAGGGCTGCGACAACAAAAGATTGGTGATCAACGGATTAAACAAGTCCTTTCATTAACTAAGTGGTTGCAAATTGTAATGTTATTAATTTATAATATATCTTAGGACTTATGATCAAACTTAATATCCTTTACAATAACATTCTAACACATATAATATAGTAATCCTAATCTAAGTATGTTTGAAAGTTTGTTAAAATCTTATAGACAATATTATTGATATAATACATGAATGATGAAGATCATGCTCAATGCAGCATTTGGCTGTTTATGTAACATACTCTATGTCAGAGTATGAAAAACCAGATGATAAAACATATCCTGCATAATAACATGAAAAACTCTATAGGTTTAAAGTTCAATACAGTTTATAATATTATAGAGCCTACTTATGATATGTAGGTAAACGAACTTAATTTATGAATGGATCTAAAAATAGATCATTTTAACTGTCAATATGACATGAAAAAATTATTGAAGGTAGATGTAATAACGAAATTAGGAGGCACATATTTTTGTAATACCGAGACGATGCATTAGTTCTCAGATTACCTGCAGTAATTAACTTACCTCTGTATCACAATCGCCGTTCTTGTTTTTATCACTTTTGGTCTTCATCTCCCCCGAATAACAGCTTTCACTTTAACTTCGCACTGCCGATATTTGTTATATCGGTTGCATACAATTTTATAATAAATTGACCAGCAAAAAACTAAGCTAAGAAATCTGACATGGCAAGGTATAGCTGTATCTTTGGAGTTGCGATTGAAGCGTATCGGAAATACCGACAAAACACCACCGTTGCAGTGCAGTTTTCTCACTCAGTTTTGCTAAGATCTCGTAACACCCACAATATTTTTAATAATATCCTATTTTTTATGTTTTAAGACCTTATGGTCAATAAAAATAAGTAACTTGATTTATAAACAGAAAATTACACAGCCGAATATTAGTTTACAATTTTACCAGACTGTAAATAATTATATTACGTCAAAATCTAGTGTCAACTTGTCAAGTCGTCGACGACCTAGCTGTCTTTTTTTTTTTTTTCTTTTTCTTCTTTTTTGGCAACTTGACACAAAGGATGTGTATGTTGTGCCACAGACAAGGTAAAAAGGTAAGGAATATGGCGGGAACACCATATTCCTCCTATTATAATTTTCATCATCGTTTTCATGTATCGTCAGGTCTAAAGTCTAGTCAAAGTCTAAGTAAAAGTCAATACAGTCAAGGAGTCAAGTCGGTCGATTCAGTAAAGTGGTAGACGCTTTACTGAAACTTTCGATGGAGTTTTGGAGGGAACACAAAATAGCACGTTTCTGGATATTACATCACTTTCCTACACTTGTGCATGAACACGAATATCTAATGGTTAATATTCTACCAATATTACACATTAAAAACCCAGCTAACACAATTTTAGGAAAATAATACAAAAACACAACAGCACTCTTTTACATGCCCGCCAAAACTCCGACCTAGCTGTCATTATGATGTCAGTAGCTTCTTCTTCATCTTCTTATATGAATAAAATCATAGGATTGCCAATAATAACATTCAGCCAAGCAAAGGCTAAAAGTTAAAACTTACTGATATCTTTGAAATTTATAAAGGTGCTCCCAGACAGAAGTTATATGTATAACGTTAGATAACATTTTTGTGTAACATTTTTTAACAAATTATAATAAAAGACAGGAACATTCTTTGACATGTTGTAGCGTATGTTACACGATGTTATAAAATATTATCGTGTTTTGCTCGATTATCGATAGTTTTACTCCGAATCGAAGGAAATTACATATTTGATATATATTTTAATTAATTCCATCGAGCCGGCTCGAAGCTCAGTTTTTGCGGTCCACACGGTGTTGCACGGTGGTTATTACTCGATTTGGAGTAAAACTATCGAGCAAAACCGTATGTCAGTACTTAGCATTACAGAATGTTTTATAACGTTACTAGCTGTTCCGGCAAACAAAATATTATTTATTCAAAAATGCACTTATCAATATATAAAGTACCCAGTAGCCGATTCTCAGACCTACTGAATATGCATATAAAATTTGGTAAAAATCAGTAAAGCCGTTTCGGAGGAGTTCGTGGACTAACATTGTGACACGAGAATTGTACCTATATATAAGATATAACTTCTGTCTGGGAGCACCTTATGAAGCAAAGTGTCAAGTTGTAAGAATTTAACTAAAACCCCGCCAAGACACAAGTCTGCGCGTTCACCACAAAAAAGTCACCAATGGTCGTATATCTTCGTTTTGAAGGCACATCTTTAACCATCTCCCCTAGCATTGAGATACTTGGCGTCAACATATCGACAACATATAGACTCTAGAGTCTAGAGGGTAAGGCCAAGTTTATAGCCTCGAAGAAGCTTGGTATTCTTAACAGAGCGAGACAGTACTTCAGTTCGGACCAACGTCTACAACTCTACAAGGTGCAAGTTCGGCCTCATATGGAATATTGTTCTCATCTCTGGGCAGGGGCGCCAAAATACCAACTGTTTCCTCTGGATCGTATCCAACGAAGGGCCGCTCGAATTGTTAACTGCCATAGTGTTTCAAACACCTTGGAATTACGCCGAGATGTAGCTTCACTCTGCATCCTCTATCGGTGTCACGGGGAGTGCTCTGAGGAATTATTCGGAATCATACCACCTGCAACTTTTCGCCATCGTCCCACGCGAAAAACATACCATCCTCATCACCTTGACGAGTGGCAGTCTTCCACCGTGCGTTTTTCGCGTAACTTTTTGCCGCGCACTGTAAAACTCTGGAACGAACTGTCACCAGCAGTATATCCCGGCGGCGGGCCTATAGGACCTGCAAACCTTCAAGAAGAGAGCGTATTCCTTCTTAAAAAGCCGGCAACGCACCTGCAGCTCTTCTGATGTTGCGGGTGTCTATGGGCGACGGTAGTTGCTTACCATCAGGTGACCCATTTGCTCGTTTACCCCCTTATTTAATAAAAAAAAATAAGCATTGATGTGCAGTCGCCTATAGTCTGTCAAAAAAATGAAGAATTAAAAAAAAATAATAACACCTTATAATATGAACTAAAAAGTATTAAATAATTATTCCTATCTAATAGTGCCTTTTTCCGAATTCGGCTAAAACTTAACTATTTCTGTACTCAATCTTCATCATTTTGAAGTCGGTACCAGATGGATCTTCTGTTCTCTAACAGAATATTTGAAACTTTTGGAACTGGCACCGACTCCAAAATTATGAAGATTGAGTACAGAAATAGTTGAGTTTTAGCCGAATTCAGAAAAAGGCACTATTAGATAGGAATAATTATTTAATACTTTTTAGTTCATATTATAAGGATGTTATTATTGTTTTACCTTGGAAGTCGGTTTTAATTTTTTGTTAAAAATAATAATTTCTCTCTTTTTAGTTACCTAGTAAGCAAACGCGTACTATACGTAGAATAATACACCTGTATATTATTCTACGTATCTTATTACAGTCACACTTACAAAATATTATAATATCAGCTGCAGCCTGCAGATAATTTTAAACAATACATTATAAAAAATCGAAGTGAACACGTGTTAGCGGTGTGACGTGCTAAGTAGCCGGTCACCGGACTAGTTTCAATAGGCTGGCACTCGCTTGCAGGGCTGCCAGATGTAAAAACTGCGCGATCGTATCGATAGCTCTAAAAAGTCGTATTCTGTAGTAGGTTCAACATAAAAAGATCGTACCTACGTATAAAAACACTTTAAATTCACAAAAATATTCATATTTTTTTTTAAAACGGAATTACTTATTTGATTTCAAACTAAAACACGAAGTAAGCACTCAGCTACGAGATGCGAGTTGCGACTTGCGACCGGCAATAACAAGTTTATACTTTCAATAAAACATACATTAGAAAAGAAGAGTATAAGTACCGGAGTAATGCAAGCAATCCCAAAGTTAATTCGATAATATTAAAGGTTAAAACCAAATAACAACTTGTCGCCCCGGGGTATGTGGAATAGTGAACATGTTTATGGTAAAATGTTGCCAGGTCACATCTAAATTAAAATAAAAATCAAAATTGATTTCAAGATTATGATATTTAATTTGAGATTATGCACCTAAAAACGTCGTATGTTTTATGTACGATCGTAACCTTACAATCGTACAATAGTAAATTGTACAAATAATCGTACGAGTACGATTTAAATCGTACATATGGCAGCCCTGCTCGCTCGACTTGTCGCACACGCAGCGCACATAGTACCTCCGTGACCGTGAGTAATTTGTATTCTGTGCATAGTACCCGGCCCGCGCCCGCGCCGCCGCGCCGCTTGCTTGACAGCCCTGGCATGCGATGCGATGCGTTATTATACTATGAACGCTAAACGCAATGCAAAAGCTTGAAATTAGGTTGTTTTCCAGAATATCTCGGCGAAGTGAAACAGAATGTAAAGTACTCCGTACACGGTAATTCAGCATGACCATTCATTTACGTGAATGCTGCATGATGAACGCTCATATTTCATCATGCAGCATAATCACTCATTTTATATCAGTCGAGTCTATGTAATACGGTAAGAAGGTCGACTACGTCGCTATGGATCAATAGTGGAAAATTTGGCAAAATTAAAGTACAACTTTTATCTATCAGGATATGTAGGTTATAGAGTAAAGTTAAATTTTATCTACCCTCCTCCCCCTCCCCCCTCCGGGGTGTGCGTCACCCCCCCCCCCCCCCGCGCCCTCGTATACGTCCCGAAACGAGGTATTTTCCACTTAAATAAGAAGCCGTAAGTACTCGATACATAAAAAGTATGTATGAACGAAATAAACCTTGATATATTTACTATATGTCTATCATATAAACAAAAGCGACATCACTTATAGTTTCAGCGCAATCAGTCACCAAAAACGAATGTTGTTAATAATTTATTATTTTTTTTTGCTAATCGTTTAGTTTTTTCAATAATTTCACAAATTATTTATTATTTTATTTATTTTATAGAACTACATGAACACGGAATCATGTTACAGCCCAAACCACTGATCTTAGGGACTTGGAAGTGGGGAGTTTTCTTCGTATGACTACTTGTACCTACCTACAGTGTATAATTGTATTCTGTGGTATGACGTAGGCGTGTAATAAGAAGGGATTTTTCGAAATTCGTGAAATTCGTGTATTCGTGAAAAGGGGGAGTTAAAGTTAGTAAGGGACAACACGATTCATTTGCCCAATCTATTCCAACACTTGCATATTAAGCATTAAAGTTAGTATGGGACAACACGATTCATTTGCCCAATCCATTCCAACCTCAATTCCAACACTTGCATATTAAGCATTGTATTTGATATATTTTATGGAAGATTTAATAATTAATAGTTATTATTGTGGGACCGATATAAAAATTAAATACTCTTTACTGCTTATGAAATAAAGCCCCCATCTATCTATATATATAAAACTCAAAGGTGACTGACTGATCTATCAATGCACAGCCCACAGATTATTATATGTAGCAAGCTAGCACAGCCTAAAACCCTGGACGGATCGGGCTGTTTGGCATGCAGGTAGATGTTATGACGTAGGCATCCGCTAAGAAGGATTTTCATAAATTCCAACCCTAAGGGGTTAAAATAGGGGTTGAAAATTTGTAATTATATAATAATTAATAATACTTCTTAACGCGAGCGAAGCCGCGGGCAAAAGCTCGTTCACAATAAAGCGATTGTTACATTCTGTGTAAATAAATGATCTAGATCAAAGCGCACGGAAGTTTGTACTATCAGAAAAGTCGATTCCTATTTCCTAGGCAGATGGGGGACCTATGTAGTTTGGTCGCGTTACTTCAAACCCAGCCGACAGATCAAGAATTACATTGAATTGACATAATTCGACCAAATGACGCTGGTCTGTCAACTGCCTAGGAATCAATTTCGTCGATGGTACATTAAGATGAAGTTATTGGAACGAAGTTCCATATCACGCGTTCGGCGATCTGAAGGCTAGACAGAACTATATTTGACCTTGATTTGACCTCGACACTTTTTTATTAGTACCTGCATGTTAGGGGCAGATGGCGTTGATAGTAAGTATTACTGTGGGTGGCGCGTCGCGCGATGGCGTTTTTTAGGGTTCCGTAGTCAACAAGGACCCTTATAGATTCGGTCTGTCCGTCCGTCTGTCTGTCTGTCTGTCTGTCCGCAGTTTTGCTCAGAGAGTGTCCGTGGGAGAGACATGCTTCGGCACGAATGGGCCGGCTCGACCGGAGAAATACCACGGCCTCACAGAAAACCGGCGTGAAACAGCGCTTGCGCTGTGTTCCGCCGAGTGAGTGAATTTACCGGAGGCCTAATTCCCTACCCTATTCTCTTCCCTACCCTCCCCTTTTCCCTTCCCTTCCCATCCCTACCCTGCCCTATCATTATATTCCCTCTTAAAAGGCTGGCAACGCACCTGCAGCTCTTCTGATGCTGCGAGTGTCCATGGGCGACGGAAGTTGCTTTCCATCAGGTGACCCGTTTGCTCGTTTGCCCCCTTATTTCATAAAAAAGACTATAGGACCTACAAAGCTGTAATTTGGCATGAATGCACATATTAATGCTGCCGACAAAATGGTACATGAAATCTTAAAAAAAAAATATTTTTTCTACACATCAAGCGGGGATGACATTTTTTTCGCGTCCACCCCATCGTGTGGGGTGTCGTTAGATAGGTTTTAAAAAATATTATGAGTATTTCGATCGTTTTCCGATTTAGGGAACCGTTTGTGAAATATTAAGTTTAAAGTGAAAAAAATCGTTAGAGTCCAGCGTCACTCTACCAGCTAAACGGTTGCTTCAGGAAATGTGAAAAAATTCACGGGAGTAGGATATATGCTTAATTTAAAAGGAAAATTATCACGGCTAAGAAGACTTCATAAGTTAAATTGAGTAATAGTCGATCAACCAAAAAAATGTATTCGGCGAAGTATAAAGGAACTTTTCGTTCAAATTCCTTTGAAAGTAACTGAGATGATGTTGTTACTTAGTGTAAAACACGTTACAAATGTACATTCATTGACCATATAAAAATTTAAAAAAAACTATCGGTACTACGGAGTACGGAACCCTACATTGCGCATACACGCACTTGGCCGGTTTTACTTACTTATTTAATATTACAAAGTTATTTAATATTTTGCACACCCTGGAACTGAGTTGTCCCGATGACGAAACGATCATGCGTACAGCGTACACGATGCACATAATATTGCATGACGAAAAATTAAACAACTTGTAAATCAATGTACAGCACGTAGTTTGCATGTAATTCGCATCATTCAACACAATAAACGATCATGCGTGAATTACAGCACGTAACTCATATCATGCTGAAAAATTAAAGAAGTTGTCATTCAATGTACAGCACGTTGTACAGCACGTAGTTTGCATGTAATTCGCATCATTCAATACGATAAACGATAATTCGTGCATCACAGCACGTAATGCATGTAATGCAGAATTACCGTTTACCGAGCGCTTTACATTAACGAAGCAACTTTAACTTCTCAGGAGTAATGTGAAATGTGTTTTTTTTTTATACAATAAGGGGGCAAACGAGCAAACGGGTCACCTGATGGAAAGCAACTTCCGTCGCCCATGGACACTCGCAGCATCAGAAGAGCTACAGGTGCGTTGCCGGCCTTTTAAGAGGTAATAGGGGAGGGTAGGGAAGGAAATAGGGAAGGGTAGGGAAGGGAAAAGGGTAGGGGATTGGGCCTCCGGTAAACTCACTCACTCGACGAAACACAGTGCAAGCGCTGTTTCGCGCCGGTTTTCTGTGAGGACGTGGTATTTCTCCGGTCGAGCCGGCCCATTCGTGCCGAAGCATGGCTCTCCCACGTCAAAAACGTGTGCCTTATGCTCAGGAGATAAGATAGAATTTGGTGACATTGGTGACCCTGACGTGGTAATGATGATGATGATGATGATGATGATGATGATGATGAATGTAATTTGCATAGTAGCATATGCTTTCAGTTCTTAAAACAGCGCCTAAGCCCCCAAACTTGTATTTATAAGGAATCCGGAGTTCTCTTAGTAGCTTCGGAACCATAGTATACCTCGGTGCAAAATCTTACGTTTTGGTAACATATGCTTAGGATGCTTCTCATAAAACCAAAATCACCATATGTTTCCATATAAATTTCGAGGAGTTCCCTCGATTACTCATGGATCCCATCATCAGGTCACTAGTTTTGTGAACATGGTACCAAATTGGAGTGAAACCTAATACAATAAAACAAAAGTTTCGAAAATCGGTTCACAAACGGCGGAGTAATCGTTGAACATACAAAAAAAAAAATTTAAAAAAAATATCCACAGCCGAACATATAACCTCCTCGTTTTTTGGAAGTCGGTTAAAAAAAAGGGATGACACTATCACACTAAGTGGCAAATATGATGTTGCCACTTTTTAATTTCTTCACTTTCTTGAAGAACTATACTTCCACAACCGTAATTGACATGTAAGTACTTACCTGAGTCCTATGTTTTAAATGTGAGCACTGCTGCAGCCCTCACATTCGCCTGCCTTAACTAAGATCCCCGGAGGTCGAGGGACTAGCACGCGAAGTTACCTAGAGATCAACTACGACATCATGACGCGCCCCTCCAAAATTAAAGCGTCTCCCAGACAGACGCGGCCTGCGGTGGCGGTCAGTTGGATGACTTGAGAGTTCTAGGAACGACACAGACACACGCGGCCACGCGGCCAAGCCATTCAATTACTGACAGCCACCGCCACCGCCACCGCAGGCCGCGTCTGTCTGGAAGACGCTTAAAACTTTTGAAGTACGTTGTCAAAACGTTTGAAGTGCGTTGTCTTGCGCGGTAGACTAGTTATGATTAGTTGACCAACAAATCTTGGTAATAAGTGACATTAACTGAAATATTATTACGTGTACTGTGATTGGTTGAATACTTACTACATACAAACTCTTTCATAAGGATGTGACTACACACATTGAAACAGTCATTTGGAGGGCCGCGCCATGTTATCGTAGTTGATCTCTACATAAAAACCATAACATCTTATTACATAGGGTTTTTTCTTATACAGGGTGCAATTAAACCTTCCTGCCAAATTTTTTCCAGGGCTGAGGTATCATTAGGAAACTCCATTTAATCAAAAAAATTGGGTGTTATTTTTTTTTCAATGACATATTTTATCCTATTTAAAATCGTTGCAGAATGGTCATTCGCGGCGCGGGGGATTGAGAGGGGGTGACGCGGGATGAAGCGCGCGCGCGGGGGCACATCACGCGCGGCCGACGCGACGCATCGTGTTCATTAATTGTAGTGTTTTTTAGGATAACTTTCGGAAGCTATTTCTCATCATTTTAGTACTGAGTATTATAAAAGAAAAAATACGTGTATTTTTATTTTTAACAAGGATTATAATATACAAGATGTTTGTGTAAACACCGTTGACCTTGAAACCATCCAATAAGCCCGTCAAAATGAATAACTTTTTCTATGAGAACAATTATGCTGGGAATTAAAAAAAAAGTCTTCATACCCATACAAATTGCCGATCCGGGCATCCGTATGGGTATGAAGACGGCTTTTTTTTTGAGTTCCCAGCATTGTTCTCATAGAAAAAGTTGTTCATTTTGACGGGCTCATTTGATGGTTTCAAGGTCAACGGTGTTTACACAAACACACTGTATATTAAAAATAAAAATTTTGTCAAATTTTTATTATAATATATATTAAAAATTTGGCAGGAAGGTTTAATTGCACCCTGTATAAGAAAACAATATTTTTATTTAAAACCCTATGTAATAAGATGTTATGGTTTTTATGTAGAGATCAACTACGATAACATGGCGCGCCCCTCCAAATGACTGTTTCAATGTGTGTAGTCACATCCTCATGAAATATTATTATATATAATAATATATATATATATATATATATATATATATATATATATATATATATATATATATATATATATATTATATATGTAATATGTATTATTATTATTTCTTATACAGGGTGCACCTGTATAAGAAATAATAATAATATATTGAAAGGATGTCACGGTGAACGGAGATATCTCTCACAGAGATGAAATAAGTTGACTGCCATAGTGTTTCAAACAGCTTGGACCCCTTGGAATTACGCCGAGATGTAGCTTCACTCTGCATCCTGGGCGATTTTTGGTCAATTATTATTTATTATTTTAAATTATACAACTGCTTTGCTTGCCACATTTTTCTAGAAACAAAAAATCACTCGGTAAGTTTCAGTAATCATCAAAAACCTTAAAACATTATACGTAACGTAACCCACAGACATATTATGTAACCTCTTAAGTATGTCTCTGTTAGGTTTCGGGTCTAAAATTTTATTTTTTCTTCTTTTTTCCCTTTTTCATAATAACTTTATATGGACCCAATTGTTGTCTAACCAAAAGTCCTCGCCACCAAGCTTGTACGATAACAGCAGATTGATTCATTTTTTCTACGTATTCCCGATGTCTTTCGCGTTCTTTTTTGAACTCTATCCACATTTTTGTTAAAAATGTACGATTCTCCAACTGAAATCATTGTAAATAATAAATGCTGAATGCATGTTTTCTCCAATCGCAACTCCACGCTATTAGTAATTAGCGTCCCCTAACGATATTTTAGGGTACTTTAAGAGTGCAACATCTCATTACATATATAGTAAACTAGCTGTTGCCCGCGACTTCGTCCGCGTGGACTTCAGTGTACTTACAGCGCGCGGTGTCAACAAAATTGGTGTCAAATTTTAAAGGTTTTTAAAACCCTGGTACCCCTTAAATCAAAATAGCCAAAAACAGCTGTGCAGTGTGCACTGTGCACATAATATTTCATAACTTTAACTTTACCCATAAATTATTTATCTATACTAATATTATAATTGGTAAGAGTTTGTTTGTTTGTTTATTTGAACGCGCTAATCTCAGGAACTACTGGTCCGATTTGAAAAATTCTTTTACCGTTGGATAGCCCATTTACCGAGGAAGGCTATAGGGTATATTTTATCACGCTAAATCTAATAGGAGCGAAGAAATAGAGGAAAATGTGGAAAAAACGGGGGGAAATTATTTGAAAGGGCTTATTTGAACACGCTAATCTCAGGAACTACTGGTCCGATTTGGAAAAATTTTCTCAGTGTTAGATAGCCCATTTATTGAGGAAGGCTAAAGGCTATATTTTATTACGCTAAGACTAACAGGAACGAAGAAATAGAGGAAAATGTGGAAAAAACGGGGGAAATTATATGAAATTGCTTATTATCTTAAGAACTACTGGAGCAATTTTTATGTTATTTGGCAAACATGAAGAATAGACCACGTGAAGGGACATAGGCTATTTTTTGCGGAAAAATGTACGGTTGCGTGAAATTCCTATATTATGCAAGCGAAGCCGCGCGGAACATCTATATAATATAATAAAATCGTAGGAAAGTCAATTCTGTACATTGAATATTTTTGTACAATAAATAATACTTGGGATGTGATCTACTATGCCAACGCGGACGAAGTCGCGGGCAACTCAAACTCAAATTCAAACTCAAATTTTTTTATTCAGAATAAATTTTTGCAAATATTTTCTGAAAGTCTACATGATGCCTACCACCGGTTCGGGAACTAACCCGGCGAGAAGAACCGGCGTAAGAAACTCGCAGGGGGCCCACTTTATTTACCAAAAAAAGTGAGAAAAAAATTAATCTTTTAAAATAAAGTTTACAATGCTGTAACTTAAAATTATACAATGTCAACATACATACATAAATGTAAGTCATAAAATAATGTAGAAGTAGCCTTGCAAGCAGCCATCCTACTCCCAAGATGTGCCGTCGTTTATGAAATCATTGACCTTATAATAGGCTTTGGTACACAAACGTTCTTTGACTACTTTTTTAAATTTATTAATGGAAAGATTCTGAACGTTTTCTGGGATTTTATTGTAAAGGCGTACACATTGACCTTTAAAAGATTTACTAACTTTACTAAGTCTGATCACCGGTATTTCTAGTTTATACTTATTTCTAGTGTTTCTTCCGTGACTGTCACTTTTGGTTGTAAATTTACTAAGATTCTTTTTAACATATAAAACATTATCCAAAATGTATTGAGAAGCAACAGTTAGAATACCAATTTCTTTAAACTTTTCTCTCAGAGATTCAAAAGCTGACATTTTATAAATTGAACGTATAGCTCGCTTCTGCAGCACAAAAATCGTATTAATGTCGGCAGCGTTTCCCCATAAGAGGATGCCATACGACATTCTACTATGAAAATAGCTGAAATAAACTAGTCTTGCTGTGTCTTCGTCAACAGTTAGTCATAGATATTAGATTGGTAGGTTTAAGGTTACGTCACTCATCACTACATAGATGAAGTACTGAGTAGTGAGTTATACATTATCAACGTGTATAACAATCGAAAGTATCGAAAAACATGATTTAACATGGTACCACGTCTTATAGAAAGACTTATGATCAAGCGATAGCGCGATGTAGGAGACGCACGACGCCATCTATTATGATTTTTTGGAACTAACTTAATTTGAACAAATTTACGTATTTTCACCCCCTTGAAACCCATTTTTCCAGTTAAAAAGTAGACTATGTCCTTTCTCAGGCTTTAGACTATCTGTGTACAAAATTTCATTACAATCGGTTGAGTAGTTTTGGCGTGAAAGCGAGACAGACAGACAGACAGAGATACTTTCGCATTTATAATATTAGTATAGATATAGATGATCAAACGAACTTACCAAGTGAAGTTCGATCATTATTATATGAGTCGCTTCATTCGAAGATATATAATTATTAACCAGTAGTACCTCTGTATCTGCTAGGCAATCGCGTTTTTTCAAAGACGTATGTGGGTAGTTGAAAAATTACCCGCACGCTCGGTCACTGGACGTTCCGGCATGTTTCATTATGTTTAGGGATTAGTAATGCAAAAAATCTTTCTTTCTTTCTTTGGGTACTGCAGCAAACATAGTTTCGTGCAGACTGGGTGGGAGGGAGATTATATCTTCGAATGAAGCGACTCATATAATAATGATCGAACTTCACTTGGTAAGTTCGTTTGATCATTTATTATATTTCTTCGCTTCATTCTTCGATATATAATTATTAACCAGTAGATTTTCAGAGTAACGAAAAAATTTTTTTTTTTTTACGAAATACCATATTCATTATGAATAGTAATCATTATTATATTGGAGAAAGAATTTAACAATAAATAATAATAATATTCAGAAACGTAACTTAAGAGACCTCTATGGTTTGTGATTTAAATGATAACATACTGGGATCATGGTGATAATACATAATATTATAACTGATTCAGCGAAACTTTGTTCGTCGATAAAATTATGGCTAAGGAAAATATCGAAAGTATTGGAGTCGCTAGTCCTGCCTTTCGACTGTCGTCTACTAATCGTCATTAATCGTGTCCAGTTTCAGTCCCCGTGTCTACGCTCGTGTCGACGCTGCGCCGATCTCGCACAGCACCTGCTTTATCCTATTTAATATAATCTTGAATAACCATCGCACGGCGTAATAACTTAAATATAACTTGAAACTTCTTTTTTAATAAAAAAAAATTACATACATTAATAACATCACCGATCCAATCACGCCCGGGAGTTGATGTCATTGTAATATAAATTTCGATACCGCTATTTAAAACCGTAATTTTTTATTTTGCCGAGTTTTATTAGGCAGAAAGTTTTAAATCAATGACCAGTATTCAGTTGGTACATAGTGCAAGAAAAAACAAATAATTTATAAGTGGATCCCGGGTACTATACTACTCAGGTATGTATTTATTATACAGGTATTTTTACCGGAAAGCTTCTTTCGAAAGACGCTTCAGTCTTAACACATTCATCTGAGCCAATGTCACCAACCAATAAAGTCAACATTGTTCATAAACAATGACAGTGCACAGTGATGGCTGTAGAAAGTAATATCGTGATTCGTATTACAGCCATTGTCAAATTGCTTGGCTAAGGTTCCGATGAAGCGGACGAAGATCTCTCTAATAAGTCTATTTAGTTAATAAGATTAAACAGAGTATTTATCTAAAATCTAAGTCGAAGTAAAGTATTTTAGAATAAATTTTAAGGAGTCTACTGCTTTAACTGGGTCCAGCTCTGTGGTCGTCGATAATGTGATTATTGCATATTAATACGATTAAAAGTCGAGAATATTGTGTTCTCCGTCCACCAGGCTGAATATTTTAACAATTGTTATTGAAGAATAAGTGTGATTCTGTTATCGTATTTATCATTGCATATTTTATTTAGTATTAAATATTTTAATCGCTTAAAACTAGTTGCATTCCGCGGCGGGGGTCAGGAATCAGGATATGAAGGTGTCAAAATATCTATCAGTTGAGATAGCTCACGAGTACATTGATTTAACTGTTCTATATTATTTCGTTTTTAATACGCATATTATATTATTATATAATATAATATATAAAATTCTCATGTCACGGTGTGCGTGGTTGAGCTCCTCTGAAACGGCTCGACCGACTTTCGTGAATCTTAGCGAGCTAGGGTTGAGGATCGGGCAACATCTACTCTTTTATCTTTTAACTAGCTGTTGCCCGCTACTTCGTCCGCGTTAACATAGTATAATAACAGAGATGGATAGTTTTCCCTTTTTTGCGGTTCCATATACAAAGGGTAAAAACGGGACCCTATTAAGCAAACGTCAAACGCAAAGGTCAATAAACTTTTATGTTTCTAACTCAAGAAATGACGCACTTTCATTGAAACTTTCTACCCCAATTTCACCCCCTTGGGGGTAGAATTACCAGAGACGCTTGAATATCCGTATCCATTCATTTTTAATCATTAGCACAAAAATAAAGTTTCATGTTTCTAACTCAAGAAATGACGGACTTTCATTCAAACTTTCAAACCCAATTTCACCCCCTTGGGGATAAAATTTCCAAAAACGATTAAGTACCTATCCATTTATTTTTAATCAGTAGCCCAAACATAAAATGTCATGTTTCTAACTCAAGAAATAACGGACTTTCATTAAAACTTTCAACCCCAACTTCACCCCCTTGGGGGTAGAATTTCCAAAAACGCTTAAATACGTATCCATTCATTTTTAATCAGTAACCCAAAAATCAAGTTTCACGTTTCTAACTCAAGAAATGACGGGCTTTCATTCAAACTTTCAACCCCTATTTCACCCCTTTCGGGGTAAAATTAACAAAATTCCTTCCTTAGTGGGTGTCTACTTAATAAAACAACCCTACTCACCAAATTTCGTGGCTGTAACTTTAACAGTTTTTGCGCAGCGATGATAAATCAGTCAGTCAGTCAGGACATGTAATTTATAAGTATAGGTTAATAAGTGTATTCATTTGTTGAATAAATAATAGTAAATTGTTACAACTCGAGACTGACGGCGACTATTGTTTGTGCGACGGGATAGTAATCATGAACTTTGCCATGGTGACATACTCTTTAGTAGGTATAGTCACTTCAATAAAATAATAATATTATGGGCGAAATACTTTATATGGCAAAACAACGTTTGCCGGGACAGCTAGTTATGTTATAATAATATATATTATAAGCGTCAAGACTTAAATATTTACATATTTTTTGTGGGTTTAATACACCCATGGCACTATTAACAATAAAACGTTAACAAAAAGGGGCGCCTGAGGCTGAAGAATTATTGTCGCCTGATATTGTTAAAGCGTGGTAAGTCTAGTCTAGATAAAGCCTACGCCTGGTCTAGTTTCCTTCTTTATATTTTTTGTGAAAAAAAAAAAGAAATGTAAGCGCATCTGATAGTCTGTATGTCAAGACTTAAGGCTCTTAATCCGATAATTAAAATCTTTCGATCGACTAGTGAGTTAATAGAAAACAAGAAGTAGGCTTTTAAATCTATTTTTGCTAGATATTCAATTTTGGTTATTGGCTTGAAAGCCTTAAAAGTTAATTTTCCAAATTAACATGTAATTTTGAAATAAACTTACGAAGTGGTTTCAAATTTAAAGTAATTCAATAATTGTATTTAAAATATAATACAATATTTTCCGCCGCTTTTTTGTTTTTGTTTTTGGAACGAAGTTCCCTAATTTTTTTATTTTTCATGCGGGCCACAAACATTTTTGGTCTTGGTGTCGCGGGCCGCAACAAACATTTTTAGGTTTAAAAAATAACGTAATTTAAAATTAACGATTTACAAGTGAAAAAATACTTTCACGTTGACTGTATAATATTTTGCCCGTGGGCGTGAATTTCAAAATGGTTTAACATCACGCGGGCTACAAATAAAGTCCCGGTGGCCCGCACGCGGCCCGTGGGCCGCGGGTTGGGGATAGCTGTGTAAAGCCCACAATAATTATAATAGTAACATCTATAAAATATATATAAAATTAACTGTCAGCACTACGGCTGCGGTGTTGAGCGTTTAGTCGCCTCAACGCTCTTCGAACTAGAAATAGGTTAATTGTAGCGGTACAGTACTAGCGGCGCCAGCCGACGGTAATCAGCTCTGCCCCCCCCCCCCCTTTTTGACGGGTAGCGGGAAGGGTTTGCCAGAGCCCAAAAGGTACCCGATTGATGGGATGTACTAATTTATCTCTGAGAACAAATACTGGAATTATCCAACGAAACAATAATAATCTAGGTCTGATATTGAGACAAGACTTATCGAGTCTGAGTGTTATAGGTTTCCGTTACGAAGTTGTCATTTCTGATAATATAATATTATCTGATAAGTTTTATAATAATTTATATCGAGATAAATCAGATACTGTTGATAAGTCTGATCATATCGAGACTTTGTTAGGTGAGATCTATAATGATTATAATCGATCGAAATGGAATCGATCTGCAACACTTATTATCAGGAATGTTTTATAAGCAGTAGCTTAACTTAATCGTTTTTGGGATCATTTAAAACAATAATCTGGCGAATCCAACGAGGGTGCACCTAACGTCAGTAGGAGCCCTGGATCTATCCGGATCTGGTCCGGTTCTATCAGTGCCGGTACTCGGGAAGGCTTCGGGTTCATTCGTAACCTGATCGTCCCGTACCTATATTGGTCACTTTTAGTGATATTTTCCCGATTGTCTGGTCTTAGTGACCTAAAAAAAAAAAAAATTGGGTTAGCTCGTTATAATCGACTTTTTTGTCGATAAAATATGTTGCAAAAAATATTGAGGGTAGTAACTATAACGTTACGTAGATATTAAGTAAGTTTCGTTATGTACACTCGCGGTGTATCCCGAGTCCCAAAATTGGTGCAAGATTTATTTAATAATAATAATTATATACCGGCAGACATAGTAAATCATAATCGTAGTTCTATATTTAGAACAAAAGGATCGCGCGAGACGCGCATTGGTTGTTAGCTGATGAGTCTCGCAGTCTATCTAGTTATCAGCTCGAAACAGCTATTCTCTATAAAACGGCAAAGATATTAATATTATAATAATAATTATGTAGTTATATTTATAGAACAAAGAGCGCGGGAAAAACGCGCGGTAGTTGCAATTTTGTTTAAGTATTGTCGGAGACTCGTAGTCAATCCATACATAATGTTGATTTGAAAAATATTAATATATTTTGAATTAACTGCGAGTTATTTAAATTAATATATTTTAAATAACTCGCAGTTAATCCCCTCAAACCGGCCAACATAGTATTGTACTTCTATTTTTAGATAAAACATCGTTAGAGACCCGCGGTCAATTCCGATGCATAAGGATTGTGTTTAGAGACTCGCAGTCAATCCACACATTATAGCGGCTTATAATATAACTCGCTGTTAACCCCCAAACCGGCCAACGTATAGTTCTATTTATAGAACAGATAAGGCATCGTCATAGACTCGCAGTCAATTCCGATGCATATAAATTGTGCTTAGAGACCCGTAGTCAATCCACACATTATGGCGGTTTATAAAATAACTTAATATATAATTAAACTTGCAGTAATTAACTTGCAGTTATTTCCCCCAATCGGACAAACATATAGTTCTATTTATAGAGTGGGTAAAACATCATCAGAGATCCGCAATCAATTCCGATGCATATTATAGAATATAAATTGTGTAAAAGGATTCACGGTCCAAATACACTGTACTTATTGACTCACAGTCGCAGTAGTTTAAATAATTGCAGTAATCACCTGCAGTTGTTTCCCCCAATCCGGCAATCATATAGTTTTATAATTCTATTTATAGAACAGATAAAGCATACATAATAGTATAGATCGTGTATAAAGACTCGCAGTCCCAACACATTGTACGTTTATTGACTCGCGGTCGCAGTATAAGCAGGTTAGTATTGAATAAACTTGACTCGTCTAGGCCTCGGTAGTGCCTGCCGTTTATTTAAGTATTTAATAGTACTTACATGTATTTTCTTACTACACGATAAAATAACACTGACTTTAGTTACTTCCAACACTGACTCAATCATTTAAATAATAATTATAACCAGCTGCAGCGCTTTGGCATGGTTACTAAGTATTCGTGCTCACGTTGCCTCGCGTTAACAAAGAATGAAACATGCCGGAACGTCCAGTGACCGAGCGTGCGGGTAATTTTTGAACTACCCACATACGTCTTTGAAAAAACGCGATTGCCTAGCAGATACAGAGGCACTACTGGTTAATAATTATATATCGAAGAATGAAGCGAAGAAATATAATAAAGCCTGTATTAATAAACCGTTCAATATAATTATTATTGTGATGCTGTTTTAATTTTAGATCGTACTTAAGTACTGGACTTATGTGCAGCGTAGCAACTGAGTGCGAACGTAATAATAAAATAAAATAAAAACTCTGCACTCTACTGTGATGGTTGATGGTAAATTATTATTGCTACTTGAGAGGCAGTTTCGTGCGTTAGCATTCTATAATATACCTAGTTTGTGGCAGTTTCATAAGTGTGGTCAAATCTTAAGACAATGAGAGGAGCATATGAGCCAAGATTGATATTGAGTAAATACCTACTAATTAGATTGAGAGCGGTTTATAAACACGGGCCTAAGACTACGGTGACACGCTCAGTCTGGCATCAGTGATCAGCTCAATGATCAGTCCAGACTCCAGACTGACGCCAGAATGATGTCTGAAAGCTAAAAAAATGATCTTCGTCAAACAACCGGCTACGATCATTCGCCCGTCATTCCTGATCAAACTGATGAACTGAACTGATGTCAGACTCAGCGTGTAAGTGTGCCCGTTGTATGCGCATCTACTAAACCCTTTAGGCCTCATGGATTCAAAGACAAAAAAGGGGTAAAAACCCCTTTTTTGTCTTTGAATCCATAGTAATAGTTCGATAGTATTCGGCGTCAAGAATGAAGGGATCGACGTCAGGAATGAGCATGGAGCTGAAGTAGATTTTTTTCTCTGCGCTGGCTCCATGCTTGTTAACGATCATCTCTACTCTAGACGCCGGCCGCTAGGACTATAAACAAAGGAATTTTATCTAACAGTCCATCTTTCGGAAAAAAAAATTATGTAGGTAGGTACCGTTTTCTCAAGACCTATTCTTTTCTCGTGTATGTTCTGATAATCATTTTTCTTGTATTGTATTTTTAAATCCACATCTTCTATATCTTTATCATATTTATTCATCCATTCTTCCACTTTCTGAGATGTTTCCTACATTGAATATTTTCCATTAATTACCTAATACCATGGAGTATTCTGGTCAATCAAATTGTAAGCTCACAATAGAGAGAACGAAAGACCCACACGTACCACACCGTCGCGTCGCGACAAAATGTGGTCATCTGTATCACAACGCGGTTGATAACCACCGCTTACTGCAAAAATGTGGTACGTGTGAAATGTGAATAGTCCTATTCATTTTCAATACTAAGTACCTATGTAACGCCCGACCACGTGGTGTGGTTGGGGTCGTGGTGTTGTTGTGGTACGTGTGGAACAGCCCTTAGTTCTGTCTGTTGTGGTCACGTCATACGTTAACCATTATTTTGGAACGGGAATCGCGCATTACGTTTCAACTTGCTTGATCTATTTTGTGTTGAAAACATAATCTATGTTCAATAACTGCAGTGTAGGTACATACATTTATAAGGATATTCATCAAAAGTTCTATTTCAGCATGAGCCCGTTGGTCCTGCTCGTACCGCTGTTTGTAATGCTCTATGACCCCTGCTGGATCAGACTCTGCCAGTTCGATTGTCTCGTCGTTTTGTTCTATACGTGCTTGCTGCCATTTCTCGACGTACCGCAACTGAATCTCAGTCATGAGGCTGTAATCCTGAAATGTTATTTTATTTTAAGCTAGCGACCCGCCCCGGCGTCGCACGGGTATAAAATATTATATAGCCACCCGAAAAAATGATTGAAATGGATAGCCTATGATCCTTCACGTGGTCTACATCTTATCTGTGCCAAATAACATAAAATTGCTTCAGTAGTTCGCGAGATAAGCCTTTTCAAATAATTTCCCCCGTTTTTTTCACATTCTCCTATTAGTCTTAGCGTGATAAAATATTGCCTATAGACTTCCCTAATAAATGGGCTATCGAACACTGAAAGAATTTTTCAAATCGGACCAGTAGTTCCTGAGATTAGCGCGTTCAAGTTAGCCCTTTCAAATAATTTTCCCCGTTTTTTCCCCATTTTCCTCTATTTCTTCGCTCCTATTAGTCTTAGCGTGATAAAGTATAGCCTATAACCTTCCTCGATAAATGGGCTATCTAACACTGAAAGAATCATCAAAATCCGTTGCGTAGTTTTAAAGATTAAAAGGAACAAAGGGACTTTTATTTTTATATTTTTTTATTAAATAAGGGGGCAAACGAGCAGACGGGTTACCTGATAGAAAGCAACTACCGTCACCCATGGACACTCGCAACATCAGAAGAGCTGCAGGTGAGTTGCCGGCCTTTTAAGAGGGAATACGCCCTTTTATTGAAGGTTTGCAGGTCGTATAGGTCCGGAAAAACTGCTGGTGACAGTTCATTCCAGAGTTTTACAGTGCGCGGCAGAAACTTACGCGAAAAACGCACTGTGGAAGACTGCCACTCATCAAGGTGATGAGGATGGTATGTTTTTCGCATGGGACGATGGCGAAAAGTTGCAGGTGGTATGATTCCGAATAATTCCTTAGAGCAATCCCCGTGATACAACCGATAGAGGATGCAGAGTGAAGCTACATCTCGGCGTAATTCCAAGGGGTCCAAGCTGTTTGAAACACTATGGCAGTCAACAATTCGAGCGGCCCTTCGTTGGATACGATCCAGAGGGAGCAGTTGGTATTTTGGCGCCCCTGCCCAGAGATGAGGACAATATTCCATATGAGGCCGAGCCTGCGCCTTGTAGAGTTGTAGGCGTTGGTCCGGACTGAAGTACTGTCTCGCTCTGTTAAGAACACCAAGCTTCTTCTAGGCTAATTTGGCCTTACCCTCTAGATGATATCGGAACTGGACTTCGCTCGATATGTTGACGCCAAGTATCTCAATGCTAGGGGAGATGGTTAAAGACGTGCCCTCGAAACGAGGATATACGACCACTGTGACTTTTTAGTGGTGACTTGTGTCTTGGCGGGGTTGAATTGGACCAAGCTACGTCTACCCCATTCAGAGACATTCTCCAATGAATTCTCCACCTTAGACACACGTTCGTTTCGACTCTCAGTGACATTTTGCCGAGAAATATTGGGGGAGCCGGTATATACAGCATCACCTGTACTGTCATCCGCATAGCAATGAATGCCGCTGGTCTGCAACATGTCATTGATATGCAGTAAGAATAGAGTAGGCGATAGCACACAGCTCTGAGGGACACCAGCATCAACAGACAGACATCCGAGCATTCGCCGTCAACTACGACCTAATATGCTTCTGTCTGCTAAGAAACCAGTGACCCACTTATAGCGCTTTATGCCAAACCCGATCAAAGGCCTTCGCAATGTAAAAACTAACAGCCAATGCCTCTCCCTTCGACTCAATTGCCTGAGCCCAACGATGAGTCAGGTACGCCAAGAGATCACCAGCCGAGCGACCCTTACGGAAACCGTATTGTTTGTCGCTTAGTAATCCCTGGCCGTCCAAGTATCGAAGAAGCTGGCTATTGATAATGGATTCCATTATCTTCGAGAAGAGAGAGGTTATAGCGTTTGGTCTGTAGTTGGAAGGATTTGAGCGATCACCTTTTTTGGGGATCGGGCGCACCAAGGCTGTCTTCCAGGAAGCCGGGACGATGCCAGTAGAATAGGAGATCCGAAAAAGACGCGTCAAGACCGGAGCCAACTCTGGAGCACACTTTTTTAACACAATAGGCGGGATTCCGTCAGGCCCACTCGACTTTTGGATATCAAGGGAACGGAGGGCTTTTCGCACTGAGCGCTGATGAAACCGAATATCCGACATGATGCTCGTGCATCGCGGTATGGTCGGCGGTTTTCGCCCCCCGTCATCCAGGGTCGAGTTTGACGCAAAGAGCTTGCCCAGAAGATCGGCTTTGTCTTTTGCGTCTTGGGCCAACGACCCATTTCCTACGTGTAGGGATGGTAGGGTTGGCTTGCAGAAATTTCCTTCAATAGCTTTGGCCAGAGACCAGAATGCACGGGTTCCTGAGGGGAGGCGCTCAAGTCTCTTGCCAATTCTATTGACGTGCTGTTGCTTTGCCCGAGCAATCTCTTTCTTGAGGGACCTAGAGGCAAGGTTGTACTCCTTTTTATATGTGCTGGTATTTAAATCCCGAGCAGACACCGCGTTGGCCCAGGATTGGTAAGCCTCCTGCTTCCGGCGAGAAGCTTTTTTGGGGGATGAACCAAATCAGGGACGAAATCTGCCGCCAGTTGGCACTACAGAGGACGGAATGAAAAGTTCCATCCCCTGTATCACCACATCGGCAACAGAGTTGGCAGTGTTGTCGGGATCATCCGGCGAGAAGCACACGTGCCCCCAAGGATAGGATGCAAAAAACGACCGCATCCCATCCCAGTCTGCCGACTTGTAGTGCCACACACGACGACGGTATTTAACAGCACGCTGTCTTAACACCGTCGTAAGTGGCACAGAACTCCTGACAAGGCAATGATCCGATGAACCAAGTGGTGCGGTTACGGATATTTGGTAGCCGTCAGGATTTGAAGTCAGCAGGAGGTCCAGCAAGGAAGGATTCTGACCATCCACATCTGGGATTCGCGTAGGCGTAGTAACCAGTTGTGTCAAGTCGTTTGCAAGGGCAAAGTTGCAGACAGATCTCCCCGAATGATCAGTTTTACTGGAATTGAGCCAGTCGGCGTGGTGGGCATTAAAGTCGCCAAGTATTATGATCTCTGCGGATGGGATCTGCTGCTGCACAAAATCTGAAGCAGCTTGCAGGTGCTCCAAGAGTCGGTCCGTCTCTGGGTCACCATTATGGGACCTATATAGGCATGCATAGACGCGAGGGTGGTCGTCGCAATTTATGCGGAGCCATAAGATGGACAGGTCCATGACCTCAAGATTGCTGAGGCGGCGAGAGCCGATATCATCTCTGTGTATATCAGACACTCCAGCTTTGGGTAGAAAGGAGTGCTCGAGATAATACCCTGGGTGGGAAAGGTATGATGTGTCACTCGGAGATGATATCTGCGTCTCGGTTAAAAAGAGCAAAGCCGGCTTTGCCGTCTCAAGGTGGTAATGGACGGCATTAAGATTGGAGTGTAATCCCCTGATATTGCAAAAGTCCACGTTTAATATCGAGGGGGGTGCCTTTGTGTGTTTGCTCTTGCCCCGAGCAGATTGGAGCGCAGTTTTGCCCTCCCCAGGATACGAGGGGCAGCCTGGACGTCCACGTTCAGTTCCAGGGGTTCCTGAGCATGGACGTCCAGAGAGGGATTCTCCAACGCAGTTGGTACCCTCCTGGGGTAACAAATTGTTTTTCAACTGCGGCATTTCTAGGGGGGTAGGGGTTTGGGCCTCCGGTAAACTCACTCACTCGGCGAAACACAGCGCAAGCGCTGTTTCACGCCGGTTTTCTGTGAGGCCATGGTATTTCTCCGATCGAGCCGGCCCATTCGTGCCGAAGCATGGCTCTCCCACGGACATGAGGAAAAAAAGCGACTTTGTTTTATAATACATAGGCTGCACTAAAAATATCGGGAATGGAATACTTCCACTATTCCTGTCATATTAAAATCTTTTTAATTGAAAACTCCTTGGTTTTAAAAATCGAATACCATTTGTTTATTTAAAAAAAGATTCTCGGTCTTGTCACAAGGTCTTGTCAAACTTGTTTAGTCGTTGAGAAAATGGAATTGACTCGAGAAAATTCTAGAGCGATGATTTATTATCTGACTTTCGAAGTGGTTTAACACAAAAACAGTGTGTTGATCGGATGATTTCTGCATTTGGTGATGAAGCCCCATCCAAAACCACAATTTATCGCTGGTTTGCTGAATTTCAACGTGGACACGTCAGGCTCAGTGATGATCCCCGTCAAGATCGTCCAAAAACTGCAGTCACCCAAGAAAACGTTGATGCTGTGCGTAAGCTGGTTAAGGAAGATCGACATGTGACATACCGCGAAATCCAGGCAACTTTAGACATTGGCATGAGTCAAATACAAATAATATTGCATGAACAATTAGGTTTAAAAAAGTTGTTTTCCCGATGGATACCGCATTTGCTCTGTGAAGAGCAAAAAGCGGCTCGCGTTACTTGGTGCGTCAGAACTCTCGAAAGATTCCACGCAGGATCCTCAAATGCTGTATACAACATCGTATCAGGTGACGAATCCTGGATATACGCGTACGAACCCGGAACTAAAAACCAGTCACGAGTTTGGGTGTTCGAAAATGAGTTAAAGCCAATAAAAATTGTTCGTTCACGGAGTGTTGCAAAAAAATGGTGGCCACGTTTGTCTCCAAAACCGGCCATATTGCGACTATTCCTCTTGAGGGACAAAGAACGGTTAATGCAGAATGGTATGCTAGCATTTGTTTGCCACAGGTCGTATCTGAACTCCGTAAGGGAACTGCAACCGCCGCATCATCCTCCATCACGACAATGCGAGTTCTCACACCGCGCTCAGAACAAAAGAGTTTTTAGAGCAAGAAAATATAGAATTATTAGACCATCCGCCGTACAGCCCCGACTTAAGCCCTAATGATTTCTCTACTTTCCCTAAAATAAATAATAAATTGCGTGGTCAGAGATTTTCATCACCTGAAGAAGCTGTGGACGCCTACAAAACGGCCATTTTGGAGACCCCAACTTCCGAATGGAATGGTTGCTTCAATTAATGGTTCCATCGTATGGAAAAATGTGTCAAATTTCGCGGAGAATACTTCGAAAAGCAATAAATACATTTTTAAATAGTGCTGTTGTGTCACCTCCTTGATTCCCGAAATTTTCAGTGCCGCCCTCGTATGTATAGATATAGAAGTGTTTCTGTTCGTGTCTTTTCCTCCAAAAACGGAATACTTGAAGCTTAATCCCTTAAATTTTAAAGTTATTGTTGTGTAAGCTAGGAGGAAAGCTACTAGGAACTAACTAAACCATTCGTCAGGAACTAGGAGTTTTAGCTCCTAAGAATTATTATTAAATGTACTGATGACGCCCGCAACTCCGTTGCGCCAAAATAATTCGTTTATCGCGCGGGAACGGTTCAGCGGTTTAGGCGTGAAGAGGTAACAGACAGACAGAATGAAACAAACGAGCAAAGTCACCTGATGAAAAGCAACTACCGTCGCCATGGACACTCGCAACATTAGAAGACTGCAGGTGCGTTGAGTGCCTTTTAAAAGGGAATACGCTCTCTTCTTGAAGGTTATTTGAAGTAACAAGTGCGGCCTGCACTGGTCCAGTGCAGGCCGCACTTGTTACTTCCTCAGCCCTTGATTTTACGCGGAGCTCGTGCGCGGAGTACTTAATTATATTAATTAACGGCAATAAAAGAACCTTACTTGTACTTTTCTTTTTAAGTTTTCGATGACATTATTGGTATCGTATGCAACAGTCTTTATATGGTTACGTTGGTGTCGTATTTGTCTGTAAAGATCTCGCCTTAACCTGAAATTAAATAAAATGTTTAATTAGATAATTTATCACCAACTAATAGATTTTAAGTCGAGGAAGGATGAAAAGGATGAATGATGTTATTAACTTATCTATATCTATACATATTAATCCTTCAGGCCCCGCGCGAGCACCGGTGATCGTGACAACAATAGAATACAATAGCAATTCCTGGAAATTCCGACTGAAGTATTATAAAACAAAGTCGCTTTTTTTTCCTCATGTCCCTTTGTTCCCTTTAATCTTTAAAACTACGCAACGGATTTTAATAACTCTTTCAGTGTTAGATAGCCCATTTATCGAGGAAGGCTATAGGCTATATTTTATCACGCTAACACTAATAGGAGCGAAGAAATAAAGGAAAATGTGGAAAATACGGGGAAAATTATTTAAAAGGGCTAACTAATCTCAGGAACTACTGGTCCAATTCGAAAAATTATTTCAGTGTTAGATAGCCCATTTAATGAGGAAGGCTATAAGCTATATTTTATCACGCTAAGACTAATAGGAGAATGTGGAAAAAACGGGAGAAATTATTTGAAAGGGCTTATCTCGCGAAGTACTGGAGCAATTTTTATGTTATTTGGCACATATAAGAACTAGACCACGTAAAGGGATCATAGGCTATCGATTTTAATAATTTTATCAATGGCTATATATTTTATAACCGTGCGACGCCGGGGCGGGTCGCTACTTACATATTAAAGGGCAAAATAAGTTATACCTAATAATTAATTATTAATAACTAGTCAACGCTTACAGTTTGTTTTTAGCACTTTCATCAAATAAGTCGATTCTATCCTGATTGAGTTGGATGTATTTTTGTATTCCTTCAAGTAACACAGTGAAATCTTGTTTAAGATTCAAATCTAAGTAGCAAGACATTATTGTATCCGTGAAATATTTTCTGTAAAAAATTGTAGAACATAATAGTTAGTTAAGTTTATTTAAAACCATAAAGAGTTACAAATCCAAAGTAGAAAAAAAAAACTACAACGCAGATTTTATGACTTCATTATGACACGGAATATCAGAAGAGTCTCAAAATATTTTATCTGGGCTGACTTTGCGGACCCAAAATATGTGCTTCTTTATTTGTCCTGGGTAAAATTATCTACAGTAAAGTGATCCTTATGGGCCGGCTCATAAGAAATAATATACGAGGATTCTCCCGCCCTCCCTGTGGAAAAAAATATTACCTGTCCGCTTCAAGTTTTTTAATTTTATAGGTGCTGTAGTCCAGATTCTGAAGATTTACATTGTCACGAGGCAGCTCATCGGTCTCCGATGTCGCCACTTTATATTTGGCAGCCAGAAGCACTGGCATATCCGACAGAGCTTTTGCTACTCGAAGGCCGTTATTACATTCGCCTGAAAGTGAATAATAAAGGAAAAAATAGTATCAAGACTGGTAGTTCTTCAGGCAAAATAATAAGTAATAAAGATTCGCGCACATTGTAACCAGCCACTTTTATGAAAACTACATGACGCCCATAACTCCGTTGCGCCAAAATTTGTTTGTCGCGTGCGAACCGTACATATTTTCGGGATAAAAAGTATACTATGTCTTTTCCCAGGACTCAAAATATGTAACTGAACTGTATAGTCCATATCAGATTTTAGCAATATCGGTTCAGCGCTTTGGGCGTGCAGAGGTAAAAGACAGACATACAGACACTTGCACTTCACTCAGTGCAATGTGTGCGAAGATACAGCTACATACTAAAAATGGTATACGTAATAACTACCAAGAATATTTATTTCTTTAAGGGGATCCTCCAATATTTTGGCGAACAAAGACGCTTGAAACCACGACAACCTGGAAAATACCATATTGTAATACTTTTTACAAATGATTAGACTATCGCTCGTGCTCTGTAAAAGCGAAGTGAGCCCAACGCAAGCTGAGACTGCACTACACCCTACACGACACCACGCGGAAGCGACGCGACACTTCACGTCCGATACAACCGACGTTTGTGAGTACAAGTCACGCGTATTTCGTATCGCTGCCCGAGTATCGCGATTTCTACTTCATAATAACATGATTCGCCTTAAATCAACGAGTAAGGCTTCGGCCAAACCTGCGCGTCAGTAACGCGGGACGTCGCGTGGGACAGGAACTTAGCTACAACGCGAAGCTGGCGTGCACTGCTGCTCAACTACGGTGCGAACCGTAGATTATTCCCGCTCTGCCGACGCGAACGTCCCGCGTTGCAGACGCTCCCTCTTCGTAGTCGCTTTTTTCGCGTGGGTTTGGCCGAAGCTTAAGAGCCCGGGTTACCCTCGAAATACTCATACATATGTAATACCAAAATCATTTTCTCATACGAAAATATTTAACATACAGTTTGAGTTATTTTTTAGCTTAAAATAGTAATTACCTAGGTTCCTGTACAAAAATTAACTTCAAAATATTTAACAGTCCGTATACGAAATTTTGCCGATTTCGCTCATTTAACAGACGTGATTTAACAGTTAAAATACAGTATTTCTATAAGTTTTAATGCACAACATGTAAGATCATTTCAATTATAACATAGTGTTGGAGCTAGATTTTTTATTTTTTTTAAGTATCTTTAAATAATCCAACTCAAACCCGCGACAGTTTTGTGATTTTTGCTGTAAAAGGTTTAGAATATCACCTTTTTATGGATTGTATTGACGTCTTAACGGTATGAAAAAAATACAATGTACTGTTCAGAAAGTCGTCTATAAAGTGTTGGAATTACTTTTTACCACTTCAATATAAAAAACCCTTTAAAACAGAAAACCTCTATCTGCCCGCTAGCTTGGCGATCGTCCTTTTTCACCTGGCATATGAAAGACGGGCGTGAGTGTGAAGAGAGCAGTAGAAAATAGAGGACGGGCTCTTAAACACTAAAAATTTTTTTTTGTGTATAATTTTTTATACTAAATTTACTACTAAATATTTAAACACTAAAAAATAGAGTAAAACACTAAAAATATACTTATAAATAAATATTGAATTTACTACAAAATATTTCAACTCTAAAAATATTTTTTAGTATTTAAATATTTTGTAGCAAATTTACTATTTATTTATATATTTTTAGTGTTTTACTCTATTTTTAGTGTTTAAATATTTTGAAGTTAATTTTTGTTCAGGAACCTAGGTAATTACTATTTTAAGCTGAAAAATAACTCAAACATGTTAAATATTTTCGTATGACAAAATGATTTTGGTATTACGTATGTATGAGAATTTCAAGGGTAGCCCGGCCCCTTAAATTCTTACTTGTTATTTTCTTTCTTCCTTTCCATTCTTAATAAGTTGAAAGTTTAAAAGCTTTAATATTTTAAACAGATTTTCAGGATTCTATAGGAAATCTGCGGCAGTATTTGCTTCGTCCAATAACTCTCAGAAGTCTGAAACTGACGAAACAATAGTTATAAAACTGGTTAAAACATGGAAAGATACAGTTAAAAATAAAACGTAGTGATTATATTCTCTTTGCTAAAAACCATTGTTAAAAACATTTTTTGAAATTGTTTTTATCAATGATATATTATATAAAAATGTTGAATATCATTGGTTTTTATGCAATGACTTAAGAAACAGTTTTTATGACAAATTCAGACGCATAGAGAAAAGTAAACATATACCGGATATTCAGACGTGATTCAGACGTCATTAATATTGCTTTATACCATAAAGTTATTATGTATATTACCTTTATGCTTTATACTTAAAATATTATGCACTGACCTCCATACTTGTATAATGGAGGTCAATGATATTATGTCTTTAAAAAAATGGTCTTCACCTAAAAATACCACCATTTGAAGAATGCACCGAATATAGTACTAGCTAGCTATCAACTAGCTACTACGAGCTAATTATAGGTCTACCAGAATCTGATGGCAATTTTTGACAGCAAATTTTCAAAAAATATCCTTGATCAGTGCTTGATCATTGGATAAATTTTATATTTGCATGTTTCACACACAAAATAAGCCGCTAAAGGAATAAAAAAAAGGATAAAAATGTTTTATTCCTATTACCCCGGTATTGCTACAGTCAATTTATTTTCTCACTTTTTGCCATCAGATTCTGGTACACCTATAGCTATGCTATTGGCTTCAAGCGTTTAGTATTTAAAAACATAAATCTATTTACTGTAAGTATTACTATTCTAGATCACTTTTAGTAAAGCAACCAATAATCTGACAATAACAATAAATGTTAATTTTAAACATTTTAAATAATAATACTTAATAAAAGACTCAGAAAATATTGTTCAATTAATTTATTTCAAAAATATATTTAATTAAGGTATCGAGGTAAATGGCAAACTAACATTTTTGATTTTTAGAAAATGTGTATGGAACCGTTAGAATGCAGAATACGTTTAAACGTGCACATTACCTAGGTAATCTGCGGATTCCCTGATCCGTTAAAGTGTGAATTTTTCATTTAAAAAGCATTACCTACTTAGTTCGCATTCTCTTCCTTCGTAAAAGTCCTAAAAGCTTTGACTTAAAAGCTTATCAACCTAAGACTGTTGTTGTTTTGATTGATTTTTTTCTAGTTGATACGATCTGTTATTATATTTTATTTAAAATGTAATAGAGTATTCCTTTGTTTATGTCAAAAAAATTATATAAAATAATAATCTACAACTAAACAACATGTTTCATTGAAACTAGAATCTGTTTTAAGTAATTTAATAAGAATAGAATAAACTTTTTGCACTTTAACTGACTCACCCAGGTAATCTGCAGAATACCTGATTAATCTGCAGTCTAACTGGTTTATGCACATTAACGGTTACATATCACATATCTAGAGTAAAGAAATTCGATACAATAATATGTAAAAGGCCTTTTATAAAATCAGACATAGTTAATGATTTTTTAACAGAGATTTAAGTGTCATACATATAAGACACATGATAGGCGAACAATATTATTATAATACTATAAAATCTTAAATTATAATATTATAATACCTTTATACACACAGAAGAAACAATTGTCCTATTAAAATTACGAAAAACATAGGATTATTATACAAATGTTAAATAATTACCATAAAGTTAATATACCTATCGGTATCCGATATACCTTTATGATAATTACATACCTACAGGAAAAAGTTGCTTTTCATTTGTGACAACTTTGACTATTAGGGACAGGATAATCGTATATTTACAAAACAAAGTCATAACATGGGATATCAATTTATTAGTACTTTAGGGCTTTAAATAGATATAATACTATGTAGATTCCAATTAAGGATTAAAAATATTATTATGTTATTTAATAACAAATTACTCATATACGATATCAGTGGAAATACAGCCTGGCAAGAGTGCGTTTTAAATGAGGGCGCTTTTCTTGTATTATAGGCAACCCTACGCTACGATTGAACCATAAAGTTAATATCATAGGTTAATACACATACCTAGATAAATTAACTTTATGGCTTGAACCACTGACCTCCATTATACAAGTACGCTGGACCTATGATACCCTTTGAAATGGCAGCTGTTTTTTGTGCCTATTTGAAGCGGAATCAGCGCCCCCAAAATCGGGGGAAGAGAACTAAATCTGACGTAAACATGACGTTTAAGTCGCCATATTGGCGCTGATAGCAGTAGTGGGAGTACTTGGAACTAATACTAGTTTCTACCACCGTCCATGACCACCGTAGTGATTATATTCTCTTTGGTTTCTACAACCGATAGAGATTGAGCGGCCATTTGCAAGTTACGTCAGATTTAGTTCTCTTCCCCCGATTTTGGGGGCGCTGATTCCGCTTCAAATAGGCACAAAAAACAGCTGGGTATCATCTGTCCAGCGTGCTTGTGTAATGGAGGTATGGAGTGTAGATGGAGGAGAACTACCTCTGTATGTAAAAAGTGTCCGCTGAAATGTGTTAAATTATGGTTAAATTAGGGTGGCGCTACAGTAGCAACAGGGTAAATTTTAATCATTTAGCAGCTTTTATTTCAGCTATTTTAGGTTATATTTTTCAAAATATATTGGTATTATTTATTTTATTTATTTATAAGTATTTTGTCACCAACGGCTACATTCATTCCATACCCTTTGCTGCAGATAGCGCCACTTCAACTGTTATTTACTGCGTACAGCTGAACACTTTTTCAAATATCCCCCATATAAGATAGTTCTCCTCCATCTACACTCCATAAATGGAGGTCAGTGGCTTGAACGCACTTTTGACACAAAATGTATGTTGACAAGTACTGTGATGTTGCCACAAACAAAAACTTTTAGTTCCAGACGTCACCGCGCCAGGCTCTTTTTTGCCAAGCTGTACAAAGACGTGTAAATAAAAATAGAATGTGTACTTATAGGATAAATTATAATTATTAATAATGCGAATTTAAATTACCGAAAGAGATAATATTGAGCTGTGAGTAGGTTAATATACCTAATCAAAGTAGAATAATTTGCCGATGATAAGGTAGACATTACATAGTTTAAAACAAATCGCTTTAAAGCTGGGGTCATAAGGCGGCGATAACGCACGGTTTGGCCGCTACACCGCGTGATCACAAGCAAATAATAATGTTATATGTAACGATTTATTTAAATAGCGGCGCAGTCACGCTGTCATTTACGTACATTTGCTTCTCATCTCGCGGTGTAGCGCCAAACCGCGCGTTCGGTCCGACGCATAAAATCCAGCCTAAGGCTGCGTTTCCGCCAGAGATGTGTTGCGAAGAATGTGTTTTTTAAGATCCAATAGCATCGCTGCGCTGAGCGAGGGCATGTCAATGAAGCGATTCTATTGGTCCTCAAAAACACATTCCTCGCAACACATCTCTGGTGGAAACGCAGCCTGTTTGTTCGTTCAGATCTTTTTATCTACTCGACTTTTAATACAGTTTTAGAGTGATTAGAGGGTTTTGTGTATAATACATCGAACTCGGCGGGTCGATACATTATAATAAATAAAAAATATAAATTTCACTAAGAGACCTATTTAGTTTATACTAACAGTTCTTTCCTTATCGTTAGTAAATACTGGCTTGCAGCCAATATTTTACGGAAAATCACTGCCCGTGAAAATTGGCTCTTATGTCTAATCATAACTATTATCTACTCACTATGTTTATAGATGGTTGCAATAAAGGACAACACTTGAATATTTTATTTAACAAAATAAATTATTATTACGATTTGATTTCACGTTTACTTCGCGCGATACTATCGCGGTGCATATTGGCGCGTGAGTAAAAGAGAAAAAAAGCAATAGACAATAATAGCAAAGCGCTATACATTTTTCCCTATTAAAATATATTATACTGTGTGGTTGGAATTTTTGTAAGAGATATTTATTATTGTATAGAAAGAAAAAGCAGTGTCGTCCTCCTGTGTCAGTTTTAGGTATCATACATAGTTGAAGGTATATACAATATACAGGTAAGTAGCTAAAATTCAAATATCATAACAATAAATTAAAATCATTAAAATATTACCTCAATACTCAGTCTTCGTGTTATCGCCTATGTGATGATCCTTAACATTATAGTACATTATAGTCTATTCGAGTTCATTGTGACGTCTTACGAAAATGTCAAAATTAACCAATGATGCAAATATAACAATTAAATATATTTTACTCCAATTCGTCAATGAAGGAGCGGTCTAAGGGCGTTTGGTGCACTACACGGAATTACACCGACCGGCGTTCCGTCTTACATTTTGATATGGCAAACGTGAAAGTTATGAACACCGGACGTTAAAATTCCTTGTAGTGTACAAACGTACTAGCTGCCGCAATCAGTGTGGAACATTAATTACGTACTTAAATGTAATTAATTCAAAAATTCGACATAAGCCCCATACATTATCTGTTAAACTCTTCATTAAATTGAAGGTTAATCATAATCAAAATATGTCTCAGAGTACGGCGGTTTGTCTTAAAAGGCCCATTCACTATCCTACATTGCAGTCCGCCGGCTTATGCAGGATAGTGAATCATTCACTATCCTGCATAAGCCTAAGTGAATGGACTGGCGACACTTTACGTTTCATAGTACTGACGTATCATGTCGCGTACAGCCGCTGCAGTGCAGTTGCACTTTGAGCGTTATCGGTCATTGCACTAATGATTCGCTGAACTAAACGCGAATAGACTATAGTTAACTAGATCATCACACACGAGTACATATTGCGAGAGAATTCGCGATGTTTTAGGGGTACATACAATAATACTTTAAACGAACAATAATTAAACTTAAAATATGACTTTTTCACATTAACATAATTCGTTAAATACAAATATACATAACCTACAATGGCATATGACTTATACCCAATTATCAATAAAAAATATATACTCCAAGCTTAAACGAATCCAATTCGCTGTCTCTTTTCTCTGCCTATGGTATTTCCCATGTATAAGACAACGACAGCAACATATTTAGATCAGCATTAACACTGTGACAATATTTTTATTAATAATAGAAATTTTATTTTATCTAGTCCGACTAACTGATTGTTTACGTAAACATCTATCCAGTTTATATAAAATGGGTACTTTCAAAATAAATTGTGAACTTTTCTCGTTTTTCTTCTGTCTCTTTTGCGACACCTTTCCTTAAGTGTGGTAGGGAAAGCGTTCGATGATTCCTTTGAATCGTGGCACAATTCATTGTCAGTATCCGTATATCTGTAAAGAATGATAGATTTTGTACAAAAATTTGTTGCGATGGACCATTACTAAGCGAATTACGAACGAGTTTAAGGGTCATATTCGTTTATTATGATAGACGACTATTGACGAATAAGGGCCAACCCACACGACAACCACAACCACACCACGTGGTCGGGCGTATATATTTCGTATTGTAAATGAACTGCACATACCACATTTTGCAGTCGTTGTCGACCACTTGTCAGATACCGGCCACATCGCAACCACAACGTTGCGTCGATACAACGGCAGTGCGCGCACACCGCCCACGCTCTTCCCACCTCCGCTTCATTGACTTTCGTGCGTAACCACATCGCAACCACTGGCGACAACGCAACCACGTCGGCATTTTGTCTGTACCTCAACGCAACTACAAAAAGCTGCAGCGACACCATTCAAACGTTACCACTGTTCGACGACATTTTGTCGTTGCGATGTCGTGTGGTTGTGGTACGTGTGGGCCAACCCTAATTCACACGCCTCCCTTATGGCAGATTGTACTATCAGAGAAGTTGATTCATAGGCAGATGTGGAGGTGAGCCTACGTAATTTGGTGACAAACCCAGCCGACAGAACGCGACTAACATTGAAATGACAGAACCCGGCCAAATAATATAGGTCCGCCAAATGGCTATGAATCAACTTCTCCGACAGTACAAAAACAATGTTTAACTTGAAGATCTTTTTAACTGTATTCACGCAAACAAAATTTGAATAGTATAGACAGCTTAGCAAATAGCAATCATCGAGACTCGAGAAAAATGTTCTACTATGTTAAGAGTCCGTATGTAACGAAATTTTGCCGATGAATACATGCCACGATTAAACTACCATGGTCTTAAACAGACCAGTAGCTTAGACCCTTTCGAAAAAAAAAAGCCGATGAATACGAAATTGCAAAGGTTCGCTACAGAAATATTATTAAGTTTTTTCCCCTTATTAGACTTAAAAAATATATATTAATTATTAGATTTAAAAATATATTTAAGCACGGAAAGCCGACTCGAACCTTGCGGCGAGTAATATAGGTAATGTGAGATTTAGGTTGTTTTGAATCGTGTTTTTTGGCACAATTTGTTTTTTTCTCTTTTTTCTCGAATTGGATAGAATTTTATCTATAGATTATTTCTGTCGTTTTCTTTTTATTAATTACAGCTCCAAGTTGCCGAAATTAACAGCAATTCTTTGCCCATTTTTTCTAAAATTTTGCCGAGTTACATATTTTTTTACTCAACTATTTCATATTAAAGTGGTAAAAAGTAATTCCAACATTTTGTAAACGACCTTCTCAACAGTACATTGTATTTTTTTCATACCGTTAAGACGTCAATACAATCCATAAACAGGTGATATTCTAAACCTTTTACAGCAAAAATCACAAAACTGTCGCGGGTTTGAGTTGGATTATTTAAAAATACTTAAAAAAAACTAGCTCCAACATTAGATTATAATTGAAATGATCTTACATGTTGTGCATTAAAACTTATATAAATACTGTATTTTAACTGTTAAATCACGTCTGTTAAATCAGCGAAATCGGCAAATTTCGTATACGGACCCTTAACAGTCCAACGTGATCAACGTTTGACTGCATACTTTATAGGAGTACTAGACGACGCCCGCAACTCCGTTGCGTCAAAATTAGTTTAGGGAACCATACATTTTTCCAGGATAAAATGTATCCTATACCCTTTCCCGGGACTTAAATATCTTTATACCAATCGGTTCAGCGGTTTGGGCGTGAAGAGGTAACAGACACACATTCGCATTTATAATATTAGTATCGATGAGGTTGCTACATACAGTAGGCTATAGTATGATATAAATTATAATATAATAAACAAACATACCGTAGGATGAATCGATGAATCGCTACGGGCAGGCGATCCGCGCGCCCGGCCGCTCCCAACATCACTTACTCGACGACGCCTCACCACGCTCTTCTGAAAAAAAAAACCCAGTTATGTTAATGTAAGACGTCTTATTGAAATATTTTTACAGAGAAAATATTTGAAAATCTTCAAATTGTACTCTCATGAATTAAGTCAAACCATTTGCAGCATTGACTGGAGTTCTGGACGTAACGCACAATTAGATATTATTTTATTTGACGTTCTTACAACTAAGTCAGTAGTAATAACCAAAATACTCACTTAACTTTTTACGTGCTGCTGCCTTCTCGTGTGAGTCAAAATACCATAGCGTTATGGCGTACCTGAAAACACATTGCAAACTTAACGACACACAGAAGAAGGTTATTATGACAGTTTTAGGGTTCCGTACCCAAAGGGTATAAACGGGACTCTATTCATGAGACTTCGATGTCTGTCCGTCTGTCTGTCTCCAGGCTGTATCTCAAGACAGGGCCCCCGCTACCATATGTGCAATGTGTGCAATGCACACGGGCCCCATCCTCTAGGGGCGCCAAATCGCCATCTTTAGGGGCGCCAAAACCAAGGACCCAAAAAATTTCCCTAAAGGGGCGTCAAAATTCTTTATTTGCACACAGGCGCCAGTAGCCCTTACGGGGGCCCTGTCTCAAGAACCGCTATAGCTAGAGTTCTGAAATTTTCACAGATTGTGTATTTCCGGTGCCGCTATAACAACAAAATATACTAAAATAAAAATAAAATTAATATTTAAGGGGGGCTCCCATACACCAAACGTGATTTTTTTGGCCTTTTTTGCTCGTAATCAATAATGATAAGAGGTAGGCACTTGAAACTTTCACGAAGGCCTTAAATATAATTGTACTTTAATTATTAATAATAATATTTAAATAAAATAAAAAATTAAGGGGGGCTCCCATACAAAAAACACAATTTTTGGCCCATTTTTGCTCTATAATGTTACGGAATTTAGATTCTTTTACACCACGTCAGTCTGGCCCCATGGTACAATACCCGGCAATAAATATTGCACATCGACCTTTGGAAAGAGACATCCGGCTAATTTCGGTTTCATAGAGCGTTATCTTTGTAGCACACACCTATTTGACATTATGTCAGTCGTTGTTCAAATTCAATAGAGTGCAGTCGCGTCCAGTTCAGAATATATATCTAGAGTTGTTAACACCCCTAAATTTGCTACAGCTGTAATTTTCCAAAAGAATTTTAAATACGTAAACATAATTTGAACACCCTTTTTTATTTTATTTTACCCGAATATAAAGCCATAACTTATAGAAAATTTGGTGTATTTTATACAAAGAATAATAAAATTGTCAAAAGAAGCAAACCTTAATTGTTTTAACAGCTCCTAATATATACCGGACTTTTTGTATTTCGTGCGTAAGAGATAACGCTCTACAAAACCGAAATTAGCCGACTGTCACTTTCCAAAGGTCGATGTGCAATATTTATTGCCGGGTACTGTAAGTACCTGATGGACTTATGTTACAGGTACCAGACAACGGAAATATATTTAATTTTTTTTTAATGAAAGAAGGGGGCAAACGAGCAAACGGGTCACCTGATGGAAAGCAACTTCCGTCGCCCATAGACACTCGCAGCATCAGAAGAGCTGCAGGTGCGTTGCCAGCCTTTTAAGAGAGAATAGGGTAATAGGGGAGGGTAGGGATGGGAAGGGAATGGAATAGGGGATGGTAGGGAAGGGAATAGGGTAGGGGATTGGGCCTCCGGTAAACTCACTCACACGGCGAAACACAGCGCAAGCGCTGTTTCACGCCGGTTAATACATGTATTACTATACATATACGGTATTTAAGATTTTTATTTTATGATACACATATTTAATACACATCCATGACCCAGGAATTTTGAAAACTTTTTGTTCCGTCCGCGTTTGTTCCGTGACCTTGACTTGAGCTACCAACGCGCTCACCCACTGAGCCACAGAGGTCGTCAATAATTGCATTTTTAATGAAGTTTTGTTTTGTGGTTCGATTCGTCGTTTAGTGTATAGTCAGTAGTTACCTCGTCGCATACGCCGGCTGCACCTCGTGGGGGTTCCGTCGGTCGGACCAGAAGAACAGTATCCTATCGAATATCGGCTCGATGTCCGCCACTTGGTTCAATCCCTCTGGGAACACCCTGGAAATTAAAAACAAACATGTTTTGATCAAGTGAAAGCACAAAACATATCAGAGAAGTTGATTCATAGGTAGATTGCGGACCTTCGTAATTTGTTCGCGGTCTCTGCCGACCTTAGAGTATTAATAACAGTAGTAAAATCGACTTAATAATGAAAAGTAATACTGGATTTCATTTTCGCTTGCTTCCTAGTGTCGTTTTTACACGATCGAACTAGACATTTGACCATTTTGACTTGTAAATAAGAAAAAACTTAGGAGACACGCTCTTCGCAAGCTCTCAACGACGACTACAAGCGCTCGCGGCGGAAACGCCATGTTGTTCTCACTTGTGCATACTGTTCCCACTTCGTTATGCGCGCTCTATACTACTGTTATTATTACTCAAAGCTGCCGACAATTCATGACTATATTTTGACTAATATCGAATTGACATGATCCGACTAAATGACGTTGATCTGTCTCCTAAGCTGCCGAGGAGTCAATTTCCTCGATGGTACATGAAGTAGGTATTTTTGACACGTTATTGTATTATGCCTTATGGTACAACACGGATAGGAGACACACAACTTTAACATCGTTCGGTGAAGATGAAGGGGCAATAGCCACATGTGTGCAATAACTACCTACTAACTATAACCGTTTAGTTTCGATCTACCAATATTACAGCCCGGCTGATCAGTGATATACCAATAGCGTCGAGTTCCCATGCGTGCGAACCCGTCCCGCTTACTCCTCGCCCTACTTAAGAAGACCTAAAACTCCAACAATTCACCTTCCCTTTCTAATTTCGTTGAGCGATCTTTAAGTTGCATGCAAATATCCCTGGACAATTTTATGAAAAGTCGTCGTAAAGAACGTCCTTTCTAAGAATTTTAATAACGTGGTGGTAATATCTACCTGAGCAAGCCACCATATTTTCTGACATCCCAGTCGAGGTTGAGGTAGTAGATGGCGGTGATGCAGCGGCCATCTTTGTTGGGGTTGTCGACGTGCTTCACGTAATGACTGCCGGAACCCGGGTAGCACGCCACCATGGCCTGGTAAACAAGAAGTTATTATCAGAACAACCTAGCATTGGTATTGTGGGGATATGCGTGGCGCCCCAAAGGAAGATCTTCCGGCCGAGCGAAATACATAGGCTGCACTAAAAATATCGGGAATGGAATACTTCCACTATTCCTGTCATATTAAAATCTTTTTCATTGAAAACTCCTTGGTTTTAAAAATCGAATACCATTTATTTATTTAAAAAAAGATTCTCGGTCTTGTCAAACTTGTTTAGTCGTTGAGAAAATGGAATTGACTCGAGAAAATTCTAGAGCGATGATTTATTATGACTTTCGAAGTGGTTTAACATAAAAACAGTGTGTCGATCGGATGATTTCTGCATTTGGTGATGAAGCCCCATCCAAAACCACAATTTATCGCTGGTTTGCTGAATTTCAACGTGGACGTGTCAGGCTCAGTGATGATCCCCGTCAAGGTCGTCCAAAAACTGCAGTCACCCAATAAAACGTTGATGCTTTGCGTAAGCTGGTTGAGGAAGATCGACATGTGACGTACCGCGAAATTCAGGCAATTTTAGACATTGGCATGAGTCAAATACAAATAATATTGCATGAACAATTAGGTTTAAAAAAGTTGTTTTCCCGATGGATACCGCATTTGCTCTGTGAAGAGCAAAAAGCGGCTCGCGTTACTTGGTGCGTCAGAACTCTCTAAAGATTCCAGGCAGGATCCTCAAATGCTGTATACAACATCGTATCAGGTGACGAATCCTGGATATACGCGTACGAACCCGAAACTAAAAACCAGTCACGAGTTTGGGTGTTCGAAAATGAGTTAAAGCCAACAAAAATTGTTCGTTCACGGAGTGTTTAAAAAAAAATGGTGGCCACGTTTGTCTCCAAAACCGGCCATATTGCGACTATTCCTCTTGAGGGACAAAGAACGGTTAATGCAGAATGGTATGCTAGCATTTGTTTGCCACAGGTCGTTTCTGAACTCCGTAAAGAGAACTGCAACCGCCGCATCATCCTCCATCACGACAATGCGAGTTCTCACACCGCGCACAGAACAAAAGAGTTTTAAGAGCTAGAAAACATAGAATTATTAGACCATCCACCGTACAGCCCCGACTTAAGCCCTAATGATTTCTATACTTTCCCTAAAATAAAGAATAAATTGCGTGGTCAGAGATTATCATCACCTGAAGAAGCTGTGGACGCCTACAAAACGGCCATTTTGGAGACCCCAACTTCCGAATGGAATGGTTGCTTCAATGATTGGTTCCATCGTATGGAAAAATGTGTCAAATTTCGCGGAGAATACTTCGAAAAGCAATAAACACATTTTTAATTAAATAGTACTGTTGTGTCACCTCCTTGATTCCCGAAATTTTCAGTGCCGCCCTCGTAGCATGCTCGGTCAGGTCGAAGCCTACTGACGTCATTTCAGACGTTGTATATCATGTCTTTTCGATCTCAGAAGCCAGAAACTTCGATAGCGCGATGCAGGATTGTAGCAGTGGTATAATAACACACGTTTGTAAATATAGGAATAGTGGGGCATCATCTGGTATGTAAAGGCTCCTCTTTACTTTACAATATTGTTACCATCGTCGTATACAGTAACCAAAATCGACAATCATAACAACCATAATAATAAACCATCGTAACATGGGTTGGTCCATCGTGGCTAGTAATTATGAGCGTATTCGAGTCGGAAGTATCAAGTAGGTGAGCAATGCAATATTACGAGACTCAGGTAGATAAGTATACTTAACAAAAAATGAATTGTAAACATGCAGTTTGTTTTATTTGTATAGTTTAGTAAAAAATATAAGAAACAATTTCCAGACGGAATTTTTCAAGGATTTACCACATTCTTTCATAATTAAGAAAGTACCGCGACAAAATAGTAGACTTTTTTCGATTCTTCTTACCGTACACTTTTTGTACAAGCGGGAGACTCTACATTTTTTAAAATAAAGTGTAGAGTTTGTAAAGTCTGGACGTCTAACATCCAATTTTCAAATTATTTATTACTTGCGAGTTGCGCGTAAAGAGTCCAAATCTTGGCTCTAGATCACACAAAATCTATAATGTCATCAAGGTATATTTTTTGTTATTGTTTAATTAGTGCTTCGAACGCAACAATTATACAATAAGTAGCAGTGACTAACCGATGAAACTCATAAAAACTTTCTCAGTGAAAAACCAACAAACAGCTGAGACCGTCATGTGAACTTGTGACTAATGAATGAGGCCATCTAAGCGAGATTGTGAAATGGGTTTTCCCCTTAATGCGCCGTAAATCTCTTAGTTGTTTTGTTATAAATGAATCGAATTCGTTTCACAATACCTATCGATGGTCTATGTCTAACTAATGCTTAACAATTTTAGGTACACAGCGTTTAAGGTCCTCGGTCTTTGACTGTCATGTGACTTTTTCAATGCGCTAATCACAGACAAACCTTCTATAGTAATTATTCACTGTGCAAACATTTTTATTTGTAAAAAGGGTTAGCATATTATAATATTATGGTGTAAGGCAATAAATGGTGGATATAGCGGAGGATGAGCCAGCATTAGGCTGCGTTTCCATCAGAGATGTGTTGCGAGGAATGTGATTTTAAGATCCAATAACATCGCCGCGCTGAGCGATGTCATGGCAAGCTCACGTCAATGAAGCGATTCTATTGGTTCTTAAAAACACATTCCTCGAAACACATCTCTGATGGAAACGCAGCCATAGAGTCCAAACTACGAAAGAAGTTGTAAATCGTTTTCAAGAACATAAGTTATGTAATATGTCAAATTAGGTTAAATGTTACATTATACATAACCCAATTTGACAATGCATTACAATTTACAACCGGAGATCTAAAATTAGAGTGTGAATGGGCGTTGGGAATTGCCCTTCAATACAATTTAAATCCCTGAGATTATATTTTGTAAATAAGTACCTACCTACTTGGTGAAATTCAATCCAAGGTCTGTTGGAATTTTCAGTTAATGATATAAAATATTAGCAATTTATATTACTTCTACTGTATGCCTAATGCAGCTGTTGAAATATAACGAATGTTCAGGGTGTCAACAAGTGTAAGATTGACACGACTTATGGTTTTGCAAATATAGCATTGTAGGTACTAAGTGGGAGTGTAAATACACTGAGGTAGTAAGTACTACGTAGTACATACTATGTCAGTGTGTAAATATGAAATAGTTTTGTAAACACAATACGTCCTGAACGCTCACTCTCCCCGCCCGCGCCCCTCGCCGCCGCGCCCGCACCGCGCGCCATGTCTCCGATCACGTACGCAAGAACGGTACCGCGCATGCGCCACTACGCCCCTTATCTGCCGTGCGATTCTAAGCTCGCAATACATATTTTGGCGACGATAAACTGATAACAATACTACTTTGTACGTTTTTTATACAATAGTAGGTCGTCTAACGTTCATTGAAAAAAAATTACTAGTCAGACTATAAATTAATATTAAGGTCATCCCCCGAGCAAACGACCTTTACTATACATATTTTGACGCGTTGCCGAGATCACACAAAAATCCTATTTTTTTTACTTATCTTAGTTCAAAATTGATCTAAAAAATTTAAAACGGGGAATATGTAGTTAATGAAACTATTGTCGTGTGTTTCAAATGAACGTAATTTGTAAATACTAGGGAGATGCTGGAAGTACATAGGCTGCACTAAAAATATCGGGAATGGAATACTTTCACTATTCCTGTCATATTAAAATCTTTTTAATTAAAAACTCCTTGGTTTTAAAAATCGAATAAAATTTATTTATTTAAAAAAAGATTCTCGGTCTTGTCACAAGGTCTTGTCAAACTTGTTTAGTCGTTTAGAAAATGGAATTGACTCGAGAAAATTCTAGAGCGATGATATGATTTATTATGACTTTCGAAGTGGTTTAACACAAAAACAGTGTGTTCATCGGATGATTTCTGCATTTGGTGATGAAGCCCCATCCAAAACCACAATTTATCGCTGGTTTGCTGAATTTCAACGTGGACGTGTCAGGCTCAGTGAGGATCCCCGTCAAGGTCGTCCAAAAACTGCAGTCACCCAAGAAAACGTTGATGCTGTGCGTAATCTGGTTGAGGAAGATCGACGTGTGACGTACCGCGAAATTCAGGTAACTTTAGACATTGGCATGAGTCAAATACAAATAATATTGCATGAACAATTAGGTTTAAAAAAGTTGTTTTCCCGATGGATACCGCATTTGCTCTATGAAGAGCAAAAAGCGGCTCGCGTTACTTGGTGCGTCAGAACTCTCGAAAGATTCCACGCAGGATCCTCAAATGCTGTATACAACATCGTATCAGGTGACGAATCCTGGATATACGCGTACGAACCCGAAATTAAAAACCAGTCACGAGTTTGGGTGTTCGAAAATGAGTTAAAGCCAACAAAAATTGTTCGTTCACGGAGTGTTGCAAAAAAAATGGTGGCCACGTTTGTCTCCAAAACCGGCCATATTGCGACTATTCCTCTTGAGGGACAAAGAACGGTTAATGCAGAATGGTATGCTAGCATTTGTTTGCCACAGGTCGTATCTGAACTCCGTAAAGAGAACTGCAACCGCCGCATTATCCTCCATCACGACAATGCGAGTTCTCACACCGCGCACAGAACAAAAGAGTTTTTAGAGCAAGAAAACATAGAATTGTTAGACCATCCGCCGTACAACCCCGACTTAAGCCCTAATGATTTCTATACTTTCCCTAAAATAAAGAATAAATTGCGTGGTCAGAGATTTTCATCACCTGAAGAAGCTGTGGACGCCTACAAAACGGCCATTTTGGAGACCCCAACTTCCGATGGAATGGTTGCTTCAATGATTGGTTCCATCGTATGGAAAAATGTGTCAAATTTCGCGGAGAATACTTACTTCGAAAAGCAATAAACACATTTTTAAATAGTACTGTTGTGTCACCTCCTTGATTCCCGAAATTTTCAGTGCCGCCCTCGTATGCTTAAAATTTAATAAAGTAAACTTTGTAGCTTTCAAATTATGAGTTTATAAGGCTCTAAATACGGTAAATTACGGAATCTCCATAGAGGAAGGCCCTTAAGTATGTACTTTTGTTGTAGTTAGATATAATATTCTGTTCTATTTGGCGCGATTTAAAAAAATATTAATACTTCAGTCGGAATTTCCAGGAATTGCTATTGTATTCTATTGTTGTTGCGATCACCGGTGCTCGCGCGGGGCCTGAAGGATTAAGGAATGCTTTCATTCAGTTTCTACTAACAAAGTAATATTTAAGGCCAAATTAAAAATATAAGAATCATAGTATGTTGTTGGCAAACATAGAAACTTCAGCTTGGCAGTCTTTATCAGCGTAGTATAAATAGCTATCACCGACGGTGCTCGAGTACTGTGAAACTTTCGTAGCGCCTGGCGCCAGACTACGATTAGCTATCTTTTGTATTTGTAGTATGTGATGATTAGACAAGCATGGTAATGGCAAAAAAGTTTCTAAGACTTTTATAAATTGCTAAATCTTATAATACTAATAAAACTTTTTGCAAGTTTCCAGAGGTTTACCTGTGTTGCTAAATCTAGTGACGTTAAAAAAAATAACATCAATCCATTGAAATTGAAACAAAAATGCCGTAGTATCATTTTTCAAAGCAATTCAATTTTATCTTTGTTATTGTTGGAAATACACGTAAACAAGGCGTAGTTTACGGGTGTTATATTGATATTGGATATAGATTTTATTGACAACAATTATGTTTATTCTACTATTGATTTTCATAATTACCTTTGTTCTGCCATCAATGTTATAGTCGCCCATCTTCCCATTATTTGCCATTTTGTTTGCTTTTAATATTATGTTGTCCACCTGCAAGAAAATATTCTTGTGTACTAGGAATGTTCTAATAGCATAGATGCGTTCGAAATAAAAGTGCTAAAGTTAATTTTAATTTTGATACACACAATATAGAATATACAGAATGTTAAAAGGAAGTTCTTCTATTTTCATGAAATATTTTGGGTAATTCAATGCAAGTTGGCACTGACTAATTCGTTTTTTTTATGTCTTTGGAATTTACTTGTCTCTTTTTCAAAGTTTGGATGAATTAAAAAATTAAAATTTAGGAGCTGGTACCTGCGAGAAAAAAATTACACAGTGGCTAAAAAACTAGTATCAATTATTACTAGTACTACTACAGCTACTGAACTAATCTGGTTTTGTTTGAAAATGGACTTTTTAAAGTCTTTTTAACCAGTTTTGACTGAAAATATTAACAAGGATTGACGTAGATGGGTCACGAGAAGAGGAGAAAAAAATATATACTTTTGCACTCTGGTGGACTTGTCCGGATTTGTTCCCCAGCTCCTCAATTAAGATTTTGTATTTTATCACAGCAGAATATTATGTACTAAAGTAAGTTAAGTTACATATTATTTTAAGGATAGTTTAAAAGAGTTCAAGTCACTATAATATACAGTAAGAGTAATGTCATCACATCATATTAATCCTTCGATCAGGGATTCTTGGAAATGCTATTGTATTATATTGTTGTCGCGATCACTGGTGCTCGTGCAGGGCTTGATGGGTTAATTCCCTTTTGATTTGCAAATCATACTTGACAGTTGACACTTAAATACATCATATTATTCAAGCAGGTATAGTTGTTAGGATATGCATTATTTAGCTAATTTGCTTTTTCTGTATTTAATGCTTCACATTATGTGTATAATAATTTTGTGGAGTGTACATAGTATGGAACCATATTACCTATTATATTTTATTTCTTTTTAACCTACCATATCCAGTTTATTTTACAAACAAAATGTTCCAAGCATGGATCAAGTATTTTGTATGTAAATTCACCAAGTATTTTTATAAAAGCTAAGATTTTGAGGGCACTGAAGGCAGCATTTTCAAAGTAATTGGTACATACTTGACTTATCAACTGTCCAATATGATAGCAATGTGGTTCTTTCCCATCTATCCAAGTTATTCTGTCACTCCGTATGGTCTGAGCGTCTGTACTGCCTGGGTTAGATACAAGTTGCCCAGCCTGCAAGAAATTTTTAGCTGACTTTATTCACATCTAAGTTCATATAAGAAATAGTTACTTTTTGGTAAGTTTTAATAAAGTGCTCAAATCAAAATCTATGTTTATGTCTTTAAGTAAAAAATTCAAAACTCATTGTATAAGTATGTAGTTCAATAATAGCACTATGCTTTGAATTAGTAAACTGATAGTTGTATGTTTTCTCATTTAAGTGAATTGTATAAGTTCTTATGTAAAATAAATGTCTTAAACCATTATTATGAATGAAAACTTTTACTCATCCATCAACTGAAGTATACAAATTCTAAATTTATACTTACTTTGAAAATCCCGGATCTGTACATTTGCAGAACTTCATTAAGCACTAAAAGTCCCCGTTCTCGGCCCAGAAAGTTATTTAAAACACAAACACCATACTGAGTCATGTCTCTAATCACCCTTTGACATATTTCATAGCAGGGGTCGGTAGGATCCATGTAGTAACTGTTCAACATGTTGCTAAATGGTGCTGCACTGCCTTTAACTGAGTCTTCAGGGTACTCTTTCATTTTCACTCTGTCTATTCCACTGTTGTACTTGATATGCGGAGAACGTAAGTAGCTATTCATATGTGTTTGATTTCAATAAAACTTTCCTTGTGTTCCAATACTTACGAGTTTTAGCAAGACAGTTTTCTTGTCTTACCTACATAAAGGATAATCACAAAAATGACGTACCAAAGAAATTGTTAGGAATGTGTAACACTCACGTATCACTTAGGAGTAGTATTTGTTGATCATCTTTTGGAGTATTATGTTGGTGGTAACAATTAATTCAACGATATTCTTTCTATATTTGGATTAACACTTGCTTCATCATTAGAGGCGCGGTGCACTTTATGTATGTTGGTAGTTTGCTTATGTATATTACTTGATTTTCTTGAGATGAAAAATATTTGTTTTGTAGTAAGTCGCAGGACTCGATAATACAAGGTATTACAAAGCAATAGTTTTAATAAAATTGCAGCACAGAAGAAGAGATACTACGTAGAGACCAGACATTTGACAAGTGACAACTGACATCAGAAATTTGACAAGCGAATCGCTGTCAACACCATAGACAAAAAATATTTTTTTTTCTATAGGAGGCTGTGGGTGGAAGGTGGTTGGGTGCCGTGGGAGGCATCTAGCGACATCTAGAGAAAAAAATAATATGACGATGTGTAAAATTAAAAATATTATGTAAAATCGAAGCTTGGTGACTTATAGCGTAAAGATCATGGATGATAGAGAAGCATACAATTGGAAACCCCTGCAAAAAGCTCGGCCATGAATGATGAACGGCTACTCGCTTCAGAAACATCAAAGGCAATAATGCCCTTGCCCTTGGCCTTATCCTCTTAGCCCTCAAGCTCAATTACGGCCGCACTCAGAGACATTTAAATAAATGATTGCTTAACTTTAATTTAACGTAGTATATTATGAGTACTTAGCTTAAGTGAAATTAATCTTCTACATAAGTAATATTATTGTTAATGATGAAACCAGATGTTTCGGAGTGCGGCTGTTAGTCTTTTTATATACCTAATAAAAATATTTACGCTGCGAGTAATATAACTAATAACTAATTAATAACATAATTAAACAAGCTGCTTCTCTATATAGAAACGTGAATCATAAGGAGGCGTCCACAAATTACGTGAGGTGTTTTCTTGAATTTTTAGTTGTTGTAAATTAAAGACACACTTGAATTTAATCATTTATTGTTAACTATAAAAAGTTCAACAGAATAATATTTTTATTAGAGTTTTTTATACAATACAGGATAATATTTAATTTTTAATTAACTTAATCATCTAACTTAAATAAATTGAACAAAAGCATCTGAAAATTGAGAAGATCAATTTAATAGGTATTTTATTTGAAGGATACTCACTTATATCTAAGTATATAAACAATACAATAATATTATGATATTAAATACGATTAATGATTATTTACATCTGATTTATTTATTATTATAATAATAAGAGTACAAATAATGTTTGAAGGAAATACCTACAAGTAGACTAGATTAGTTCGATATCAAGTCACGCTCTTAAAAATATTTTACTGATTTTATGAAAAAATAATACATAATAATATTAGGATTGTTAATGAGATGTTGCAGGCCAGGCGCTAGCAGCGCCGCTGCAAGTCCTTGGAATGGACTAGCAATTACTACGACTATCAAAATGAGGATAATAAATAATATAATCAGATTGGGATGGCCCTTATTTATTGTTTAAAGCCTTTTAGTTCGCTCAATATCGTAGGACTTGCAACGCGATGCCGAGCCTTGAGAAGGTACTGAGTAGCCCTAGCCAAAAAACAATGAAGCTATTGACTTCTTGCAAGCTTTGCTTTTTAGGGTTCCGTAGTCAACAAGGAACCCTTATAGTTTCGGTCTGACGTCCGTCCGTCTGTAATCTGTTCGTCTGTCCGCCTGTCTGTCTGTCCGCGGTTTTGCTCAGAGACTATACAAAGAAAGACCTACAAAGTTGTAATTTGGCATGAATGCACATAATATTAATGATGACAAAAAGGTACATGAAATCTTAAAAAAATATTTTTTATGGTACCTTCCCTACACATCAAGTGGGAATGATTTTTTTTTGCGTCCACCCCATTGTGTGGGGTGTTGTTGGATAGGTTTTTTAAAAATATTATGAGTATTTATAGATCATTTTCCGATTTAAGGAACCGTTTATATTCGGCGAAGTATAAAGGAAATTTTCGTTCAAATTCCTTTGAAAGTAACTGATATGATGTTGTTAGTAGTGTAAAACACGTTATAAATGTAGGGTAAATGACTAGTAGATTGGACAGTACTAGTCATTGGAAAAAGCACAAAAACACCATATTTATTAATGTTGCTTTAAAAACTGACTGTTTTTATTAAAAAACAGGCGTTCTTTTACTTTAAAAACAGGAAACTTTTAAAGCAACATTAATAAATATTTTTCCAATGACTAGTACTGTCCAATCTACTAGTCATTTACCTTATATTCATTGGCCATCCAAAAATAAAAATAAAAACTAGCTGTACTACGAAACCCTATATTGCGCATGGCCCGACACCAGCCCCGACACGGACTTGGCCGGTTTTTTTTAAATAAAATTGATGAACGTGAATCGACAAAAGGAACTAAGTGAACCGCAACGACGTCCGTCACCGACGTCGACGTACGTCGCTGCGGCTTCCTTTGTAATAGATACCAAATAAAGTTATAATAACTTGTCTTTAGAAACTTATAAACTACACGGAAGAGACGTACATACGAGGAATGAAATAAGTTAGCATTCCATGTTTGTGGAAAATTTGTGTATCATTTATCTATATCGATACTTACCTATTACTTGAAATTTAATAGAAGAATTGAAAAACTGTCGCTAGTTTGGTGCTTGGTGGTTGGTACCTATTGTAGTTATTAGATACCGTGAAATTGTGATGACGATTGTCTATTTATGATTAAGTGTTAAAGTTTAGGCGTAATACTTAAATGGTGAATTACCTACCAGTAAACGCTAGCCATTGGACCCTAAATTTTCTGGATACTGCTGTACCCGCACCGTAGGCATTCACATATTAAAATGGTCCAAAGTAACTTATAACTTAAACTTTAAATTTAATAACAATATAAAATTGTAAAAGTTACAGTTTTAAAAGATATTCCGTATTTATACACAATTTAAAACGTAGACGGATTCGAACAATAGATTCTTCCGTTCCGGATTTGAATTTCGAATTAAATCACTTTTAAAGTTTTTTTTTCAACGTTACACTCTCGTGTCATCGGGGTGAGGGACTGGGGGCGGGGCGTGGAGTACCCTGGCTAGTTCCGCCTTCTCGTCCGCGGACAGAACGTAGACGGGCGGCGCGGCCGGCAGGAAGCGCTCGGCCTTGTGTGGCTCCCTCTGCAACCGCGCCCGGTACAGCATCACCAACACGCACAACACGCTAATAATGAAGGCGGAGGTAGCGGCCAAGACTATAAGCGCTGTGTGGTACGACGTCGCGGCGGATACCTGTGTAACGAATATTTTGGTTATGAATGTTTTAAATTGATGTTACAACCAATAATTCGTTTAAAATTAAGTAAGTAACTAGTTTTCTGGTTATTCTTCTTAAAAAAATATTTTAATTGCGGAAATTAATAACGCATTAATTAGCGTTAAGCGGACGTAAGCAGATATACAACCAAAACCCCCTTATTATAATTTGGTTAGATGTCTAAAACACAAAAATATATACCGTTGACTCGGTGAGTATTTCTCTCTGCATAGCGGGCGAGGGCGCCACCAGTCGGTACTCGCTGCGGATGACGTCGGCGCCCAGCGCGCCCTCTGTCGGTTTGTTGTCCAAGCCCGCTAACTTCTCTTTCTTGACCTGAAAGTTCCAAAAAAATATTATTCTCATTTTGTTTACACGTAAATTATAGTTATTGTGTATTTTAATGTGTAATGCTGCTGATATAGAAACGTGATCTAATAACAGGATCCCGGTGATTAAAACTTATCCCTCAGAATTTGGTGTTTGCTACTTTATCGTGAACTATTAACGAACCTGAGTTTCCAAATGATAGACCATATCCGCAGACTTGGGTCCTGTGAGTAGCACCCTCAGTTTGACGACGCCGCGCTCCCTCGCGGTGGTGACGGGTGTGTTCGCGCCCAACGCGGCCAACCGCGACGACAGTAATGCGCGCGCCTTCTCTCCGGCAGCATCGTCTGCTCCGATCAGCTCTAATTCCAGGAAGGCTGTTTCTATTTGTGTTTGTTCTGAAAAGTCAAAAAAGTCCTTGCTTTTAAGACTTTATCGTATTAAAATAAATCACTTAATTTTTTTTTAAAGTTGGACATATCTGAGATAGTCTTAAAAGCGGAAAACATATAGATGAGCAACTGTTCAATTGCTACTGCTACCGATAGAGACAGCTAACAAGCTGACTAAGTACCAACTCTAGAGGTGTGAAATTCTTTGTATGTTCAGTTAATTTTACCGTAGGTTTTACCTTTGAAATTGGTGGTATTTATGAACTTGAACTTGACTCAATCTACCTTAGAAAAAATATAAAAGTGATAGGTATGTTACTCTTTCACTTTGATGTTTCGGAAAGAAGTATGTAGTTGCCCACGGTTTCGGTTTTAGCTTTACTGCCGTATGTAATGCTTCGCAGTATACAACATACCACAGTTGTCAGTGAGCTGGTGTGGCGCGGTGTGGTGTCTGGTCTGCCCCGCCGCGTCCACGCACCAGCAGCGCGAGCGCGAGCACTGCCGAGCAGCAAACGACCCGTCAGACAGGCAGCGCGGCCGCCAGCCCTCACCGCCTGACAAATGGGAGAGAAATGGCCAATAAGAGTAGGTGTTAGAGATTTTGGTAATGTTTTAAACAAGCTGACGAGGCCAAAATATATTATAATTGGCCTTGTGGTTATTTTGCTAGACTAAAATCTAGTACTTTAGTATCATCAATATGTTTCTATTTAAATGATGTTTGTTGTTTTACCAAAGTCCGGTTTGTGAGTTTTTTTTTCAACAGTTTATCTATTCGTTATCGTTATTAATTGGTTTGTTTTTTGACGTTAGGCAATCAAAAGTATGTAAATTTTTGTCAAAAAAACTTTAGAAACTGGGAATAAGTGCGTTTAGAAAATGTTAAACAAGCCTACCATTATCAACCTCCTCTTGCATCAGTTGGCATTTAGTTTTGAAGCTAACTTTCTCAGTCGCAGCTTGCGTGGGTATCTCTTTTGTTTTGGTTGTTTGAGAGTTCAATGGAGACACAACTTCAGCTAAAACAGTTGGATCTTCTTTCGAATCGTCATCTGGTAGATCGAGGCTTAAGCTTCTGTGTTCGCTGTCTAAATTTTCGCTGTCTATGTCTTCGTATTCGTCTTCTAATTCATCAACTCGGTATGCAGTCATTTGTCTGATCAATTCTTCAAGCACTGTAACGATAAAACTATTGTGTTTATTTGAAACAATGTTAACCGTTTTTAACTAACGGGTCAAACATCTTAGAAAGTAGATATTGTCGCAGATAGATCTCGTACATCCATTTTTAGCCTTGTTGCTAAGAAATAAGCCAATTACCTTCATCAGCTCTAGCCTTCTCGTCGAGGGGATCTCTTCTCGCCCACTTCCTAGCTTGTCTGAAGTTGCAGGACGGTTTGTTTCCGCGAACCAATGAGCCTTTCTGCGGTTCGCCTCTTGCGTTTACACACCAACAAACATCTGAAAAAAAGCGTTATCAGAATTATTTTGTCCCCGAATGTTGGGAATACTTGTTAGAAATTCTCGTTTCAGGAAGGGAAATACATGAAATGTAGTTTAAAGATAATGGTTTGGGAATAATCTCCGAACTTTTGGGCAAAGTCGCGTCGCATGCGGGAGTCGGAACGACAAAGTTTGGGGATCTTTCTTAATCTATCCCGTCGAAACTTCCCAACTCAGTTGACACATTACTTTCCATACTGTTGTAACTTTGATAGATTGCGAGTTTGTGTTCATTTTATAAGTGCTTTAAGCGTTATGTTGAACACATTAATGATTGACATATTAATGTAAGGATTAGGATTATTTGTATGACTTAAAAATCAATTATTACCAATATGTGACATGCACTGCACGGTCTCCCAGGCGCCTGTGACGTCACATTTCGGTATAAAAGTACTCTTTCCATATTTTTGAGCCGCCACTTCATTCTTCTCGCGTAATCTCTCGCATGAGCTTAGCACTGAAATAAAAATATATAAGAAATTACAGGCTGGAACAAAAACATATTATTATAGAGATAAGCTACGATAACATGGCGCGCCCCTCCAAAATTCAAAATGTTTGAAGTGCGTTGTCAAAACGGTTGAAGTGCGTTGTCTTGCGCGGTCGGCTAGTTATGATTACTTGACAAACAAATCTTGGTAATAAGTGACATTAGTGAAATATTACGAGTACTGGTTGATTGGTTGAATACTTACTACATACAAACTCTTTCATAAGGATATGAATGACTACACACATTGAAACAACAATTTGGAGGGGCGCGTCATGTTATCGTAGTTTATCTCTACACTACAATATTACAATAAACACGATATATCAGGCTGTTAGTTGTCGTATTATCTACATAGAGTTTTCTTATTTCGATAACTACAATATCAAAAGGACGCGTAAAACAGTTATGGGGTGTTACCTCGCTTATTACAAAAATAAAAAATACAACAGTAAGAAATAATAAAAAGATTTACTTAGTTAGAGATTACTATAAAATACAGTCTGTGTATAAAAACAGAGGAAGAAAGAGAGCGTCAGAGGGTTTATAGGGCATAGAGTTCAGACTTTAGAGTTTAGACTGTAGGTATTGTCTGGTATTGTTTAGAACTTTAGACCATACATTTTTATGGCAGGAAGCCTAATTGCAATAAAAATGATTTTGTGACGAATCTACATTAGACGTGCAAAAGTGGGTTAGTAAAGTGTTGACATGAGCTTAATGAAAAAGTGCTCGGAACATAAAAATATCGTTACTGTAGTAGCAGCGACATAAAGTAATGAAGGTCTACCGGAATAAAGGGTCTTATTAGAACTGGGCTTACGAATATTAGGGGAATATACATACAATATAATATTTTGATTAGACACAAAACAGTGTTACTATGGACGTGTATTCATACAAAATGAAAGGTAAAAATAGTCCTGCCTTCTTTTGTTTTCTTAACCTCCTTCGGCTTGGTTAGTTTTGGCGTCGCCTTCCCCACTGTTATAAATGTAGGAATATTAGAAATGTTTTAAATTAGAACCTAGATTCTCATAACAACTCTTTGTTTAAACTTTACTGCATTCATTTCAATTATCATTTTTTCTCTACATATTTTGTAGAGACATCCAAGAAATGCCAATGAATAGAAAACTTATAAAGATCTAAACAAAGTTTATGTAAAACCCACTAAACACCGGATTAAAAACATACCTGGACAGACGTGGTTGCACTCGGCTTTGGAGCGGAAGTTGTTGTGGTTGCCGGAGCAACCGTTGTACTGGAACCTCTCGCAGCGATTGCGCTCGTGGTTGAAGAACCACCGGGTTGCGTTTAACCCTTCGCCGCTGTTACACTCTCCCTCGTCTTTGCTTTCGTAACATACGGAACCTAAAATAATAATTTTACCTCTTCAAAGTATTTTAATAATTGAACCCTTGAAACTGCAACATCTACAAGATTACAGATATTTGAATTTCTTTCGCCGATTCTGCTTACCATAATAATATTATGTAACCATAATGTAGACGTTTTTTTTTTTTGTAAAATCACTTCTGAATAAAAGTTTCAGTTTGAGTTTTTTCTTTAAAGTTCGGAACGAACATTAACGGTCTTATCACAAAAGATCCATTAAATATCTGTAATTGAACAATAATTGTTTTGAGACCATTATGTATAATCAGTGAACTTTAAACTACTGTTATTCGTAGTGTATAATGTACTGAATTTTTTTCTAATCAACTGTTCAACAGGTGTTTAAATCTTTCGCAGTAAGACCGTATAAGTCAAAATCTTTGACTTACGTGGTTTAGGACAGCATACTGGTGGCCTTGAGTCGTGCGGTGCGAATCTGCAGGAGTGCGTAGACGGGCAGCTCGTCGCGTTGGGCCCACATACCAGGGGACCAAAGCCTTCAGGAGGTTGAAGAGGTTTGCCATCGGGGCACTGCGGCGCCGGCAGGCAACGAGCGAGCGGCGCGCATAACTCACCCTAAACATTGAAGCTAAAGTTATAATCAGATTAAATGGTTATCAAAGTACGGAAATATTTTACTTGCGCAACATTAATTTGGTTGTAGAACTTTTGAATTGAATTTCGAACTCGCTTTGAAAACAATTCCTTCAAGTTATGAAGATTTTTGACGTTACAGTAAGAATTTGTTTACAATATTTTCAAGATACTTTCGCAGTTATTTTATTACCTCGCAGTCTAAAGGCAGGAGGTCGCAGGTTTCGTCCTCTTTGCAGTTGGCTTCGGCACAGGGATCTCTACATGTGCAGGTGGGGCAACCTCGGTCGTCCAGCTTCACGCCGTGAGCACAGATTTGGTCTTCATCGCAGTTGGGTTTCGGACATAAAAGAGGCGCATCGCAGGGTGGAGTAGAATTCGTAGAACGCGTCCCTGGAATCTAAACAATACCCTCTTCTGTAACATAGTGCCTTAGGTCATAGATAGCTGTGTTTATCATTTATATAATTATGGCTTAAAAGCCTATGATAGGACTTCTTCATTAAAGATGGTATTATAATATGAGTTTCCAATTACTAATTAATTCAAGTACTTAAGTTTCTTTCTTTTCTCTCACCTCATTTCCAGCCAAGTCTACACACCAGCACATCTTGGTCGACCTTTGACATTGAACCCGTTCGTACGCTCCGTCTTCTTTGCATTCCGGAACCCAATTCCATGAAGGAGGATTGCCGCTCTCTGCCGCCGTGTGTAGAGCTAATGACCTGAAATAATTACATCAACTTAGCTATATTATTACGAAAATTAGAAACAAAAAGTTGTTGGCAAGCTTACCTTTTTTTATGAAATAAGGTGGCAAACGAGCAAACGGGTCACCTGATGGAAAGCAACTTCCGTCGCCCATGGACACTCGCAGCATCAGAAGAGCTGCAGGTGCGTTGCCGGCCTAAGAGGGAATAGGGTAATAGGGGAGGGTAGGGATGGGAAGGGAAGGGAATAGGGGAGGATAGGGAAGGGAATAGGGTAGGGGATTGGGCCTCCGGTAAACTCACTCACTCGGCGAAACAAGCGCAAGCGCTGTTTTACGCCGGTTTTCTGTGAGAACGTTTTATTTCTCCGGTCAAACCGGCCCATTCGTGCCGAAGCATGCCTCTCCCACGTATAAATACCTACATAAACATTTATGCAGCAAGCTAATAATTGACCAAGATATTATAAAGCTGTTCAATATTTAACAACGTTTTTCTATGTATGTCTCAATTCGATTATTATTAATGTGAGGAGCAGAGGCAGATGAAGCACCTACGTAAATTGGTTTATATCAAGTAGGCCCCGACATAATCCGACAAATTTACGTAGGTTCGCTATCTGCTATGAATCAACTTTTCTGTTAGTACCTGCGCTGTTGGCAAGCCGTCTGGTGTATGGGAGCTGTGCAGGCGGTGCCGCAGCCGGTGGCGCAGCAGCGCTGCTCGGCGCCGCATTCGGCGTCGGAACGACACGCCCACTCGCACGCGCCAGTAGGTGGTACTAGGTATGGACACTCGCCGGCTTTACGAGGCAGACCTAGAGTCAAGTAGTGAGTCGTAAATTTTAAACAGATTACTATCAGTGGTCTAGTTTTTAGGGTTCCGTACCCAAAGGGTAAAAACGGGACCCTATTACTAAGACTTCGATGTCTGTCCGTCTGTCCGTCTGTCTGTCACTAGGCTGTAACTCAAGAACCGCTAAAGCTAGACTTCTGAAATTTTCACAGATTGTGTGTATCTGTTGCCGCTATAACAACATATACTAAAAACAAAATAAATTAAATATTTAAGGGGGCTCCCATACAAAAAACGTGATGTTTTTGATATTTTTTGCCCGATATCAATAACGGCAACACATGGGCACTTGAAATGTTCACAAAATACTCATTTGTATTTGTATTTTAATAATTAATAATAAAATTTAAATAAATTAAATAATTAAGGGGGGCTCCCATACAAAAAAAAAACACAATTTTTAGCCTATTTTTGCTCTCTAGTGGTACGGAACCATTCGTGCGCGAGTCCAACTCGCACTTGGCCGATTTTATTTAAAGTTCGTGTGTTCCATCCCTCGACATAATGACAACAATATTGTTTCTACCGATTTAACGCATGCCGATCATCTGACTGTCTGACAATAAAATATGTGATGTACTCTACGATGTACTTATCGCTAAATTAGCATCAGACCTGTAAACAGGCTTTTGATCTCTCGCCAGTCGTGTCCGTTATTATATCCGTTCCACTGGGTGCGTGGGGGAGAGAGATGTTCTTATGTTCTGCCCACATCCTTTATTTTCAGTAGATATAATTAAAAAAAAAATAATATCAATAATTAATTATTACACTTACAAGCAGGCACAGGTGGGCAGTAATCAGCGTCGCAGGCCACGTCGACGAGGGCGCAGGCTCTGCCGGCAGGACAAGTGACGTCGCTGCACGGGTCCCGGCACCGACACGTCGGGCAGCGGGAAGCGCTCAGTTCGAACCCGTAGTCGCACCCCATGCGGCACGTCAGCTCCAGACACGAAAGATCCGATCTCACTCTAAGGATAATATTCTAGTGGTAATTTATGGCAGTTCTGAAAACGAGGGAGTCCAAGACTTCATCCTCGAAGAATGACTCTGCGGATAAGATTTTAGTATTGATTACCGGGAGCCCTACAAAACTAAGAAGTCATTGACTCTAAGGATAATGTTTTAGTGTTAATTTTCAGGAGACCTAGAAAATATGTGACTATCTTTGCTATAATACTTTTCTACTATGCCATGTACAACTTACAGTACTAATGTAGAGTCTTGACACAACTCAACTTATAAAACTACATTTCAATGTAGATTTCAATGTTGTTAATAATTTACTGATATTATGCTCTTGTAAAAAAATTTAGAGTCTTGACACAACCTAATTTGTAGTTACATTTCAATGCTAATTATACTGTATTTATATCTTCACGTGCCAAAAAGTCTTAACATCACCCAACTTGCAGTTACATTTCAGCTACTTATTTCTACTTACTTATCGCAATCAACGGATGATGCGTTGGCAGTGCGAGTGTCAGGTATCTCTGTGCCGAAAGAGTCAACGCACCAGCAGCTGCCGCCGGCGCACTGCTGCGAGGTGAATGACCCGTCCAGATTGCAAGATGGCGCCGGAAGAGCTAGCTTCATACCGTCCACCGTACCTTCCATCTTCTCGTCGAAGTCGCGTAGGTATTCACACACTGGAATAAGAAGCCTTGTAAGCTTTTCTTCAACAAATAGGTATATTATACACTTCAATAAAAGGATATTGAAGATTTTAATGGTTGTATCGTAGCAAGTCAAGTTATTTTTAAAGACAAGTGCGGAGTGCCCAAGACATTTTGACTACACATCTTTAGGAGCCACTGTTATCCCTGGCCCCATAATTGATACGGCTGACACAATGCTAGGTTAGTAGGCGTAGCAGACAGCAGCTAATGGGCGTAGCTACGGCCTACGTCTTTTTAATAAGATTCATATTGTTGTTAATCCTATGTGGAGCATCAGAAACATGTACCTATATTTAAAATTAGGGCCACCAAAGCATGATTGAAATACATACTGGTAGGAACATCATCAGTGCGATCCGTCTGCAGCCTTAACTTGTCAGCATCAACGCATACAGGCCCGCACGCGTTTGTCCCGCAGCACGCCAGTCCGTCCGCGCACTCGCCGTCAGCACAGCTCACCGTAGAGTTGAAGCCGCAGAGAGCTTCGGCATCTGAACCACAAGATTCGTAGGAGACCTGTAAATTGTGATAATGTTGAAACTTCTGGAAAGTGATTTTATTAATTTTTCTATTGACTTAGCATGACCACAATCGGAAAGCGAAGAATTTACAAACTGTCAGAAATGGGGACAAAGCTCTATTTTTTCGTACAAATAAATTAAAGAAACTTTTTTGGTGATCTTGTTAAGCGGGTTGGTATAGGGTTTCACATACATAGCAAAGTACCTAAAGGTACATCAAAATGATATTATGTAAGAGAGACAAAAAACCGCCCCATTATTCTAAGATTCTTGTTCAAGAATGTGAATTTTTAACCATATCGGAAAATTGTAGAGCCGGAATGCAAATCCTATGAAGGCTTAAGTACACTCACGTCACTAAGCTTAGTTTCTGTGGAGTTATCAGCGGGGTCGGGGCAGCAGACGGATGCGCCGTGTCGTCGGGCGAGCGAGCACACGTGGCCGGCGGGGCAGACGTCCGCCGCGCCGCACGACACCACCGCGCCGTCCTCGTCGCTCGCCGGCACGCTCACGGAACATGAGTAAGCACTAAATGCTATGGAGGCAGTATACTCACATCACCGAGCTCAGTTTCAGTGGAGTTATCAGCGGGGTCGGGGCAACAGACGGATGCGCCGTGTCGTCGGGCGAGCGAGCACACGTGGCCGGCGGGGCAGTCGTCCGCCGCGCCGCACGACACCACCGCGCCGTCCTCGTCGCTCGCCGACACGCCCACGGAACACGAGTAAGCACTAAATGCTATGGAGGCAGTATACTCACATCACCGAGCTCAGTTTCAGTGGAGTTATCAGCGGGCTCGGGACAACAGACGGATGCGCCGTGTCATCGGTCGAGCGAGCACACGTGGCCGGCTGGGCAGTCGTCTGCTGCACGACACCACCGTACCGTCCTCGTCGCTCGCCGGCACGCCCACGGAACATGAGAAAGCACTAAATGCTATGGAGGCAGTATACTCACATCATCGAGCTCAGTTTCAGTGGAGTTATCAGCGGGCTCGGGACAACAGACGGATGCGCCGTGTCATCGGTCGAGCGAGCACACGTGGCCGGCTGGGCAGTCGTCTGCTGCGCCGCACGCACGACACCACCGCACCGTCCTCGTCGTTAGCCGGCACGCCCACGGAACATGAGAAAGCACTAAATGCTATGGAGGCAGTATACTCACATCATCGAGCTCAGTTTCAGTGGAGTTATCAGCGGGCTCGGGACAACAGACGGATGCGCCGTGTCATCGGTCGAGCGAGCACACGTGGCCGGCTGGGCAGTCGTCTGCTGCGCCGCACGCACGACACCACCGCACCGTCCTCGTCGTTAGCCGGCACGCCCACGGAACATGAGAAAGCACTAAATGCTATGGAGGCAGTATACTCACATCATCGAGCTCAGTTTCAGTGGAGTTATCAGCGGGCTCGGGGCAACAGACGGATGCGCCGTGTCGTCGGGCGAGCGAGCACACGTGGCCGGCGGGGCAGTCGTCCGCCGCGCCGCACGACACCACCGCGCCGTCCTCGTCGCTCGCCGGCACGCCCACGGAACACGGGTTCTCGTATGATATTCTAGGACGACCTACAGAAAATTTTGTTATTTGTAATATGACGTGTTGCTAAAATTGAAGTCCAAAATAATTTTAAAACTTAAAAACATACATTTGAAAATGTTTAGGAATAGATAAGGAGGAAGGAAGGTTTAATTTTATGAGATATGTACTAGATGTTGCTCGCAACTTCTCGACTCAAAGTAATCCACACCAGAAATTGGTTTAGCGTTTTATGCGTGAAGAGGTAACATAAAGACAGACACACTAAATTTGTATGGATCTTTAGATTATTATTACTTACACACAGGATATCCAGTGCACAATTCACCGGAACAATCGGAATCCTTCACTCGTACGCACTCTTCGCCGTCCGGACACGGGTACCCGGCACAGGGATCATCACATTCGCAGGTCGGACAGCCATCGGTGCCGGTCTTGTAGCCGTACTCGCACACGCCCGCACAGAGTGCGCGTGTGCATGCACCCAGACTCCTTCCCCCTGACCGAGCTACCATGGGCGTGGCAGAACACTTCACAGTAGCTGCCGGACCCATGGAGCCTCGGAGTTTGTTGCCATCGGTGTCCACACACCTACAAGTAAATAGAAATCTTTTAAAATTTTTCCTCAGCAGACTTTTGTGTAGTCAGATTTAAGGTATGCCTCCAGAAGACGTACTAGCAAGAGTTAAGGATTTAAGCGGACCTGCAGTATAATACTACACGTAACATTGAAAATATGCGCATATTTACTAACCAACAAACCAGTCCATTTCTCGAGCACTGTCTCGATACAAAGGATCCGTCAGCACCGCACTGTGGGACATATCCTCGTCCCTCCTTCTCGCTGACCACCAGGAGCTCAGCCAACATCTTCTGTTGGGTACACATGGTGACATTATGCGGTAGAGTGCAGTGCTTGCCGCATTCCCCGCCGTCGCAGCACTTCTGCATGGAAGGACATTCTAGGTCGTGCGCGCACGGCGTACCACAGTCCTCGGAGCTGTCTGATACTGGGCATGTCCCTGCTTTTTGCAGCTCCAAGGAAGCCGGGCAACACACCCCGTAGTCGTTTCCTGGTGGGGAAATTTTGTTTGTTAATGACTGGTACCAATTTAGGGAATCTCACAGAGTTTAGCTCTCGTAATACCTATTTTTATTGCAATTTTACAAAATAATATTTTTAGCATTTAAAAGTCAACTAGGCACTTCGTACGAAGCAAAGGTACGAAGGAGACTATGGAATAAGATGCCAACTTGCATGGTATGTTGGACTTCATCGAATAACCTTAGTAGTATATTATTTTTTAATCAGGCAATCCTACAAAGTTACTGTAACAGGTACAAAAATACCCATTTATACGGGTCAAGACGTATATATGACGGAACACGATTTATTTGGCTATAAATTATAAGCAGCGGCCGCTAAATGCCATTTGAATGACCATAAACGCTGCCAACATGCGTGCGGTCACTTACAATGTTTATTTGCATAACTACTGCATTGTTTTTCATAAAGGAAACATGCCTTAGTAGGAACAATAGGCTCGATTGTTATTACTCACCAGTCTCGACCAAACACCTATAGAGCGGCGGACAGTTGGGCTTTCCCGGATCCGTTCCGCATAGGAAAGGTCGGCTCGTCTCAGATATCAGAAGAGGTTCACCAACTGGGCATATGTTTTGGAGGCTGCGTCCTCTTTTACCTGCAATAAATTTCAATTTTAGCAATACCACAATAATAATAAAAGGAACAAATAAAAATAAACCTAACAATTAAATCAGTGTGTTGAATAATAAAACATTGATTAATTAATTATTCAATTTCAAATTCAGTGTTCCAATATAAAATGTATGTGTAATTAAAATTGAAAATAAACAAATGAAATTAAGGCGCCCGTTACGCGAACGTTAAATGTTAATATTAAACCATTTTAACATCTGTACGATTACCAAAAAGCTCTTGGTTTATTTTTTCGGTGACGGTAGCCAATTTCATCAAAACCTGCTGTCCCGCTATATTTGCTCTAATAATAATTATCCGATGCGATGTAACCTAAATGAAGCAAATCGTTTAGTTTATATCGCATTGATGAAAATCAGGCATATTATAGTTAAGTATTACATATACTAACTACTACTCTAGCAACTTACAAGTAGGAACAGGAGGGCACGGTGGCTTCAAGCAGGGCACCTCCTCCAGCTGACAGGACAGTTGCCCCGGACAAGTAACGGACGAGCATGGGTCCCTGCACTTGCACATGGGACAGCCCTGTGCGTTGAGCTCGAAGCCCAGGGGACACAGCATGCGACAGGTATGGGCAGCGCAGTCAGCCACGCGGGTGCAGTTCACCAGCCCCGCTGCTGGGGCCCGCGTACCGGGGACCTAGGAAATTAAAAGTTGAAATAAACTGTAAATTTTAATTCGTTTGTTAGTGAAATATTTTCATGAGAATAAAATTTGTACTTGGACAGGAAGCATACTGGATTGAACGAAACGAAGCTTCATTAATTATTTTGCATCGAAATAGATGAATTGGGGTAGATACATTAAATTTAATCTGTTTGTCGGTACGTTTAGATGAAATTGGAAAGGAATAATTGATTTTATATTCTTGCAGTCCATTCAATACACGAGACCATGTAGAATCTATGTGGTATCTATAAGTAGCTTTACAATTAACATTTAGATCTACTTATGTTAAGTTACATAGTACAAACTGATTTTTGTGGCTTAGCGGACCCCTAGACCTACAATAATATATAATATTAACGCTAGACGGTCAATAAAATTATACAATACGTTATACGTGATATTGCGCAATAAAATTGACCGTCTAGGGGCCCGCTTACACTAAACAATCTATTTAGAACCTACCTCAAAACCTGCCGCGTCGACGCACCAGCATGTGCTAATGATTTCGTTATCGCATTGTATCTGCTCGAACTCTCCGTCTGAGACTCTACATCTCGGCGATCTTAGCGGTCGCAGCACGCCTCTCCCACTGCGGGGGTTCTCAGCTGCTAGTGCTCGGGATATCCTCTCTGATGATAGTTTTATGTTCTCGCAACCTGATAATCAAAAGTTTAACTATAAACCGTCTAAATATAAGTCTGTGTAATCATGTGTGTATTTAGGATTGTTATATTTCTATTGAAATCTCATTACCACCATTATAATCTCATCAATCATCCTACAAAAATCAGTAAAATTGTTTAGGCGCTACGCTTGGTTTACAAGCATGTCTACAAATCCTCCTCCTCGCGTCGTGTTCCTCATTGCTGAGGGTCGTGATTCCCCTTTTGGAGTTTAGTGACGACCACATTACGCTATCTGTGGTGACCCTTGGCAGAATGGAGAGCATCATGGAGGCCAGTATCTAGAGTTGTGCGCACTTGATCAGACCATCTAATAGGGCTTCGGCCTCTTGGGCGGCGACCGTCAACTTTGCCTGTAACCACAAGCTGTATGTTGTCTACAAATACTACAACATTAATTAAGGACTCCTCTTTTTGGTCTAGTTGTAGTCGGGACTCGGGTATAAACGAAAGATAAATACAAAGTGAGAAAAGGATATAAAATGTCAGCGAACACACCCTTTAGTGAACGCTTTGTGGGGGTTTCCGACAAAAGAAAAACGCTTGCAAGCTTTGTTCACATTGTTTGTGTACGGACTACGGACGTGCAAAAATGCGTAGTCACGCATACTTCATAAATGTTTCCCGTCGCAGATTGCGTTGAATCATTAATGGTATAGTATGAGGCGTGGCCTTTGGTTTATACTTTTTTTATTATTAAATAAGGGGGCAAACGAGCAAACGGGTCACTTGATGGTAAGCAACTACCGTCGCCCATGGACACTCGCAACATCAGAAGAGCTGCAGGTGCGTTGCCGGCCTTTTAAGAGGGAATACGCTCTTTTCTTGAAGGTTTATACCTACTGCATTACTTTTACCCAGATAAGCCGTTGATGGTGATTGATGTCCCACTTAATATCATATTATTTAATATCGTCTTATAAATATAAAGAAAATAGTAATTTAGGAATCTTTTAGTCCGAAGTCGTTTTACAGTAATAAATAATAACTCAACGTCTTTATTAATTCATCTCTATAACGGACCTTGTTATACAAGGCCTGCATCTAAAAATCGTTAATTACATCAATTCTTAAATAACACACCGTAATCAATTAAGTATTATAATATAATATATAAACAATTAAATACATTCCAACACCCAACATTCACGCAATGTGTGTCCATGATCGGCGTAGAATGTCGATTGCACGGAGTGTATTTGTACATAGAATTAGAACGATAGAAAAGGCATTCCATACAATCGTCAGCCCGAAAATGTGTCACTCTTGAGATGAGTGAGGCTCACTCATCTGAGAGCAGTGTGCCTTAGGACGCGGTGACAGCCGGACGTGTTTAATTAATTGATTACCGCGTTGTTTTTCGCTACATTTCGCTCCAGAATGCCGTCACAGTGTTTAGGACAATGCAGGCTGATCACCTGATTGTCTGACAAGTAAAATGATCCATGCGTCGGATGGGCATGTAAAAAGTCGGTCCTGCGCCTGATCTCTCGCTAGTCGTGTCGGTCGTCCGTCCCACTGGGTTATGAGAGTAAAAGGAATAGAGAGTGCTCTTGAGTATTGCGCACACACCTGGGTGCTATAGGATTACTATATCTACTATCATACTATATAGTATATAGTAATCTATAGGATTACTATATACACTATCACCTATCTACCTATGAATCAATTTCCCTGATAGAACATTAGACAGAGAGCTGCGTAGAGACAATGACATTGAACTGCGTAGAGAAAATGAATTGTGCATTTAGATGACTTAAGTGACATACCAGTATATAAAGGGTCTACGCAGGCTCGGCCACAGCTAGTACTGCAGCAGACCTGTTCTCCGCACTCGTCGTCGCTGGTGCAGGGCGCCGCCCGCGCCGGACACGCTGCCTCCGTCGGACAGCGACCGCGGACCTCCGCTGATGCTGTATGGAGATGGAACTCTAATTAGACTTCAGTATAACGCCTCCGTGGTCCAGTGGCTTAGAGCGTGGCTCGCTTGACTCGGAGGTCGTGAGTTCGATTCCTGCGTAGGAAACAGGCTATTTCCATGTTTGGTTAGGACAATGCAGGCTGATCACCTGATTGTCGGACAAGTAAGGTGATCCATGCGTCGGATGGGCATGTAAAAAGTCGGTCCTGCGCCTGATCTCTCGCCAGTCGTGTCGGTTGTCGGTCCCACTGGGTTATGAGAGTAAAAGGAATAGAGAGTGCTCTTGAGTATTGCGCACACACCTGGGCACTATAATAGGATTACTCCTGTGACACCTGGGCCTGGTTTCAATGAAAACGGCCACCGTCACCGAAACTGGTGTTATTAGACTTCAGGATAAATTTAGGTCCTATTACAGCAGATTCTTGCCTACGGAGAATTTATGCGCCTTTCGTTTGGCTTTGCTGAAATCAAATAAAATGAAAATGATAAATATAGTCATCTTAGATGACAGCGATCGTGTAAAGCTTTAATTTTTGTATTCTAGCAATGATAAAATATAAGTTTTCATAAACACTAAATTCAAGTTTCTTTTTTATCTTAATACTAGCGACCCGCCCCGGCGTCGCACGGGTATAAAATATATAACCACTGAAAAAATGATTAAAATCGATAGCCTATGTCCTATGATCCTTCACGTGGTCTACTTCTTATCTGTGCCAAATAACATAAAAATTGCTCCAGTAGTTCGCGTGATAAGGCCTTTCAAATAAATTTCCCCGTTTTTTCCACATTCTCCTTTTAGTCTTAGCGTGATAAAATATAGCCTATAGCCTTCCTCAATTAACGGGCTATCTAACACTGAAAGCATTTTTCAAATCGGACCAGTAATTCCTGAGATTAGCGCATTCAAGTTAGCCCTTTCAAATAATTTTTCCCGTTTTTTCCACATTTTCCTCTATTTCTTCGCTCCTATTAGTCTTAGCGTGATAAAATATAGCCTATAGCCTTCCTCGATAAATGGGCTATCTGACACTGAAAGAATCATCAAAATCCGTTACGTAGTTTTAAAGATTAAAGGGAACAAAGGGACATGAGGAAAAAAAAGCGACTTTGTTTTATAATAAGTATAGATATAGATTATCCAATTAGGTAGTAATTACGCTACGAATAACATGGATTTTTTTCTAATTGCAAATCTATTCTTATCTTTCGCAACAAGAGCTAACCTTGACACACATTCACGAATATTAAAATTTAAACTAAGAAGGAATTTAAACATTCATAAAATTGAAATTTAGATGAATGGTATTCCCACGAACAGACGGAAAACCAGGCATAAAGTTTTTAACCCAAGTGCCAGCTACAGAACGTCATTTTATAAAAGCTGAAAGATTTGCCTGTTTATGACCCCTAAGAACGACGGACGAGTCGCGGTTACTTCAGGAGTTCCAGTTCTGAAGGTCTACCTGACCTTCGATAAAGTATGAAGATGATTTTTTTATCTTATTTTCTTTAGCAATGTAGGAATCGTTCATATAACTCTATATTTTTTTTTACTTAACACAAAGGATACTTATTAGTCAGGGAGCCCTAGAACATTTTTTTTGATTACTTACTATCAAGCTAATTTTTTTTGAGTAGCTTCATTTTGATACACAAACAACATTTTTATTTGCGAAAAATCTTGAAAGTGGTAGCTAACAGAGATAGAAAGGATTTCATACAACAATCCATTGTTCTGTTTGTAGGACAATTTAAATTATATATCTATTAACCTAATCTGTAATCCTAAAAAAAATCTGCTGGTTAGGGTTCCGCTTTAGGGTACCGAAGTCAACCATGTTTTGTTGATTACAGAACCGTAGAACGGAACCCTAACCAGCTGATTTTTTGTTTATTGGTAGGTATAATAGTTATATAATTTAAGAGTAACATTGTCCTACAAATAGAACAATCCATATTTTAGAACCATCAAATCAAATTATGAAATCCTTTCTATCTCTGTTAGCTACCACTTTCAAGATTTTTCGCAGATAAAAATGTTATTTGTCTTGTCAAAATGAGCTACTCACAAAAAATTTGCTTGATAGTATTAAAAAAAATGTTCTAGGGCTCCCTGACTTAGATATGCGTTTGTTGTGGCATAAACAAGATAAAATGTAGAGAACTAAGTAAAGAATAAACAGTAAATGAGGAAAATAAGTAGTGTTATACCTTGTATGAACAGTAGGCCCGCGCAAAACAGCGCCACCCTCAACGTGCTGACCATCATAGCTGCATTACTGTGCCGCCTGAAACAACAAAACTATGTCAACCATGTTTGTGCATCATTATCAGAGAAAAACATTAGATATAGGAAATAGGTTATAACCGTCGTTTTGACAGACTCCTACTTTTTAACCGACTTCCAAAAAACGAGGAGGTTATATGTTCGGCTGTGGATATTTTTTTTTTTTATTTTTTTTTTTATTTTTGTATGTTCAACGATTACTCCGCCGTTTGTGAACCGATTTTCGAAATTTTTGTTTTGTTGTATTAGGTTTCACTTCAATTTGGTACCATGTTCACAAAAGTGGTGATCTGATGATGGAATCCATGAGTAATCGAGGGAACTCCTCGAAATTTATATGGAAACATATGGTGATTTTGATTTTATGAGAAGCATCCTAAGCATATGCTACCAAAACACAAGATTCTGCACCAAGGTATACTATGGTTCCGAAGATACTAAGAGAACTCCGGATTCCTTTTAGATACAAGTTTGGGGGTTTAGGCGCTGTTTTAAGAACTGAAAGCATATGCTACTATACAAATGATATTCATCATCATCATCATCATTTTTACGTCAGGGTCACCAATGTCACCAAAATTGAACATAACAAAATATTCAACCTTATCTCCAGAGCGTAAGGCACACATTTGACATTACTTCTGAGAAGTAAGTTGCTTCGATAATACAAGTAACATGCTAGAGTGCACAGCTGTCACACTTACCAATCACGGCCACGGGCGGCCGTAGACTTCTCAAGCGATACTATGTATTACAATAATAAAGATAAAGTTTAAAATCATATGACAATGAAAGCCTCGCCGCTGCCGCGCTGCTAAAATTCCGGTTTGGCGCGGCTCTGGCACGTGTCCACTTCGATTTTTTTTAATGTATTGTTCAAAATTATCTGCAGCTGATATTATATTTTGTAAGTGTGACTGTTAACAAATTGTAATAAGATACGTAGAATAGTATACAGGTGTATTAGGGCCGATTCACACCGGAATGGCGCAGGCGAGGCGAACAGTTTCAATGTCATATGATTTTAAACTTTATCTTCATTGTTGTAATAGATAGTATCGCTTGAGAAATCTACGGCCGCCCGTGGATGCTCTTGGACTCTTGCGGCCGCCGGCGGCATCAATTTCTCAAGCGATACTATGTATTACAATAAAGTTTAAAATCATATGACACTGAAACTGCTCGCCTCGCCTCTGCCATTCGGTGTGAATCGGCCCTAATCTACGTATAGTACGCGATGATTTTACTAGGTAACTAAAAAGAGTGAAATTATTATTTTTAACAAAAAATTAAAACCGACTTCCAAGGTAAAAACAATAATAACATCCTTATAATATGAACTAAAAAGTATTAAATAATTTTTCCTATCTCATGGTGCCTTTTTCCGAATTCGGCTAAAACTCAACTATTTCTGTACTCAATCTTCATAATTTTGAAGTCGGTGCCAGTTACAAATGTTTCAAATAATCTGGCATCTGGATTCAGCTATATCTGGTACCGACTTCAAAATTATGAAGATTGAGTACAGAAATAGTTGAGTTTTAGCCGAATTCGGAAAAAGGCACCATGAGATAGGAAAAATTATTTAATACTTTTTAGTTCATATTATAAGGATGTTATTATTGTTTTTATCTATAGGTACATTATCTAAGTCCTGACATCGAAGCCTCCAAGAAGAAATTTTGATATACCTACATAGTTTCAACTTTGCATGACTTTGCTGCAATTGTCGGGTATGTTCTTAGCTTTAAGAGCTGGTTTGCACGTATTAAGTAGATAAGTAGTTAACTAAATTTTAACTTAATTTTAAGTTGTTAATTGCATGTAAACACAAAATTTAGTAGCAAATTAAAATTTAGTAGGTACTAAACTAGATGACAATTAGATTTTAGTTGTTACTTAATACGTGTAAACCGGCCATAATTCATAATCATAACCTCGCCAAGGCGATTGTGAGGCGCGTACTTATAATGTAGTGATGTCTGTTATATATGTATAGGTAGACTGTAGAGATTAAGAAGACGAACTTCAAAATGTAATAGGAATGAAGATCTGGTCGCCGCCACGCCGCAGTCACCTACGTTAAGGTGTATGCATTGAATTTTAATTTTAACTCGAAGCAGGCACATATAAATATTTCCAATGCCACGTTCGGTTCCAATACGGTTTTAATAATACACGATGCTTGGCCGTACCCTAATTCTACTACTACAACATAAGTGCAGTTTTGTTCAGGTTGTTCAATACAGTCTTTTTAGGGTTCCGTATCCAAAGGGTAAAAACGGGACCCTATTACTGAGACTTCGATGTCTGTCCGTCTGTCCGTCTATTCGTCTGTCCATCTGTCTCCAGGCTGTAACTCAAGAACGGTAAAAGCTAGAGAGTTGAAATTTTTAACAGATTATGTATTTCTGTTGCCGCTATAACAATAAATACTAAAAACAAAATAAATTACATATTTAAGGGGGGCTCCCATACAACAAACGTGATTTTTCAATCATTTTTTGCTCGGTATCAATGATGACAATAAGTAGGCACTTGACATTTTCACAAAAGCCTTAGTTATATGTGTACTTTAATAATAATATTTAAATAAAATAAAAATTTAAGGGAGGTTCCCATACAAAAAACACAATTTTTGGCCTATTTTTTGACCGACTTCCAAAAAGGAGGAGGTAATATGTTCGGCTGTATGTATCTTTTTTTTTTTTGTGTGTTCAACGATTACTCAGCCGTTTGTGGTCCGATTTTAAAATTATTTTTGTGTTATATAGAGTTTAACTCGAATTTGGTACCATGTTCACAAAAGTGGTGATCTGATGATGGGATCCTTGAGGAATCGAGGGGACTCCTTGAAATTTGTATGGAAACATATAGTGATTTCAATTTTTTCTGAAGCGTTCGAGGTAAATGCTACCAAAAAGAAAGATTTCGCACCAGGTTATACCCTGGATCCGAAGGTACCGAACAGAACTTTTGAATGCTTATAGGTACAGGTTCGGGGATTTCGGTGTTGTTTAAACAACTGAAAGCATAAGCTAATACATCAATTTGATTAATCATCATCATCACAACCATAATTATACCATGAGTCATCACACTATGACCCAATTATTGGTACTTTTCGTGATATTTTGCATCGAAGCAGATGTTTTTGGTGATGATTTCACTGTTTGTAGACCGATTTTCAAAATTCTCATGTTGTTGTATAGGATGTAATCTTAATTTTGTATAACAATTACGAAAGTGGTGAGCTGATGATGGGATCTATGAGCAATCGAGGGAAATCCTTGAAATTTATCAAAACACTCATAGTGGTTAAAATGTTGTTTCTAGTAAGTTAAACATATGTTACGAATAAGAGAAATTTCATACGAAGGTGTCTCTTGGTGCAAAGGCACTAAACATAACTCTTGAACCTTTGAAGATAAAATTTTGGAAATTGCAGCATCGCTTAGATAACTGCAAGCATTTACCACAATTTTGCTTACAGTAACATAATGTGAATAGTTAACATTCGTATTGAGGTTTTACGCATAAAGCCTAATTTTATAGATACTTAACTAAAAAGAGTGAAATTATTATTTTTTAACAAAAAATTTAAACCGACTTCCAAGGTAAAAACAATAGTAATATGAACTAAAAAGTATTAAATAACTCTTACTCGCACGCCTTTTTCAGAATTCGTCTAAATATCAACTATTTCTGTACCTACATATACTACAGTCTTCATTACTTTGAAGTCGGTACCAGTCCCAAAAGTTTCAGAATTCAGATATTCTGACATTACTGAACTCACGATTAAATTAGCTGGTACCGACTTCAAAATAATGAAGACTGTAGTATATGTACAGAAATAGTTGATATTTAGACGAATTCTGAAAAAGGCGTGCTATTAAAGAGTAAGAGTTATTTAATACTTTGTAGTTCATATTACTATTGATTTTACCTTGGAAGTCGGTTTTAATTTTTTGTTAAAAAATAATAATGCTCTATAACGGTACGGAACCCTTCGTGCGCGAGTCAGACTCGCACTTGGCCGATTGTTTTCTATTCGAAACTACGAGTCTTCTCATGAAATGTTAAACCAAACAAGAACCTTTGTCTGACGTATAGAAGAATACTATTTTGCAGTTTCATAGGAATCAGGCTAGACGAAATTTAATGTTATTGAAGAAAAAAATCTGCAATAACATTGCATCAAAATAGTATGTGTAGTAGTATATTCCTTTCCCTTTGGCAAGTACGTGATCGGGCCGTGCCTTTATCAACAGATCGTTGACAGTTAATGTTGTGTGATCGTTATCAGGAAACAACACAGTTCTTCGCGGAAAGTGATTGTTTCGAATAAAAGTAAAAGTTTGCTAAACAACTTTGTCTATATTCCGCAACATGATCAGATTTTTCTAAACATACACAATAATTATGCAAAATGTGCTCTACATTTTCATATTACATAACTTTAGTATAAATGGGTTTTTCTGAAGGTGACGTAAATTTTTTGCTCTGTTAATCCAGTCGTAACTTGTTAAGTTAATAAGTTAGGAAAATATTATTTTGGCTTCTATCCATACTAATATCATAAATTCGAAAGTGTGTCTGTCTGTCTGTCTGTCTGGTACTTCTTCACGCCCAAGCCGCTGAACCGATTTTGCTGAAATTTGGTAGTATTTTGGAGCAACGGAGTTGCGGGCGTCATCTAGTTCCTTATAAATCTTAAGAAGTCATGATTAGTGCCGAGAAAATCGACAGCAATAACGTAACAACGAACTTTTTTTTAACTATATAGTAATTACTGGCAACATAGTCAGCCGATGTTGAACACTTTTGAAAATGGAACACAATTAAAATTCACCTCGTATCTAATCGTGAGTCATTACAAATTGTTGTAGAGTACCAACGACCTAATGCAGCCAGCCTTGCAGCCTAAACAGTAGTACACACGCGCGTTAGGCAACAGTAATTTGTTAAATTATACAATACCTGTTACGCAAATTGATTACAAAACGCTAATAACCTACTCATTAACACGAGAACTTATGCTTCTTATTCTGAAGTAAAGGATAGAGCAACATTAATATCAGGGACTGAAGATGAAAATGTACTCAGCGTTTATGATAACAAAAAATTAAAACCGACTTCCAAGGTAAAAACAATAATTAATAGCATCCTTATAATATGAACTAAAAAGTATTAAATAATTTTTCCTATCTAATATGTAGTGCCTTTTCCCGAATTCGGCTAAACCTCAACTATTTCTGTACTCAATCTTCATCATTTTGTAGTCGGTACCAGATATAGCTGAATCTTTATTTCTTTGACAGAAAATTTGAAACTTTGGAACTGGCACCGACTTTAATTTTTTGTTAAAAATAATAATTTCAGTTACCTAGTAGGTAAACTGTTAGTGCCAATTCAAATTGTATAAAAAAATACTTTCATATTGTCTTCACTAGATGTCACTGAGGCGCTCCTGGGTCGCGCTATCGCTCGAATGAATTCCTACATTCCCACTGGATTCATCCAGTGGGAGCCGGGCAATCTTGCCGACAGGTCTCCGCAGCTGGCCTTGTGAGGTGGCCAAGTCCACGACTCTGATGACTCCATCCTTCCCAGGTAGGAGGCGTGTGACTCTGCAAAATGCTCGCAGCGCGGCATGCCGCATGCCCTGACATTCCGGTTAAAACTTGAATACGATGTTTACGCACGCGCCGCGCGACGCCGTTGCCTCTGCGGCGCCGACCGCCGTGTATATTAAACAGCCTATAATAATTGGTGTTGTTATGTACATAATTATTATTATTGTATCCATACCTATGCCTTGTACTATTAACTATTTTGTGCCATGAGACATTGGTGACCTTAACACGACGTGGTAATGATGATGATGATGATGACGATAATGATAATGATGAATTTGAATTGCATGGTAGCATATGCTTTCTGTTCTTAAAACAACGCCGAAACTCCCAAACGTGTATCTATAAAGAGTCAGGAGTTCTCTCAGCATCTTCGAAACCATGGTATACCTTGACCCAATATTTGACTTTTTGGTAGCATATTCTTAGTACACTTCACATAAAACCAAAATCACCATATGTTTCCATATAAATTTCGAGGAGTTCCCTCGATTACTCCTGGATCCCATCATCAGGTCACCACTTTTGTGAACATGGTACCAAATTGGAGTGCAACCTAATACAACAAAACAAAAATTTCGAAAATCGGTTCACAAACGGCGGAGTAATCGTTGAACATACAAAAATAAAAAATAAAAAATATCCACAGCCGAACATAATATAACCTCCTCGTTTTTTGGAATTCGGTTAAAAAGCGCTCTGCTCTACGAGTCATCGTGGTCTAGTGATTTTGAGCTTCGCTGTCGACTCAGAGGTCGGAGGTTCGATTATCGCGTCAAAAAATCTTATTTATTATACGGACGATACAGGCAGATTGTTTAATAAGCAAAATCATGTACTCATTTAAAAAACTGTGCCTGATCAATATCATCTTTTCTGGATTACGAAGAAGGAAGGATTATTCGTGTGTACTGCACACGTACTGAAGCACTATACAAATAATACATAATCAGCTGGCTTGATTTGGATGAACCGGCGTGGGAGACATCATTTATCATGGCCTCCTTTTAATAAATACAAAAGATAGCGATGACTTATCCAACCGTTAGCCGTAAAGATGGGTTATAGATATAAATGTAACCTTCAATTCAACAAAACTAAGGGCCTGTTTCACCGCTTCCTGATAAAGCTATCCACCACTTGACTTGACAGATGGAGTATGGAGAATTTGTCAAATAAGCCTATCTGGCACCTTATCAGGAAGCTGATCGTTGAGCAGCTCTACATGAGACGCTACGAGAAACGACGCATATTGCAGATCCTCATTTACTATTATTATTAAACAAGGTTTTTCTGAGGTTGTCACAGCCTTCCTTACGTTTTTAACTCAATAAAATTCGTTTTTATGTCTTGATAAGTGGGATCAATAACCTCTCAGTGCTGGTAATGCGCACGTACGCAGCAGTCATCGGACCATCACGCTCAATTTCTAATATTATATTATCTAATTCAATTAACACGCTACCATTATAATCTTCCATTAGATGGGTATTTTTTAATTGAGAAAATATGATAATATACGAGTCTCAAAGCATTTTATACTAAGCAATATTAAAGTCATGAGGAAAATGTAAGTATCACTATAATTAGTGATATATCAATATCACCAATATTCATGTAGGTAACGTGAAGTGAAAAAGGGTAGAAACAGCAACGAAATAACCCATTAAGAGCCCGGGCTACCCTCGAAATTCTCATACATACGTAATACCAAAATCATTTTCTCATACGAAAAATTTAACATGCTTGAGTTATTTCTCAGCTTAAAATAGTAATTACCAGCTAGGTTCCTGTACAAAACTTAACTTCAAAATATTTGAACACTAAAAAAAATTTTTTTTTTTGTGTATAAATTTTTTTACTGAATTTACTACTAAATATTTAAACACTAAAAAATATAGTAAAACACTAAAAAATATATAAATAAATAGTAAATTTACTACAAAATATTTAAATACTAAAAATATTTTTTAGAGTATAAATATTTTGTAGTAAATTTACTATTTATTTATATATTTTTTAGTGTTTTACTCTATTTTTTAGTGTTTAAATATTTAGTAGTAAATTCAGTAAATTAACTAGTACTTACCTTGCAGAAGATTTGAAAATATGGAAATATTACCCTGGCCCTTCAAATATTACATAATATACAACGTAACAATAGTAATGCAAGCTTAGAGCAAAATAAGAGAAAAATATTATACTTAAAAAGAACTTGAAATGCTTAGGATTTTTTTCAGTTAAGTGAGAGCAATCTGGTTAAAATTTAAATTAGCTCCGCCTTGCTAGCTGGTTTAATCAGGGTTCATATAAAATGTATTTTTTTCCTAAAATTTTGAGATGGAAATACCTAAAAAGTTCTGTACCACAAAATGCATTAATGTTAAAAAAAGCTTTTCTTATTTTGAATTTATATAAGGATACTTATCTTTTAAATACTTTAAATATATAATTGATGAAATATGTATAAAAGAATCCCAAACATTTTACATTTTCATAAGCAGAATATTAAGTAGCTAGTTGATAGTCCTAGTTTGCTGCTATAGTAAAACTATAGCAAAAGAAAATGACGTCATATTTTTTAAGATACAGCGGCCATGTTTGTTTACTAATCTTGTAAGAATGGAGGATATGACGTAACGCGCATTGTTAAAATAATTGTTACTTTCTCCTGTGTGCAACACCGCCTCCGTGTGGACGACGAACTTTGTTCTTAAATCTTAGGGGAGGTCAGCTCTAAGTGGCCACCTTAACTTTCAATTTGAAAAAAAGACGAAATATTATATATTTAAAAATAAAAAATGTGCTACCAGATAGTGCATTTATTATATTTCTGCTATGTATGATTCATATTGATCTAAATCTTAAAATTAGCTCATGATTCACATATTACGACAACCTGTCAAAAAACCGCTTTGCCCGAGGGCCCGCCTAAAGCGGCCATAGGGGTAAGGGCAACGTGGCAAGCCCAAATGTTCACACGAAATGGTATTTTTTTCTAATACATAAATATATTTTTTGATAAAATGAATGCTAAAAATGTTCGAAAATAGGTATTTATTAAAAACAATTCTGTAAACTGGCTCTTTTATCGCTTATGCCCGGTTTCTGAGGTTTCTTGACAGGAGTTTATCTTCCAACAATCACAACATTTTTTTATAAAAAAATAATCAACTCTTCTAAAATAAAAATAGTTAAAATATATCAATAAAACTTTGTTTTATCGATATATTCCTGTTTTTAAATGTCACCTTAAAGTATGACCATGTTTGTGTTTTCTACTAATTTGAATGAACCCCAATTTTCTTGAAAATCTTTAATAGCTCGTGCCATCGTAGTCTCTTCTCATGACCCCTGGATAGTTTTCTTTTGATAGTTTGTTCACCATGTAAAAATAGTTTTAAGTAATTATCATATAAAACTATGGCCTACTGGCCGCTTTGCCCGGTCCGCTTTGCCCTTTGGCAACCGTGCTGTTTTAAACATAATTTTCTTTCGCATTTTTTATCATACTCCAGAATAAAAACATCATAGATAAAGCTAAATAGATAAGCAACGACACCGGAAAAATAGAAGCATTCAAATATACAAGAAAATAATTAAAACAGGAAGAATTTACCTTGCATTTTTTTAATAAAACGTGCAATTCCAATATTTTTGGCGCTACAAGCTCGCGCCTTCCCCAACCGCTACCGCATCATGGAGCGGGGCTGGGCGGGATGTTCACTATGCGCCAGAGTAGCAACGTTGCTCTGCCTTTATAAATAACCGAAATATTAAGGGTGGCCGCTTTGCCTCCTATGGCCGCTTTGAGCTGGGCTCCCCTAATCATCATTCATCACGCTTGTGACTTATTTGTTTATTAGCAAGTTTTTCAGCGATAATAAAGTGTAATTACCGGTTACCAATAATACCATATTTCTTTCACACGTATATTTTAAGCTTCGCAGTTTAATTATATTTTTAATATTCAAGTTTCCTTAACATTTTGGGGTGCACATAATATTTGTACATGACCTACAATCTAAAGTCCAGACAGGTCATAAATTATTGCAATATGATTAATGTAAGCGAACATTACTGATTAAGCTAATTTCCAACCCTGATAAAGTTGAACTCAATTAAATTCCTTACAAAAATAAATAAAAATTTAAAAGGTTCATAAGTTAAGCAGAATTTTCGTACATAATTCCATTATGTTGCAAGTTTCAAAGTGAGTGAACTCCACGACGGGTTTGTCGGGTGACGCAAGAGGCTGAGGCGTGTCGAGTAAAAGTATACTGTATTTCAGGTCCATATGCTTTCTTTACCCTATAGATTGACCCATATGCATGTCTTTATGCAAACGTCTGGAACATTCCTCACTCCTTTCAATCCAGCTTAAAATATGCGCATAATATATAGCGTCGTTCTTTTATTAAAATGTTTTAAGAGTTTCAACTTAAAATTTACCTGTATTATGGACGCAATGGTTAATAATTTAATGTTTACAAAAGATGCTTTAACAATCGTAGAAGATACTTGCTTTTTCATGAATTTCTTATATTTAGAGAGTAAATCGAGTGAAATGATGTTCACTAAAACTTTAAGTGTTACGTTTGAAAGTTATTTTGATTTACTTTTATGGCATACAAATGACGAATCGAGCGCGACTAAAATGTACTGATTTTCACTTTACTATTGTGAATTAATGTGGCTAAAATTATTTCAGAGGTACGACTCTTGCTCAATACGTGTAAATAATATAAAATAGAGTGCTTTTTTTTCCCACCACCAGGATCACCAGAATTAAGAAAAAATAGAGTGCTGTAAAAGAAAAAAAAAAAACCGGCCAAGTGCATGTCGAGCCACGCGCAATATAGGGTTCCGTAGTACCGCAATTTTTTTTTAATTTGTGTATGGTCAATGAATGTACATAATTATTTTATAACGTGTTTTACACTACTAACAACATCATCTCAGTTGCTTTTAAAGGAATTGGAACGAAAAGTCCCTTTATACTTCGCCGAAAAATTTTTTTTTAGTTGATCGACTATTACTCAATAACTTATGAAGTCTTCTTATCCGTGATAGTTTTCCTTTTAAATTCACCATATTTCCTACTTCCGTGAATTTTTTCAGATTTCCAGAAACTACCGTTTAGCTGGTAGAAGTGGGGGACACTGGACTCTATCGATTTTTTCCACTCTAAAACTTAATATTTCACAAGCGGATCCCTAAATCGGAAAATGATCTATGAATACTCATAATATTTTTAAAAAACCTATTCAACGACACCCCATACGATGGGGTGGGCGCGAAAAAAAAATCAACCCCGCTTGATGTGTAGGGGAGGTACCATTAAAAAAAATATTTATTTAATATTTTATGTACCATTTTGTTGGCATCATTAATATGTGCATTCATGCCAAATTACAGCTTTGTAGGTCCTATAGTCTCTGAGAAAAACCGCGGACAGACAGACAGACAGACAGACGGACAGACGGACGGACAGACCGAAATTATAAGGGTTCCTTGTTGACTACGGAACCCTAAAAATAATATCAAAGTGTAAAAAAATTACATTCTTTACTATAAATATGATATGAAATATCTTCGTTATTATTACTAAAGACAATATAGCTAGCATTTAACTTTTTATACTTATCGATAACGAGCCATAACCTTTTTTTTTGTATGTAAATTAACATCGTTAAACATTTTATTAAGGAAGTTACATCATAACATAAACACATTAACATATCTATTAAGAGTAGCTTAGTGCTCTAGATTCAGAATTTTGAAATACTTACGTGAAATCGCAAACCATAATGCAATTGCTAAGAATAATAATAATTATCAATGTATCTACTCAAATTGAACACAAATATATAGATTTGTAGATACATAGTTAAATCCAACCCTTAAATATTACGTATTTGGATACAATATACTATCATAGTGACACTTAGAGCCAGGACACAAAAACACGGCACGACGTCATACGACGTCGTACGGCGCCGTGTCGTGGGAATTCACGACGCGCGTCGTAAAAAACCACGGCACGGCGCCGTACGGCGTCGTACGACGTCGTGCCGTAGAAACTCACGTAGAAATACAAGATGAGTTTCTACGGCACGACGTCGTACGATGCCGTACGGCGCCGTGCCGTGGTTATTTACGACGCGCGTCGTGAATTCCCACGACACGGCGCCGTACGACGTCATACGACGCCGTACGGCGACGTGTCGTGTTTTTGTGTCTCGGCCCTTAGGCCCAATTTCACCAACGTCTGCTAGTGTTAACAGTTTGTCAAATGTCATGTTTTCTCTTACATTCATATAAAAAACGAAAGAGGTAACGTGATCCTAATTCGAGCATTTAATTTAACAGTCGTTGGTGAAATTGAACCTGAATTTATAGAACCTAATCTTATAGAATCTTATGCTATAATAGCACAAGATTCTATAAGACAAGATATCTATGGAATGATGTCATAAGTTTCAATTCTCGAGCCCTCAATAATTACACATCCATTGTCAATCATTTAAGTGGAAGCCTCTATTATAATTCGTAGGAGGCCTCGTTAGAACTTGAATACAATTTTATTGTGCTTACATTGTTAGCACGATTGAAAATTGCGATCGTGACGACTCAATTGTCGCCCCGACACTTTCGAAAACGTAATTCGGTAGAAGCGGCTTAGAGTATTGTTTGCTAATGCTTATTATGCCCCAATGCTCCAGAACCTATGCTAGAATCGTATCCGCAATCATATTCACGTTATAATCTTATAGAGAAAACTGCTACTAGTTCTAGTATTCTTTATAGAGACGCAAAACTGCTTCTAGTTCTCAGTGACCTCTGTTCTTTATTAGAAATTACTGACGACGAAAAAACGTATAATACCCGAAAAAAGACACGGTCTTACTGAATTTCTCCTTTCATTACTGGACAAGAGCTAATTAAAATATTCGCTAAAATCTCGCGCAAAAACTAAAACAACAAAAAGATTTTGATGTTAATAAGCGTAGACAAAGCTAGATAAAGATGACAGGAATAAGGTCAAGTGATGTAGCGCAAAGGAGACAGATTGTTAAGAGAGACAACCCCGAGCTGCGTCTTAAGTTTGACTATCGCCGGGGGCGTTTAGATACAAAGACGGGAATGTAAAGCATCTGAGGTATGTGAAGAGGCACTATAGTGCTCCAAAAATAATAGCGCTATAAAGTGCTGCAAAAATAAACTACGTGAATGAGAGCCCTCGCTTTCAGCGTTTGTTATATTGACTACAGCAGAAAACAAAATAGTTTGTGAAATATTTGGGGACAATGGTTCACGAAAATATTATACAGTCGACTCTGAAATATATTGAAAAGTTTGTTCTGATTTCGTATTTGAATTTGTTAAAACTTTAAAAACTAAAGTTGTTTTTGCCCAAGTTATTTTAAAATAAGCTATGTATTTCGAAGGCTTAATTCGTACTTTTACAGTTTGACCATGTACGGAAATCTCTTCTTAAATGCGATTACTTTGACAATGTTTTAACTTACGTAGTGAATGCGTATAACTTTTAAAATAATGTAATAATAACTTTAATGCGGGGATAATGAATATAATAAATTAGAATTTAAAACGTGCATTGTGAGAGAGCAACCGAGTTACAATAAAGTTTTAAAGACGAGCGTGCAATTTCCATCTTGGTTTAACGACGCCATCAAAGCCGTGGCATGACGAGATATTACAGAGCTATATTTACGTAAGCTATTATAGCTCCGTCTTATGGATCAAATAAATTAAATTTTCACAACATCTTAAAAATGTAAAGTGATTGAATTTGAAAATTTAAAGGGAAGACGCTCCTGAAAATTATTTCTTTTTCTTCTATTGGAAATTGGAGTTGTGGTTTAATTCGAATATTGAATTGCTCTACTAGCTTTTACTGACGTAATTTTTTTAAAACATTATAGTTTCTAATGTTATTTAAATTCAGCTAAGTACTTAAATTAAAATGAAAGCACAAATTAAATCTTCAGCAATTAAACATTTCTAGTTATAACTTACTATTCTTAAATATTTATAAAATTGATTTAGTTGACCTTATGACTATTATGTTAGAACTAAGAGTAGAGTAGAGTTATAATACAATACAGACGAACATATTATAACCTCCTCCTTTTTGGAAGTCATTTAAAAAGAGTCAGCTCAACACGTCGAACCTCAGATTGTCATTTGAAATGTTAGACAAAGTAATGAAGTGTGTGGCGTGGCATGGCGGTGCAAACTCTCGAAAGTGTGTTTTCACTTGAATGGTATGTCGCATGAGCCGGGTGAAAGTATCCACTCGGACAGAACGATTAGTACAATCACGAACGTTATATTTGTTTCAATTATCAAAAAGTCGACAGAAATCAAACCGAACATTCTGGGGACTGATCTTCCTCGAATTAAGGACAGAGGCACGAGCTGCGAATATATTATAGACATATTATTATAGATAATAATATGAATATGGTGAAATAGGCATTCTAAATTCACATGTACCTAGTTGATGCCTAGTTGCAGATCAAACGACAGTACTATGGCACCTTAGCACTTTTGTATGGATCAGTTAATTTTATCAAGAAAAAGTAAATAATGAATAATTTCATTATCCGTAGCACTCATATTTTTAACTATTTCTATTCTATTTTTTCTAACGATGCTTCAATAAGCTTCAGTAAGCTCAATCCACTTCTATGACATCGTCAATTCTCTTTTTATTCTTTCAAAGTAAAACTGGGGAAAATCTCAATTCTAGACGAAACCAGATCAATGTCAAAAGTCAAAACTACATCCTGTACTACAACCAACTTCATTGGATGCTTAATGCTTATAAGAAAGTACTTACGAGTTACGGTAAAAGAAATAGTTTGTATACGGTAAATATCGCATGCACGAATATAATCTGATTTCGATGTGTCCGTTACGCGTGCACTGACCTACACTACGCGGATCTGCGGGAAATTACTATTTACTTATCGATACAGCTACGTCGTTACTCCTATGTACCGTTGCGCTTGCGTCGCTAAATTTGTGCATTCGCCAACCTAGATCGCAAACATGCCATTAAGGCTGTCACAGACAGAGCAGGTAATGTAAAGATGTATATTATAGCACGATACATCTCGATACATCTTTTTATAGAAATCGTACACAACAGCTATAATGTAAAAATATACATTATAGCTGTTGTGTGTGGTCTCCTCACGATTTCTATAGAAATATGTATCGAGATATATCGTGCTATAATATACATCTTTACATTACCTGCTCTGTCTGTGACAGCCTTTACTGCGATTCGCGCTATATCTTCATGAATATCACAGACTTTACCAGCGTTTATTATTGTCATCAGTTTTCAGTTTATATTCAATTACGTAATAATTGAATATAAACTGAAGCTTTTATTGTCTCTTACAATATTTTTATGATTTCATAAAAATGGGAATGTTGTGACTTGAACGTTATATACAACTGGAGCAAATATAGAGCAAATGAATGTTTTCAAGCTAAGCTTTTTATATTCTGGAGGATAATAGTTTTTAAACTAAAGGATCTACATTCTACAGTGTTTAAACATTTCAAAACTATCAAGGATTATTGCCGTTGCGTCGTCGCAGAGTTTGCGACATCGATGAGATAATAAATTTGAAGTTGCGAAAGAAAGCGTCGAGAATCCGCTTCGTAGGATTCTGACTCAGAGTCATAGTGTAGTCACACTGCTTAGCTTAGCATAATAACTATCTCCGTTGCAAAAGGATTGCTGCAGACTTGTTGAGGTGAATTATTACGAAGTTTTAGTTAAATAATTATTATATTATTAAGTAGGGTAAGATGTTACTTAACAGAGAATATAACATAATGTTTCAATATAAATATTATGTAGTTTCCTGAGTTTTATAATCGCGTTTAAAGTTGCGCTTGAAGGCATAAATGCAAGTTTTTTTGTCAATATAAAGGTACGTGTATAAATTTAGGTACGTGTACACAGATGTCACTTGTTATTCCCGTATGTTTTATTATTTATTTTAAGACATGACACAACATATAAAATTATCAGAAATCCATTTCTTTTAAAATCAGAGATCACCACGAAATCAATTAAGCGTGCAATCATGGTCCAACTTCCAAGCATGTACCGGTACGAGATGTAACCCTGTTAGTTCCGCGGTGCCGAAGACCACAGTAACGGGGCAGTGTCCGCAACCGGCTTGCGGAATAACTCACAGATTTACGGAAATACAATGGATAATAAATTAATAACCATAAAAGGTTTATTCGCAAGAATATTGGTCAATGTACCCACTGTGTTGGACAAAATATCTATTGCAGTAATAAGTGGCATACTTAATTACTTATTCTTATTGCATATTATAATTATTATTGTAATGCAAGCGCAATCAAACTAAAAGTTTTCAAAAAAGTAATTTTTCATTATACTGATTACTGACAGAATATTATGATTATCATGGGCGTAGCGAGGTATGGGCAGCAAGGGCAGTAGTAGAAGAGTGATTGGTCGTTAATGCTCACGAGTTTCATACCTAAACGTGGAGCAGAGAGAGTTGCAGGGTGAGAGCGGAGGCATTAATCCCAGTTCCTTCGGTCATATTAAATTGTTAAAAACCACGAATTCAAAGTTTAAGATTTTCTTAATCTAACCCCCCCCCCCATCCCCCAAGACCTATGCCCCCCTCCCCCCCTATATAGAATCCTGGCTACGCCCATGATGATTATGATCGTTTTATAATATAATCGCAAAAGTATGGGTAGGTAACATGTGCAAATGCACTCTACCTAATTTAAATAAAAATTAGATGTTTGCAATTCGCATTAAGAAAATTAGAAATATCATAGCTAGGTTTACTGCTAAGTTGTTCAGTAAAATGACATTGAAGCACTTAATAAAGTTCGCGCTCGATCGCGCAGGTGATATTATTCATTTATTTTATACTCGGAACTTTGAAGTGCGGTATACAAACTAGTCGGTATACCGCACTGCAGGGTTAATTAACATTTTTGCTTTAGAGTGTACACACAATCAATTACGCTGTTCCGTAGCTCTCCAGCCTCCCACCAAACATTTTATTAAGAGAACTCCATTTTTATAAAATAACAGACTTTTTCGTATGTCCAAATTTTTTAATTGGTTTTATTCATTTTTAATAACAATATTATGTTCACAGAAGAATACAAAAAAAATGATTGCAGGTTGTAACAGCCATATAATTTACAAATATAAGCTGCATAATCCATTTCCCCCTTTGAGCAATATGTGGTTTTCAGTTTAGATTTACACTCGCATTTATATGTGAAGACTAGTATGCTACACGATGCCCTGATCATAGCTTCTTACATTTACTGATGTATTCAAACCGTCTTTCTGAGTGTCGACCGGTATAACAGAGATGTACTGAAATATTCATCGTTCCTTTAAATTTATACATTCCTCTATGTCTAGGAAATCACATGGGATTCACGAAGGACCGCCGAAATAAATAAATCAGAAGTTTCCTGTCCCTCATAAAATTCCAGTAATTGGAAAAAGGCTCTACCGAGTGCCTATAATCATGAAATAAATTTGGGCAGTAAATAATTAATAGGACGTTCAAAGCCGATTAGGTATAAAAATATTGCATTTTTTTAAACTGGATTTGTACTTCTGTGGGCATTATTAATCTAGGTCGGTACTAGCTTAGTGACTAGTCAGTAGACATAATACTTGCTCTATTACTATCACCCAATATGAATCACTAGGTATCGCGCGCGAGCAGCCTCACTCGTCAGAGAGTGAGTAAGGGGTCGGACCCCTTAAGAGCAGGGGGGATCCGTGTCCCCACGTCAGATGAAAATAGCTTATTTTCGTAGCTCTCCCCAATATTGCCCGATTAGAATGTCACACGTGTGACTTTAGGGGAGGGGGCCAGGCTTCCTCATTGTTTATCTCCAAACCAACTAGCAACAGACTAGTTATAGCCACGATTAAACTACCATGGTCTTAACCAGACCAGTAGCTTAGACCCTTTCGAAAAAAAAAATAATCACTAGGTTCTAAAGTAAAGTTTTTGCTTAGTTACTTTCGAATTTTGTTCGTCGGTCACAGACTAGTGGTCACCGGAGATGCTATGAAAGGCTGTGAGTGTGACACAAAGCTAACAATAGCATTGCCAACCGTTGCGTCGATGGTCCGACAAGTGCGTGTTGAAAATCGTTAAACTGAGTTGGGCAAACAGGATAATCCATTAAATAGTTTATTCAAGTTATTTAAAGAAATACGCTTTAAGCACAATTTCGTTGTTTGTTGTTGTTGTGATTTGTTATACTTAAATACCTCTAGAATCCATTATAATTATTGTATTCACACGTCAATAATATAATAATATGTAACCTACGAATAACAACCAAAAATTAAGTTTATTTAACAGATTTTACTCTGCCACGAGCAAATTAAGGAACTGATTTCTGCTTTTTTAAATGCATAATATATGCACTTTGTGTGAAATAAAACTCTCGTAATCGGATGGTTAAAAAGTATTTCCTTTATCAGTACTTTAAATTGTTTTACATTGTCCTAAGATTTTCAAACTACGAACGATCCCTTCGTCACGTCGCTAGTCTTTACAGAAACGAAATTCGTCCAGCAATTGGTAGAAATTCAGTGATTCATTCAGATGCGTATTTCACGTTCGGGTCAGTGGAACACGGAACAGGGGGAACGGGTTCCCAGGCAACTGGTTACCAAGGCACGATGTATTAGCCGCTAATATCGGTACAGTTTCTCCAGAAAAGTTTCACCGTTGGGTCTAAATTTCGCAAGATTTGATCATCTGATTTCGAATTTTACGAGGATGCAAGGAAAGCGTTAATGAATTTGTGAAAGTATAAAGTTTTATTACGTAGATATTACAAAGCACTTTGATATAAAACCGCTGAGTTATGTGTTATAGGTACCTACTAAATTAGTTCATTTTATATTGAGTACCCACGGTAAGTACCTACCATACATAAACAGCGGCGTAAGGCGTTAGTATTTGCGACTAAAATTTGAAAATTTCAGTATGTGTCTACCAATATAATATTATATGAATGAATTTGTTCAGTCAGACTGAACAAATAGTTCAGTCTGACTGAACAAATTCATGATAATATTTCATATTTCAATTCACAAGATTCCAGCTAAATTCAGATTAAAAATTTATTAATATATACTTTATGGCTGCCGCAATAATATGCCGCATCTGTTATGAACACGCTATCGCTAATTTAACCATAGACATAATATCGAATTTAACATCAAAAATTTTAATATTTTCCGCTGAAAATAATACTCGCAATAATTTATCCTTTACAATACACGATATCAGATATGATGAAAAAATATAATTAACGTAATCGCTCCTACATACCGAACTATTTGACAAATCAAATCACACCAAAAACATTTCTTGTAAAATGTTGCCGAGACGACCACATAAGGTTTACCCTGTGAAAAAGATTTCATAAGATCTTATGTAGAGCCAAGCTTCTGAATCTACACGGCCTAACTCTACTGACCCTAACTTAAACAAATTCTACATACCAGTAAATATATATGTTGTACCTATACCATAATCGATAATATGATTTGGCGACCAGTTTTTCGGAGACATCCTTCATAGAGGGCTTTTGCGTCAGGCCCCCACGGACCCAAGGTTTCAACAGCAAAAGGCAGAAATATGAAGTCTTCGCCCGCCAATAAAGGCACACTTTTGGACAATAACATCTTCAGCGTTTCAGCCGGTTTGCGTATAGGTGCCGAAATCACCGCAGCCCATCGCTGTCATTGCGGCACCACAGTGGACCGCCAGGGGCACCACGGACTGTCTTGCCGCCGGAGTGCCGGCCGCCAGTCCCGCCATGCCTCCATAAATGACGTCATCCGCAGGGCTCTTGCTTTCGTCAACGTGCCGGCTACACTCGAGCCGAACGGTATCGCGCGTGACGATGGCAGGAGACCTGATGGAATGACGCTCATTCTATGGAGCCGGGGCAGGCCTTTGATTTGGGACGCCACCTGCGTGGACACGCTGGCGGCGTCGCACTTGACGGCCACCTCGAAAAAGGCGAGCGGCCGCCGCTCACGCGGAGACCAGCAAGAGGCGGAAATATGAGTGTCTGGGCTAAAACTTCATATTTCTGCCTTTTGCTGTTGAAACCTTGGGTCCGTGGGGGCCTGACGCAAAAGCCCTCTATAAAGATGTCTCCAAAAGACTGGTCGCCAAATCAAAAGACCCCAGGGCTGGCGCTTAACTCGGCCAACGTATTAGATTGGCCATTCAGCGAGGTAATGCCGCCAGCCTAATTGGTACTTTGCCCGCAGCCTCCGATTTAGATTTAATTTTTTACTTATAAATAGTGTTTATATATTAATTAATTAATATATAGTTTTATATAAATATTGTTATAAAATAAAATAAATCGATAATATTATGTTGCCGATATTTCAGGACTTTGGAAAGCAATTAGAAAGGCAAAATGCAACCTTCACTAACTCGGAATACTCAAGTTCAATGCTCCGTTTCCAATGAAGATAATGTCTGACAATGTGGCCATTAATTAAACCTAGCGTGGGATTCCGTCCGCATTTACCAATACACAATCGATAAACAAAAACGATGCACTTCCCGCGTTTGTCTGAGACTAGTGTAAGTAGGAATCTAGACGTTAGTACATTTTCTAACTATAAAAAAAGTAACAAAAGAAATTATACATTAAATACTTTCAACCGTCTATAATAGTAAGTGTGTTAACAAGTGTCAGATGGTTAGAGTTTGGGACAATTGTTTTTTTGGGAAAATTATGAGTTTCTAAAACATGACAATTGACATTGCGACAAAAACGTATCTATAATAAGCATCATTATTATTATTTAGGAACTTAGATCAGAGATGCCACACAAAATTTTTTTTAAAGAAAGTACACAAATAAAATGAAAATATTGTGTTAGTTACCGGCTTTTTATTACTGGGTCGGTTTATTTTCTTATGTTTACGGTATGTTTTCTTTTTAACCGACTTCCAAAAAAAGGAGGAGGTTGTATGTTCGGCTGTGGATATTTTTTGTTTATTTTTTTTTATTTTTATTTGTGTATGTTCAACGATTACTCCGCCGTTTGTGAACCGATTTTCAAATTTTTTCTTTTGTTGTATAGGGTTCAACTCCAATTTGGTACCATGTTCACAAAAGTGGTGACCTGATGATGGGATCCATGAGTAATCGAGGGAACTCCTCAAAATTTATATGGAAACATATAGTGATTTTGATTTTATGTGAAGGATCCTAGGCATATGCTACCAAAAAGTAAGATTTTACACCAAGGCATGCTATGGTTCCGAAGATACTAAGAGAACTCCGGATTCCTTATAGATACACGTTTGGGACTTTCGGCGATGTTTTAAGAACTGAAAACATATGCTACTATGCAAATTACAGTCATCATCATCATCATAATTATCAGTACCATCACACGATGCATCGTTATGAGTTACGACCCTATTATTGGTACTTTTCAAAGTATTTTCGATCGAGACTCGAGTTTGTCGAGTGATTTTGAAAATTGTATCAATGTTGATTGTTGTTACAAAGCAAATGATTTAAACTTGTTGTTGTGGTTACCAAGTTGGTAATTTGATCTAGGAAACTCCTTGATTGGGACAAAATATATAGTTATATTATTGTAGCCTACGAATAATAAAAACTAAGGAAGAGTAACTCCGTCAAAAAACATGCTCCAAAATACTTGTCAAAAAAGTGTACCTTAGGTTCACTTTTCATACATTTGCAATATTTAGGTGACCTTGAGCGGTATAAAGGCTGACGTTGCATGACAGTTCGAATGGAACCAAATTTTAAACTGTATTAGTATGGGAGTTACGTTTCCTTAGGTTTTATTATTCGTAGATTGTAGCTTAAAGTAGTTAAAGCAGCGGTCCCCAACCTTTTTTTCATGCGGGCCGCAAACATGTTTTGGCTTGGTGTCGCGGGCCGCAATAAAAAATTTTTACGACTATCACGTTATTTTGCCGGTGGGCGTGTATTTTAAAATCGTTTAACATCACGCGGGCCACAAATAAAGTCCCGGCGGGCCGCATGAGCGGAGTTAAAGCATAATATTTTGTTATGTTGAGCTGATGAGTTTACATGCGGAAGTTTATTAGGCTGAACTACGCCGGCGTAGCTTCCGCCGCAAATGTCAAACGCATACAAAATACGACATAATAGTGTGTCACCCCTCGCGTTCGGCCCGTATTTTGTATGCAATTTAAACGCGGTGGAATTTACGCCGGCGTAATTCAGCCCAGTGTGTTTAGACCCATACAACGAAAGTCACTGAACCAGAACTCTAGAGCCTTCAGAGATAGGCGTTTGAACATTTCAGCATTGCTTGATGAACTCGTGTAAGTACTCACATACGGTTTTGCTGGGTCGAGCAATCACGTAGAGTAAAAACCACGGCTCGGGCTTTCGTCCACACATTCAGCATTGCTCGATAGTTTTACTCCAGTTATAATGAAATTAGCTACGAATAATAAAAACTAGTGTCAAAAAATTTGTCAAGCCGGCTCGATTCGAGCCTTCAAACTGGCTCGATGCGAGCCTTCGAGCTGTGAGTTTTGCGGTCCACACAGTGGTTTTTGCTCGACGTCGAGTAAAACTATCGAGCAAAACTGTGTGTGAGTACTTAGCACAGGGATATAATATTCTTAGAGTTCTTTAAGAAATTCTAAAGTGGTAGTGGACTCAGATAATAAGTTTTCATATGAAAGTTAGGGGGTTTCATCGTTGTTTTAAGAACTGAAAGTATGCTATTATGCAAATTCTATTCATGATAATTCAGTAATAGTATTATAGTAAATAAGTAATAAATAACGACGTGTTATAGTAGCCATTTCATGACAGGTCTGTATATGTATATTTATAGTAGGGTATGGCTCATGGCTTTTGAGACATAGCATAAAACTTTTTTGAAAACTTCCTGAGTATAGTAGTTGTGATAGTTTCATACCTAAATCTTATATTATATCTACAACTGACAGCTTATATTTACCGATAAATAACTAAAAAGAGTGAAATTATTATTTTTAACAAAAAATTAAAACCGACTTCCAAGGTAAAAACAGTAAGTATTAATATGAACTAAAAAGTATTAAATAATTCTTACTCTTTAATAGTGCCTCTTTCAGAATTCGTCTAAATCTCAACTACTTCTGTACATACTATAGCTTAATTACTTTGAAGTCGGTATCAGTCCCAAAAGTTTCATATATTCTGACATTGACTGATTAACTCACGATTAAATTAGCTGGTACCGACTTCAAAATAATAAAGCTATAGTATGTGGCTATGTGCAGAAGTAGTTGAGATTTAGACGAATTCTGAAAGAGGCACTATTAAAGAGTAAGAATTATTTAATACTTTTTAGTTCATATTAGTACTTACTGTTTTTACTTTGGAAGTCGGTTTTAGTTAAATTGAAATATCAAGCCGCGAGCAAAGCCACAATAGCAAATGAACCCTTTATTTTATCGATACAATGTAACTATTTTTATCTTCAATTTTACAGTGGCACGACTTTTAAAATATGCTGAAACATGTAACACTATTTCTTCGACCTTAATCCCTTATAAAATCAAGGCCGTATTGTAATACCAGTGAATATTTGCCACGCAATAATGTTTTCAACTGAACGTTTGTGGCTTTCAGCGCTATTTTCACTTTTATACAACTTTTAGAATATTTTGTAGGAAAGCTTTTATGACTTTTTATTGGAGTTAAAATAATTTCGTACTATTGTTTAGAGCCTAATTTAGGCCGAGGCATAATAACTTTGATAAATATATTATTTAAAGTAATTCTTTCATAAAATATCTATTTGAACTTTCACACACACCATTGAATTCGAGTTTTAGGATTAAGTTTAGGTAGGGCTATTTATTTAGGTAGGGCTATTTATTAAAATTGGAATATTTGACCGGTTGTGTTGTGGCTTGTGGTTACAGGTAAGTCATGTTGGTCAATTCGTAAATATTATATTCAGTAATAAATGCATACCGAATAATAATATTATGATTCATCTTTACTGCATATAGCTCTTGACTTTGTTTAAATGTTTACAGACTGGTTTGACTTCTATATTATAGGGTAAGTGGGTCTCAAAGTAATCAGAGCTCTCTGACTTTTGGTCAGATAATATGAGTTGCAATTAAAATGCATTACGCGACACCTATAACCTATTGCAATTTATTGCATGCGGCGCGGCGCGTGTGTAGAAAACTTTAGTGAAATAAAACAATTTTTTTATACAACCTGTGTACAGCATGTTTGAACACAAAGAAAGTCACTCATTCTCATTTAAATGGGGGAGCACGCGTTGCGTTGTTTGAATTTTATTTTTAAGAATATTTAACATCACGAGATGAGATTTTCGTCTAAAGAGCTCTCATGTTTATTCCGCGTTTCCTGCATTTATTTTCAAGTGTGTGTTTTACTTTTTGTTTTGTATTTGCGCGGCTTCTGTAGGTTTAATGTATGGAGGTTTTGTAGGTCTAATTTATTAGACATAAGAGTAATTTGCGTTTAAATACGATTAAATAGATAAATCTGAATAAAAATGTTTAGTTTCCTACAACTCTTCGTACAAAATAGGATACTGAAAACTGTGGAGTTAGTGTAGCGTAGTGTATGTAGTCTATACAGTTTAAATACATTTTTTCTACAGTAAAAGGTAGCCCATGTCCTTCTTCAGGACAACTTTTCGGGACCTATTTAAACAAACAAATATCTTCTCTTCATAACATTATTAGGGATTTCGAGATACCCAGAATACCTTCACTCGTACACGAGCAGCTATGCCTTTGATATTAATTTATGAGCTACATTAACCTCAAGGCCCTCTTACGGTACGTATGGGCTATGATGTATTGTGCTGGATCCCTATAAATCGAGACCATATCGTAAATTAGGTGTCCACGAGCCCAGTCTTATGATTAATGACCCAGCATAATAATGCGGTAACAGCCAGAGTGCATAGATTAAGTACGCTTTGACAATAATAAATTTGACATCTAATATTTGTAATTTAATTAATAATTTTTAGTACACTTAAACATATTTTTTCTTTTATTGTCTATTTTCTAAGAAACATTAGATTTTAATCAATGCTCACTCTACATAACTATTATTAATTGTAAGAAAGCTCATAAAATATATAAGTGTGAGATAAGTGGAAAATTCAGTTTTCAATCGCGAAATAAAATTCGGATTCCGGTGGCATAAGTCCACAAAGTTCTTTCACAAAATTAATGTACTCCTAAATATAAAATACCTACGCTCAGTATTTGAAAGTGGAAAGTTTTATATTATGATTTATGTATAATCAACCCATTACTTTGAGTAGGCACTTATAGCAGTTTTATGCGGAAAACACAGACTGCATATAAACAAGAAACTGGAAGTTTGTGAGTTATTACTTGTTAGTCTGCAACCGACGAAGGCGCCGTAAAAAGTCTCTACCTCATCGTAGTTTTAGTATTTTAAAGCATGAAGGTTTTAAAATTTTAATTTTTTCTTTTCCGTAGGTATAAAAAAGTACCTACTAAGTTTTAAGTTTTGTCATGTCAATTTAAAACCTAAAGAAGTGCAAAAAATGTTGCTTATATTTCCTTTTACTTTCGATCCACAAAATACGAAAACAATATCCAAAGCCTGACGTGTAGCTTGAAATGTTGGATGACAAACAAAGTGTTTGCTATTTCGTAGCATGTATTTACTATTTACCAGTTGCCGCTCGTGTCAAAATCCTGTAAGATTTATACTACGTCGATTTCGGTTGTTATTTTACGAGTAGACTTAAAGGTATACGCTGTACGCATCCTTTAGGAACATACCTTTATTAAAAAATATCAATCCATACTAAAATTAAAAATATGTGTCAACCTATACGGCCGCCAATTTTTGCTGATATGACGCAGAAAAATTTTGCGAGAGAAAGAAAATCTACGCTGCTTGTGACGTTGGAGCACCTAAATTGTAGGGAATTTATTTCTCTATGCTATCATAGCGTTGAGAAATATGCCGTTGGAGCACCAAAATGATAGCGTAGAGGCTATCATAGCGTAGAAAAAATCAAACTTATCTCTGTAAATAATACACAATGCGGTTTGTATTATAGCCCCAAACATGGCCCTTTTGACTACTCACATGATGCATTGATCGTTTTATGTGAAACAGTAATACTTACATTTGTGTCACAAAAAAACTTCCTTTGAAAAAACTGTGTACACAGCCCGACTGAGGTTGAAATGTGAACTGTCGAGAAATATCGAATATTACGAGATTTTCCATAGAATACGTAAAAACTCAACGTTGCCACTTCCCGATTTTACCTTCCCTAACACCCAACGATAACAATAAATCGGTATTATTGATGACGTTTAAAATGTGGGGTAGAATTGATGTTTCGAACGATTCATTTGATTTGAAAAAGTTTATAAAGAAAGTTATCTTAAAATACTATAAGAATTAGATGAGGTAAAGGTGAACGCAGATTCTGTCAAATCAATGAAATCTGTCATACTTACTGTTACAGCGACAGTTAAAGTGCACCTTTAAGTGGCGGATTGTATATTTTAAGCTATTTTCTTACCTTTTTTATGTTTAATTGTAAATATATTTTTAGACTATTATTGGAACTCAAATAATTCTAATGCATGCTTGAGCACTTTGTTTTCTTCGTTAGAATCAGTTTTCGAGCATAAGATAAACACAATACTTTTTAAAATAAAAAGGGCGGAGAAAAATAATTGCAAAATCAGCAAAAATTGGCGGCCTCGCCCATACATGATCAAGCCGCTAAACTGATTTTGAAAGAAAGAACTTTGAGTTCCGAAAGAAGACGTAATAGGCATAATATATTCCGGAAAAAATTGATTAGCTACTTTAACATAACTATTGTCTAAGCCAGATTTTTTCAATCGTATATAGACATGCAAAGTATTTGGACAAATTACAATATTTTATTTAAACGTCCGAAGCTTGAAAAATGGTTGAACCTAGAAAAATGAAGCTACGAAAATGTTGGCGGGCACCATAAAATTTGATGAAAAATCTGAAACTCCGCGCACCGCAAATCCCTCACGTAATCCAAAAACATTTTATTTACTAAATCCAGGTTCAAACAAAAGTATAATATCTTGCTGCATACTCAATATTTCAATAGAAAATGTCTTCTTTGTTGAATACTAGCAGTTTTCCATGATAGCGTGCATAATGTAAGTAACATAGCTTTTATCAGTGCCTCTATAAAATAGCAGATATGAGCTTTTATAAGTTAGGTATTTTTAGCGTATTGCTGCCGCATTCAATACAATATATTACTCTGACTACTTCTTGAAACAAGAGTGTATTTAATAACGCAAAGAGACCTTCGGAGGTAAAAATACCTTTAAGTTAACCAAGTTATAAATCAATCATTTTTTCACGAAATGGGTGAGATTTCTTTTCCAATCCATCCAATGAGTACGTCGCAGTTTCTATTTAAATCACTTTTACGCTAACTTGCAAATTTAAAGACATGAGTGGATGAAGTACTTTGAAACTGTCGTTTTTTGGCGTAAATATACAGGCTTTAGAACCGGGAAAATGATTTGAAATAAAAATGTGGATTCTATGTATACTCGTAGCTAGATTTAAGAAAAGTTACAAGGTTTTTAGGGTTCCGTAGCCAAAATGGCAAAAACGGAACCCTTATAGATTCGTCATGTCTGTCTGTCTGTCTGTCTGTCCGTCCGTCCGTATGTCACAGCCACTTTTCTCCGAAACTATAAGAGCTATACTATTGAAACTTGGTGAGTAGATGTAGTCTGTGAACCGCATTAAGATTTTGATACAAAAATGGAAAAATTATTAAAAATTTTAGGGGTCCCCATAGGTACAACTGAAACAAAATTTTTTTTTCTTCTAACCTATGCGTATAGGTTAGAATAAAAAAAAGGTATCTATGGATAGGTCTTCAAAAATCTTCCAAACTCTAACTTCTAAAGTTGGGGCATGATAATTTTTAGAAAAATATATGATGTACATTATTATAAAACTACCAACGAAAATTGGTTTGAACGTGATCTAACAAGTAGTTTTTTTTCTATACGTCATAAATGGTAAACCTTAATTTAACTTTCATTAAATCAACTAAAATATAAAAATAAATCAAAAACCTTTTAATTTTATAGAAATAAACCTTATTGCTGCTGCGGAACCCTTCAAGGGCGAGTCCAACTCGCACTTGGCCGGTTTTTTGTTTCTATGGACGCTTCACACCACGTCAGTCTGACCCCGTGGTAAGTACCTGTAGGACTTGTGTTACGGGTACCAGACAACGGAAATATATTAATACTTTTATATTAACATACATTTAAGATTTTTAATTATACATATTATATTTAATACACATCGAAGACCCAGGAACATTGAAAATTTTTTGTTCCGTAGGCGGGATTCGAACCCGTGAGTCGCCGGCTTGAGCTACCAACTCGCTCACCAACTGAGCTACAGAGGTCGTCAAAAAGGTTTGTTCAAATTATAAGGGAGAAAATGAGTAATTGCTCTTATGTTGTAAAATGTTAGTTACTCACTTTATCCACCAATGGCTTCAATTATTTTCAGACTACCCCGCGTGTATATCATTATGAACTTAACGAACGAACGAACGAACTTAACTTCTAACTCAAAAAAATTTATTCAGATTTTTTTTTTCAAAATATATTCTCTGAACGTCGGGACTATACTGGTGTCTACCACCGGTTCAAAATTCTAGCTATAGGTTTTTAAAAAAATCACAGAGCCAACATTAATTATCAAAATTGAAAAATCTGTTTAGCTTCTTGATTCGCATTGAAATGTGTTATTGAAATTGCACTTCACACTCAGCTGACAGAAACTGAATCGAGGCATCTCTCTAAGGCTCTCGCCTGCTAGAATTTAAAAAATTAAACTCAGTTTAAATTAGGAACACTCTTTTCAAATGCGTTCCAATGAAAAACCTTGAGTTGTGAGTATGTCAACTGTTACCGTCTATTACCTATGATCTGTTTTCGATCTAGTGACAATTAAATCCGAGTACGTACTCATAACGACAGAAATAATAGACACGGCATGGGGGCGTGCAGCGTGGCGCGTGGTCAACAGAAAAGACAAATAGAATACAATCACTATGAGAACAGACACCGGAGTAGACTAGGCCTTACATCTTATAGAATAAATTTCGACACCCGCGTCAATGTTACATTATGCGACGCGGCCTATCCTGAATTTCGGAAGCTTTGTTTTGATCCCTATATTTCTTCGACCAGAAATACTGAAAATGATGTAATCCCATACGGCCCTCCTGAAGAGGGATTAAGTTGGGACTCGGGACACGCTCAAAACTGTCATATTAGGTTAAAGGTATGTTGCTCGTTGTTACAACCATAGAGATATATGGGAATATATGGGCGAGGCCGCCAATTTTTGCCGTTTTTGCAATTATTTTTCTCCGCCCGTTGTATTTTAAAAAGTATTGTGTTTATCTTATGCTCGAAAACTGATTCTAACGAAGAAAACAAAGTACTCAAGCATGCATTAGAATTATTTGAGTTCCAATAATAGTCTAAAAATATATTTACAATTAAACATAAAAAAGGTAAGAAAATAGCTTAAAATATACAATCCGCCGTGGAAGAGGTGCACTTTAACTGTCGCTGTAACTGGTATGACAGATTTGAAGATAAATCTGATATATTATGAATACTTATATAAATGGATATCACCTCATCTAATTCTTATAGTATTTTAAGATAACTTTCTTTATAAACTTTTTGAAATCAAATGAATCGTTAGAAACATCAATTCCATCCCACATTTTAAACGTCATCAATAATACCGATTTATTGTTATCGTTAGGCGTTCCCCGAGACGATTAAACGGTTTGACTCAAACACGTAAATTTTGGTTTGACTCAAACCATTTTGATCGTTTACAAAGCTAGTTTGAACGGTTTGTCAAACATTTACGTGTTTGAAGCTCGTTTGATGAAATTTCATATTTTTGTTGTGTTTGACGCGTCGTTTGATCGTGTTCCGATGCGTTTGATCAAACTTTATACCATTCGTTGGAGTAGGTACATTATTTTTAACCGCGTATGTATGTAATATTTCCAGAACTGCCCAGTTTTCCTATATAATCTTAGTCTATATCAGCATCTGAACAAATTTGCAAAATTTCAAAAGTGTATGTATGTTTTTATGTTTGTGTTCACATATCTCCGGAACTACAAGTCCGATTTAAATATTTTTTGTTGTACTATAATAGGTATTGTTTAACTTGGGAGACTTCTGCAAGTTTCATCAAAATAGGTTTAGTAGTTTTTGAGATAGGGAATTTAATTCTCAATTTCGTACAATTTTTAAGTCGGTTTTATCTTTTAAAAAATAATATTTATTCGTCACAAGACGTGTACTCCACAGCGATTATTGAACCAAACTGCGCAGTTTCGTTTGACAAACCGTTCAAACCGACATCAAACGGTTGCATCAAACACGTAAGGTTTGAATCAAACCATTTGATCGTCTCGGGGGCCCTTTAGGGAAGGTAAAAAGGGAGGTGGCAACGCTGAGTTTTTACGTATTCTATGGAAAATCTCGTAATATCCGCCATTTCTCGACAGTTCACATTTGAACCTCAGTCGGGCTGTGTACACAGTTTTTTCAAAGGAAGGTTTTTTGTGACACAAATGTAAGTATTACTGTTTCACATAAAACTATAAATGCATCATGTGAGTAGTCAAAACGGCCATGTTTGGGGCTATAATACAAACCACATTGTGTATTATTTACAGAGATAAGTTTGATTTTCTCAACGCTATGATAGCCTCTACGCTATCATTTTGGTGCTCCAATGTCATATTTCTCAACGCTATGATAGCGTAGAGGAAAGAATTCGCTACAATTTTGGTGCTCCAACGTCACAAATAGCGTAGATATTCATCAATTTTGTAACTCTCGCAAAAATTTTCTGCGTCATATCAGCAAAAATTGGCGGCCTCACCCATATCATGGGCTTAATTTAGTCGTCCTTTTTGCCGTCAGTTTCTGAGCTTTTTGATTCAAATCTATAATATATCAATTCACTAGCACTTCTCATTGGCTATGCTCAAAAAATTAACCTATCAGCAACTCTATTGAATAGACTAGCTGTTGCCCGTGACTTCGTTGGCGTTAGCATAGTATAATAACATAGTATAATAAATAGTATAAGTTTCATGTTCCTAACTTAAGAAATTACGGACTTTCATTCAAACTTTCAACCCCTATTTCAACCCCTTCGGGGTAAAATTTCAAAATTTCTTCCTTAGTGGGTGTCTACTTAATAAAACAACCCTACTCACCAAATTTCGTGGCCGTAACTTTAACAGTTTTTGCTCAGCGATGATGAATCAGTCAGTCAGTCAGGTCATGTAATGTTATAATTATAAGTATAGATAAATTACTGTCAAAACCCAAGAAACTTGGCTTCAATCAGTTTTCTAGTAAGTACATCACAATTTGGTCGATCGTTTGTGTACAAAATATAAAGAAACCTAAATGAAAATACCTTTAAATCGTGTTGTAAACGTTTTGCGGCTTGATGTAAGTTTCACTCGGCACAAATTGCAGCAAAATTAATTTCTGTCAGCAGTTTGACCTTCACCATCGCGTGCTTTCTTGGCGCTTACAAATTCCGCATTCCGTACAAAAACATTTCACCATTACCGTTTTACAATGCTGAAATCTGTATTTTGTTTTCTTTCTTATGAGTAAACAGATACGTAAATAATGTTATTTATTACACTTTCTAATTTCTTATAATTACATAAGATTTAAACTACTTAAGTAGATAGGTAAGTTTAAAACGTTCTTTAATCAATGCAGTTATAATTGTTCTACTGTACTTATATTTAATAAACATAATTTTCTAATTTTAAATTAAAAATATAATATTTAATTTTTTAGATATTTTTAACAAACTTACTAACATTAATTCTTATGCTGAGCCTAAGGAAATTTAATAGAGGAAGTCTTCTCCTAGATTGCTGCAATACTGCTTTCATTTTAACCACCAAGCAACATGTTTAACATTCACAAGAACGTATTTGATGAAAGTTTTCATACATCTTATTCGCCAGCCGTATAACTTTCACATTTCACGCCTAGTGAAGGAACAAGCACGGTGGATAAAAAAAAATATTAACACACCTCGAGGATGAAGAGTGTCGCTCCAGGTTTGACAGATCCAAAACACACAACACAGAGCCACTTCACTCGCGACGTTTCGCGCCCAACACACTTTCTCTTGCTCGACACGACCGACGCTCTTGAAAGTCCGCTAGCGACTGCTCGCCGGAGCCACCACGAAACAAGGCCATGCAAAATGTTGTTCCCATTTCCCACCAGTGGAAAGTGTCCGCATCCGTGATCAGGGGCCGTACCACGAAAACGTTTTGAGAGTCAAAGAATCGTATGAGAATGCCGCGTCCTACTCTAACAAACGAGAAATGACGTTGTTAGAGCAGGACGCGGCATTCTTGTCCGATTTTTTGAGTCTCAAAACGGTTTCGTGGTGTAAGCCCAGGCTCAGACAGGTGTTGGAGAAAGCACCCGAAACGCTGATCTCTGATTCATCGGAGATGGATCTCGTTAATAGCTAAGGAAAGTGATCGGACCGGTTTCGGTATCCGATTCTTATTTTTGAACTGGATTTTTTTTGCTACATCGGAGATGTTTTGGAGACAGGAGATCCCACACAAATATAGAGTCGTCAAGTAGTTACTGGATTACTTTAAATAGTTCTTTGCAACCTATGGTCTGTACATATATATTAATTATTATGATGGGCATTCGTTAGGCTTAATTGATTGTGGTACATATACAATTTCATACAACCCATAATAATAATATTATAAGCTATGAAAAAAGAACACTTAAATAAAAGAAACATTTAAAATCCTGTATAATAAGATATACTCTATCGTATCTAGACAATTTATTTACGAGCAGAAATCAAATGAAAGGATTTAATTTTCCACAAATAAATCTGAAGCTTTGTTGGAGAATAGTAACAAGGATTTACAAAAAGGTTTTGACAGCGGCTGATAAATTGCTTCTGCTGGTGGCACGCGGGCGGATACAATTACAATATCACAAAAAACGGAAGAAGAGCCCTTCTGGGAAAAATTTGAAACCAAATAGAAAGACGAAAAACAATAATTATTATTATAGACGTACTTAACTTCTTTATTAAAGATAAACTAAGTATTTATAATATCCAGCATTCAAATTGTTGTGTCACCTTTTTAACCCCCGACCAAAAAGAGGGGTGTTATTATTTTATTTATTTTTTTTTGCTGTCTTTGCACAATGATTATAAAATACTCCGGTAGGTAAACATTACTTTGATACAACCTCTTCTTTTAAATAAATTTATAACCTTGTATATTATTATAAGGTTTTAAGAAGTTCTACAGCAAATGTAGAGCTACAAAATCTCACACATATTTGAGCTCTTTGAAAACTAAAAGCTCAAATCGTTATGTAGAGTATGCCGATTTATTAAAATCTTTTAGTTCAAGTTTATTCAACCATCATCAGTATAACCATCGTATTTTTATAATTTATTACCATAGACCATTCTTTGGTAATAAATTATTATTTACTGGAAATCGCAGTTTGAAAAGCGACGACTCCTGAAAAATATTAACATCGCGACCAAATTACTGTAAATCTCTACATAGACATTATACTGTTATCTTAATTTATAAAATATGTATGTTATTAATTACGAGCCCCAACCTTTATAATGGCGGTGCGGTGGGTTTTACGACGTTCATGATCATTACACAGAGCACACCAAACATTTGGACTTGTACAATTTGATTAATACTGTACCACTTTTTGCTATGTGAGTTGGTATACGATTCAGCTATTTTCATGCAAGAAAAAAGTAATATATTATGTAGTTTGTTTTAACTCCTGAAATTCCTAGCTGATGTAAATTTGGTTGCTCGATTCAATTAGATGCCTGCTAGTTGCTACATAATATAAAGAAACTTGTTACAAAATATCTCTATAAAGTTTATATAATAATATTAATATTTTTGGCTAAATAATTTTTGAATTGTGTAAGTTTTATGCAGGTAAATAAACTTAACAATGATTCAGGGTTCTTTCTGCAGTTAACCAGCCGGTAAGTATGCGTTTTCCGTAACAGGATGAGGTAATTGCTCTTCGCATGAATTGCCCTCGTTTCTAACATTACTAAAATAAACTTAGCGAGTATAAGTTAAGAATTATTCACTGAAGTATTTATTGATCATATTTTGTGAAGTTACAAAATTTTGCGAAGCTAACAAGGTAAAATATCTCTAAATATTAGGAAAAACTGATATGAAATATTATGTAAAATAGCATAATTTGTGTTTGGAAACCCAGTACAGACACTTGCCCTGTTCTCTGATAAGCAACATGTCAATTTTCGAGCTGAGTGGAGTACGTCTGGTGCGTATCAACTGGGAACGTTAGGAAAATTGTAATAGGAAATCTAAACTCGTAACTCGGTTATGCTCAGTAAATTATTTACAGCGATTATTTTATCGGAAAATAGAGATTAAAGTTAACTACCAGTTAATTGCTAATCAGCCACAACTGTTAGCATATTACGTACAATAATGCCTCGTTATGTAATAATTTGCATGTTAGTTAAATAACCGAAACTAGTGTTTATCGTGTTACATGTTACATACACTTACGAGTATAAGTTGAAGCTTGTATTTCCAAATCTTAAAATATTCACACTACAAACTGGTAGGTTTTTACTAGACAGCACTTGGTACAAATAAGGTAGATAATAATAATTGGTCACTGTTATGCATTTCTGTCCTAACCCACATTTTTTTGTTTAATTTTTAATGCAGTTTTGTTCTAAGTGATCTAAAGAACATAACTGCATTCATAACTCAATAATACTTAACAGCGTCCAATTAACAACAGCTGTATTTCACCCCTCTATTTGACTGAATCCATTCGATTAGAAGTACTGAGTTGGACCTAATTAACTAGCTAGTACCTGTATGTAGACTATACAATATACATGTTATGTAGACTGTAGTATGTAGGGTTACAGTCTGCATAATATAATAATATTTTAAAGTTAAACTATTTATGAAAGTGTTGTAATGTTCTGAGCTAAGTTTCAAAAATTACAATAATATTACTTACTATTATTGTACCTAAGCCCCGTACACGCGGTACGCTTACTAGAGTTAGTAAGCTGATAGTTGTATATTTTCTCAAACAAGTGAATTGTGTAAGTTCTTATGAGAAATAAAAGTCTTTAAATTACTGCTAAATAAGTATCGCGGACTGAATCGAGCAAGGCACGAGTTGCATTAATTTTGAAAAAATTTGAATCAAGCTCTTACTTGGTACTACTAATCTATACTTATTATAAAACAAAGTCGCTTTTTTTCCCTCATGTCCCTTTGTTCCCTTTAATCTTTAAAACTACGCAACGGATTTTGATGATTCTTTCAGTGTTAGATAGCCCATTTATCGAGGAAGGCTATAGACTATATTTTATCACGCTAAGTCTAATAGGAGCGAAGAAATAGAGGAAAATGTGAACAAAACGGGGAAAATTATTTGAAAGGGCTAACTTGAACGCGATAATCTCAGGAACTACTGGTCCGATTTGAAAAATTCTTTCAGTTTTAGATAGCCCATGTATTGAGGAAGGCTATAGGCTATATTTTATCACGCTAAGACTAATAGGAGAATGTGGAAAAAACGGGGGAAATAATTTGAAAGGGCTTATCTCGCGAACTACTGGAGCAATTTTTATGTTATTTGACACAGATATGAAGTAGACCACGTGAAGGATCATAGGCTATCGATTTTAATCATTTTTTCAGTGGCTACATATTTTATACCCGTGCGACGCCGGGGCGGGTCGCTAGTATATTATATTCTATGCCCACTGCCCTGAAACAGCTGAGACATTCAATGATATTCTATGTTACTAACATAACTAGATTGGCAGTTTACGGCAGAAACGCGTTGCCACTTCGAAGATGCCTGCAGGCATATCTGACTTACATAATGAATAATGATACCGGGTGCAATTAAACCTTCCTGCCAAATTTTTTCCAGGGCTTAGGTATCATTAGGAGAGTCCATTTAACCAAAAAAAAAAATGGGTGCTATTTTTTTTTCAATGACATATTTTATCCCATTTAAAATCGTTGCAGAATGGTCATTCGCGGCGCGGGGGAATGACCGGGGGTGACGCGGGTGGAGGCGCGCACGCGGGGTCACGTCACGCGCGGCCGACGCATTGTGTCCATTAATTGTAGTGTTTTTTAGGATAATTTTCGGAAGCTATTTCTCAACATTTTAGTACTGAGTGATCATAAAACAAAAAATACGTGTACTTTTATTTTTAACAAAGATTAATATATCAAAATTTGGCAGGAAGGTTAAATTGCACCCTGTATAATAGCCACGGACTTAAAAAAAATACGGACGTAACCTTATCTAATCCCGAGTGAAGCATAGTTATGGCCGCCCGTGTAGGATGTGTGCGTGTCATTGGCGCCGTCACTCTATGTACAATGACAGCGGGTTGTAGTACCTAGTTGCGTGTCGGTCACGTGTACAATAAACGAAATTGTCGTACCTTGCATGCTTCACCTCTTTATAGTGTAATGCTCCATTCGTATTTTTTACATCCGTGATAATAGCATTATGAATTGACGTTGTCTTTGAGCTATTAAGTGGTTACGCACATACGAGAATCTTTTGTAAGACGTTGCTAGTTGCTACTCTATTGGAGACAGTCATCAAAATGGGGACAATCATTGATCAAACTTCGATAAGACGTGAGATTGATGTAGAACCCCGAATCCGGTGCTAGTCGCCAGCGATTTGTCACTGTCACGTGACGACTCAGCAATCCGAGTGACAAGAAAATCCGGGATGTCTGCGTCCTCGAAAAACGCGTGTAAGCACTTAAGTAATACGAGCGATTTCTATTTATAAATACTTAACGTTATACTATGTAGAATAAATCATAGTTTTGTTGCATTTAAGATATTATTTTGAAAAATTCATGAGCTATACGAGAAAGACTTATTGCTCTTAGTAAGAGAGTGCTTTCGTTCCGAACCGTGGCTCTCTCGATTCATAAAACTATATACTCAACTGTAATCAGCATCATCCCGGATAAAAGGGTGTTTTTGTTTTAAATGATAGATATTTAATGATAAAGCAAATAATATGGCGCAGTACGAAGAAAAGCAAATTAATATACAAGTATTTGTCTAAAATTTCTTAATAATAATTATTAATTTTGCAACAACAAGCAGAAATTCGTTCGCAGATTTCTCCATCATTTAAGTAATATCTAGAACGATGTTTTGATATTTTGTGAGGGATTACATCACGAATCGAGATTATCCGTAGGTACTGAAGACGAAGACTGAAGAACATCGAGAGCCCATCATACGACACGCTTTAAGCCACATTCTTTTTGTTCTTTTGACTTTGTGTCTTATTTATAAGTCAATATAATTATTCTATTTAAATGTTCTAAGAAGCCTTTGGATAAAAATAGAGCTCGATAAGGCTTTAAATGAACGTGGCGGTAAAATGAACTAACGCTGCCATCATACAAAAACGTCAATTTTGACAGTTCTCCTTCAGTAGCGCTCCCGCCCACATTCATTTAAAGCCTTCACTTCACAGTTAACATCTTATTTTAATCTAAAAAGAATTTTATTTTCCAAAAGTCGAAACTCCATTTAAGGTCCAGTGTCCCACTTCATAGATATTAGGGTGTATGTTACCTAATTCAGTTTTTGGCAAAGTGAAACCTTTTTTGCTGGCAAGCTTTACTACGTCGAATAACTTGTTTCAAACTGCTCGTATAAATAAAAATTGTGATAGACGATCCTCTCAACTTGGCCAGTTTTCACCAAATAAATAATCTTAACTTTTGTACTTCTAGTAAATTAGTTCTTATCTGCTTATTAGATAATAGGGAAAAATATTATTATTGCTCTGTACCAGAAAGTTGTCGAAGTTGTGATTTTTGTAACAATATAACAATTTCTGGGTGGATTTCAACAACTTGCATTTTTTATATATTTTGGTAGAAACTTTTGTTTTCACCAAAATTAGAGATTAGGTGTTTACGGGAAACTGGTACGACAACCAGGACGAGTTAGCTTGTGACAGAATATGAAGTGAATGGTGTATTTTGTATGCTTTAAAAATCAATAGTATTTTGTAAAAATAATGTTTTACACACCCTCTTACCCACCAAAATTGGAATTTGCGAGAAAAATAATCTTTAAAAAAACAAACGTGCACTAAAGTTATTTAATTATAACACATTAACTTAATTATAAACAAACCAAAACTCTACCAATATTCAAAATAACAACATGATATTATAGTAGGATAATTTAAGTACGCCAAAATTGCATAAAATCGGGGGTTTTGTGATAAAACGGTTTTCTTTCATTTCTGGCTGGAAACTCCTAAGACCCAGCCCACAGCCACCTCCTAAACGGGTTAGCGTGTGGCTGAATGAAGTAAATGGCGTATTTTTTATGCTTAGTGGATCAATGGTATTTTAAAGAAACAACGTATCGTAAATGACACCAAAATTGGTAAAATCTTCGCGACAGACCTAAACTGTGTCATAAAAACTCAACTACAGAACTTAGTACAATAAAATTCATATATTATCAAGAGTCAACTATATTAACGATTACATAAAGATAAAAATCCAATCCAAATTACCAAGGTACCAGCTAATTTAATCGTGAGTTCAGTCAGTGTCAGAATATCTGAAACTTTTGGGACTGGTACCGACTTCAAAGTAATGAAGACTGTAGTATGTACAGAAATAGTTGAGATTTAGACGAATTCTGAAAAAGGTACTATTAAAGAGTAAGAGTTATTTAGTACTTTTTAGTTCATATAACTATCGTTTTTAACCGACTTCCAAAAAACAAGGAGGTTATATGTTCGGCTGTGCATATTTTTTTTTATTTTTTTTTTTATTTTTGTATGTTCAACGATTACCCCGCCGTTTGTGAACCGATTTTCGAAATTTTTGTTTTGTTGTATAAGGTTTCACTCCAATTTGGTACCATGTTCACAAAAGTGGTGACCTGATGATGGGATCCATGAGTAATCAAGGGAACTCTTCGAAATTTATGTGGAAACATATGGTGATTTTGGTTTTATGAGAAGCATCCTAAGCATATGCTACCAAAACGCAAGATTTTGCACCGAGGTATACTATGGTTCCGAAGCTACTAAGAGAACTCCGGATTCCTTATAGATACAAGTTTGGAAGTTTAGGCACTGTTTTAAGAACTGAAAGCATATGCTACTATGCAAAATACATTCATCATCATCATCATCATTACCACGTCAGGGTCACCAATGTCACCAAATTCAACCTTATCTCCAGAGCATAAGGCACACATTTGACATTACTTCTGAGAAGTTAAAGTTGCTTCGATAATGTAACATTCTGTTTCACTTCGCCGAGATATTCTGGAAAACAACCTAATTTCAACCTTTTGCATTGCGTTTAGCGTTCATCGCATCGCATATCTGCCAGGGCTGTCAAGCAAGCGGCGCGGCGGCGCGGCAGCGCGGCGGCGCGGGCGCGGGCCGGGTACAATGCACAGAATACAAATTACTCACGGAGGTACTATGTGCGTTGCGTGTGCGACAAGTCGAGCGAGTGCCAGCCTATTGAAACTAGTCCGGTGACCGGCTACTTAGCACGTCACACGTGTTCACTTCGATTTTTTTTTAATGTATTGTTTAAAATTATCTGCAGGCTGCAGCTGATATTATAATATTTTGTAAGTGTGACTGTAATAAGATACGTAGAATAATATACAGGTGTATTATTCTACGTATAGTACGCGTTTGCTTACTAGGTAACTAAAAAGAGTGAAATTATTATTTTTAACAAAAAACTAAAACCGACTTCCAAGGTAAAACAATAATAACATCCTTATAATATGAACTAAAAAGTATTAAATAATTATTCCTGTCTAATAGTGCCTTTTTCCGAATTCGGCTAAAACTCAACTATTTCTGTACTCAATCTTCATAATTTTGAAGTCGGTGCCAGTTCCAAAAGTTTCAAATATTCTGTCAGAGAACAGAAGATTCATCTGGTACCGACTTCAAAATGATGAAGATTGAGTACAGAAATAGTTGAATTTTAGCCGAATTCGGAAAAAGGCACTATTAGATAGGAATAATTATTTAATACTTTTTAGTTCATATTACAAGGATGTTATTATTGTTTTACCTTGGAAGTCGGTTTTAATCTTTTGTTAAAAATAATAATTACCTTGGAAGTCGGTTTTAATTTTTCTGTGAAAAATAATAATTTCACTCTTTTTAGTTAACTTCAAAAGCAGGCTTTATGCGTAAATAACCAATACGAATGTTAACTATTCACATTATGTTACTGTAAGCGAAATTGTGGTAAATGCTTGCAGTTATCTAAGCGATGCTGCAATTTCTTTTATCTTTAAAGGTTCAGGAGTTCTATTCAGTGCCTTTGGACCAAGAGACACCTTCGTATGAAAGTTGTCTTATTCGTAACATATGTTTAACTTACTAGAAACAACATTTTAACCACTATGTGTGTTTTAATAAATTTCAAGGATTTCCCTCGAAAACAACACGAGAATTTTATAAATCTGTCCTCAAACACCGAAATCATCATGAATTCAATCAAAAACATATGCTTCGATGCAAAATATCACGAAAAGTACCAATAATTGGGTCATAGTGTGATGACCTATGGTATAATTATGGTTGTGATGATGATGATCAATCAAATTGATATGTTGGCTTATGCTTTCAGTTGTTTAAACAACGCCGAAATCCCCGAACCTGTACCTATAAGCATTCAAAAGTTCTGTTCGATAACTTCGGATTCAGAGTATAACCTGGTGCAAAGTCTTACTTTTTGGTAGCATTTACCTCGAAGGCTTCAGAAAAAATCGAAATCACTATATGTTTCCATACAAATTTCAAGGAGTCCCCTCGATTCCTCAAGGATCCCATCATTAGATCACCACTTTTGTGAACATGGTATCAAATTAGAGTTAAACCCTATACAACACAAAACGAATTTTGAAAATCGGACCACAAGCGGCTGAGTAATTGTTGAACATACAAAAAAAAAGATACATACAGCCGAACGTATTACCTCCTGCTTTTTGTAAGTCGGTCAAAAATACGACATGCTACGAAGCTAAAACTCGTTTATAACCTCAACTTTAAACCATACTGTGTCATGTCACGTTAATTCGGTTTTAAACAGGGACAAAATTGGGCAATTACCGGCAAACAGCGACAAAACACAAACGGAATAAATGATTTCACGCGGGCGCGCAACAAAGCCGGGCAAACATGCCGGATCTGAAATTGGTGTCATGACTATCGCATTACCATGCGCCTTGAACGACCGGCATTGGGCATTCCCTGCACTGACGATATCGTTTCGAAATTTAAAATTCCAGCAGGATTCACCCGGCCTAGTCCTAGATTATTGAAATTATTGAATGCTCACGTAAGTAGCAGCTAGCTAAACTGGCCATGTGGGTATCGGCCTAAATTATTATTATTTAACTTTACTTTGTAGAGTTTGTACACCAAAGGAGGAATTAAGTTTTTTTGCACTTCTTGGTGTTTTAAAACATCATCAAAAATTAGAAAAATTAAATAAAGAGCGTATTACATTTGAACCAAAGAATACTTGGATATTATTTTTATTTAGAAAAAAGACACTTAAATACTAATTGGACATTACAATATTTGAATCAAAGAATCTACTGTTATTGCGTGGTTACATATACTATCAACTTTGAATACAAATCTACATCGAAGGAGAAATAAACCGACTGCGAAACCACAGTTTCTAGAAATTAATGACTTGCCTAACGTTGCGATAACACGACGGTATCTCTACGATTTATTTGCTGGTTTAAAGCTTAAATCTTTCTTTTGTGTGATTTACGATTTGTAAATTCAGGGAAAATGCAAAGTTTGGTAACTAATTATATTTTTTAATAATAAACGCTCGCACGTACACACGACAAAACTATTATAGGACATAATATTAGTCCTATAATAGTTTTGTCGCATGTCGTTTGAAAAACAATATCAATTGTTATCCTTTCCATTGCGATTTGAAACCGTCATGATAACCGATAGGCGACGCGACGCGTCGTCGTCTTAATGCACTGAACTCTTTATAATTTTTTGTTTGCCCGCATTTGGTACGTGTAGAAACTATTTAGAAATAGATTTTGTATAGAAGCTTTTAAAGTGTAACCTGTTCAAGAGTATAATAATTATGTGCCTGTAGTATTATAACATTGACATAAGTTTGCAATTTAAGCATACTGAAGTATAATAATATTATAATAATTAATATATCAGTCAGAAAAATACGCAAATGGTTCCTTTAAATTTTGTATGAAGCTTTGAAACGAAAAAAGTAATATTATTTGTCCGAATTTCCTTTACCAAGGGATTAATTAGGTCACTTAGCTAAGTAAATAGCTTATCTGCAACCAGAATTAATGAAAATATATATTTTTAACATAACTTTTGTTTGCGTAAAGGGTACTCGACATCCACACTGTTTTTATTTTACAAAACGGTTGAAAAATATTGGGCATTCGTTTTCGTTGCTAACTAGATCATTTGTTGCTAGCTACTAGCATTTTGCATGTAAAAGGAAAAACTTGACCGCGCTTTATATATTACCAAATTATGAGGAAGCTCATACATTTCCTTCATTATTCCATAGAGAAAGATAATTTCAATGTGGGAGAGTCATCCAATTATTGGTCGTATCAATTAATCAACTGCAGCACAATGACATAAGAAACAAGTTTAGAGATCTTTGCTGCAGCATCACAAAAAAATCGGCCACGCGCAATATAGGGTTCCGTAGTACCGCTAGTTTTTTTTTTTTTAAATTTTGTATGGTCAATGAATGTACCATTTATAACGTGTTTTATACTACTAACAATATCTTAGTTACTTTCAAAGGAATTTGAACGAAAAGTTCCTTTATACTTCCCAAATACATTTTTTTAGTTGATCGACTATTACTCAATAATTTATGAAGTCTTCTTAGCCGTGATAGTTTTCCTTTTAAATTCAGCATATTTCCTACTCCCGTGAATTTTTTCACATTTCCACAAGCAACCGTTTAGCTGGTAGAAGGGAAGACACTGGACTCTAACAATTTCTTCCACTTTAAAACTTAATATTTCACAAACGGATCCCTAAATAGGAAAATGATCTAAGAATACTCATAATATTTTTAAAAAACCTATCCAACGACATCCCACACAATGGGGTGGACGCGAAAAAAAATTTCATTCCCGCTTGTTGTGTATGGAAGATACTATAAAAAAATTTTTTTTTAAGATTTCATGTGCCATTTTGTCGTCATAACTAATATGCGTATTCATGCCAAATTACAGCTTTGTAGGTCCTATAGTCTCTGAGCAAAACCGCGGACCGACACACAGACGGACAGACAGACAGACGGACAGACAGACGTACGGACAGACCGAAACTATAAGGGTTCCTTGTTGACTACGGAACCCTAAAAACCCAGTGTAAAACAACGCTTACGCTATGTTTTGTCGACTGATGCTCGTTTTCACTAACATCACCTAAAATTTAGGTGTCCCCTAAGCCAATTTAAGGGGCACCAAACGTCAGTTTTGTTTTCAGTTTTCACCGACGTTTAATGGCTGGTTTACAGGTATTAAGTAGATAAGTAGTAACTAAATTCTAATTGTCATCTAGTTTAGTACTAACTAAATTTTAACTTGCTACTTGCTACTAAAATTTGTATTTCCATGTAATTAACAACTTAAAATTAAGTTAATTTTTTTAAAAGTTAACTACTTATCTACTTAATACGTGTAAACCAGCCCTAAGTGACACCTAAACTTATAATTTAGGGGATGAATTATTGACAACCCCGTAACTCGGTGACGTATATCACTACATAGTATAAAACAAAGTCGCTTTCTCTGTCCTCATGTCCCTTTGTTCCCTTTAATCTATAAAACTACGCAGCGGATTTTGATGCGGTTTTCTTTAATATAAAGATATTTATATGAGTTCGCTATTTTACAAGTAAAATATCAAACGGCCATTCGCTAACAGATTCATTGTCAAGGCAACCATCACCTAACGTCGTTGTCGTCGCGCTACCTACGTCACCTAATAGTAGAGGAGGGAAGAGGGGATTTTGGGAGTAGCTCGAGCGTGTCAGATTAAGCTTGTATAGGCTTCCGACATGTGTCTAGTTATCATGGTATAGAAATCAGATTTCTCACGTGGTGGGTTAATTTTTTTTTTAAATATTGAAATGTCATCCGATCTGTCAGATTAAGATAGGGGATGCTTAGTATACCCCAAAGAAGCTTCCATAAAAAGCACTGACAATTCAAAGATAAGGTAAGCCTGTAGGAACATTTTAAAATATAAAAAAAAATCCTAACTAAACTTCGCAGACTTTTTATTTTGCACTAATCTAAATGATTTAGTCCTTGTTGTTTAAAATATAATAATATCTGACCGAAATAAGCAATTTTCTGAATATATTTTCTTTTTCAAAACTTTAAAATGGCCGCAGTTTCTGAACCCACCGCTAAAATAAAAAACGCTCTTATTTTTTTTATCAGTTTTACCTAATGTAAAAAACCTACTAGGTCTCCATGACGCTCGAGTGACTACAAAATTAGCACCTTCCCTCCCCTACTATAAGTGTTACGGGGTCGTCAATTCATCCCCTAAATTATAAGGGTCACCTAATGGTTTGACGGATGAATCGCATAATAGGTTGTTTTATTTCAAATATAGTGTTAGAGATCAAGTGCGATAACATGGCGCGCCCCTCCAAAATTCAAAACGTTTGAAGTGCGTTGTCAAAACGTTTAAAGTGCGTTGTCTTGCGCGGTAGGCTAGTTATGATTAGTTGACCAACAAATCTTGGTAATAAGTGACATTAACTGAAATATTACGTGTACTGTGATTGGTTGATTCATACTTACTACATAGTACATACAAACTCTTTCATAAGGATGTGACTACACACATTGAAACAGTCATTTGGAGGGGTGCGCCATGTTATCGTAGTTAATCTCTACGGGGTTGTCAATTCATCCCCTAAATTATAATGGTTTAGTTGGTGAAAACAAAAGTTGCGTTAGGTTAGGTTAGGTTATATTGGCTCAAGAGACACCTAAATTTTAGATGTTGTTGGTGAAAACGGGCATGAGTGTGGTAATCAGCTGAAACCTAAGAAACTTTTAAAGACTCAACTCGCAACACTGAGGGCCCCACCGGGGTAAGTGGCCGTAGACTGTTGCTATTATCAAAATGTGTTCTAACTCGTGTCTAAAACTAATTCTTCAGCTCTGTCCTGAATCATTAAAAAAATATAATTTAACTAGCGACCCGCCCCGGCGTCGCACGGGTATAAAATATTATATAGCCACTGAAAAAATGATTAAAATCGATAGCCTATGATCCTTCACGTGGGCTTCTTCTTATCTGTGCCAAATAACATAAAAATTGCATCAGTAGTTCGCGAGATAAACCCTTTCAAATAATTTCCCCCGTTTTTTCCACATTCTCCTATTAGTTTTAGCGTGATAAAATATAGCTAATAGCCTTCCTCAATAAATGTACTATCTAACACTGAAATAATTTTTCAAATCGGACCAGTAGTTCCTGAGATTAGCGCGTTCAAGTTAGCCCTTTCAAATAATTTCCCCCGTTTTTTCCACATTTTCCTCTATTTCTTCGCTCCTATTAGTCTTAGCATTATAAAATATAGCCTATAGCCTTCCTCGATAAATGGGCTATCTAACACTGAAAGAATCATCAAAATCCGTTGCGTACTTTTAAAGATTAAAGGGAACAAAGGGACACGAGGGAAAAAAGCGACTTTGTTTTATAACATGTATAGATAAATTATTAATAAACAGTCCAATAATAAATGGTTTAAGTGTGGGCTCAATGCCAGCTTCGAGATCTACACAAGTGACGCCTTGTCGGCGCCATATTGCTATCAACTATCGCTTTTGCTCATACCACAACTGAGGCGTTTTATGTTGATTAGCAAACAGATATAGATTATTAAAGAATATAGAGAATAAGATTATAAAAGAAAATGCTCTACATTTGTTTATTATCTATATTTCATTCTCTACATGTAGATTAAAGATTGTGTATAGTACCTACTGAATTCAAGTGTTGTTCTTTACAAATTCACAATACATCTTATTACGTTCCTAAACAATTTTAAGGGCCTGTTTCACCACTGCCTGATAAGTGAAGTATAGGCTATCCATCAATTAACTTGACAGATCAAGTATGGATAATCTTTTAAAAAAAGTTGTGAATAGCCTATTCGGAACTTTATTAGAAAGTGGTGAAACAGGCTCTTATTTTTTTGACGACCTCCGTGGCGCAGTGGTGAGCGCGTTGGTAGCTCAAGCCGGAGGTCGCGGGTTCGAGTCCCGCCGACGGAACAAAAAGTTTATAAAGTTCCTGGGTCATGGGTGTGTATTAAATATGTGTAACATATAATAAAAATCTTAAATATATGTATAGTATAAAAAGTATTAAATATATTTCCGTTGTCTGGTACCTGTAACACAAGTCCTTCAGGTACTTAGCACGGGGCCAGACTGACGTGGTGTGAAGCGTCCATAGACATTATTATTATTATATATTATTATTAATTTTTTTATACGGAAGGATGAAATAATTAATAAACAATTACCGGTGACATTTGTTAACAAATGGAGCAAGCAAGTCACTCTCTGGCAACCAAGAGATGGCATAACAAGCAGGGGTCGTCAAGTCAGGAGATGGAAAGACGACTTGAAGCAGACAGCGGGACCATTCTGGTTGAGAGTAGCAAGGGACAGGGCACAATAGAAGGAATTGGAGGAGGCCTTTGCCAAACGGCACACCGAACTCACTCTTGTAACCCTTTGTTTTGGAATATAAGGCTGTTATTGTTATTACCGATGACATACATAATAAAAATTTTGCGCTCCACCTTAGCTCTACCTAGATCTACCTCTTCCATAACATAATATTATGTATCCAATGTTGCTATGAAAGGTAGTAAAACAAAGATAGTTCTTTTCAAATTATAATATTATAGTTTTAAAACAAACTTAGGCTACTTTTTACCATTATATGCTGATATTTCCGGTTTTATACAGGTAAACACATTAGGAAAGTTTGCAAAGCAAACGAAAATATGAATGTGAGCTACATTAATTCAGAAGCAGACCAGTTTTATTGGTGCGTATAAATTGAAGTTGTTGTCGCCGTGACTCGCAGTAGTCAGTAGTCACTCAGATTTGATAGGAGACGGTTTTCATTGTCCTGTAGACTTCCAAGCCAAGATAATGAAGGAGATCATTGCACTTGTAGCCCTCGCTTCCGTCGCTAGCGGTAAGACGTAGCGCTTACTGCCTTGATTTTTTTATTTTTTTATTAGTTGTATTACATTCCCCGCGTTCCATTTAGCGTTAAATACGATCAAAACGCTCAAAATAGGAGGCATTTTGAGCGTTTTGATAATTTTTAACGCTAAATGGGACGCGGGGATTGAAGTAACATTGATAACGTTACAAAGACACAATGGAAATAAAGATTTTAATGGGTCCCAGACGTGTCGGGACAATTTTGATGGGGTAGTGACTATCCATAAATAGGCCACAAAATGTGGTAATTTTAAAATGTATATTGTATACCTTATAAGAAGTTAAAAGGAATCAAGATTTGTAAAGTTAAGATCGTGGTCAGTACTTTATCCATCGATGTAGAATTTTAAAAAACAAATGCATTGTTGTTAATTTGTTGCAGGTATTCAATATAATGGACTTCGGGGTAAGCTTCAAGTCGCCATTTTAATGTTTCGTAAAAGGTTTTTCGGAATAATACTTTATCTTAAACCTTTTTTAGTCGCTTTATAGTTGTAATAAACAGCAATGATTTAATATAAGTTTTTCATTATTTTAGTATTCTGAACATCAAACTATTAAATTGACTATTGAGCAACGTTTGGGCAAGGGCAACGCTAGTGTTTTTATTTGTATAATGCAGTATTACCTGTTTTTACATACGCTGGTGATTAAATTTTTTATTTTCTTTTATTTGCGCTACAAAAATATAACTACAATAAAATGAAACTGGTATTTTATCATTTCGTATATTTTTTATTTTAGTGATCATTTAGGACGAATTTTAATTACGTACTATACATGGTGTAACAAAACAATGTGATCATAATATTTTAGGGTGTGTATATTATATGTGTGCCTGTAATCTGTATAGAGTTGACTGTAAAAGTAGCATCACCATGAGGATTACACTTGACTTTTTTCTTGACTTTTCTAGTAGCATTTGTAAAAAAGTTACTCTCACTACTAAATTAAGAGGCCACTGTGAAAGTAGCGTTACACAGGGTACTCTATATTTATTATAAAGGAGAGATACACACCCTAAAGTTTCTTCATTAGTTTTGTTTCACCTTATAACGTCCAGACCATTTTTCCCAACAACACAATGACTTTGCTCTTTTAAACCGATTTCAAAATGGACGAGGTTATACGTTCGGCGGTATATTATTTTTGTATGTTCAGTTTTGTATACTCAGCCGTTTCTGGTTCGATTTTCAAAATTATTTTTCAGTGAAATTCGGTTGGTCGGACGCTCTAGCTGACAAGGAATACTTCTTCAAGATCCCCCGGACGATGAGCGCGGCGGAGGCCGAGGGGTGGCGGCGGACGGAACGGCCCCCGGGCCCGCTGCCCGACCTCCGCCTCTACTGTACCACGGACAAACTGATATGTCCCTTATACGACCCGTCGGGATTCGTCGCGGGGTTACAAATTGCTGTGAGTGTTCTTTTGTCGTTATGTTTATTCAACGGAACTCATTCGTACTATAGACAGACAGACACACTTTCGTATCTATACATATGTATAATAAAACTGTAGAAATAAAAATTCTGTACATAAAAGATGAAGAACGATTTGCAGATTCTGTGAGGAGGAGGATGAAACACCTATTCACCTCCTCCTCGACTGTCCTGCTCTACTACAGAGCAGGAACAGGCACCTTGGTCGCCACGAATACTCATCCACAGAGGAAATTCGTGGCACCAACCCCAACCATATCGTTCAATTTATGAGCAGTATTGGGTTGGGGATGATTCTCTAGTGCGAAGGAGTCGCAATAGATCCTCATGGGCCGCAATGACATCAGGGCTATAGCGACCTGCCTTCTTTAAAAAAAAAAAAACATTAAAAATATTCAAAAAATAATAAGCTGGGGGTGTCACTACATCGCTATATAAGCCAAAACTGTGGTTAGTTTTTTGTCTCTCTGTCCCCCCCCCCCCCCTCTAAGGGGACAAAAGAAGGGGGTCAGATTTTGTATCAAACTTTTTTCTTTAATGGAGTTACTCCATATTATTAACTATGTTTTCCAACTTAACATCTGGCGTATAAAATTTTTCCCCCCACCCCTCTTAGGGGATAAAAGAGGGGGTAAGATTTTGTAGTAACTGATAAATTAGATATACTTTAAATGGCAAGACAACGTTTGCCGGGACAGCTAGTTTATAATGCGAAGGGTATCTAGCTGTTTGTTAGCTACACAGTTTACACGCTTAAACCACTGAATTGATTTTAATGAAATGGGAGTCACAGGAAACGTCTATTAAAATACAATATGATAGAGTCTCTGGAAAAATTAAATACGATGAGGTCAAGAAACTCTTACTCGGACTTGACACCAGTAAATCAGCCGGTCCGGATAACTTGCCAGCCCAATTTCTTATAGCCACCGCTTCTACGATTGCGATTCCCATTACACTACTGTTTAGAAGGTCGCTAAGTGAAGGAGTGGTGCCGGGTATTTGGAAATCCGCGTTCATCACCCCGGTACATAAAAAAGGGCCTAAAACCGATGTCACTAATTACAGACCCATCCCAAAGCTGTGTATAATTGCTAAAGTTTTCGAACGTATTATATTTAACCAATTATACCCAGCTTTGAAGGCATCCTTTAGTGCATCTCAACATGGGTTTCTCGGTGGTAGATCCACTGTCTCCAACCTAGTGACCTTCAATGAATATATAACGCAAGCCATGGAAGCTGGTAAGCAAGTCGATGTGGTTTACACCGACTACTCAAAATGTTTCGACCGTATAGATCACAACATTCTTATTAAAAAGCTCGAATCCATGGGGATTAGTGGTAATCTTCTAAGGTGGTTCTCCTCCTACATCCATCGAAGGTCCCAAGCTGTAGTAGTTAAAAACTACATTTCTGGTTGGGTTGACATCCCGAGTGGAGTTCCCCAAGGTTCGTTGCTTGGTCCACTTCTTTTTAACATCATGGTAAACGATATTCAAAACTGTTTACATTCGTCTCTGTTGCTTTGTTTCGCAGATGACATGAAAATTTTCTTATCTATCTCGTCTCAATCGGATGCATCTGCATTACAGGCCGACATAACACGACTTGAACAGTATTGTTCCCAAAATTGTCTCGATCTTAATCCCTCAAAATGTTGCGTTGTCACCTTTTCCAGAAAACAGAACGTAATTCTAACGAGTTATACACTCAAACAACAATCGTTACAACGACTTACGACAGTTCGTGATCTAGGAGTATATCATGACTCTAAATTACTGTTTGACGTACATGTGGATCAAATAGTATCTAAAGCTTACAAAGCGCTAGGTTTTATGCTGAGGTGTGCTACGTCTTTCAAAGACATAAAAACAATAAAAACATTATATTGTACCTATGTTCGTCCCCATTTGGAATACGCCTCGCAAGTTTGGAATCCTATGTATAATGACTATATTGATCGTATTGAAAACATCCAAAAGAAATTTGTTCGATACCTTTGTTATCGTTTAAAAATCCAATACAACTCCGATAATTATTTTGAACTCTGTAAACGGCATCACTTGGTTCCGCTCAAGATCAGACGCGATGTTGCCGATTTAGTTTTTCTTTTGAAGATAGCCTCCAATAAAATTGATTCCCCCGTAATTTTAGAAAAACTTAATTTAAATGTACCCTCTAGAATCTTTAGATTTAACCCCCCTATATTTGTACCAGTAGTTTCGACTAACTACCGTAAGAACTCGTTTATCTTGCGCGCAGGTAATAACTTTAATAATATTTCTAAATCTGTAGACTTAGACCTGTTCGCAACTAGCATTGTAACAGCCAAGCGACTGCTTTATGAATACTTGCTCCAGTAATGTTTGTTCATACAACTGTTACTTATATTTAGGCTTTATTTGTTGTTTGTTATTTGTGACAGATGTTTACGTGTAGCGTTAAAGTTTAATGTTAAGTATTTGTGACTCTTCAGTCTCACTTTACACATTGTAATTTATTTAGTAGTATGTGGCGCCTGCTATGTCTGAACTTTTAGATTACTTATCCTGTATATTTATTTGTGAGGACCTGTAATTGGCTTCTTATTTTCTAGATTAAGTTATTTACTGTTTTTTTATTGATATCTGTTGGTCTTCCTGACTTCATAAAAATAAAAAATAAAATAAAATAAAATGAAATAAAATTTACAGTTCCTGTTTAAGATTCCGTTTTCAATCAAGTTTTATTGTAAGAGTAAAAGTATATTAAATTCAAATTAAAGCCTACTTTAAATAAAGGGCCTCAAGACGCTGGGAGGTCGGCAATCTGAGAGATAATTGTATTTACTCAGAGGGGCATCGCTTAAGGCGACGCCTTGATAATTTGGCTGTAGCGATGCCGATTTTTCTCAGCAATGACTAAAGCTAAAAAACTAAAGTTCATTGTCAGTATTCATCATGTCTTTGTCTTTGAATTGCCCATAGCATAACACGATTGGACAACTTTTATAACACATAATTATCAATCGAAAAGATCAATCGAATTTTTACAGAGGGTAAAAAAAGGGATTCCTATTTTTCCAACACAGGAGAGTGATTTAAGGTTCCAAAATTTGTACATAAATTGGTTGAAGCATACACTTTAATATGTGCATAGCTTATATAAAATGTATTTATGGTTTTTAAATTACGCAACAAAAACCATTTTGTCGCTTACGCCCTTTCCATTTTTTGCTGTTCCATTGCTTGTTTTCTATGAGTGGCCGGGCCGGCCTCTCATAGAAAACAAGCAATCTAAAACATATCCAACACGGTTTCTTACTTTAACGCGGCGTCACCTTAAGCCCTCCCTTTCCAGCTCGAATCAGATACGATACGAATATTATAATAAAGCTACTGAGTAAATAGATTCCAGTTAATATTATGCAGTCAGATTTGAAATACTGCAGGCTTCTTAGTACTAATATACAGCATGAAGTTAGGTAATATGCCATCCAGAAGGTAATACTAATGATAGTCTAGATATTTCTATAGCATTGTCTTCAATAGGCCAGTTATATTTCGAAAATTACAGTCTGATAGCACGATTGACCAATTTAATGTGATCGCCAAGACATTATTGAGACGTTTATCTAATTTATTTCATCGGACATACTCCAAGTCCACAGGCAAACTGTGAGCTGTTGTACGCAGTATGAGTATTCGAAATAAAATTCGTTTCAATATGGTATAATCAAATTGTTTATTGTTCCTTATCAATACTAAACAAACATTTAAGAACCTTTTGGAAAATAAGCAATCACTAATCAGCAACCTTGCCACTTTTTGTAGTCAATAACACAAAAAGTAATGCTTTACTTAGGTACAGTCGCCAAATTTCGTCCCCAAACCTAATTCCGTCCCCTTCGATATCTACTTATTCAAAAACTTTCATCTATCATTAGTGGCACGAACTAGAAGCAAGTTGCATCAGTCGGCCATTGTGAAGATGTGGGGGCGTCACGCGGCGCCCCTTCGTACCGGCAGGAATTGGAAAATCAAAAAAAGTTTTCAAAGTCAATTTTTCATTGAAATATTCTGGTATACCATAAAATATTGAGATACTTGACTTATTGATACTATTTGTTTGTAAAACTAGTTATTATGACCTCAGATGTTGATCGATTAAGTAAAATTTTGAGATTATAACACGTTTCTTGTTTAAATAGATGAACTAAAAAATATTAAAATTTCCTAATATCGTCCCCTTACATGAACCTTATATCGTCCCCAAGACGGTATTAGGATCTCATACGTTCATATCACTTCTTTTTGCTTGAAACTGTAGAAAAATATGTTTTTTTAGGGTTCCGTACCCAAAGGCTAAAAATGGGACCCTATTACTGAAAATTCGTTGTCTCTCCGTCTGTCTGTCTATCTCCAGGCTCTATCTCAAGAACCGCTGTGGCTAGACTTTTGAAATTTTCAGGAATTGTGTATAATATATTCTGTTGCCGCTACAACAACAATTAATACTAAAAATAAAATATATTATATTTATCCCTTTAATATATTTATATTAAAGGGACGGAATTAGGAGCCCAAAACTAAATTTTGAAAATATGAGCATATTTGTTAAATTTACTTAAAAACTTTTCCTGAAAACGTTAACGCATTTTTGATTATTTTTAACAATAAAGGAATAGTGAAGCTAAAGTTTGATGTTTTATAACTTTAGTATTTTATTTTATTTTTGTAGAACGTTTTTAAAAAAGGGGGACGATATATGGTGACTGTACCCCTATTCTTCCAACCAGAGTTCTTGGTTTTGGTCAATAATGTGTGAATTTTAACGTACAATAAATAATAATAAACTCGTTTTGCTTTTTTTACACAATCTTTGTTATCTAATGAGTACAATTTTAGTTCCCAGCAGACGAGTTCGAATCGCCTACGTTCAAGCCGGAGACGCGATTCACGAAGTGGAGTACTTCTAATGGTGAAGGCGACCCTCCCAGAGACTACTGGGCCATCACACAGTATTACGTCTCCGAAGGTACGAAGGTTCGCTTCTACTCACAACTTCATATATGTTATCAATATGGAGTGTAGATGGAGGAGAACTATCTTATATGGGGGATATTTGAAAAAGTGTCCAGCTGTAGAGATCAACTACGATAACATGGCGCGCCCCTCCAAAATTTAAAACATTTGAACTTACTACATACAAACTCTTTCATAAGGATGTGACTACACACATTTAAACAGTCATTTGGAGGGGCGCGCCATGTTATCGTAGTTGATCTCTACGCAGTAAATAACAGTTGAAAGTGGCGCTAGCTGCAGCAAAGAATATGGAATGAATGTAGCCGTTGGTGACAAAATACTTAATAAATAAATGATAAATAAATAAAATAAATAACAAAATAAATAATAATAATATATTTTGAAAATATAACCTAAAATAGCTAAATAAAAGCTGCTAAATGATTTAAAATTTGCCCCGTTGCTACTGTAGTGCCACCCTAATTTAAGGCGCTATATTGAAAAAACTGTCCTTTTTGACGTAATACTATAGGACCCTCAGAAATGTTACAAATCTGGTAATGAGATATACATATCTTCATAACCTTATCTAGGTTTGAGAAGAACTAGAAACACGATTAATGTATTTTGCCTCGATACATTTAATTTTCGAAATGACCTCTTAAAAATACGAAATTTGAAGATTATTTTTAATTGAAAATAGATGTATTGTAGGAAATTAGTCTAATTGATAGACACCTTTGCAACTCAAAATCGTTTAAAAGCATTTTGCTTAAATGCTCCTAGTTATTTTTTTAAATAATTATAATTACGTTTTTTCGCATGTTTTCCGAGCGAGCCGATAGCTTCTGGCCGCAGCGTATTCACGACTTTATAGTCATACAAATTAAGTATAAAATTGCCCTTGCGGTAGAATTACTTTCGATATAGCGCCTTAACCATAATTTAACGCATTTCAGCGGACACTTTTTACATACAGAGATAGTTCTCCTTATCCATCGTTATCAAAGAGTAAAGGTACGGGACGTGTTGTCGCGATACTACTGGTTTATAATATGTATTTCTGTTACGCGCAAAGACGAAAACGCTCAGTGAGCGAAAAAATGGCTAGCAACGTGTTGTGGTCATAGTGAAACGGCCACGACGCGTTCTGGTAATCACAGAAATACCAAGAAATTCGTGTCGTGGCTGACGTGCTATTCGACCACAACGCGTTGTGGTAATCGAGAAAAGCCATGAGACAAGCGTTCTGAGCATTTAATTATTATTTTTAACAAAAAATTAAAACCGACTTCTAAGGTAAAACAATAATAACATCCTTATAATATAAACTAAAAAATATTAAATAATTATTCCTACCTAATAGTGCCTTTTCCGAATTCGGCTAAAACTCAACTATTTCTGTACTCAATCTTCATCATTTTGAAGTCGGTACCAGATGAATCTTCTCTTCTCTGACAGAATATTTGAAACTTTTGGAACTGGCACCGACTTCAAAATTATGAAGATTCAGTACAGAAATAGTTGAGTTTTAGCCGAATTCGGAAAAGGCACTATTAGATAGGAATAATTAATTAATACTTTTTAGTTTATATTATAAGGATCTTATTATTGTTTTACCTTGGAAGTCGGTTTTAATTTTTTGTTAAAATAAGGATAAAGATCGCACTGACTATCCAAAATATTGTTGAGATAATAATATATATGAACGTAATACGTAAGTCGTAACATCACTAACACGTAGCACGTTCGTAGCAACGTATTTTAAACGATCGTTCGCTTCTTAAAACAAATAACATTATTTACTGACATATATAAAAATAATGTAGGGATATTATGACGTTTATTTAAATAGTACATTACGCACCTAGGGCAGGAAAATAAGAAATGTCTCAGATCACATGTAAGCCGAGGCGAAGCCGAGGTCAACAAACATGTGATCTGAGGCTTTCTTATTTACTGCCCATGGTGCGTATACTATTTTTCTTATCGACGGAGGCGGAAAACGGCAACATCGGTAAGCGCTGCGGGAAGAAAGTTGACGTTTTCCGCCCAGAGCTAGGAGGTGAGAAAAAAACGGTTGTCTGTAAAGTCGGTTTACTGACGATAGTTGAACGTGACAACGTGCCTCTTTGTCGCTCGTTCCGCGCTCTCGCTTGCACTTCAAGCCCTAAATGGAACGCCTCAGAGCGAGGTAACGCCGCATGAGTCATGTTTTTTCGTGCGTGCAGCCGGCTCCATCGAATTATAAGACGTTGTCACGTCAAAAATATTGCGAAGAGAGCAGCTAGGCACGGACACGTAGCTCGTAGCGCGTAGCACTTTCGTAGCGCGTAGCATTTCCGTAGCGCTGTATTATGAAAAACAAAACTTTTATTTTTTTAATGTGACTGCTATTTCGTACTAAATAATATTATGAATGCGAAGGTGTATACGTCTGATTAACTGTTACTTTTTTACGCTTAAACCATCTGATTAATTTTTATGAAATATGGTATTGAGACACTCTGATTCCACTAAATAGAGATAGAATTCGACTCGTGAATGAATAAGCAGCGTGAACGAAGTTATAATATATTAAAGACAATTATATTAAAATCATGACTTATGCCCCATTTAGAGTCTCTCAAGGCCGGCGCTGGACCTCAGGTGGAAAATGGCGCTACTCTTCAAGACGGTGGTGTATGGGTGAAGGATTTCGACAACCAGCTCACGCGGATACCGAGCACGGAGGCCGAGCTGAACAGCACACTTTTCAAAAAGCAAAACTGTATTCCTAATATGGGTAAGGATCAGGATATATTTTAGGGACTTCGAGATCTCGTGTAATACCATTTTTGGCTATTTTGGACTTATACCTTGGTATATTTTTATATACATAATATTTACTAGACTAGTCGGTTGTAGCGTGTAATATTATGTCACTTGGCTACAACAGCCAAGTGACATAATATTCGCCAATACATAATTTCATGGATTTATTGTCTAAGCCTGTACTGTTGGCAAAATTTAACCCTATTATGACGTTAACATTAAAATATTATTTTCCTACACTTGATGCAAATTTAGTCACGTCGTTATTCATTGTAAACCTCCAGGTACCCACTACTACTACAACATGACGAAAGAGAAGCGATGTGAGGATCTGCTGCCGTGGTTCGCGCTGACGACGCGCGGGGACCTGGTGGGGGTGGGCTTCCAGGTGTTCGCCAAGTTCACGCCCAAGGTAAAGGGCAGGGAGTGGTTCGAGATACTCGAGAAGAGCCAGGGACAAGCTGAGGTAGGTTTGAATACTTCATGTGCTGTCGGAGAAGTTGATGAATATGGCGTATTATTTGGTCGGATTATGCCCAGCCGACAATCAAAACTAACAATCAAATAACGAGTACGAATAAATGCCTTCTGAGCACGAATCAATTTCTCTGATGACATATTGTACCTCTATAATCTACATTCTGCATAACTTGTCATAATAATTATTTTATGTAAATTGTAAAGGCATGATATTTAAGGTCAGACCGAGAGACTCGGATTGGTCAAGCCACGGTCTAGCGGGCCTTAAAGTTTTAACTTATTAATTAGGGGCATAGCTGTTGTCGTGGTTTTTTTAAAAATAATATTCACACTAATTATATTAAACCGTCGATCGCCAATTCCTGGAAATCTTTTGTTATCGCGGGCCATATGGGCTTTACGGGGCTTGTTGGGTTAATATCAGACCTCGTAAGTTCAATGTAGAGTTTGATGCATTATTTTGTTTCCAGGTGGCTATACCTCTGGGCCCGGAGTGTCTGTACAAGCTGTCGGCGACCTACCCCGTCGTATCTCTACACATATATTTCATTGATAACCCTTGGAATATAAGATGCCGGTAAATATTAATTTTGACTAGCTGTCCCGGTGAACTTCGTGTCACTTTAAAACCTTCCCCTGGACTTCTACGAATATTTTAAGACTAAAATCAGCCCAATCCGTTCAGCCGTTTTCGAGTTTTAGCGCGACTAACACATTTCAAAATCCATTTTTATATTATGTATATATAAGTAAAATTTATATTATTTACGATATTATATTGTAGTGGTCTAGTATTATATTATTACGAGCTATTTGACCGAGCTTTGCTCGGTATTCGACAAAACACGAATTACATGACATTTTCTAAAAATGATTCCTAGCTAGATCGATTTATCGCCCTCGAAACTTTAGTGTCATTTATTTCATGAAAATCGCTGGAGCCTATACCGAGATTCCAATTATATATATATATATATATATATATATATATATATATATATATATATATATATATATATATTTATATAAGTACAAGAATTGCTCATTTAAAGATATAAGATTACCAGCTATTTGACCGAGCTTTGCTCGGTATTCGACAAAACACGAATTAAATGACATTTTCTAAAAATGATTCCTAGCCAGATCGATTTATCGCCCCCGAAACCCCCTATATACTAAATTTCATGAAAATCGTTGGAGCCGATTCCGAGATTCCAATTAAATATATTCTTATATATAAAATTCTCGTGTCACAATGTTAGTCCACGAACTCCTCCGAAACGGCTTTACTGATTTTTAATCGACTTCCAAAAAACGAGGAGGTTATATGTTCGGCTGTGGATATATATTTTTTTGTATGTTCAACGATTACTCCGCCGTTTGTGAACCGATTTTCGAAATTTTTGATTTGTTGTATTAGGTTTCACTCCAATTTGGTACCATGTTCACAAAAGTGGTGACCTGATGATGGGATCCATGAGTAATCGAATGAACTCCTCGAAATTTATATGGAAACATATGGTGATTTTGGTTTTATGAGAAGCAGCCTAAGCATATGCTACCAAAACGCAAGATTTTGCACCAAGATATACTATGGTTCCGAAGATACTAAGAGAACTCCGGATTCCTTATAGATACAAGTTTGGGTGTTTAGGCGTTGTTTTAAGAACTGAAAGCATATGCCACTATACAAATTACATTCATCATCATCATCACCACGTCAGGGTCACCAATGTCACCAAAATTGAACGTAACAAAATATTCAACCTTATCTCCAGAACGTAAGGCACACATCTGACATTACTTCTGAGAAGTAAGTTGCTTCGATAATACAAGTAACATGCTAGTGCACTGTCACACTTACCGATCGCGGCCACGGGCGGCCGTAGACTTCTCAAGCGATATTATGTATTACAATACAACCTCGGCGGAGATCTCATATTTGAACCGTTTGGGGTAGAAACCCTAGGCGCATGGGGTCCGGGGGCACATAAGCGAAATATCTAAGAGGCTTATTGAAGCCACCCGAGACCCCAGAGCCGGGAGCTACCTAGCACAGCGAATAGCAATTGCAATTCAACGTGGCAATGCTGTCAGCTTGCTGGGCACTCTGCCAGATGGGGACGACCTGGGAAAGTTTTTCTTTTTATAATTTTATATTCTAAGTTTGTATATATTTGTATATTTGTATATTTTATTCTAGTTTGTATTTTTAGTAATGAATTTGTGATTTTAAGTTTATACTATTATGTTATGGTGTGTTAAAATTAATAAAAAATATTGATGTCGAAAAGAAATAAAAAAATAAAGATAAAGTTTAAAATCATATGACACTGAAAGCCTCGCCGCTGCTAAAATTCCGGTTTGGCGCGGCCCTAGCACGTGTCCTCTTCGATTTTTTTTAAATGTATTGTTTAAAATTATCTGCAGCTGATATTATATTTTGTAAGTGTGACTGTTAACAAATTGTAATAAGATACGTAGAATAATATACAGGTGTATTAGGGCCGATTCACACCGGAATGGCGGAGGCGAGGCGAGCAGTTTCAGTGTCATATGATTTTAAACTTTATCTTCATTGTTGTTAATAATACATAGTATCGCTTGAGAAATCTACGGCCGCCCGTGGACGCTAGTGGCTTCTTGCGGCCGCCGGCGGCGTCGATTTCTCAAGCGATACTATGTATTACAGTAATGAAGATAAAGTTTAAAATCATATGACACTGAAACTGCTCGCCTCGCCTCTGTCATTCCGGTGTGAATCGGCCCTAATCTACGTATAGTACGCGATGATTTTACTAGGTAACTAAAAAGAGTGAAATTATTATTTTTAACAAAAAATTGAAACCGTTTTCCAAGGTAAAAACAATAATAATATCCTTATAATATGAACTAAAAAGCATTAAATAATTTTTCCTATCTCATGGTGCCTTTTTCCGAATTCGGCTAAAACTCAACTATTTCTGTAGTCAATCTTCATAATTTTGAAGTCGGTGCCAGTTACAATATGTTTCAAATATTCTGGCATCTGGATTCAGCTATATCTGGTACCGACTTCAAAATAATGAAGATTGACTACAGAAATAGTTGAGTTTTAGCCGAATTCGGAAAAAGGCACCATGAGATAGGAAAACTTATTTAATACTTTTTAGTTCATATTATAAGGATATTATTATTGCTTTTATTTACCAAATTTTACATGCATATTGAGTAGGTCTCAGAACTCTCTAAGTCTCAGGCTACTCGGTACTTTATATATTGAAAAGTGCATTTGTTGAATAAATAATAGTAAATTATTAAAACCTGAGAGTTGAGACTGACGGCGACCATTGTTTGTGCGACGGGATGGCGATCGACGTTGCCATGGTGACAAACTTATTTAGTCACTTATATAAAATAATATGGATTTGCCATTATTATGGCAAAGCAACGTTTGCCGGGACAGCTAGTATTTATATGTGTATATATACAAAAATTGCTCGTTTAAAGATAATATAAGATTAGTAGTATCTGAGGACCAATTATTTTTAAATAAAATTAAAAATAATTGGTCAATGAACATTATAGAAATGTATATGAGGACTCTGTGGCTTTGAAATTACATTAAATGATTTCGATTTTCGACATAATAGGTTGCTTAGTTGGGGCCACGGAGCTAATACTAGCTCCGTGGTTGGGGCTTACTTGTCTATGCAACTTGTCTAAGTATCCAGACACCTCTATTCGACTTTAAACGTTTTTTAAACCTGTAATTAAAGGTGACCTGAATTTTCCCTTTTTTGTATCTCAACTTGCATAAAGGCAAGATAAAAAGAAATAAACGCTTTGCGTGAAAACGACCGAAAGTGGGTGCTGAAGCCGACTATTTCGGACGACCAAATTTTTGGCGCTTTTAAACCCTTTTTTAACCGACTTCCAAAAAACGAGGAGGTTATATGTTCGGCTGTGGATATTTTTTTTTTTTTTTTTTTTTTTTTTATTTTTTTTTTTTGTATGTTCAACGATTACTCCGCCGTTTGTGAACCGATTTTCGAAATTTTTGTTTTGTTGTATTAGGTTTCACTCCAATTTGGTACCATGTTCACAAAAGTGGTGACCTGATGATGGGATCCATGAGTAATCGAGGGAACTCCTCGAAATTTATATGGAAACATATGGTGATTTTGGTTTTATGTGAAGTGTACTAAGAATATGCTACCAAAAAGTCAAATATTGGGTCAAAGTATACCACGGTTTCGAAGATGCTGAGAGAACTCCTGACTCCTTATAGATACACGTTCGGGAGTTTCGGCGTTGTTTTAAGAACAGAAAGCATATGCTACTATGCAATTCATATTCATCATCATAATCATCATCATCATCATCATCGTCATCATCATCATTAAGGTCACCAATGTCTCATGGCACAGAATTAATAATAGTACAAGGCATAGGTACTACTAATAATAATAATTATGTACTGTATAACAACACCTGTTTGTTTAATACATGGCGGTCGGCGCCGCAGAGGCGACGGCGTCGCCGCGCCGCCGCGCCGCGTGGCGCGTGGCGGCAGACAACAGATCGAATACTTTACTAATTACTTTATAAAATTTAAATAGACAAATAGAATTAAAATAAAGTTATTTTAAAAAGAGCATTTACACAAAACAAAGTCATTAAGTGTCTTTTTAATCAGTTATACTTATTAATCGATAGATGGCGCACTAAGTATCGATTTGAATTCTTGATTAAGCCCTTATTCCACTTATCCTAGCTAGGAAGTCCTAGCTAGGGTCCTAAAAAATTTAGTCAAGTGGAATAACATTTAGAAGCTAGGATCCTAGCTAGGATCCTAAATCGGAAAAAAATTAGTCAAGTGGAATGACATTTAGAAAGCTAGGATCCTAGCTAGGACTTCCTAGCTAGGATAAGTGGAATAAGCGCTTTACAAGAACAGAGCTGTCAATAATTATGATAATATTAAATATTATGAGTAGCTACGCTACATCCTATGCAAGTTTATACAATTTTTTATCTGATAGATCCTTCGATCGTGGAAAAACGAGACACAATAGCCTTTCTATTGTTATCTCAATCGCCGGTGACCGCTTGGGGCTTGAAGCATTAAAATTGTTAAATTACTTAGCACAATATTATGTTCACTTCACTGATAATATATGATTTTGTGAGTGTGAGTTGTGACTCTTGACAAATTGTAATAAGATACGTAAAATATACGCGAAGGTTTACCTACTAGTGTAACTAAAAAGAGTGAAATTATTATTATTTTTAACAAAAAATTAAAACCGACTTCCAAGGTAAAAACAATAATAACATTAATATGAACTAAAAAGTATTAAATAATTTTTACTATCTAATGGTGCCTTTTTCCGAATTCGGCTAAACCTCAACTATTTCTGTATTCAATCTTCATAATTTTGAAGTCGGTGCCAGTTCCAAAAGTTTCAAATATTCTGTCAGAGGACTGAAGAATCAGCTATCTGGTACCGACTTCAAAATAATGAAGATTGAATACAGAAATAGTTGAGGTTTAGCCGAATTCGGAAAAAGGCACCATTAGATAGTAAAAATTATTTAATACTTTTTAGTTCATATTAATGTTATTATTGTTTTTACCTTGGAAGTCGGTTTTAATTTTTTGTTAAAAATAATTTTATGAAATAAGGGGGTAAACGAGCAAACGGGTCACCTGATGGAAAGCAACTTCCGTCGCCCATGGACACTCGCAGCATCAGAAGAGCTGCAGGTGCGTTGCCGGCCTTTTAAGAGGGAATAGGGTAATAGGGAAGGGTAGGGATGGGAAGGGAAGGGAATAGGGGAGGGTAGGGAAGGGAATAGGGTAGGAGATTGGGCCTCCGGTAAACTCACTCACTCGGCGAAACACAGCGCAAGCGCTGTTTCACGCCGGTTTTCTGTGAGAACGTGGCATTTCTGCGGTCGAGCCAACCCATTCGTACCGAAGCATGGTTCTCCCACGTATCGACTTTACGTTTTTGGGTGGTTACTGGTTAGCTATTTAGCTTCTCATAAGGTACTTTCTGTGTTGTCTCTTCAGTCTTCACACTAAATAATGAAAACGTGAGTGGAAGAATCGAACAAGTAACATTTCGTAACATACGGACAATAACTTATTTTTCCCCAATTATTTTAAAAGTTGTAACTTATCTACTTCATAACCTAGCTAATATATCTGGCTACACATATAATCCATAGATTTTCTATTTCAAATAATTTTTCCGGCCCTAAAGCCGCCATTTAAGCAAAAAAACGGGAAGTTTTTTCATGTTACTTACCTTATTCTTCCACTCACGTCTTGAGTTATAGCAGTGTTTGGAAGTCTTTCGATCGCACTACTCTTATGCACATTTAAAAATTACTTTACTTTAATTGAATACAGGGTTCCATAAATACGAGTAATATTATATTATATTATGGTGACTATGACAAAATCTATAATAATTAATTACTAATCATATTGTAATGTCTCGGAGTGCCGCCGTTTTGTCTTTAACAAGTTTTTTCACATCTCTTCTCCTAAAAGTGATCAATATAACAATAATAATGCAATTTGAAAAAAATCCCTATATATACATTTCAATAATTTGTACATATATTTTATAATTTTTCAGGAACGGAGACTCAATAAAGCCAGCCCCGGCTTTAGACAGGCTGATGCTAAACACGTACAGATACGCCAACGCCGTCGCCGACGAGTTAAAAAATCTCTTCAGTGGCTGATTCGCGACTCCGATGTACCATCGAAGAAATTGATTCACAGGCTATTGACAAACCTACGTTGTAGGATTATGTTAGAGATAAACTACGATAACATGGCGCGCCCCTCCAAATTACTGTTTCAATGTATGTAGTCACATCCTTATGAAAAGTTTGTATGTAGTAAGTATTCAACCAATCAACCAGTACTCGTGATATTTCACTTAAGAGCCCGGGTTACCCTCGAAATTCTCATACATACGTAATACCAAAATCATTTTGTCATACGAAAGTATTTAACATGTTTGAGTTATTTTTCAGCTTAAAATAGTAATTACCTGGGTTCCTGAACAAAAATTAACTTCAAAATATTTAAACACTAAAAAAAATTTTTTGTGTATAATTTTTTTTTACTAAATTTACTACTAAATATTTAAACACTAAAAAATAGAGTAAAACCTAAAAATATATAAATAAATAGTAAATTTACTACAAAATATTTAAATACTAAAAAATATTTATTAGAGTTGTTTTGTTTTGTTTTATTTCAGCAACTATTTCGCATAGTGTTCTCAAATTATTGAAAATAAAACATTACACACCAATAAAAATAAGCTTTACGGTGAGATGATATAAAGCCACCTCTTGTATCTCCAGCTAGATCATCTTTTACCACAATATTATCAATAATCATTACAGCAGTATGTTTAAGAAATCTGTATTTTCTTTTAAATGCATCTTCTTCCAGTTCTTTTAGTGGATTTTTACGTATTTTGTAATGCTTCACGCTCCATGTAAATGGCATGAGATTTTCAACCTCATTAATGTCCTCTATCACCCTCAAATATTCAGTAAAATAGTCACTATCCATCTTTTCGCTAACAAAATCAAAGCAGCAAAAATGTGAGTTTTGTTATTTGTAGGTTGTCTTATGATGCCGTCAAAATTCAATTTTCAAATGTTAAAATACACCTTTGTTCTATACTTAATCTCTCCTTAAACTAGGTAGTGTGAAGGATTAACTTTTATTCCGAGAGTAGATTCGGATTAGTTTACTCCTTACTCCATGTTTATTAATACTGAATATTATTACTCTTACCTTAAGCCTAGGAGTAAAGTTATTCTTGCTCTAGTCTGTGTTTATTAATAAGGGTGTTAGTGTTTTACTCTATTTATTAGTGTTTAAATATTTAGTAGTAAATTTATTTATTATATATAAATTTATTTAAATTAATTTTTGTTCAGGAACCTAGGTTATTACTATTTTAAGCTGAAAAATAACTCAAACATGTTAAATACTTTCGTATGACAAAATGATTTTGGTATTACGTATGTATGAGAATTTCGAGGGTAACCCGGGCTCTTAATGTCACTTATTACTAAGACTAGATGACGCCCGCAACTTCGTTGCGCCAAAACTCATTTATCGCGGCGGAATCGTACATTTTTCCGGGATAAGTAGTATCCTATGTAGTAAGAAGTATCCTATGTCCTTTCCCGGGACTCAAAGTATCTCCATGCCAAATTTCAGCAAAATCGGTTCAGCGGTTTGGGCGCGAAGAGGTAACAGACAGACAGACAGACAGACAGACACACTTTCGCATTTATAATATTAGTATGGATTTGTTGGTCAACTAATCATATCTAGCCGACCGCGCAAGACAACGCACTTCAAACGTTTTGACAACGCGCTTCAAACGTTTTGAATTTTAGAGGGGCGCGCCATGTTATCGTAGTTTATCTCTAACTCAATATTAGTCGTGTTATGATGGCTGGGTTGTAGGCTAGCCTATGAATCAACTACTATAAGAGTAACTATTTAAAAGTTAAAGCATAAAAATATCTGTCGATATCAATATTTCATGTTGTTTTTGCTAAATAATCTTTGTAAATTCGACTGGCTTTTCTTCGTTTATTTACCTTACGCAGCGAGAACAATTTTTACATCATCGTACATCACACAAAAATACTAATCTATATCTATACTATTTAATATTATAAAGCGGAAGAGTTTGTTTGTTTGAACGCACAAATCTCAGGAACTACTGGTCCGATTTGAAAAATTCTTTCAGTGTTAGATAACCCATTTATCGAGAAAGGCCATAGGCTATATTTTAACACGCTAAAACTAATAGGAACGAAGAAATAGAGGAAAAAACGGGGGAAATTACTTGACAGGGCTTATTTGAACGCGCTAATCTCAGGAACTACTGGTCCGATTTGAAAAATTCTTTCAGTGTTAGATAGTCTATTTATAGATTATCGCTATAGGCTATATTTTATCACACTTAGGGCCTGTTTCACCGCTTCCTGATAAGGCTATCCATCACTTAACTTGACAGATGGAGTATGGAGAATCTGTCAAATAAGCCTATCCTGCACCTTATCAGGAAGCGGTGAAACAGGCCCTAAGACTAATAGGAGCGAAGAGCTACTGGAGCAATTTTTCTGTTATTTGGCACAGATGAGAAATAAACCATGGTTTTATGAGAAGCATCCTAAGCATATGCTACCAAAACGCAAGAATTTGCACCGAGGCATACTATGGTTCCGAAGATACTAAGAGAACTTCGGATTCCTTATAGATACAAGTTTGGGGGTTTAGCCGCTGTTTTAAGAACTCAAAACATATGCTACTATGCAAATTACATTCATCATCATCATCATCATCATCATCATTACCACATCAGGGTCACCAATGTCACCAAAATTGAACATAACAAATTCAGCCTTAAGTCCAGAGCATAAGGCACACATTTGACATTACTTCTGAGAAGTAAGCTGTCTCACAACAACACATGAAAAGAACCTAATCTCTTGCTATAATCTGCTAGGGCTGTCAAGCGCGCGGCGCGGCGCGGGGCCGGGTACCTACCAGACCGGGCGCGCACTAGCGGCCGAGCCGCAGCGCCCACGGCCATCGAGATAGATCGACGGTCCCTACGTATAAAAAGTCATGTCCAAAATAGCAAAAATTTTTTATTGCATCATGCATTTCCGTATAATGAGACGCATATTCCTACATTATTATTATTTTTCTATCACAAGTAATTCCAAAGATAAAAAGACGTAAATGAGGGCAAGTTGGGCGTTGTATTAGATTTTACTGTTGTATATACGGACATCTATACTTACCGTCTTGTACCGCGTTGGAAATTACGCGCCATTCCGCGTCATGTCGTACATATCCGTTTCTACCTCTAAGGTAGCGAATTATTTATATACTTGTTACCATTTACGTTGAGATCGACTATTAGAGTGACGTCAGTCTTTCGTAGCACTTTGTATGGAGCGTTTCGGGCAGGTCTATTTTATGAGATGTTTGAATTGTCATAATATCTTGGTGAATTTTTAAGCTATCAGAGTCATTCTTTCAGCGATGTTTCTATTTTTAAGGGCCTTTCAATTACCAATAAGAAAAAAAAATAGTCATCAAGCCAAGAAGAGCCAGAATTTGTATTACATACTTATGTGTTATAAATTTATAAATTATGACAATACTAATCATTTTATATAGTGCTGAATGAATTTAGGACCTTATATAATATTTTAATTCTTCCAAAGTAAAAACGGACATGTACGACTTAACCGTTATGGGCAGTCTTGAATTGTCACCGTAAAAACGGTCATCTTGCAATTTTGGCGAAAATACAGTAAATATTTAAAATTGTGTTAAATCATGACAAACAGCCTACATTAAGCTTTACAGATCAACAAAAATAATTGTGTTTATGTTTTATGGTAATCTACAGTAACAGTTTGAATCTTAAAAACGCTCTCCTGAAAACCACTACTTTTGAGATGTCGCTTTATACGTAGGGACCGTCGAGATATTTATTAAATATACCTTAGTATGCAACCGCCATAGACCACGCGCACCTTGGGCACAGAATATATAATACTAGTTGCCTGCGGCCCAATTCTCAGAATGTGAGAAAAGTTCATCTTCGAATAAAATACCGAATTATGAGATTTTTACGAGCGTAACACAGTTTGTGTATTCTCAAAACTTCACATTTAAAATATTTCGTGCAAAGATCGCTCGAGTCGAACGAGTGGGACCGGTTATTAATAGATGTCCGAATTTATATAACACCACAATGTGGCCGCCTGGGAGTTGAAGCGTTCGAGACCGGTTTCCTGCACGATACTTATAATTTGTTGCCAATACCTAGTATGTATCCTTCGATCGTGGATTCTTGGAAATCTATTGTTATTCTATTGTGTCTCGCTCACCGGTGAGCTTGTAACACGATACGTAGAATAGTATTATACAGGTGTATTATTCTACGTACATAGTACGCGATAGTTTAGTACTAGGTAACTAAAAACTAAAAAGAGTGAAATTATTATTTTTAACAAAAAATTAAAACCGACTTCTAAGGTAAAAACAATAATAACATCCTTATAATATGAACTAAAAAGTATTAAATAATTTTTCCTATCTAATAGTGCCTTTTTCCGAATTCGGCTAAAACTCAACTATTTCTGTACTCAATCTTCATAATTTTGAAGTCGGTGCCAGTTACAAAAGTTACAAATATTTTGGCAGACTGAAGATTCAGCTATATCTGGTACCGACTTCAAAATGATGAAGATTGAGTACAGAAATAGATGAGTTTTAGCCGAATTCGGAAAAAGGCACTATTAGATAGGAAAAATTATTTAATACTTTTTAGTTCATATTATAAGGATGTTATTATTGTTTTTACCTTGGAAGTCGGTTTTAATTTTTTGTTAAAAATAATTTATTTTACTCTTTATTGTTCACTTGAAAAATACATAGAGATACAATTGAAAGGACACAAAGGAACTGCTTATTTCTAAAAGAAATCTCTTACAGCAGCCCTACGAAGAGATACAATGTAAAAGACACTTATAGGACGTGCGCAATCAATAGTTATTAAGTAATTAAACTATATAGTGATTAAAGAGGAAAGTTTACATAATTATAATAACATTCATTAAATAGTGCAGAAATACTGTTATTTTTGGGGTTTCTAATTTGATGTCGTAAAAAATTTCATTTTTAGGGTTCCGTAGTCAATAAGGAACCCTTATAGTTTCCGTCTGTCCGTCTGTCTATAAGACCTACAAAGCTGTAATTTGGCATGAATGCACATATTAATGATGCCGACAAAATGGTACACGAAATCTTAAAAAAATATATTTTTTATGGTAGGTACTTTCCCTACACATACTGCATTAGGTATAAAATAAGACAACAATTTAAAATTGCTTCATGCTTAAATCCGTTTATTCAAATTATTTATGATGTTCACTGCAAGAGGCAGCCGATAAACCAGGGTTTCTCGACGTAGTAGATATGCATCGTCACCAAACCGACCGAGTCGGCCAAGTCGTACAAGCACTTTGGGCCGTGGGGGACAATCACCTGTTAGAAGAAAAAAAACCTTTAGGATCTGTTTAGGATATAGACTTACCAGAGCCCCTAGCCCTCAAAATATATCGAATTGACATAACATGAGTCGTATCGTATCACGTATATCGACTTTAATAATTTACCGAACGCTTATGTAAATGTCATACATTTTGATCGACAATACTATAAAGAAGCGGTAAAGAAAACATCTTGGCTAAAAGGCCTGAGAGGTGAGCCAAGATCTTTTCTTAATCGCTTCTTTATAGAATCATCGATCGATTCTATATAAACGAAGCAATAACGAAAAAGTTTTGGCTAAATGGCCAGGTTGTTTTGACGCGTTTTCAAAATAGGAGTTGACGACACCATAATAATAATACAAGTATTTGTTAACAGTGTAAAAAATTATTTGAATGAAAGCTTTTCTTACTCAATGTAAATTTCCATTCATTAAATCAGTGGTTCCTTTTTAAACTTTGTCCCCCTTACTAATAAACGTTGTATAAGCTTTGAATAGTTATACAGTGTTTTGTTCCTGTCACACAAGTGACAATTGGATCGAAGAAGACAAAACACTGTATAACTATTCAAAGCTTATACAGCGTTTATTAGTAAGGGGGTAGTCACGAGGGACCCCTTTACCAAATGTTTGTCTAGCCGGGGACCACCCAGTTGGTTTACCTAAACTAAGGGTTGTTTGATTTAAAGAAAACATGCACAATTTTATAATTAGCACTCATTTTTTAAAATTTGGCAAAAATCTAAAAGTTACAGATTTTAATTTAACGTGATTTTTGTGACTGTATAGTGCTCTTTACTATCTTCTGGATTCTCGCATATTATTAGGATGGCTTCGCGGACCACTTGGAATGCCTCCATGGACCACCAGTGGTCCGCGGACCACCGGTTAAGAACCACTACATTAAATTAGAAATTATTGCAGTGTTTTTCAACCTGTAGGTCGCGACCCCCTGGGGGGTCCCACCGTAAATTTAGCAGACATATCAGATACGATAACCTACCTGGACGGCTACTTTGGATGGTCTCTCAAACCAGTCGCGTTGGCCTTTAACGATGGGGAGTTTGCCGAACACGAGGAAACCGGTGCCAACGAGCTGGCCGGACTGCACCAGCGGGAACCACGGGTATATGGTACCGTCCGCGCAGGTGGTCTCCGCAGACATGTTGTAGTAGAAGTGACGACCTGTGTCAATCATTTGTTTTAAAAGTGGTAGTTGGTAAGTACATTTCAATGTGTAAGTTTATTACTCAAGTCTTGCGCTTTTGATCACAAGTTGTGATATTGACTTCGAGTTCCTTATTTAGAACGTACAAACCGACTCATTCGGATTTTCATCTATATGTATATCTACCAGAGTAGTGAAACTTGCCCTGCGAGAAAACGCCCTCAACATGCAAGCAGTATTTGAATGCTCGTTCATCTCAAAACAGTTTTTCTTTCATTCAGTAAACAAAAACATCAGTCTTTAGCAAGTTTTATTTATCTGATGATCAAGCTCACCCATCCAAGGTAAGCAGCCCTGCTTGGTGAAGATGCTGTTCTCGATGTCGGTGCGCTTGGTGGAGATGCGTTCGATGGCGCGGTGGAAGCCGGTCACCCACACCGCGTCCTCCTGCAGCAGCACGCCGTCCTTACGCGCCGCTTCACGGTCTGATGCGTTTTGTTGGAGATATGCTGGGAGTTTCCATAATACGTAAGTAATAGATTGCTAAAGTGTGTCTGTCATATTATTATGGCTGAACCAATTGGGTTACATAGAGACTAGAGTCCAGGGAAATGACTTGGCAAAGTTTTTTTACCCTTTAAAAAATAAAATGTACGGGTTTGGCACGATAATAAAATAAGATGTAAGCTCGCAACTTCTTATGATCTAACAAAATTCTAAGCACTCGTCACCTAAAAATAGAACGAGGGTCAATTCAGACCGCGTAGATGCATTTCTGTACTGGATTGACAGACTTCAATTGCGTGAGACGTGTTGTAAATCTGTCAAATCCATACAAATCTAGAAATGCATCTACGCCTCGCGTTGCGGTCTGAATCAACCCTTAGCGTTCCTCTATAAAACAATGTCAACCACATAATTTTAAAGTTCCAAATTCAAAAAATACCTTCGGAAACGAAGTACTGATTAGTGGTCCAGTATTTCTTGATCTCCCCACTGGGGGTGGCGGGCGCCCACTCCGTAAATCCTTGTGTCTCCCAGTCGAAGGCAGCATCAGTAAACTCGTCTTGGGCCAACTATGCATATGGAGAGCAACTGATTAGTGATTCCACAGAAATATAATATATATAAAAATACGTAGTTTTACAGGACTATTGGCTAAACCACGAGGCTAGTCAGAGGTTTTCATGTTGAAAATTGAAATATTTTAATATAAAGTTTTGTAAAACGCCTCGTGGTTCATCAATTATGGTTTGTTTACTTTTCCGCCTAGAATTAAACTTTTCGAAATCGATGGAATAAATTTTGTATCGATGTAACTTGTACTTGTGATAAATTAAGTATATCTATAATTTTTTATCCTTTACATCGTTAAAAAAAATATTTGATCGATCCTTAGGAAAAAATACAAATCCCACCAAAAACATACCTGTTATAATGGGGCCAAGTTCCTATCGGCTAATTTTTGGCCTAAAAAAGGAGTTGAAATCCAATCCAATGCCAAGTTTAGATGGATCGATCGTCATCATCTTCATCAACATCCTGATCCATAATACTTCTAATTTAAACTTGGCAGGTGAATTTAATCTAAATATATAAAATTCAAAGGTGACTGACATGGTGATCTATCAACGCACAGCCCAAACAACTGGACGGATCAGGCTGAAATTTAGCATGGAGGTAGATGATAATATGACGTAGGCATCCGCTAAGAAAGGATTTTGATCAATTCCAACCCCAAGGGGTTAACATAGGGGATGAAAGTTTGTATATAATAATACTTCTTAACGCGAGCGAAGCCGCGGGCAATAGCTCGTTTAAATATAAATATTATCTAATATATACAATTAATCAAGTGTTACGTATAGCACGAAAACCTGCCAAGTTCAAATTTTGAAGTATTATGGATCAGGCTGTTGATGAAGATGATTACAATCGATGAAGTGCATCTAAACCTGGCATTGGATTGGATTTCAACTCCTTTTTTAAGCCAAACATTTGCCGATAGGAACTTGGCACCATTTGAACAAGTATGTTTTTGGTGGGATTTTAAAATATTTTTTTTTCAAGAAAACAATATTAATTTTTTTCTTTTTGTGCCACGCCCGATATTTTATATACCCCCCCCCCCTCCCCCCCTCACCTCCTCGTATTCTCGTTGTATTACAGGTACTTACATAAGAATTTTTATCTAAAGTTCGTAGATGAGCCGACTCACGCTTAACTGATTTCTTGAATTTCTTAATTTTTGTTCATCTAAATATAAAACACGACCTGTGTGCCAAATTTCAAAACGCTAGGACAATTGGAAGTGGCCTTTGAAGTTCGTAGATGAATTAACTCACGCTTGACTAATTTCTTAAATTTCTCAATTTTTTGTTAATCTACATACAACACGTTCTGTTTACCAAATTTCATAACGCTAGGACAGTTGGAAGTGGCCTCTGAAGTTCGTAGATGAACCGACTCACGCTTGACAGATTTCATAAATTTCTCAATTTTTTGTTGTACAATTCTACAATTCTACATATTATAACACGAACTGTTTGCCAAATTTCATAACGCTAGGACAGTTGGAAGTGGCCTCTGAAGTTCGTATATGAACCGACTCACGCTTGACCGATTTCTTAAATTTCTCTATTTTTTGTTAATCTACATACAACACACGACCTGTGTGCCAAATTTCATAACGCTAGGACAATAATTGGAAGTGGCCTAGAGGGTTTGATTACCGGTCAGTGAGTGAGTGAGTGCTAAAATTAGCTATTATACAGGCACATATTTCAGGATCTATCGAAGCTGTACCTATGAAATTGGGTATACTGCTTAAGTACTAGCATATAATTACGTTGGTTTAATTTATGTTTGCACTTGTAATAGACACTGAGCTACAGGGGGGTCAACAGTGCGTCGAAACGGTTCGTGTAAATAGTGCACGGCATGCGCGCGTCCTGCTGGAACTTGGCCTGCGCACTTCCGTGCGCTTTGATCGATAAAATATAGTCATTGAGATTTGAGTATATCAATAAGCGATTAAGTCTACGGTGGGATTTCACCAGGCACACCTGACACCGCACACACAAAACTTCGTTTATAAAACTTAATTCACATTAAACGCGTTCACGCGGTGACATAAATCACGTTCTGTTTCAAATGGATTTCAGAAACTTCTTTTGATTGTGATTATTAAATCTAAGTTTACGTAACGTCACGCGATTATTTTACATGTTTTCATCATTTTAAAGCCTTTTCACGTTAATTTAACTACAAAATAGCATGAAACAATACATAAACACAACACCAAACGCGTGTGTCAAAACTGTCATCTTAACATTTCTTTTGTCTATGTTTTTCGTTCCGCCATGATAGGGCTTGAACGGGTTCTATGACGTTAAAATTCGGACTTTGGGCGTTCAGAAGATAAAACTCGGAATTGCTGTGAACGCGTTCAGATTACGTTGGTGTCATAATAATAATAATAATAATAATATAATATCTATGGACGCTTCACACCACGTCAGTCTGGCCCCGTGGTAAGTACCTGAAGGACTTGTGTTACAGGTACCAGACAACGGAAAAATATTTAATACTTTTATACTATACATATATTTAAGATTTTTATTATATGATACACATATTTAATACACATCCATGACCCAGGAACTTTATAAACTTTTTGTTCCGTCGGCGGGACTCGAACCCGCGACCTCCGGCTTGAGCTACCAATACGCTCACCACGGAGGTCGTCAATGCAATCCGATGTTATAAACGCCTTTATATACTTTACCTTTGAACCGGTTCAGTGTGCAATTCCATTTCTTTGGTGAAATCGCCTCTACATAATATTATATTGTAAGTACATAAATTATAATAATCAACAGGTGTCTTTATAATTCACCGTTATTATTTAGATAGATGAAGGACCAATTTCACCTACGACTGTAGGTGAAATTGATACTCGTCACAAGAGAAGACACGACATTTTAACAAGCAGTTAACACTAACAGACGTTGGTGAAATTGGGCCTAACGATTTCTTTTATTAAACTGTAGGGTACTCATTTCATAATACGGTACACCACCATTTAAAACCCATTTTACTTTATCCTTTGATACCAACGACAAATTAAAAAAAAAAAAAAAAAAAACTTGAAATTGGAACTCACAGCAATTTGCAGTCCAGCGATATAGCCGAGGTCGTCAAATATTCGTCAAATATAATAAACCCATTTTACTTTATCCTTTGATACCAACGACAAATTAAAAAAAAAAAAAAAAACTTGAAATTGGAACTCACAGCAATTTGCAGTCCAGCGATATAGCCGAGGTCGTCAAAGTACGCGCAGAGGACTCTGTCAGCCGGGCAGTATAGGATCAGCGAGGGGTAGGACGCGGTGTCGACTCGCTGGGTCAGGGACCAGCGGTCGTCGATGGCGGCGGCGCGGCTCTTCGGTACGTCGAAGAAGAAATCCTTGCCTGGGCGCAGCCCGACGTTGAATTTAACTGAAAAGTATAAGCCGTTTGATAATTTATTTATTATTTAGGTATTTATTTTATAGAGTCACGAACAGAACAGCCTATTTTGTGAAATTTTAGTACTTAAAAATTATACGAGATGTAATGTTATGTTGTGTAATGTGTTGTTGTGTTATGCTGTGCGAGGATGGTATAAACTATAGAGCACTATAAACTGTTGCCTATCGTGTCTCTAAGTAGGCCCAGATCGGTCGGGCCATTACAAGCGACTAAGAACGTGTAGAATATTTGTATATGATTGACATCGATTGTGCATGCTGTAATATCATGCTAGCCATCTTGGTTTATATCATAATGGAGAGGAAGTCCTTTAAAGTCACGAGTAGGTCTCAGATCTTTCACGAGAGGAGAGACAATAAAATTAAGCTAAAACTAATCAGTATTTTGGGCTGCTGGGAACTCCAAAGAATCTTCATATTTAATTGAACAATAAAGTTTGAATCGCTAGTGATGTTTTATATAAATCGAATAAACGACACGGCGTGTGATTATTATCTGATGACTGTTACTGTGGAGTATAGAGTGTAGATGGTTAAACGGCTTGGTCGTCCGATTTCTTATGTTTTGATAAATCAGCATTCATCAAATTTATTCGTACGCACTAATATTTTAATAATTTTGGATTAGTATGGCACATTATCTCCACAGAATCATGTAACAAAACAAAATGATAACTTTAGGGTGCGTATGTGTATCTTATACAATGTGTCACAACACCGGTGTCAGATCTTTTAATATTATGATGTATGGCATATTTAATTGACAATTAGCTATCAATTTTTTCTGTAACTTTATTATTTTTTTCTCTGAATCTCATGCTAATCTGACCAATCTTCATAAGAAAATCGGTATAACTCCTAAACTATTTAACTTAGAGCATTGAAGTATAAGAGTTTATATAAAACCTCCTCTTTCTTTATTAAATAGAATAAAAAAGAACCAGTTTAATGCGCTAGATTTTTTACAAAAAGCCATTAATTAAAAAATATACACAATTTTTTTCCTTAAACTTTGGTTTTTCTATGTTTTATTCCACGAAATTCATAACGTATTGTCTGTGTAAGCGTGGTCCACAAGATTAGCTATCAAATGAGATTTTTTTTATCTTCACAAGATATTTAAATAAAAATAAATAAATAACTAAACTTTTATTCAGTAATCTGGACATTACACAAAGTTCTGTACATTTAAATTTAAAAACACCACACAATACAAGTAACATGATAGTAATCAGAAACAAAAAAATGCAAGAGAAAAAAAAAAGAAATAATAACCATAAAACAAATTACAAAACATAATAATGGATTAAGCAAGGCGCCAGATACAAATTGGTTGGTGGTGTAATGCCCAAACTATTGAAGTGGAATCCACTCAGGTTCATGACTGTGGGCTCCACAGTCCCTGATATTCTGTGGACCCATTTTGTCAGCGTTGGACAGACTACGTCTTGACTCTTGAGGCACACAGTAAACAATATTAATATTATGTGTAATAAATTTATAAGTTGTGTATAAGATAATTAATAATTATTATAAACATAAATTAAATAGATACCATTGACTGTAAATAATGATATAAGCAATACGTACGATTATACATAAAAATATAATTTGTGTGTGTAATTAAAGTAGAAAAAAAAATAGACTATCGATACTATTGGTGCAGCACCCGCACACCGCGTATGCACCGCGCTCATCTGATGTGCGTTGCTACAACAGGACGTGTAGGGAGATTATAAATATGGCATTAAATAATAATAATAAATTATGCATTCTAATGGACTAGGTCTCTGGCAAACGTCTGTGAAACAATCCTATTACCACTATGTTTCGGAACGAAAAAACAATAGGTAAGTAACGCTTTGCCTTAATATAAAAACAAAAGTTAATAAATTTAATTAATAAATTAATAAAATGTAAGCGCAATGGTAATATTATGCAGGAAACGTGTCAAAGGAACAAAAGGAAACGTGTGTAGTTGTGTACATCTACAGCTATGCTATTTGTTGTCGAAATAGGAAATCCTTCAATTTTATCTTAAAATTATAAATGGTTTTCAATTCGCGAAGAGAAGAATTTACATGAAAATGTTAGTCAGATTAGTGTGAAAGCCCGAGAAAAACTAAAGTAGCTGCCATTTTACAACCTTGAGACTCTTGAGAGAGAGAAAAAATTTGAGAGCCAATATTTGTCGATAAAATATGCCATAATATATTATGATTAATGACATTAAAGGATCGGACACCGGTGCCGGGACACATTGTATAAAGTTCATTGTGAAAGTAGCAGCGCTGAAAGAGCAAATATTTATTGTGATATATTATATGGGCAAGCTGGGGTGCCAGGGTCGTGAATTATCCCGTACAAAAGTTAAAAAAAAGTCGTTCTTTCTGCGCTGTCACTTTTGCAGTGAACTCTATGTAAGTTCCTTACATACACACCCTAAATACGTAAATATTGTCAAATTGAGAAAACTCCTCCTTTTTGGAAGTCGGTTAAAATGGATTATACCCAATGGTGTACGCTGTACAAATAAGTTAGAGAAGTCCTAGTTCGAGTGGTAATAAGTGGAGTAACAGAATCAGTGGAATTGTATCTGACAAACAACAAAAATATTTATTTACTCACCCCTTAGGCCTGAATCCCATGCTGCAGCTGAAAACGGAATTTTAATAGTTTATTCGTAAGACATAATTATTCATAATAATCAATCGTGTAGTACTACGTTAAATTATGTAATTAATGAATTCAAAATTCATGTCTATGAAGTATGAATATTTATTCGAACACACATTTACCTATAGGCTACACCACTACAACTCTTAAGAAATCTTTTCAAATATGAAGTGTTTATTAAAGGACCAAATTCTTCGTGACTTTAAATTTAAAAATTTTAATCCTTCAGGCCCCGCGCGAGTACCGGTGATCGAACGAAATTCCGACTGAAGTATTAATAAAAATATTCAAAAACAGAATACGAACTAAAAAACTTATAATATCTAAGAAAGCAAAGTTACAAATTTCGACTGTAGATTGTTATCTAGTTTACCTACTGATAACACTCGATAGTTTTAATAATTGGCGACTCTAGCCAAAAATAAATTATTATTATTATTATTAAATTATCTAATTTTATTAAAATATCACGTCCTAAAATAGCTTACCGGAAACGGCAATAATAGACAACAAGACTATAAACTGCTTCATGATTGTGGTCTGAATGTGGACGTTTCGGCTGTAACACTTATTATATACTCCTCGCAATTTACCACTGAATAATAAACGCTAGTAACTAAACAAAAAACGTTATCTGAATATCAAAAGGTAGAAGATTAGTTATGAAATTGGAAATTGGCGATAAAGCGTGCTGTACAGTGTACGTCAGAGTGTGACGGAAAATAGCGCATTACGCACCTAGGACAGGAAAATAAGAAATGTCTCAGACACAATCTCAGATCACATGTAATGTGTATGTAGGTAAACATGTGATCTGAGGCTTTCTTATTTACTGCCCATGGTGCGTATACTACTTTTCTCATCGACGGAGGCGGAAAGCAACGTTGACGTTTTCCGCCCGGAGGTGAGAAAAAAATATTTTTTTTGCTATGGCTTCCATGGTTTTATGTCATTAATTTAATATACTTGCTGCTGCACTGAGACAAACATTAAGGATGTATAAAACATATTTTATAAATTCAAAGATTCGGACTTAAATTCGAAAAATATAGTAGAATAAAACATCCTGCATCGATTGATACCAAAAAATCAATACCTTACCGACAAGTTAAGTGAAATTATTAATTTTTTAACGTAATTTTTGCCTGAATTGTTAGAATTTTTGAGAATTCGTCAGAATTAGGAATTTTGTATCAAAGATAAACGGCTAAAAACTGCTTATCAATTTGTTTGTACGTTTTGCGATTTTTGCACCCAAAAAAAGTGGGTTCACCGGTAATTCTGCGGAAATATTTCAAATTGATGAAAACTTTCCTTCGAAAAGTAATAGCGATACAGGCTACACCTATTAGATCAGGTTATGCGCGCACGGGCAACTTAATTGCTCGGCGATTTAATTGTCTCTTTAAAAAATTATTATTTTTAACAAAAAATTAAAACCGACTTCCAAGGTAAAACAATAATAACATCCTTATAATATGAACTAAAAAGTATTAAATAATTATTCCTATCTAATAGTGCCTTTTTCCGAATTCGGCTAAAACTCAACTATTTCTGTACTCAATCTTCATCATTTTGAAGTCGGTACCAGATGAATCTTCTGTTCTCTGACAGAATATTTGAAACTTTTGGAACTGGCACCGACTTCAAAATTATGAAGATTGAGTACAGAAATAGTTGAGTCTTAGCCGAATTCAGAAAAAGGCACTATTAGATAGGAATAATTATTTTATACTTTTTAGTTCATATTATAAGGATGTTATTATTATTTTACCTTGGATGTCGGTTTTAATTTTTTGTTAAAAATAATAATTTCACACTTTTAGTTACCTAGTAAGCAAACGCGTACTATACGTAGAATAATACTACGTATCTTATTACAGTCACACTTACAAAATATTATAATATCAGCTGCAGCCTGCAGATAATTTTAAACAATACATTAAAAAAATCGAAGTGAACACGTGTGACGTGCTAAGTAGCCGGTCACCGGAATAGTTTCAATGGGCTGGCACTCGCTCGACTTGTCGCACACGCAGCGCACATAGTACCTCCGTGAGTAATTTGTATTCTGTGCATAGTACCCGGCCGCGCCCGCGTCGCCGCGCCGCTTGCTTGACTGCCCTGGCAGATATGCGATGCGATGCGTTATTATACTATGAACGCTAAACGCAATGCAAAAGGTTGAAATTAGGTTGTTTTCCAGAATATCTCGGCGAGGTGAAACAGAATGTTACATTATCGAAGCAACTTTAACATCTCAGGAGTAATGTCAAATGTGTGCCTTATGCTCTGGAGATAAGGTTGAATTTGGTGACATTGGTGACCCTGACGTGATAATGATGATGGTGATGATGATGATGAATGTAATTTGCATAGTAGCATATGCTTTCAGTTCTTAAAACAGCGCCTAAACTCCCAAACTTGTATCTATAAGGAATCCGGAGTTCTCTTAGTAGCTTCAGAACCATAGTATACCTCGGTGCAAAATCTTGCGTTTTGGTAGCATATGCTTAGGCTGCTTCTCATAAAACCAAAATCACCATATGTTTCCATATAAATTTCGAGGAGTTCCCTCGATTACTCATGGATCTCATCATCAGGTCACCACTTTTGTGAACATGGTACTAAATTGGAGTGAAACCTAATACAACAAAACAAAAATTTCGAAAATCGGTTCACAAACGGCGGAGTAAACGTTGAACATACAAAAAAATATATATATCCACAGCCGAACATATAACCTCCTCGTTTTTGGAAGTCGGTTAAAAATAATCGTCATGTCGCCGAGATGCGCGTAATAGATATGTTAATATATATAAGTATAGATAAAGGAATAAAATGTATGAATTACGGCGAAATTACATTTGTGTTCAGATAATAATTCCATTGTCAATTGAAGACTTGACAACACCAATATTAAGCCGTAATTTTTATGTTAAATTAATAATAAACCACCTTTTGAATTGTAAGGAAAGACTTATAATGTAAGGTAGTATTATATTTAAAGTATTGTCTCTTAATTATTTTATGAATATTATTAAGTTAAGATTTTGTTTAATTGTATTTAGATATAGAATAATTCTATAAGTAATAATAATTCTAGTACCAAACTTTGAAAAATGTGGGTACCAGAATTATTATTCAGTGTGGGTAGAATATCCATTCTGCCCAGTATAAAATAGCTAGCGAACCTAGTACGGCTCTCATTCTGGCCGACAGTGTTGAAGGTGATGTACCTATTTGTTTGTTATAAAGATTTTAGTAATAAGTAACTTGGTAATTATTGTAATTTATATAAAGAAGATTTTGTACAAGCCTATGGTTTATTTTTGCTAGATGATCTATAATTGCTTGATATTATGTTGTTTTACAATATAAAGTTATAAGTTGTGTGTTATTCCTGAGTTGTATCTTATCTAATGATCAAACGAACTAACCTGAAGTGAAGTTCGATCTTGATTATCCCGGCTTCGTCGAAGAGATTTATTTGATTACATGTAGTAGTTCACTACGCGTCAACTCATTCGCACACAGTTCAGAGCCGTTAAAAGAAAAGAGACAACAATATGTCTCCCACTCCGGCTCGCCCCTCCGCACGACACTTCATTTAGTTCAGAGTAATCAGAACAACATTAAGCTATGGGAAAATTAAGATTAATATAGGGATGGGCATTATACGTCCATTAGAATGGGAGGGACCTTAAATCTCTTCGACGAAGCCGGGATAATCAAGATCGAACTTCACTTCAGGTAAGTTCGTTTGATCATTAGATTATCCCGTCTTCGTCTTCCGAGATTTATTTGATTACATGTAGATGCTTAGAGAACAAATTAATCACGTCTTAATGTTGCAGATTGATATCAATAAAAACCAAATTATAATAATTCAAAATAAACTATAATATTATATTTGATACAAAAAATATCATTCTTCTTCTACTTAATAGTAAAAAATAAAATAAATCATTGAAACAATACATTAACAAAATTACCATTGTTTTCGGTAAGAGGCCTATTGTAAAAATTAGCAAAGACTGCCGAATGATCCGACCAACCGGCAGTCCTCCTGATGACATCGACACTAACACCGGCGCGTTGCGCGGCCGAGGTGGAGGCGTGGCGCGTGCTGTGCGCGCTGAACACTGTAGTGTCGATGCCAGCAGAAGTTAGAGTCTGCTTTATCCAGCGCCCTATGGTTTGAGATGAAGCCGGGTGAAAAGGCCTTTTAAAAGTCAGAATAAGCCTGTCACACTGACTGTCTCGGCTCGAGGCGGTTGCGTTAATGTAAGCAACGATAGTCTCTGCCGGGCAAACAGTAGGACGCTGGAGAAAGAAGGGCAATTCCAGTATCGGTTGAGATCTGCCTATACCAGAAGTCTTAATAATGTCTGTAATATTGATAATCACTTTTTGAGAATTCACAGTAATATTTGATGTTCTAATCAATGACAATGTTTGACATCTTTGTCCAGTTGCCAATGACAATAATACGACTAACTTTTTACTTAACTGTTCTAATGATAACGAAGTATTAGGATACATGCCAGCTAGATAATCAAGAACCACATTAGGGTTCCAAGTAGTATGGTACTTAGGAAAAGAAGGTTTAATTTTAAAGACTCCTTTAAAAAATCTTCTAACTCGTTCGTCTTGTCCTACATTATTTTTCGAAATAAGTGATAAAGCCGAACGACTATTATTTAAGGTTCCATACGACGCACCTTTACTAACACACTGCGTTAGGAAGTCTAACATATCATGGACCTCAATATTGTACGGATCCAGACACTTCGCCGAACAGTATTCCCACCATTGTTTAAAGCTAGTCGTGTACTGAGATTTTGTACTTGCAGATAGGGATGAGAGCATTATATGCATGGATGATTCAGGCACCCGCAGCCTCAGGAACGCTTCCCTGATAATGTGCTCGCCACCAGGGAAAGACGGGAATGAAGGGGGTGAGCTTCCCTGAAATTAGAAGAGATAAGATACTTTTCCGGTTTAAAAATAATTGGCCTACCGACAATAAGAGATTTAAATACTGGAAACCACGGTTGTGATGGCCAATCAGGCACCACAACTATTCCCGTTGCTTTTTCATGAATAATTTTTTGCAAGACCTTCAAAATTAGAGAAAAAGGCGGAAAAGCATAGAAAAACATATCCCATTTGATTGTGAAGGCATCAATATTAAAAGCATAGGGATCTTTTTTCCAGGACACATATTTTGGACATTTCGCATTTATCCTTGAAGCAAATAAATCAACCTTCGGCTGGCCATAGGCATTGACGATTTTTTCAAATGCCGTGGAATTCAATTCCCACTCAATATCTATATTTCTCGATTCACTATCTGCCTCAATATTTAAACAGGACTTAATGTAAGATGCAAATATGAAAACGTGTCGTTTTTCACACCAGGTCCATATCTTTCTAGATATATCATTGAGAATTGGGTATTGCACTCCACCCATTCTGTTTACGTAGGCAATAGCTGTGGTATTGTCAACGCGTAATAATATATGACAGTCGTGCATAGCACTAGCAAACGACTTAAGTCCGAAGTAGACAGCAAGAAGCTCCAAATAGTTTATGTGATGACATTGCTCTGTGGAATCCCACGAACCACCTATTCTTTCACCGTTACAAGCCGCGCCCCACCCAATCATGGAAGCGTCAGTGAAAATCTCTAACGAGTATTCGCCAGGACTAACAGGGTTGCTAGATGTCCAAATACAATTTTGCCACCATAATAAGTCATCACGTAAGTAATGTGGAACCTCCATAACTTGGTCGTAATTGTCATCGCTTAGTAAAACTAAATATTTAGCCCTTTCCAGCAATTTCGTATGTAACCATCCGTAAGCCACGGCTGGACAAGCTGCAGTCAAACTACCTAAATAACGAGCAAAGCTTCGGACAGTCATACTTTTGGCTTCAAGCATAATTTTAGTTTTTAAAGCGATGTCATTTTTCTTATTATTTGGTAATTCCAAGGACATAGTTTGGGAGTTAATAATAAAGCCTAAAAACTGACATGACTTACTGGGAACTAATGAACTTTTTTCGAAATTTATAACAAATCCTAAACTGACCAGGCAAGATATAGTTTTATTAAGATTATTAAAACAATCATCATAAGTATCGCCGAAGTAACAGCTGTCATCGAGATAAAAAACACATTTAATACCTTCAGACCGTAAATGTGTTAATACTGGTTTCATAAGCTTAGTGAAAGTATAAGGGGCTGTACACAAGCCAAAGGGAAGAACTAAAAATTCATATAAGTCCTCTTTAAAACTAAACCTCAAGTACTTAGTGTGTTCCGCGTGAATAGGCAAAAGGAAGTAAGCTTCCTTTAGGTCTAAACTGACCATATAACAATCTACAGTCATCAGTTTGATAGCTGTTCTAACATCTTCCATTTTAAAATGATCCACATCAATAAACTGGTTTAATTTTTTAAGATTTAAAATTAACCTCTTACCACCATTACTTTTGGGCACCAAAAAAATGCTAGAAACAAATTGGTCCTTACAGGGAACACATTTACGTATAGCCTTGGATGTAATCAAGCGGGATATTTCCATTTCGATGTAAACGATATCGTCACGAGGTGGCGATAATTTAGGAAGTGCACCTGGGAATTGAACAGGTTTTTTGGAAAAAGGAATCCTATAACCCGTGATCCAGTTTAAAATAGTCTCGTCACTAGTTATGGAGCACCATTCATCATAAAAATATTTTAAGCAACCTGAATGTACCTGTAAGTCTATTGCCGGCGTTTGGCGGCGGTCGTCTGCTTGTGGTTGCGCGGCGCAGGCGGCGGGGGAGACGCTGCAGACGCTCGCGGCGCGCGCTGGTTCGGCGCCGCACGGCGACGATACACAGCCGACTTCATCCCGCCGCCACGGTGCGACGCTGACGCTCGCGAACCTCGTTGATTCATCTGTCTCGATGGCGGCGGGATCTTGGAGTTTAAATGTGCAGATTGAAGTAGCCTCCCTGTCTTTTGAATCCCTCTTGAGGATTTAATAAACTCTCCTAAGTTATCGCCAAACAGGTGGCTGTCTCTCTTCCTGTTTTTAAAAGGATCTAAAAAGGACTTGTCCACCATTGGTGTGATAAGGGAACGTCTTGTCTCGGTTTCGGCAAAATGAGAATCAGCTAGAATTTTTGCAGCGTCTGTGAGATTCCGTAGAATACCCGACGTATCTACAGTCTTAGCCAAAATGTCGGTCATAGTCCGACCCAGAATAGAAAGCGCACATCCCATCTGATTCTGCTTCTTTACTATTCTCATATCTCGATTCCGGGCAGAATCAGTTAACATAGCACCGATCTCGGGATTTAAAATCGGTGCCTTAGCTAATGGGCAATTTCTAGGCAGTAAATATTTTTTCAACAACTCCTCCCGAGCCTCCTTGTTAAGGCCATCTCGTAAAATTAACTCCCATCTTTTAGCCAAATCGGAGTAAATGTCTACGCCCCACTCAATTGTTTCCGCCTCAAAACCGCCTAAGGCTTGTAAAAGCTCCGGGTCGGCCACAAAGTCGCAGGAAGACGGCGCATTTGCTTGGACAGATGTTGAAGCCACTGCAGCATCCAGTGGCGTGTTCATTGCCAAAGACGGCGTAGCGCACAGTGGAGCGTGTGCTAAATGCGACGAATGCGACGTGCTCGGTATAGCGGCAGTCACAGCGGGCGGCCCGACCGTGCATGGTAAGGGAGTCGCAGGTGCGGCGATCGGAGGATCGTTGGTACACGGCGGCAAGGCCGCGGCGGCGGGCTCGATTTCTATCGGCGGACCGGCATAAGACACGTCAAGTTCCGAAGGCTCGCTATTGTTTCTCGATTCGTCCGTGTAGTGTACCGGGGTAATAGGTATCACCAGCTCGTCTAAAAAAATGGAATCATTCGGTTAATATCTCGTATTAACTCATTTAGGTAATAATTGCTATTGGTCAATATCACGTATTGACTCGAAGCGATGTCGTTACAGTCCAATATCTCGTATTGGATCGGAACTTAATAAATAAGAAAACTTGATAAACGTAACACTTTCACAAAACAAAAAAAATATATATATGAGGGTAAAATATAAAGACTAACCTTCGCTTGATTCCCAAAGTGGTTTTTGAAGTCGTCTTTCATATTTCCTTAATTTCCTTCTCCATCTATCCTCCTTACTTTCTTCATGTCTTCGTTTCGGCATAATTACCGTGAACGAAACAACACTTTGGTAAAAATTATTAACTGCGTGCGATCGTCGTGAGCGCAAGAACACGAATGAAGTGTCGTGCGGAGGGGCGAGCCGGAGTGGGAGACATATTGTTGTCTCTTTTCTTTTAACGGCTCTGAACTGTGTGCGAGTGAGTTGACGCGTAGTGAACTACTACATGTAATCAAATAAATCTCGGAAGACGAAGACGGGATAATTAATATAATATACTCAAAGTACCTTAGCTAGATTACGTAAATTACGTAATAATTTGTTATACAATTTGAAAATAATTATATCTACCGACCCTTACTTGTTCAGGTTGTTTTAATAAATATCTTTATTGTCTTACAGTTTATTTTCTTTTAACCACAGATACCTTGCTACAGCTGCTTGGGCATAATTTTAGTGTTATCATAGTAACATCAAATTGTTTCAAAATATCTTAGATCCATATATACTCCAATCCAACACGCGCACGAGTGCTACAGCAAGCCGACTTTTTTCAGTTTTCTCTATAGTCAGTCATCGACATGGATTTGGTCGACTCGGCTGTGGTCGTTGCACTCGAAATAATAAACCGAAGAAAGCGTCGAAAAATAGAATATTGGGTGCATGATGACGTGAGAGAGCCATGCTTCGGCATGAATGGGCCGGTTCGACCGGAGAAATACCACGGGCGCTGTGTTTCCCCGAGTGAGTTTACCGGAGGCCCAATCCCCTACCCTTTTCCCTTCCCTACCCTCCCCTATTCCCTTCCCTACCCTCCCCTATTACCCTATTCCCTCTTAAAAGGCCGGCAACGCACCTGCAGCTCTTCTGATGCTGCGAGTGTCCATGGGCTACGGAAGTTGCTTTCCACCAGGTGACCCGTTTGCCCCCTTATTTCATTTTAAAAAATTATGCATCCATTATGGAGCGATCGGCTGATTCTCGGGAAATTTCATACTATGTATATGAAATTGAGAGCATACCCAAAAACAGTTTTCCGTTACTTTAGAATGAGTGTCGAAAGTTTCGATAAACTGTGCAGAATCTTACGACAGCTGGCCTCGTTCATGAAGATGCAAATATGAGTTTTTTTTTATTTTATTAAATAAGGGGGCAAACTTGCAAACGGGTCACCTGATGGTAAGCAACTACCGTCGCCCATGGACACTCGCAACATCAGAAGAGCTGCAGGTGCGTTGCCGGCCTTTTAAGAGGGAATACGCTCTTTTCTTGAAGGTCTGCAGGTCGTATAGGTCCGGAAAAACTGCTGGTGACAGTTCATTCCAGAGTTTTACAATGCGCGGCAGAAAGTTACGCGAAAAACGCACTGTGGAAGACTGCCACTCATCAAGGTGATGAGGATGGTATGTTTTTCGCGTGGGACGATGGCGAAAAGTTGCAGGTGGTATGATTCCGAACAATTCCTCAGAGCACTCCCCGTGATACATCCGATAGAGGATGCAGAGTGATGCTACATCTCGGCGTAATTCCAAGGGGTCCAAGCTGTTTGAAACACTATGGCAGTCAACAATTCGAGCGGCCCTTCGTTGGATACGATCCAGAGGGAGCAGTTGGTATTTTGGCGCCCCTGCCCAGAGATGAGAACAATATTCCATATGAGGCCGAACCTGCGCCTTGTAGAGTTGTAGGCGTTGGTCCGGACTGAAGTACTGTCTCGCTCGGTTAAGAACGCCAAGCTTCTTCGAGGCTAATTTGGCCTTATCCTCTAGATGATATCGGAACTGGACTTCGCTCGATATGTTGACGCCAAGTATCTCAATGCTAGGGGAGATGGTTAAAGATGTGCCCTCGAAACGAGGACATACGACCATTGGTGACTTTTTAGTGGTGAACGCGCAGACTTGTGTCTTGGCGGGGTTGAATTGAACCAAGTTACGTCTACCGCATTCAGAGACCTTCTCCAATGAATTCTCCACCTTAGACACAAGTTCGTTTCGACTCTCAGTGACATTTTGCCGAGAAATATTGGGGGAGCCGGTATATACAGCATCACATATGTCATCTGCATAGCAATGAATGCCGCTGGTCTGCAACATATCATTGATATGCAGTAAGAATAGAGTAGGCGATAGTACACAGCCCTGAGGGACACCAGCATCAACAGACTGAGTTTCCGAGCATTCGCCGACAACTACGACCTTTATGCTTCTGTCTGCTAAGAAACCAGTGACCCACTTACATAATTTCTCGGGCAGCCCGTATGATGGAAGCTTTGAAAGCAGCGCTTTATGCCAAACCCGATCAAAGGCCTTCGCAATGTCCAAACTAACAGCCAATGCCTCTCCCTTCGACTCAATTGCCTGAGCCCAACGATGAGTCAGGTACGCCAAGAGATCACCAGCCGAGCGACCCTTACGGAATGTTTGTAGTTTATCGCTACTACTATTAGTTTGTCGCTTAGTAATCCCTGGCCGTCCAAGTATCGAAGAAGCTGGATATTGATAACGGATTCCATTATCTTCGAGAAGAGAGAGGTTATAGCGATTGGTCTGTAGTTGGAAGGATTTGAGCGATCACCTTTTTTGGGGATCGGGTGCACCAAGGCTGTCTTCCAGGAAGCCGGGATGCCAGTAGAATAGGAGAGCCGAAAACGACGCGTCAAGACCGGAGCCAACTCTGGAGCACACTTTTTCAACACAATAGGCGGGATTCCGTCAGGCCCACTCGACTTTTGGATATCAAGGGAACGGGGGGCTTTTCGCACTGAGCGCTAATGAAACCGAATATCCGACATGATGCTCGTGCATCGAGGTATGGTCGGTGGTTTTTGCCCCCCGTCATCCAGGGTCGAGTTTGACGCAAAGAGCTTGCCCAGAAGATCGGCTTTGTCTTTTGCGTCCTGGGCCAACGACCCATTTCCTACGTGTAGGGATGGTAGGGTTGGCTTGCAAAAATTTCCTTCAATAGCTTTGGCAAGAGACCAGAATGCACACGTTGCCGAGTGGAGGCGCTCAAGTCTCTTGCCAATTCTATTGACGTGCTGTTGCTTTGCCTGAGTAATCTCTTTCTTGAGGGCCCTAGAGGCAAGGTTGTACTCCTTTTTATATGTGCTGGTATTTAAATCCCGAGCTGACACCGCGTTGGCCCAGGATTGGTAAGCCTCCTGCTTCCGGCGAGAAGCTTTTTTGGGGGATGAACCAAACCAGGGACGAAATCTGCCGCCAGTTGGTACTACAGAGGACAGAATGAAAAGTTCCATCCCCTGCATCACTACATCGGCAACAGAGTTGGCAGTGTTGTCGGGATCATCCGGCAAGAAGCACACGTGCCCCCAAGGATAGGATGCAAAAAACGACCGCATCCCATCCCAGTCTGCTGATTTGTAGTGCCACACACGACGGTATTTAATAGCACGCTGTCTTAACACCGTCGTAAGTGGCACAGAAATCCTGACAAGGCAATGATCCGATGAACCAAGTGGTGCGGTTACGGATATTTGGTAGCCGTCAGGATTTGAAGTCAGCAGGAGGTCTAATAAGGAAGGATTCTGGCCATCCACATCTGGGATTCGCGTAGGCGTAGTAACCAGTTGTGTCAAGTCGTTCGCAAGGGCAAAGTTGCAGACAGATCTCCCCGCATAATCAGTTTTACTTGAATTGAGCCAATCGGCGTGGTGGGCATTAAAGTCGCCAAGTACTATGATCTCTGCGGATGGGATCTGCTGCTGCACAAAATCTGAAGCAGCTTGCAGGTGCTCCAAGAGTCGGTCCGTCTCGGGGTCACCACTATGGGACCTATATAGGCATGCATAGACGCGAGGGTGGTCGTCGCAATCTATGCGGAGCCACAAGATTGACAGGTCCATGACCTCAAGATTGCTGAGGCGGCGAGAGCAGATATCATCTCTGATATACACACACACTCCAGCTTTGGGTAGAAAGGAGTGCTCGAGATAATACCCTGGGTGGGAAAGGTATGATGTGTCACTCGGAGATGATATCTGCGTCTCGGTTAAAAAGAGCAAAGCCGGCTTTGCCGTCTCAAGGTGGTAATGGACGGCATTAAGATTGGAGTGTAATCCCCTGATATTGCAAAAGTCCACGTTTAATATCGAGGGGGGTGCCTTTGTGTGTTTGCTCTTGCCCCGAGCAGATCGGAGCGCAGTTTTGCCCTCCCCAGAATACGAGGGGCAGCCTGGACGTCCACGTTCAGTTCCAGGGGTTCCTGAGCATGGACGTCCAGAGAGGGATTCTCCAACGCAGTTGGTACCCTCCTGGGGCAACAAATTGTTTTTCAACTGCTGCATTTCTAGGGGGGTAGGGGATCGGGCCTCCGGTAAACTCACTCACTCGGCGAAACACAGCGCAAGCGCTGTTTCACGCCGGTTTTCTGTGAGGCCGTGGTATTTCTTCGGTCGAGCCGGCCCATTCGTGCCGAAGCATGGCTCTTCCACAGACAGATACCGGCGTTCAGCCACCCCCCCGTGTCACCGTGAAAAAGCTCACGATTGCACGGGGGAGGTGCCCAGGGACACGACGTGGACGGACCGGTATCGCCCCCAAAATTATATAGAGATTAGCTGTCTCACACAAGCTCACGCTGCCGCCGCGGCAGTGGAGTGGCAACTGGCCGGTCGGCGACTATTTTGTTGCCCGTGCGCGCACTGGCATAGAAACCCATAGGGAAGGAGACAGTTGCGTCGCGAAAGAAAAAGTTGCCCAGAGTTGCGTCGCTACGTGCGCGCACTTTCATACTAGCTCCTAGACTTGATCAAGAGACAAATAAATCGCCGAGCAACTAAGTTGCTCGTGCGCGCATACCCTTTAAGGCATATTATTCATTTCATTTTCAATGCGCATGTGCAGCATTCGCGCATGTGCAATAATAGAAATTTAACCAAAACTAACATCAATTTCTGTCAGATTTTGACACTTGTTACTAACACTGAGTCACTGACATTAATTTTTAACTTTGCGCATGCGAAACGAACACGACCATTGTGTTTGTGATAATAGCGGTGCGGTGGTCAAATTGCATTTACTTATTATCATTTTTTTTCAATAATAATTAAATATCGAATAATTCCTTAAAAATATGTTATAAATAACCATTATAATTAATAATAAGTGTCTGGGTATCCAATTTTTTACATATTTAATACTTTCATCATTAAATTTAATAATTAATTGGATGTAAGTACTACGGAATTTGACCTTATAATATACTAATATTAAAAACGTAATTATTGAATTAAGATTTCGACATAAGCCCCATACATTATCTGTCAAACTCTTAATTAAATGGAAGTTTAATCATCATTAACTGTCTCTGAATGCGGCCAGTATCTATTTCATATTGGGGACCCATGTGTTTCGTAATGTAAAATGTTGCTTATCGACTATCCCTCCAACAACTAAAGGATTAATTGAACTTACTGACAATGAACTTTAATTTCTTAGCTGTCATTGCTGAGAAAAATCGATATCGCTACAGCCAAATTATCAAGGCGTCGCCTTAAAACCATCAAACGAGCCCGTCAAAATGAACAACTTTTTCTATGAGAACAATCATGCTGGGAACTCAAAAAAATGCCGTCTTCATGCTCATCATTTGATGGTTTTAAGGATAACGGTGTTAAACCTAACACCCTGTATACTGAAGATTATTGCTGTATTTTTATTATAATTTTGTAGCTTTCAAATTATGAGTTATAACTTATAAGGCTCTAAAAATGGTACATTATGGCATCTCCGTAGGGGGAGCGCCATAATATTATGCTACTCCATACTCTCAAATAATTATAATTTTTGCTGTTCTTATAAGTCATGAAACATTCTCAAATATACGGATTGTATAATACGCCGTTTTACATTACGGCTAGCCGTTTTAAAAAACAGGGCCGTTTTGTAATGCGGCGGTTTAACGATTAGCCGGATTGTAATTACGATACCGCGTTCTTCAATAAGGCGACCCACGTTTTGCCGTATTGTATTAGGGGAAACACGTACAAAATGACAGGGTGTTTTGTTTTTCCATCATATTTTTTTTATTAAATGACATTATAATTAATCTCAACCGTTTAAAGTTATCGTAGGTTCATTGACTATCAGTAATACAGTCTTTTAATTAAGTAGGAACTATAATAAAACAAACAGAAAAAATATTACTTTTTCTTTTCTTTCGTTGTTTTGCGGCATATTCCCTTAACAAAATAATAAATGTTAACTGTCAGAAACACTGTACATGTTCATTGGTATGTCATTTTGTCCATTTTATGTGTATTTCATTTAGTCCAAATGTAACAAAAATCAATTATATATCAAAATTCCATCAAATAATCTAATGATTGCAATAAAGTTCATAGAAATCATTTTAGCTAGTTCATCGATTTTAATACAAATAATAACAAATGACAGCAAATAACTCCCCAGTAAACAGGAGAAAATCATCTGTTAAATAAACTTTTGAAGGCGAGAAACACCTTTGAGCTACTTACTGCGGCGCAACTGTGAGAATGGCGCTCAAAGTCTGACAGGATATGACTGCCGTCACGTGATACAATCGCGGAAACGTATCTAAAGCCCCCAAATTTTGAAATAAGGGCACTATGTCAGAGTAGACAGAATTATAGAGTTTGCCGACTTAGAACTGATGTTGAAATTTTTAAATCTGACGTATTATGACGAAAATCGTCGCTAGGGTTGTTAACTTGTTACCTACGAATTTAAAACTATGACATATTCGCTGGACGTGTTCCTCTTTAGTCGTATTGTTATTTGTGTTTTGGCACATGCGATTAAAATTGTCAGAATCCAAATTTGAAATATTTATTTTAAATATTTAAAAATAAATTATATCAGCCAGCGCGAGGCACATTCCGTTCATAATCCTAGTGAAACCCGACGAATTTGACAGAATATATTGAAACCTGTCCGTTTCTTTGCAGTCGAACTACTGGTAGTTATGTCTATTGTGACTATGTCATTTTATTCGTACATGTCATTTTGTACGTATTTACCAGTTCCCTTACTATTATACTTAAATTTTAGGGTGACCATGCTTGCAGAATAAACTACTTACCTATGTTTTTAAAATAAGATAATTTTGTGTATTCAACGATTACTCCGCGGTTTGTGAAACGATTTTCAAAATAATGAAGATTGTATGCAGAAATAGTTGAGGCTTAGGCAAATACTGAAAGAGGCACTAACTACAAGAGTAAAAATTATAGATAATACTTTTTAGTTCATAGAATAAGACGTAATGTTATTGTTTTCACTTGGAAGTCGGTTTTAATTTTTTGTTTAAAATAATAATACTCTTTAATATTCAAGTATGATTATCATAATTACTTTATACTAAATATAAAAGATTGCAATTTTTACACTTTTAAACTTTTTCAATATTATAAATCACACAATAAGTAAGTATTTCAATTGCCTTTGTTTCATAAAGAGTTTTTTTATAGCGCATTATATACCTCGGTCGCCTTGCCCACTTTCTTTATGAATTCCCAATTAATTCATAAGGAAATTCTGCCACATTCATAGCATCATATTTTTAATTATATCGATTTTAAATTAAAAAAATTTAAACGAGCAATTCTTGTATATATATATATATAATTGGAATCTCGGAATTATCTCCAACGATTTTCATGAAATTTAGTATATAGGGGGTTTCGGGGGCGATAAATCGATCTAGCTAGAAATCATTTTCATAAAATGTCATTTTATGTGTATTTTTTTAATTTTTTGTATAGGTACCGAGCGAAGCTCGGTCATATAGCTAGTATTTTTAATATTAAAAATATTGTGTAGTGTTCCCCGGACACCAGAATTCACAGACACTTTAGTAGTTTTGATGTGCGTCATAACCTCTAAAACTCGGTCCATTGTTCACATGGTTTTCTTACTGATTTACATTGAGAATAATAGAAATTGTTTATTTGCACCTGAAAATAGTTCTTAAATGTATTGTTTTCTTTGTTTCATTCACGCAAAACTTTGCAATTTAGCAACACACTTTCGGTATCCAATGACATTGTTGTTGTTATGTCACAGTGTTAAGAATAAATTTGGTACTAAAAACGTTCAAAGAGGCGACTAATCTTTCGCTTTATTACATTATGGCTAGCCGTTTTGAATAACTATGGCGGCGAATACATTCCGGTGGTTTTTGGTTCAGCCGCATTCAATCCGGCTAATCGTTTAACAGCCGCATTACAAAACGGCCCTGTTTTTTATAACGGCTAGCCGTAATGTAAAACGGCGTATTATACAATCCGCCTGCGACATATACATTACAGAATATCTATATCTACACATATTATAAAACAAAGTCGCTTTTTTCCCTCATGTTCCCTTTGTTCCCTTTAATCTTTAAAACTACACAACATTTTGATGATTCTTTCAGTGTTAGTCTGTTAGATAGCCCATTTATCGAGGAAGGCTATCCATACTTCCATACTTCCATACTAATATTATAAATGCGAAAGTGTGTCTGTCTGTCTGTCTGTCTGTTACCTCTTCACACCCAAACCACTGAACCGATTTTGCTGAAATTTTCCATGGAGATACTTTGAGTCCCGGGAAAGGACATAGGATACTTTTTATCCCGGAAAAATGTAGGGTTCCCGCGCGATAAACGAATTTTGGCGCAACCTAGTTGCGGGCGTCATCTAGTTAAGTAGGCTATATTTTATCACGCTAAGACTAATAGGAGCGAAGAAATAGAGGAAAATGTGGAAAAAACAGGGAACATTATTTGAAAAGGCTAACTTGAACGCGCTAATCTCAGGAACTATTGGTCCGATTTGAAAAATTCTTTCAGTGTTAGATAGCCCACTTATAATTGAGGAAGGCTAAAGGCTATATAAGGCTAATAGGAGAATGTGGAAAAAACGGGGGAAATTATTTGAAAGGGCTTATCTCGCGAACTACTGGAGCAATTTTTATGTTATTTGGCACAGATAAGAAGTAGACCACGTGAAGGATCATAGGCTATCGATTTTAATCATTTTTTCAGTGGCTTTATATTTTATTATAGAGGAAAAGACGTCATATTGTGGGGTGGAACTAATATGTCAGAAACGCTCACCGTGACGCCAGGCAAAAATTTTTGAACTGGGTTCGGGTTGGTAATGTTTATGCTGATATGTGAGAGTCTAGATCTTTGTTAAAAACGAAATTAAAGCACTGTCAGAATAATCGAGAACTGATTAAAATTAAGAACATAGTAGACAAACACAAGAATAAAGATTTTCGCGGATTTTGGCAGGAAACGAAAAAGATAAGTCCTAAATCTAATGTCCCGGTGAGTGTGGATGGTGTCAGTGAACCTAAAGATATAGCTAATATGTTTAGGGCTCACTTTTTTGTTAATAGCGTATCTCAGCAATCTAAGGGACTGAATCATGCTGAGGCTGTTATCGCTGGCAATTATGAGAGAATCACTGGTAATGATGTTTTATCAGTCATTAAACAAATGACCAGAGGGAAATCGCCAGGCCATGACAGCCTCAGTATTGAGCATTTCCTTCATGCGGGCCCACATTTACCTAGGCTTTTATGACTGTTATTTACGATCTTTAAAAGACGTTCCTACCTGCCTATAGATCTAATGAGAACTGTTGTAGTACCTGTTATTAAAAATAAAACTGGAGATATATCAGAGAAAGCCAATCATCGGCCAATATCACTTGCCACAGTCACGGCTAAGGTACTTGATGGTTTGCTTGAGAGACAACTTAGAAAAATACTTAACTTACATGACGCGCAGTTTGGTTTTAGGCCGAAATTATCCACTGAGTGCGCGATTTTGTCTCTCAAGCATATCATCAAGTACTATACGGACCGCAAAACATGTGTTTATGGGGCTTTTCTTGACTCGTCCAAAGCATTTGATCTGGAAAGATACAATGTTCTGTGGTCTAAGATGGTAAATTATGGCGTCCCATCTGATACAATAAAGCTATTTAAATATTGGTACGAACACCAGATAAACCAGGTCAGATGGCTTGGACAGTTGTCAGATGAGTATAGGCTGGAGTGTGGAGTAAGGCAAGGTGGATTGTCGTCGCCTAATCTATTTAACCTATATGTTAACGAATTGATTGATGAACTCAGCAACTCTCAGGTTGGATGCTCACTTGATGGTTATTTTGTAAACAGTATTAGTTACGCGGACGACATGGTGTTGCTGAGTCCATCAATCTCAGCACTACGGAGAATGATTGGTGTCTGTGAGACATGCAGAGTCACACGGCCTTGTCTACAACGTCCAGAAAAGTAATCTCGTGATTTTTAAAGCAAGGGGACATAATGTAGAGATTGTAGACGCAGTACCGACTGTGACGCTAAATGGGATGGCTCTTACGAGAGTATCGACTTTCAAATACCTTGGTCACATTGTGACTGAGGATTTGAAGGACGATAGTGATATGGAGAGAGAGCGGAGGGCGATGGCGGTCCGATGTAATATGTTGGCCCGCAGATTTGCACGGAGTAGTGCAGAAGTTAAAATAACTCTTTTTAAAGCTTTTTGCCAAATTATGTACACGTGCAATCTGTGGGTCAACTACACGCAGCGGGCTTACAACGCTCTCCAAATTCAATATAATAACGCACTGAGAGTGATGTTGGGGCTGTCACGATTCTGCAGCGCATCAAACATGTCCGCACAAGCGCATGCTGATGGCTTCCAGGCAGTTATACGAAAGCGGGTTGCCTCCTTGATGAGCCGGGTTCGTAACAGCACCAACAACATTCTTAGTATAATCAGTGACAAATTTGATTGTCCTTTATGCGACATAAGACATTGGGTACATTTACATGTGCACGTACCTAGTGCAGCAAACAGCCTACACCTCAGAACAGGAAAATAAGGAGAAGTGTTATGTAGCGCCGTTTATATGGAAACCTATGTCGCCAACTTCAATGACACTACATTGTCAGCATAGTGTCAACGGTACACGGTCTAGTGATGTCCGGTCTATCTACGGTGTCGATTAATTATTACCATATTATTACGACGATATCGATGCATTTTGGTAGGTATTTAAATACTATTAAAAGAATGAAACTAATAAATGATATTACAGAGACTAACAAAAATAACTTAAGGGCTCGGGTTACGCGCTCGATCAAATGAAATTCGATACCGCGCCAGTACAAGTTTTATATCGACTGTTTACTGGCAATAGGTCCTAAGTCATATTCACCAACTTTTCAGGAGGGACAAAATGCGTTTTATATCAGTTTGAGGGACGTTGGGGATTGAAAAAAAAAACACGTCATTTGTTATTTAAGACTCTTTATTTATCGTAATAATTAACTTTTTGGTAACTTTAATGCAATCATCTGGGTGGTACTTAGGACTTATTGTGCGAAAATTTCGTGCACGATAGGACAAATTGAACGTAAGCAATATGTACTATCTAATACTAAAACAAAAAATTGAAAATTTCTGGTAACAAAATACCTGACAGTATTTCTTGCAATTTAAATCAACAAATTTAAAATCAACTTTACAATGACATAACTTAATAACTAAAACATTTTACTTATTTGGTGAAGGCAATAGGAACTTAAGCAGTATTGTATGGCACATTATCGTAAAACGAATGACAGTCCCTAGGGATAACAGCTTTTAAATCTTGTAGATGTTGCCATTTAGTTTTAGAAATTTTACATCTCACCCTAAACATTGGTGGGTACTCATGAATTATGTTAATTTTTTTAGGTCGGTGACGTAATTCAATCCAATCATTTGAAAAGTCTGTTTTTACTGTTATAATTCCTTCAGGATTGTAAAAAATTACTTTGATATCGGTGACACACGGATCGCTTACAGTTCGACCAGGTCTCAGCGAAGAATACCTCAAGCATTCTGATCCCGAGTAATCTTTGAAAAATAAATATTGTAACTCTTCAGCCTCATAACGTGATGGGGAAAGCCTGGCTTCTTTAGTCAAGGTTACATAATCGCTCGGTAATTTTATTTCCCGGTTTTTAAGTTTCCTTTCTATGCAGGCATGTACAGAATCAACTTCCATTTGAGTATGGCCAACCTCTAAAAATTTTTGGAAGACTTTAATTCCTGTAAGCATACTGAAATTCAAGAGAGCGTTGGCCAAAATGTTATTCCTGTTCTGCGCTGTACAGCCGTCTGAGTAAATAACGATAGGTATTTTTTCTTCAGTGACACAATAATTGTGCAAGTAATCTAACAAGCAAGATACAAAAGTAGATGCCACTAATTGGTTGCATTGATCCTCAGAAAACCAATAACACTTAACATGTTTGGATACAACATTCATGATGGTTTGGTTGTGGCAAGCTAATTTGGTTTTGAAGTAGAAGGCATTAGCTAATGTGAACGGTGCTAATTTCACGGCCTGAAAATCCATCTGTATAAGAATCAGTTCACCTTTTTCTGCTTTTTCCTTATCCTGTGCTTTTTCTTGTCGCGCTCTGTTTTTTTTCTCAACATGTAAGTTGTATTCAGTATCTGGTAAATTTCCTGTTTCATGACTAGAGCATGTATTACACTTATCCTTCTTAACGCAGAATAAAGATAAGTTTTGCCTGTCAAAAACCTCACAAAACTTCTTGAAACTGAATACTTCAAATCCTTTTTCTTCAGCATGGACTTTGTATAGCTTGTAGACGTCATTTTTTGATGAAAAAATCGGTTCCAAATAAAGTTTCGAAGAGTTTTGACGTGCATAATGGGATGGCATTTTAGGCAGTAAGTCAAAGAATAGTTTCAAACTTGTAGTGCGTTCTAGATTTGACGCACGTCTGCTGGTCTTGTGGTTAGGATCACTTGTAGTTGGGTTTGGTATGCTAAAAGTACTCTTCTTCACCCAAAGCTGCATCATTCTATATCCGATCCCTAGAGTATTTAGAAACATTTCTCTGCATACTTGTAAATTTCCTTCTTTGCATCCGTTATTTAGCCTGTATTCCAAAGTAGAACCTCGCCTGGATTCCTCATTTACAACCGTGTTTTTCTTTGTAGCTATTTGCGTGACTTGTACACATACAAAAGCCTTTCTTTCTTTCCAATCAATAGACCAGAAATGTTCAAATATTCCTTTTCTCTGTTCTTCTGTAAACTTGTCACAGTGTCTATACTTCGATTTTTTGCACACTTCACTTTTGCATGTTTCTTTCATACAACGGCCTTGCTTTGGTTTGTTTTGAACTACTTTTTCAGACTCTCGAGTAAACCCCAAGTATGGTTTTCCTTGCATTCTTAGTTTTTTATTTACGTTGCGCTTCCACTGATCTGGCTCTGCAAATCTCTTTCTTTTTCGTCCTTCGTCCATATTATGATTATTTGGATCTTCATCTATGACATGCAATGGTTGAACAGTGGTACTTGTACTTGGGTTTGATGATTCGGGATGATCATTATTCTCATCGAGACATTGTGCATTTGTTTGGGGGACTTCGCATTGCAAATTTTCTTGAGCGGAACTTCTAGTTCCAGCATCCTGACTTTCATTGCCTGTAAGTATAGAAGGAGATGTTTCACCTACAGTGGCATCCCTGCAAACGTCGTCAAGCATAGTGTCATAGTGATCGAAAGAACTGATTTCTTGAAACGTGTTTGGAGACACGTTGAAATCTGAAACATTAAAAAATAAAATAAAATAGTTTTGAAAGTTCTCTTGATCAAAACAATAGCAAAGACTGAACACATCAGTTTTTTAACAAACCTGGATCTTGCCAAACATTGTGGCTTATTAATTTTAGGTCTTCAGGTAAGATTAGATCCTCATTTTGAATATTTACTGACTTTTGGATCAAAATTTGTTGTGTTTTCAGAGAATCACCTTCTAATACCATCAGTGTAGCGGTCTCACACTCTCCGATTCCACTCTGAAATATTAAACATTATAACATAAATTAACTGTACCTAAGTTATTATATAACTTGGGTGAAAAAACTATTAGGTACATTGCTAAAATATCGGTTAGACTAGGTACCTAACGATAGACACAGAAGAAGGTAAATACGTAGTAAGCTGTAAGATAGATTAGGCAGGTGATAGTTACCTGCTGCCTTTCATCGGGATGATTTTCTTTATTGGTCTCATTTTCTTCTGTTACCTCTGTATTTAAAACCAGAGCAACTAACTGCTTGGCGCGACCACTCCGTGACATTACTATAAGAAATTAAATTAATAAAAGAAAAATGTATTAAAAATAGACCAACTCATACATTTTCAAGATGTAATTAGTCCTATCTGATAATATTTCGTCTACAAAAGTGAATTCTAATAAGTCCTATCTTAATTTTTTTCTATTAACGGATTTTGACATTAAAACATAACTTATCTTACCTTTGATTTATATCCGATGAAGTGAAATACAGTTATCTAGCACTGGTATCAATCAGAATCACGTTTCGCGAACGATAAACTTAAGTTTTCTTCAAATAGTCACGAGCACTTACGCACACTGCAGGAAGAACAAGTAAAAACATGAAGATAGTACTTTTTGCTTCTTACTCCAAAAGGGGCTCTGATAGGACGTTACGTTTGACGTAGATTTTAGCGCGAATTTCAAATAAACCAATACCAGCTTAGAATCTCCTCTGAATAAGGGAGTCAGATAGGATCGATTGCAGTAATATTCCCAAAACCTAAAAAAAACTGATAGGACCTATTGCCAGTAAACAGTCGATATGTTTCTGTCTCGCTATTGCGAGGTACCTACCCCGTGCCCCCCGCGCGCCTCCGGCAGCGTATTATATGTGTGCGTGCGTCGTCATTCATAATTATTTTACTCTGATCAAGTTATTCAAGCCGTGCGTTTGTTGCGATTTGCGAACTATTATATTTTATTGTTTCATGAATCATTAACAATATTGTTTTTGTGGTTGTTTTATATATTGGAATAGTAGGAATACGGGCGCGGGCGTAGTGTCGTCGATCTTGTCACTGAACTGAACAGAATACAGATTCTACATAATATATTAAAATAATATACTTACTATAATATCTACATTGGACTCTTCACAAATCACACCACGTCAGCCTGGCCCCGTGCTAAGTACACTAAGGACTTGTGTTACAACTTACAAGTACCAGACATATAATACCGAATATATTATAATTTATACTAGCGACCCGCCCCGGCGTCGCACGGGTATAAAATATATAGCCACTGAAAAAATGATTAAAATCAATTATCTATCCTATGATCTACTTCTTAGCCTATGATCTACTTCTTATCTGTGCCAAATAACATAAAAATTGCTCAGTAATTCGCTAGATAATTTTCCCCCGTTTCAAATAATTTCCAACGTTTTATCCACATACTCCTATTAGTCTTAGCGTGATAAAATATAGCCTATACTCTATAGCCTTCCTCAATAAATAGGCTATCTAACACTGAAAGAATTTTTCAAATCAGACCAGTATTCCTGAGATTAGCGCGTTCAAGTTAGCCCTTTCAAATAATTTCCCCCGTTTTTTTCCACATTTTCCTCTATTTCTTCGCTCCTATTAGTCTTAGCGTGATAAAATATAGCCTATAGCCTTCCTCGATAAATGGGCTATCTAACACTGAAAGAATCATCAAAATCCGTTGCGTAGTTTTAAAGATTAAAGGGAACAAAGGGACATGAGGGAAAAAAGGGACTTTGTTTTATAATAAGTACCTATAATATTACTTCAGTCGGAATTTCCAGGAATTGCTATTGTATTCTATTGTTGTCGCGATCACCGGTGCTCGCGCGGGGCCTGAAGGATTATTTAGATATAGATTTCCTTTTTATTATACTCAACTTATTTAAGATCCATACTTCCATACTAATTGTAAAAAATTTATAAAAAAGTGTGTCTGTTTGTCTGTCTGTTATTAGCTTATTACCTCTTCACGCCCAAACCGCTGAACCGATTTTGCTGAAATTTGGCATGGAGATACTTTGAGGCGGTCCCGAGTCTTTGTCCTTTGACATATAATACTTTTTATCCCGAAAAAATGCACGGTTTCCGCGCGATAAACTAGTTTTGGCGCAACAGAGTTGCGGGCGTCATCTAGTTTTTACAATATTATTATACACATCCATGAGTCATGACTCATGACTCATGAGTCATGAGTCATGACCCAGGAAAACGTTTTGTTCCGTCGGTGGGATTCGAATTTCGAACCAGCGACCCCCGGCTTGAGCTACCATGCGCTCAACCACTGCGCCACAGAGGTCGACGCTTTTATTTAAAAATTATTAAAAGACAGTACGTAACAATAAAGTTTCAAAAACAGAAAAAAAGCTACTCCAAATATTCCTCACATTGTTATCATTCAAAATAATAAAATCGGACAAGTGCGAGTTGGACTCGCCCATAAATGGTTCCGCAATCCGCAGCAACAATAAGGTTTATTTTTATGAAATTATAAGGTTTTTTTTATAGTTTCGGAGAAAAGTGGCTGTGACATACGGACAGACAGACACACAGACATGACGAATCTATTAGGGTTCTGTTTTTTGCCATTTGGCTACGGAAGCCTAAAAATCAAAAGAGTATTATTAATTACTAGCTGTTGCTGTTCAGTGTTAGATAGCCCATTTATCGAGGAAGGCTATAGGCTATATTTTATAACGCTAAAATTAATTGGAGTGAAGAAATAGAGAAAAATGTGGAAAAACGGGGGAAGTTATATGAAATTGCTTATTATCTTAAGATCTACTGGAGCAATTTTTATGTTATTTGGCAAACATAAAGAGTAGACCACTTGAAGGGACATAGGCTATTTTTTGCGGAAAAATGTACGGTTGCGTGAAATTCCTAAATTACGCAAGCGAAGCCGAATAATAAAATCGTAGGAAAGTCAATTCTGTACATTGAATATTTTTGTACAAAAAATAATACTTGGGATGTGATCTACTATGATAATGCGAACGAAGTCGCGGGCAACAGCTATATTATAATAAAGTCATAGGAAAGTCAATTCTGTACATTGAATATTTTTGTACAATAAATATTAATACCTACTTGGGATGTGAACTACTATGCTAACGCGGACGAAGTCGCGGGCAACAGCTAGTATAGAATATCTATTTCTTCGCTTCTATTAATCGTAGCGTGATAAAATATAGCCTGTAGCCTTTCTCGATAAATGGACTAACACTGAAATAATTTTTCAAATCGGACCAGTAGTTCCTGAGATTAGCGCGTTCAAACAAACAAACAAACTCTTCCGCTTTATAATAATATTATTTAATTATTAAAGTATTTATATTATTTAATTGAATAAAACTGACATCAGGAAATAATTACTAAAAATACAAACTAAAATAAAATATACAAACATAGGTATACAAACTTAGAATACAAGTTCACTTTTATATTTTATTTTATTTCAAGACAGAAATTAGCAAGTCTGTTCAGGAGTTCTCGAGTTTTAGCGAGACTAACGAAATTAATTATACATAATATCAATGTAAGTATATTGTATAATCATATTATAATATTATGACTATCGCTAATATTCCTAAACGTTATTTACAAAATACAGTATATAAGAAAATAATAATATTATGATTTATGATATTCATAATTATTATTTATTTTAAACTACTGTGTGATACATCATACATCCCACCTTTCGGTATCCATTATTAATTATTATCAAAAGTTTAAGCAATAAAAGCAAGTTGTTCAAGCAATTGTCTTCAAGTATCACATAAAAATTTTCAAAATCAACAACAATAACATTCTCTCGATCGCGGATTCTTGGAAATCTACTGTTATCGCGCGCGCGGTCGCATGCGACCGCTTGGAGCTTGAGGGAATATTGTACTTGAAACTCCGCCACCCGGCCCGTGCCTCCCGCGCCTCCCGCGCCCCCCGCCCCGTTGCCCCGTTGCCGCGCTCTGTCGTGTGAGCGGATCGGCACGATACCATGTTGGAAATTATAGAGAAATTTCGTTGCGTTCACGAATACCAAAAATGATGAATGAAAATTTATTATATTGCCATTCTTTTGAAGACATTCTGTAACTACACAATATAAGCTGTGTTCCCAGGTAAAATACATTACGATTCGATGAGTTTTTAATATAAAACAAGTGTGCGAAAAGTATGTCGACAATGGCGTAAAAATTTATGAAATGTAATCGCTTATATTTTTTAGTGTGTAAATATTTTGAAGTTAATTTTTGTTCAGGAACCTAGGTAATTACTATTTTAAGCTGAAAAATAACTCAAACATGTTAAATATTTTCGTATGACAAAATGATTTTGGTATTACGTTTGTATGAGAATTTCGAGGGTAACCCGGCCCCTTAAAGGCCGAAAGGGGTCGAAATCATCCATGATTACGAAAAACTTTTACTATGTCACAAACTCAATTCGGCAAAATAAATTACGAAAAACTTTTACTATGGGAATCGTAACTCGGCAATAGGTAATTGCCTAGTTACGCTTTTGCCAAACAGCTGATTATTTTGCCGAATTGAGTTGGTCCCATAGTAAAAGTTTTTCGTAATCATGGATGATTTCAACCCCTTTCGGCCTTTGAGTTATTTTATATCGAAGTCTTTAGATAAACATGCATACCTATTATATAATTTTTAAGATTGAGAGACAGACAGACAGATAATAAGACATCGAGATCTTAGAAATAGGGTCCCTTTTTTACCTTTTGGGTACGCCAGAAAGTAAAAAAGGGACCCTATTTCTAAGACTTCGATGTCTTATTGTCTGTCTGTCTGTCTCTCAATAATCTGTAAAAGGCTGTAAGTATCTCAATAACCGCTAGACTTCCGAAATTTTCACAGATTGTGTATGGTATGTCTGTTACCGCTATAATAACAGACATTTAAACAAAATAAATTAAATATTTAAGAGGGGCCTCCCATACAACAAACGTGATTTCTTGCTATTTTTGCTCGATATCAACAGCAACAGGTAGGCACTTGAAATGTTCACAAATACTCAGTTGTATTTATACTTAAACAATTAATAATAAAATTAAAATAAACTAAATAATTAAAGATCCATACGAAAACACATTCTTTGCCTATTTTTGCTGTATTATGATACGGAACCCTTCGTGCGCGAGACCAACTTGTACTTGGAAGATTTTTTTCATACATTTATAGAATATACAACAGAAAACCAAGTGCACACAAATCTTTGTTTTAAGCGGGAAGCCTTTGGCTTAAAAAGCAGGATCAATTTAATTTTCGCCAGTCGTCCGCCAAAGTAAGGTAAACTTCAAAAGTAACGGAAACAAATACTGAAATGACGAAAAAAGATTTATTAACTTTTATTACTTTATAAAAACAAGCTATCTAATTCTGAAAGAATATTTCATAATTTCAAATCGGACTAGTAGTTCCTGAGATTAGCGCGTTCAAACAAACAAACTCTTTAGCTTTATAATATTTGTGTAGATAATAACGCAACCGCATAAAAAATGTCGATAAAAATATCGATACCAAAACCTACATCACACCACATCACTAGTACCTTAGTTTGATAGTTCACATCAAACGGCCTGAAAATGGCGGTATAGCGGCGAATAGTTTTCGTGAAGAATAATTGATTTTGAACTGTTTTAAATTAAAATTTAGTTTGTTATTATTTTTAGCAATATTCCGCGAAAAAATTTTTTTTCGCGGAATATTGCTAAAAATAATAACAAACTAAATTTTAAGCTATGGATTTCCGCAAAGTAACGCCTGATTCTATTAACTGTTTTTAAATTATAAAATCGTATAAATTACAGTTGGCTGTGATAGGTGATCCCGCAATTGTTTTTGACGTGATAACGTCTTATAATTCGATATGGACTGCGCGCCCGAAAAACATGACAGTTCATGGGTCGTTACCTCGCTCTGAGGCGTTCCATATTATAAGGCTTGAAGTGCAAGCGAGAGCGCGGAACGAGGGACAAGGAAGCACAATCGGCCTTTGCGTTCGGCAGCGTTTGACATCCGTCTCTCTCCTAAGTCCTACATGAGTGAGCGATGCTTATATTTTAAAGAAAGCGAAAAGTAAGTATTGCCGCCGCGTGGATGCGATCCTGCAACTTGGCGCTATGATATCTGGCTTGTCCCGCTGAGCCAAGTAGAGGTCCAATAGCAGTAAAAAATACAATAAAAGTACTTTGGTGATATATTCAAATAGAACTTTGTTCTTTGCATAGGTGGATTTCAAAGAAATACATCGAAATAACTTTAGGTTACAGTCGAAAAAGTTTGTTTCTATTTATAGAGATTCGGAAGCGAGGGTTAAGGGGTTAAGGATAGTTGAACGTGACAACGTCATACGTTGTCACGTTCAACTATCGTCAGTAAACCGACTTTACAGACAACCGATTTTTTATTTAAAGTTTCGCTGCGATTTCTGCACGTAATTATTGCACAAGTCGGCATTTAGTTCACAATTTACAACAAAGTACAACGTGTAAGCTGTGGAGCGATTTACATGTGACTGACAACTAGTGCCCAACAGGGCTAAGTTTGGCGACATGTGCCACGCCCACATAACATATCTCTTACCTCTATAATCTGTGGGCTACACAGATATATAAATTAAAGGAATTGCATTATTATGTCTACTAACATAGTTTTTAAGTATATATTGTAAATTACTAACAAATTACCGTATGGACTTAGTCTGAAATAAATGATTTATTATTTATTATATTTTACCATATACCAGTGCAACGCCGGGGCGGGTCGCTAGTTAAATATAAATTATTAATTATTACTGAATACAATATAAAAACCGGCCAATTGCGTATCGGGTCAAGCCGCACGCGCAATGTAGGGTTCCGTAGTATTTTTTTTTATGAAGTAAGGGGGCTAACGAGCAAACGGGTCACCTGATGGAAAGCAACTTCCGGCACCCATGGACACTCGTAGCATTAGAAGAGCTGCAGGTGCGTTGCCGGCCTTTTAAGAGGGAATAGGGTAATAGGGGAGGGTAGGGAAGGAGATAGGGGAGGGTAGGGAAGGGAAAAGAGTAGGGGATTGGGCCTCCGGTAAACTCACTCACTAGGCGAAACACAGCGCAAGCGCTGTTTCACGCCGGTTTTCTGTGAGCCCGTGGTATTTCTCCGGTCGTGCCGGCCCATTCGTACCGAAGCATGGCTCTCCCACGTGTATAGTACCGCTAGTTTTTGAAAATTTTTGTACGGTCAATGAACGTACATTTATACTATACCGTGTTTTACACTACTAACAAGTAACAACATCATCTCATTTTAACTTTCAAAGGCATTTAAACGAAAAGTTCCTTTATACTTCGCCGAATACATTTTTTTTAGTTGATCGACTATTACTCAATAACTTATGAAGTCTTCTTAGCTGTCATAGGGTCTAAACACACTAGGCTGAATTACGCTGACGTAAATTCCGTCGCGTTTACGCCGCGTTTCAAATCCATACAAAATATGGGCGGAACGCGACAGACGACACACTATGCCGAAATTCCGTCGTGAGCCGAATTTCTGTCGAGCCAAGTCGAGCGTAAAGTTCGGCAGCGATTCGGCGGTAATGTTTTTGCACTATACGCGACGGAATTATCAAAACCGAACATATAAAATCCAACCTTATCTCCAAAGCGTTAACGCACACATTACATCTGAGATTTTTTAATACTCACTTATAGTAGGGGAGCGGAAGGTGCTAATTTTGTAGTCACTCGAGCGCCGCTATCCACAACCCGTGGCCCGCCGGGACATTATCTGTGGCCCGCGTGATGTTAAAACATTTTAAAATTCATGCCTACCGCAATTTTTTTTCCTCTTTGAAACCGTTATTTTTTGAGAACGTTATTTTTTAACCCTAAAAAAATTTTGTTGCGGCCCGCGACACCAAGACCAAAACATGTTTGTGGCCCGTATGAAAAAAAGGTTGGGGACCACTGCTCGAGCGTTATGGAGACCTAGTAGGTTTTTTACATTAGGTAAAACTGATAAAAAAATAATAAGAGCGTTTTTTATTTTAGCGGTGGGTTCAGAAACTTCGGCCATTTTAAAGTTTTGAAAAAGAAAATATATTCAGAAAATTGCTTATTTCGGTCAGTTCTTATTATATTTTAGACATCAAGGACTAAATCATTTAGTTTAGTGCAAAATAAAATATCTGCGAAGCTTAGTTAGGAAAATATGAAGCTTTATATTTTTATATTTTAAAATGTCCCTACAGGTTTACCTAATCTTTGAATCATCAGTGCTTTTTATGGAAGCTTCTTTGGGGTATACTAAACATCCCCTATCTTAATTTGACAGATCGGATGCAATACTAAAAAAAATATTTTTTTACCCACCACGTGAGAAATCTGATTTCTATACCATGATAACTAGACACATCTCGGAAGCCTATACAAGTTTAATCTGACACGCTTGAGCTACTCCCGAAATCCCCTCTTCACCTCCTGTACTATTACGCGCGCCTTGCGCAACGGAAATTACACCGCAAAATTTCGGCTCTTCGTGTAATTTATAGTGTGTCGCATCAGACGTAAGCGGCTGAACGTAATTTCGGCCACGTAAATTACGCCGGCGTAATGTCTAACCTACTGTGTTTAGACACATAGTTACATTTTAATTTCAGCATATTTACTACTCCCGTGAATTTTTCACATTTCCAGAAGCAACTGTTTAGCTGGTAGAAGGGGGGGGGGGGGGGCACTGGACTCCAGCGATTTTTTCTACTTTAAAACTTAATATTTCACAATCGGAAAATGATCTAAGAGTACTCATAATATTTTTAAAAAACCTAACTAACAACACCCCACAGGATGGGGTGGGCGCGAAAAAAAATCATTCCCGCTTGATGTCTTGATGGCAGGTGCCATAAAAAATATTTCGACTGCTCCTAGGTAGACTATCGTAACATCAAAAACGCAACTTTACAGGAGGAGCGTTTGAAGTTGCAAATTTGAACCACGACTTCATTTTTTAACCGATTGTTATAAAATTTGGCATGAGCAACAACAATAGTGTTAGGTATTAACTTATGCAATAAAATACTATATTAGTATTTTATTGCATAGTTCAGGGTAGATTGCAGGCATCAGAGTCAACGATCAGTGACTTACGTATTGAATTATCGCAATTAAAAAGCGGTAATTCAATATGTAGGTCACCTGATGCCGCATACGTCACCACTCGTCGTGGCGCGCAAGCGGCCACGCTTAGCCCGTCAGTATTATCGGACGCCGCCGCTGCCGACCCCGCCCGCGCTCCCCTTCCGGTTGCGCCGACTAGTGGTGGTTAATATAACGTATAGCTGAAAAAAGTAGCGCGCTATTTCTTCGCAACGAATAGCGCGCGCTATAAAACTATGCACAAGACGCTACGTTATAACGTATCTCGCGGTCACTGACCTAGCGCGGCGCCGCTCGCGCTGCCGATCGCGCGCAAGTCGCGACTTTCGTTGGTTCGTTGTCGTGTCGTTCGGGTCCAAATCGGGTGAATTCGGCTGTCATAATTTTTTCAGTGTTGCGTTGCATGCATAGGTAAATTATAATGTTTTTTAATCATCAGTAACATTGACCCCCTGCTCCGAAGAGCCCTGTACTGTAATATAATGGTAACTTCCGTTCCATGTGAACGTTTTTTTTTCTAAATCTGGATACGTTATTATATTTTTAAATGTAAATAAAATATTAAAAAAAAAACTGTTGTAAAAAAAGATGTAAAAATAATTTAAGTACTTATATTACTTAACAAAAAATAAAAAAAATAAATATTTCAAACATAATAAAATTAGCCAAATAAATGATAATGCCTTTAAACGATTATATTATTCTAAGTAATTATCTTTAACAAACACGTTATATTAACTCACCCACGACGTTGTAACTAGTAACGAAAGAATTAAATAACGTCGGTAACTTTACAACGTGTCCAATCGATCGTTATAACGTATCATTCATTATAACGTAGCGTCAAAACTAGCGCGCTTGAAATTCGTTATAACATAGCGTCAAAACTAGCGCGCTTGAAAAATGTAGCGTATTCCATCTAGCGCGCTATGAAAATATAGCCGTTAGGAACACCACTAGCGCCGACGCTGAGTCCACAGGCGACTCAGCAAAACTACGCGACTGTTGCTGGTCGCCCCGCACCTCCCCCGCGGGCTAAAACTAAAGGGGAGAATGAGAGCCGCAAGGCTCTGAAGAGTCGCGAGACTAAGGAGAGCCGCAAGGCTATGAAGAGCCGCAAGGTGGAGTCTTCTCGGCCTGGCAAGGACGAGAGCAGGAGGTGCGATGAGTCCGCCGGCGTAGGACGGGAGTGCGGAGGCGTCGCTATGCGAACCTTTCGAAGTTATTGGATAACTTCCGTCCCACGGGGCTCCGGGTCAGGATGGGAACCTGCCCGGCTTAGCTAGTCCCGGCGCCGAGGGGAACGCTTTAGTTTGCCTAAGCGTTCCCTAACTTGGTGGAAGTCCGGTCCCTTGTGAGGTAGACCGGCCGGTCGTGGAGGGAGTCCTGTGTTAGACAGATCCAGGATATCCCTCCGTATACGGCTGAAGGCAAACCGCAGGTGGTTTTAGTGGGTAAACCCAAAGTCGGGAGTCCCACATACCCCCGGGGTGCTTCAGCTTAGCTGAGGCACATCCCCAACCCGGGGCACCCATAAAGGGTTTCCCCTGCGCATCAAAAAAAAAAAAAAAAAGGAGGTATGATGAGGAGGGCTTCATAGTGGTGGAGAGGAGGAAGAAGCCCGCCGCCCGCAACCATCGCGGCACCGCACCATATGTACCTGAGCTGCGTCTGCGGAGCGAGGTCCCCGCGACGCTCCTGTACATATCCCGCCTGCACTGGTCCATGGAGGTCGAGGACGTCGTGGACTACATCCAGAAGAAGACGACACTGCGCCTGAGGGTCGAGCGTCTGCAGTCTCGCCACAAGGTTAACTTTAGCTCCTTTGTGGTGAGAGTACCGACGAATCTTCTGTCGACTTTCGAGGCGCCGGAGTTCTGGCCGATGGATGTAGTCTATCGGAGGTTCCGGGGGAGACTCCGGAACGAAGCGAGTCACGTCGCCGGCAAAACGTGACAGTGTTAGTTTTCTAGGTATATAAAATATGTATGTTAGTTTTAAGGTATTTATTATATAATTATAATATGTATGTTAGATTTTAAGGTATTTGTTATATGGGCCTTTGATGCCCGAAATAAATAATTTGATTTGATTTGATTATTGGCTTGGTTTAGCTGAAATTGTTGTTACGATATTATTCTTTGGAAAATCTATAACGAAAATTATTGCAACTAACACTTACCACAGTTTACGTTGAAATTTCTCCTTTTTAAAATATTGTAACGTTTACTTACTATACTATACGGGGGACTTCTTTAACGTTTTTTATGGTATGTAAGACATATCATAGTTTACAGGGGAATTGCCTAATTCGAATTTATAGTATGTTTGAGAAAATAAATTATTTATAAATTATCTTTTCTGAAAAAAGTGTGAAATACCTTTAAAATTTGTTTAATAAATTTTAGAAGTAAGTAGTTGACATGATTTATACCGTTAATGTGCAAAAAAGTGCTAAAATATAGTAAGCAATCAACTTAATTGGCTAGCAAAGCATCATCAGTAGCAAAAATTTTATTTTTAATAATATTTTGTAACCTTCTTAAAAAAATCATATGATAAGCTTTATAACTTATGTGTATTTATCACAATGTATATAATCCGCTTATACTTATACAATATTATTATAAATACGAAAATTGATCTCTATTCGTTACCTCTTTACACCCAAACAATTTTCCTGACATTTGGTATGAAGATACTTGGAGTCCTGGGAAAGGACATTTTTATACTGGGATAGGAAGAATCCTACGTCCTTTACTATACGGTTCCGCGAGACAAACGAATTTTTGGCTCTACAGAGTTGTGGGCATCAACTAGAAAATCTTAAATACTGCTAGGTATATTAATTCCATGTCGCTGATTTTTGCTAAGGCCTGTTATCAATTATTATTTCTTTATCGCTATCACATGGGTCCACTATTACGAACAATGGCTCCAGTGAACCAGATACATTTTAATTAAAGAATTAGGATGGCTAAGAGTGCTATGTGTCAAATGCGTAAAGCCTTGCGTGACAAAATGTTTTCTTTAAAAAGTAAGACAAAACTTATCTACACTTTAGTATACAATACACCATACTTCAACAGACCGCAGATATATCGACGCCTTCGAGATGTGATAATGAAGGAAAATGCTCCAAATTTCAATTTGACAGTTTTTAGAACCAACGCGTCCATCCTGGCTAAGCTAAAAGTTATGGCAAGGCTCTTTACCACAATATGCCTCAAATCTATTTTAGAATACTATGGACACATAATATCCAAAAAGAAAGGAGACAATATTAAAATAGTCATTGGCAAAACTGAGGTCGAAAGACCGAGGGGCCGCAGTCCCATGCGTTAGTCCGATCAAATACGCACCTAAATTATTGAGTCCATTGTTTACGACGCTTTTCAAGTGGCTGAAGATAGGAAAAGCTGGCTTAACATTATTAGAAGGAAGGTTATTAAAAGGGAAGGTCACAGACATGAGGAATACAACTACAGGAAGAGGATCACTTGGGATACTAGTACTAGTTCTTGAAAAATTTCAGAAAGAAAAAAAGAGATCATAAAATGTAAACTAAGTACAATATATTATATCCATATTTTTGCATAAAAAATGTGTTTGTTTATTTGTCCATGGACATTGGGTATATTGCCTCCTCACGCCTAAACCGCTTAACCGTTTTTTCTGATATACTGTATGGGGATACTTCGAATCCCGGAAAAAGACATGGGATACTTATATCCCGGAAAAAGGTTCCGTTCCCGGTTGACAAACGGGTAAAGACAAGTTGGCCTTGAATAAGCTTAGTATTCTCAACAGAGCGAGATAGTATTTCAGTGCGATGCAACGTCTATAACTCTACAGGGCGAAGATTCAGCCTCTCGTCGAATACTGTTCCCATCTCTGGGAAAGGGCGACAAAATACCAACTATTTGCTCTGTATAGTAACCAACAAAGGGCCGCTTAGATTGTAGCCAGCCATAGTGTTTCAAACAAGCCAGATCCCTTGGATTTATGCTCAGATGTGGCTTCGCCCTGCATCTTCTATCTGCTGTATCAAGGGGAGGTGCTTCGTTATCACACCTCTTGCAAGATTTCAACATCATTCCACGGAAAAATGTACTATCTTGATGAGTCTTTCACAACAAATCTGAATCAAACTGCCGCCAGCAGTATTTCCGGACCAATGCGATCTGAAAACCTGAAGAAGAAAGCGACCTTCTTAAAAAGGCTGGCAACGTATTTCAACTCCTCTGATGTTGCGAGCGTCCATGGGTTGTCCACTTGCTTCCCATCTGGTGCTCTTTTGCCCCCTAATTTCATAAATAATAGTTGTAATAAAAGAAATAAGTCGGTAAAGTATCGTATGTTAATGAATAGTACGACGTAGAACGTAGTAAGATATAGATACAATAAATAAAAAATAATAGTTTCCGTAGTAGAATGTCGTATAATTAACATCTATATTTATCATAACTTAAATTCCAACGAACAAAATCGTAAGTTACACTTGCAATATATTTTTCAATAGAAGTTTCAATGTAAACTATTGTAAGTAGTACAAACTATAGTTTACGTTAATCTTTATGCGGCGTAGACAATCGCAACTGATACATACGATGTGTGAATTCGGGCATCTGCTCCCCTATTATTCCGCGTAGACTATCTCTAAGGGACTTACAATAAATAACATCGGAGGCGTTTGAAACATACTACAGTTTACGTTTCGAAAAAGGCACTTATACTTCGAATTTAATATTTTTTCTTGAAGATCCTAAAAGATCAAACATAATTATATGCATTTTCGCAATAAAACGAAATTTGCAATTTTGTGGCTTACGATAGTCTACCTAGGAGCAGTCGATTTTTTAAGATTTTATGTACCATTTTGTCGGCATCATTATTATATTGTGTATTCATGCCAAATTACAGCTTTGCAGGTCCTAAAGTCTCTGAGCAAAACCGCGGACAGACAGACGGACAGACGAACAGACAGGCAGACAGACGGACAATTAACGGACGGACAGACCGAAATTATAAGGGTTCCTTGTTGACTCCGGAACCCTAAAAATAGTAGTGATAATTACTGTTCGAGATTCTTGTTTAATGATTAATGATTAATGCTTGCAGTTCTTTAGCAATTGCCGAATACCTATAATCTGTTCAAACAGTGATTTCGGATATGGGATGCACCTTGAACCATGAAAATTCATTAACTGTGGTGGTAAATGATTTACAGTTTTTTAAGCAATGCTGCAAACGTCTATCTCTATGGACTTGGGAGTACTGGTCAGTAACTTTGCATCTATGATAAATTGTTATTATACTTTTGACGCGTGAAAACTTGTCAAGTCTACATAATATATGTATTATGTACTTATATAATATGTTCAAGCTACTTATAACAAGGTCGTTATCGCTACACGCTACACATAAATTTCGAGGAGTTCCCTTGATTACTCATGAGTCCCATCATCAAGTCACCACTTTTATGAACATGGTATCAGACCACGATCATACCTATCCAATAAAACATAGGGTTAGCTCTATACAATAAATTAAGAATTTTGAAAATCTTTTCACGAACGGCGGAGTAATCATTGAACATACATTATATATTTTGCACAGTCGAACATAATATTACCTCCTCCTTTTTGGATGTCGGTTGAAAATAGGTACTTTCATGATTAATATTTAATACCGATAACAGCGAAGTTTGTAGAGGCTATATTTTGCTTTTTAGGTTTTTGTACATCCATACATATTATAAAACAAAGTCGTTGATTTTTCCCTCATGTCCCTTTGTTCCCTTTAATCTTTAAGGGACCTATCAGACAGAGAGCGGTCACGCGGTCAAGCGTTCAAGCCGTCAGTTTTGCGTTCTTTGTGTTGTATTACGTTGTATAGAGATACACAAACAGGGGGCGTTCTGATGGCGTCAAAATTCCTCCTGTGTGACTGACCACTTGAACGCAGAATGCGAACACAGAACGCATGAACGCGTAACCGCTCTCTGTCTGATAGGTCCCTAAAACTACGCAACGGATTTTGATGATTATTTCAGTGTTAGGGCATTTATCGAGGAAGGCTATGGGCTATATTTTATCACAATAAGACTAATAGGAGCGAAGAAATAGAGGGAAATATGGAAAAGTCGGGGAAATTTTTTGAAAGGGCTAACTTGAACGCGCTAATCTCAGAAACTACTGGTCCGATTTGAAAAATTCTTTCAGTGTTAGATAGCCCATTTATTGAGGAAGGCTATAGGCTATATTTTAGCACGCTAAGACTAATATGAGAATGTGGAAAAAACGGGAGAAATTATTTGAAAGGGCATAATTCGCGAACTACTGGAGCAATTTTTATGTTATATTTTGACACGGATAAGAAGTAGACGTGAAGGATGATATGCTATCGACTTTAATCATTTTTTCAGTGGCTATATTGTATTATACCCGTGCGACGCCGGGGCGGGTCGCTAGTTGAAAATAAACTTGAAAAAACGAGTCAGGGGCACGTCAGAAGAGTAGTAGAACACATTTTTACTATTTTTGAAATTTTTGTTTCTCTGTCTGTTTGTCTGTTTGTACAGGCTAATCTCTGAATCTGCTGGACCGATTTCAATGAAATTTGGCATGCTGATACCTTACATCCTGGTCAATATCTTAGCTACTTTTTTGAACCGACTTCCAAAAAAGGAGGAGTAAATGTTTACTTTGCTGCTTATAGTCAGATTTTCAAAAATTTTTTTGTTGTATAGTTTGTTAACCCGAATTTAATACCATGTTTACAAAAACGGTGACTTGATGATGATTTTCTCGAGATCGGGAGGTATCGACGGAACTCCTTTACAACAAAAACATTACAGTAATTTTCACTTTTTTAAGTAAAATTAACATAACATGCTACCAAAAAGTAAGATTTGCACCAAGGCACATCCCAGGGTACTTATAGGGCTTCCGAAGGTTCCGTTGCTGAACGGAACTCCTGATTCCTTATAAGAAGATAGTATATTTTGACGACCTCCATGGCGCAGTGGTGAGCGCGTTGGTAGCTCAAGCCGGAGGTCGCGGGTTCGAGTCCCGCCGACGCGCGACGGAACAAAAAGTTTGAAAGAGTTCCTGGGTCATGGATGTGTATTAAATATATGTGTATCAACTATCATATAATAAAAATCTTAAATATATGTATAGTATAAAAATATTAAATATATTTCCGTTGTCTGGTACCTGTAACACAAGTCCTTCAGGTACTTACCACGGGGCCAGACTGACGTGGTGTGAAGCGTCCATAGATATTATTATTATATTATTATATTAGGTATGTAGGCCGGGTTCAGCGTTGTTTAAAATACTGGAAGCACATGCCACTATGTCAATTATATTAATCATCATGATCATCACCATCATTACACCACATTATGATGCTTTTATTGATTTTTTTGTATTCTTTTGCATTAAAAGGACCTGCAGAATTGAAATTGATAATGATTGCGTTGCGAAAGTGGAAATTTCATAATGGGATCCATGAGGTATTGAAGAAACTCTTCGAATTTTAGAAAGTGTGACTTTCGCAGTTATGGTCGCGATGGCGGAAATTCCTCCTCAAAATTTACAACGACACGCAAAGTAATTAGGTACTAATTACCAATTTTAGCAAAGGTCGATCTTTAAAACTTTTCCCTAATATTCGTAAACGATTATCCAAACACTGGATGGATATTGACCACTGCGTATCTCAATTAGGTAGTTACCGGCCATGGAAATTTTATTTCATAAGAGATAGACATTATACCATCGCGGACTTTTCTGTAGAGCTTTTCATTATGTACTTGGGTACGTTCGACGACCTCCGTGGCGCAGTGGTGAGCGCGTTGGTAGCTCAAGCCGGAGGTCGCGGGTTCGAGTCCCGCCGACGGAACAAAAAAGTTTATAAAGTTCCTGGGTCATGGATGTGTATTAAATATGTGTATCATAATTCATAATATAATAAAAATCTTAAATATTATAATATGTATAGTTTAAAAGTATTAAATATATTTCCGTTGTCTGGTACCTGTAACACAAGTCCTTTAGGTACTTACCACGGGGCCAGACTGACGTGGTGTGAAGCGTCCATAGATATTATTATATTATTATTTTATTATATTATACTAGCTGTCCCCGCAAACGTTGTTTTGCCCATATTATTTTATTGAAGTGACTAAAATATAAGTATGGCGCCATGGTCGTCCCACCTGGCTCTCTTAGGCATTTTAAATTATTTAAGAAAATGTTAATAGCGTGTAATATTCTAGCTCTGAAAAGAACTGTTGTTTAGCCCTGAGAAACTCTCGCACGCGCACCCCCGCCCATTTCGCAATCGCAACGGGCCGTGCAATTGAAATCGTAATATTTTAATTTCACCATAACTTCAAAACCAAACGTCCAATTTTAGTCATTCAAAGACCAAATATTATCTACATAAACTGTACTTAGTGATGAAATAATTTATTTTGATAAGGATTAATAGCACGAGTAAAATAAACGCGTTTAAATGTAGTCCAAAAAAAATAAGTTTTTCTAAATTAAAAAAAATGATTGTTGTGCCTCATTCGACATTGATAGGTATAGTGTGTCGCGGACTTTTTTGTAGATATTTAAAAGATCTACAATTAATTGGAACATTATATGGTTCTATATTTTTATAGTTTAGGCAGCGTACGCAAAATAAGTAACTTTTCTGGTTGATTTTTTGCACCTTGTGTCCGAAAAACCCAAATATCTTACGGAAAATTATAAATTTTTCCAAAATAAAATATAGCCTATGTTACTCGTGAATAATGTAGCTAATTCGAATGGTGAAAGAATTTTTAAAATCGGTCCAGTAGTTTTTGAGCCTGTTCATTACAATTATACAAACAAAGTTTACCTCTTTATAATATTAGTATAAATTAATTCTTGGGTACATTGTTTTGATAAATCTCATACGGTTCAGGCTGCGTTTGTAATATTGTAAGCGGAAAAAATGTAATTAGGTATTTACGACATCACATTAGAAACCCCAACAATAACAGTATTTCTCCGCTATCTAGTGAATGTTATTATACTTATAAACCTTCCTCTTGAATCACTCTATCTAATAAAGAAAACCACATCAAAATCCGTTGCGTAGTTTTAAAGCTTTACGGTAACAAAGGGACATGAGGGAAAAAAACGACTTTTTTAATATTAAGCGTTTTATAATATGTAGTCATTATTAAGTAGATTATATTATAATAAGTAGATTATGCAGATTTATGTAGCAGAGAAACAGGGTGGGTCCCAATACACTTCCTTGTGGAATTCCGCATGTTTCTGGTAACTCAAAACTCATAGCACATAGTGCTACCAATCTTAGTACACAGTAGCTACGGTTTAAGGTAGTCAGCTAGGTATAGCCTATAAGAGAGAGTCGATTTCTACGTATAGCGTGTATGTACAGAAAATGTTTGACTCTCGTAAATTTAAACTAATTTGGGTGCTACAAAGATGTGGACTGCATTAGGTATAAAATAAGACAACAATTTAAAATTGATTCATGATTAAATCCGTTTATTCAAATTATTTCTGATTTTCACTGCAAGAGGCAGCCGATAAACCAGGGTTTCTCGACGTAGTAGATATGCATCGTCACCAAACCGACCGAGTCGGCCAGGTCGTACAAGCACTTTGGGCCGCGGGGGACAATCACCTGTTAGAAGAAAAAAACCTTTAGGATATGTTTAGGATATAGACTTACCAGAGCCCCTAGCCCTCAAAATGTATCGAATTGACATAACATGAGTCGTATCGTATCACGTATATCGACTTTAATAATTTACCGAACGCTTATGTAAATGTCATACATTTTGATCGACAATTCTATAAAGAAGCGGTAAAGAAAACGTCTTGGCTAAAAGGCCTGAGGGGTGAGCCAAGATCTTTTCTTAATCGCTTCTTTATAGAATCATCGATCGATTCTATATAAACGAAGCAATAACGAAAAAGTTTTGGCTAAATGGCCAGGTTGTTTTGACGCGTTTTCAAAATAGGAGTTGACGACACCATAATAATAATACAAGTATTTGTTAACAGTGTAAAAAATTATTTGAATGAAAGCTTTTCTTACTCAATGTAAATTTCCATTCATTAAATCAGTGGTTCCTTTTTAACCTTTTAGTCACGAGGGACCCCTTTACCAAATGTTTGTCTAGCCGGGGACCACCCAGTTGGTTTAAAGTTTGATTTAAAGAAAACATGCACAATTTTATAATTAGCACTCATTTTTTATAATTTGGCAAAAATCTAAAAGTTACAGATTTTAATTTAACGTGATTTTTGTGACTGTATAGTGCTCTTTACTATCTTCTGGATTCTCGCATATTATTAGGATGGCTTCGCGGACCACTTGGAATGCCTCCGAGGACCACCAGTGGTCCGCGGACCACCGGTTAAGAACCACTACATTAAATTAGAAATTATTGCAGTGTTTTTCAACCTGTAGGTCGCGACCCCCTGGGGGGTCCCACCGTAAATTTAGCAGACATATCAGATACGATAACCTACCTGGACGGCTACTTTGGATGGTCTCTCAAACCAGTCGCGCTGGCCTTTAACGATGGGGAGTTTGCCGAACACGAGGAAACCGGTGCCAACGAGCTGGCCGGACTGCACCAGCGGGAACCACGGGTATATGGTGCCGTCCGCGCAGGTGGTCTCCGCAGACATGTTGTAGTAGAAGTGACGACCTGTGTCAATCATTTGTTTTAAAAGTGGTAGTTGGTAAGTACATTTCAATGTGTAAGTTTATTACTCAAGTCTTACGCTTTTGATCACAAGTTGTGATCATGACTTCGAGTTCCTTATTTAGAACGTACAAACCGACTCATTCGGATTTTCATCTATATGTATATCTACCAGAGTAGTGAAACTTGCCCTGCGAGAAAACCCCCTCAACATGCAAGCAGTATTTGAATGCTCGTTCATCTCAAAACAGTTCTTCTTTCATTCAGTAAACAAAAACATCAGTCTTTAGCAAGTTTTATTTATCTGATGATCAAGCTCACCCATCCAAGGTAAGCAGCCCTGCTTGGTGAAGATGCTGTTCTCGATGTCGGTGCGCTTGGTGGAGATGCGGTCGATGGCGCGGTGGAAGCCGGTCACCCACACCGCGTCCTCCTGCAGCAGCACGCCGTCCTTACGCGCCGCTTCACGGTCTGATGCGTTTTGTTGGAGATATGCTGGGAGTTTCCATAATACGTAAGTAATAGATTGCTAAAGTGTGTCTGTCATATTATTATGGCTGAACCAATTGGGTTACATAGAGACTAGAGTCCAGGGAAATGACTTGGCAAAGTTTTTTTACCCTTTAAAAAATAAAATGTACGGGTTTGGCACGATAATAAAATAAGATGTAAGCTCGCAACTTCTTATGATCTCGTCACCTAAAAATAGAACGAGGGTCAATTCAGACCGCGTAGATGCATTTCTGTACTGGATTGACAGACTTCAATTGCGTGAGACGTGTTGTAAATCTGTCAAATCCATACAAATCTAGAAATGCATCTACGCCTCGCGTTGCGGTCTGAATCAACCCTTAGCGTTCCTCTATAAAACAATGTCAACCACATAATTTTAAAGTTCCAAATTCAAAAAATACCTTCGGAAACGAAATACTGATTAGTGGTCCAGTATTTCTTGATCTCCCCACTGGGGGTGGCGGGCGCCCACTCCGTAAATCCTTGTGTCTCCCAGTCGAAGGCAGCATCAGTAAACTCGTCTTGGGCCAACTATGCATATGGAGAGCAACTGATTAGTGATTCCACAGAAATATAATATATATAAAAATACGTAGTTTTACAGGACTATTGGCTAAACCACGAGGCTAGTCAGAGGTTTTCATGTTGAAAATTGAAATATTTTAATATAAAGTTTTGTAAAACGCCTCGTGGTTCATCAATTATGGTTTGTTTACTTTTCCGCCTAGAATTAAACTTTTCGAAATCGATTGAATAAATTTTGTATCGATGTAACTTGTACTTGTGATAAATTATATTTATAATTTTTTATCATTTACATCGATAAAAAAATTATTTGATCGATCCTTAGGAAAAAATACAAATCATACCAAAAACATACCTGTTATAATGGGGCCTATCGGCTAATTTTTGGCCTAAAAAAGGAGTTGAAATCCAATCCAATGCCAAGTTTAGATGCACTTCATCGATCGTAATCGTCTTCGTCAACAGCCTGATCCATAATACTTCTAATTTAAACTTGGCAGGTGAATTTAATCTAAATATATAAAACTCAAAGGTGACTGACTGACATGGTGTTCTATCAACGCACAGCCCAAACCACTCGATGTATCGCGCTAAAATTTAGCATGGAGGTAGATGAGATGACGTAGGCATCCGCTAAGAAAGGATTTTGATCAATTCCAACCCCAAGGGGTTAAAATAGTGGATGAAAGTTTGTATATAATAATACTTCATAACGCGTGCGAAGCCGCGGGCAATAGCTCGTTTAAATATAAATATTATCTAATATATACAATTAATCAAGTGTTACGTCTAGCACGAAAACCTGCCAAGTTCAAATTTTGAAGTATTAAGGATCAGGCTGTTGATGAAGATGATTACGATCGATGAAGTGCATCTAAACCTGGCATTGGATTGGATTTCAACTCCTATTTTAAGCCAAAAATTTGCCGGTAGGAACTTGGCACCATTTAAACGAGTATATATTTGGTGGGATTTCGTTAGCTTTTTTTTTTAAGAAAACATACTTATTTTTTTCTTTTTGTGCCACGCCCGATATTTTATATACCCACACCCCTCTCCTCCCCCCCTCGCCTCGTCGTATTCTCATTGTATCACTGGTACTTACATAAGAATTTTTATCAAAAGTTCGTAGATGAGCCGACTCACGCTTAACTGATTTCTTAAATTTCTTAATTTTTTGTTCATCTAAATATAAAACATGACCTGTGTGCCAAATTTCAAAACAATAGGACAATAGGCATGATGACTATTTTTTTTTTCTTATTGGTAATTGATAGACCCTTAAAAAATAGAAACATCGCTGATTGAATGACTCTGATAGCTTAAAAATTCACCAAGATATAACAATTCAAACATTTCATAGAATAAACCTGCCCGAAATGCTCCATACAAAGTGCTACGAAAGACTGACGTCACTCTTTTGTAGTTTTTACGGATCGGGAGAGAATTTTGTTCGGTAGGTATATTAACAATTGCGTTTATGAAAGTGAAAAAAAAGTGCGTTAAGAAAGTTCATAACAAAAGTTGCTTTTAATTGCATAAGTTATCGAATGGTATACAAATAATAAGAAATTTAATTGAAAAAAAAATCGACTTGATTATCCAACTTTGAAGGCGCATAACAAAAAAAATACAAATGCTATCAAGCTGAAATTTTAGGAACACTTATTTTTTACCGTGATTTCTTTATTTTATTAACAAAATTCGCTAATCTTGGACCTTGTCATCATCCCTATTGGAAGTGGCCTTTGAAGTTCGTGGATGAATTAACTCACGCTTGACTGATTTCTTAAATTTCTCGATTTTTTGTTAATCTACATATAACACGATCTGCTTGCCAATTTTCATAACGCTAGGACAGTTGGAAGTGGCCTCTGAAGTTCGTAGATGAACCGACTCACGCTTGACCGATTTCTTAAATTTCTCAATTTTTTGGTTATCTACAATCTACTTACAACACGAACTGTTTGCCAAATTTCATAACGCTAGGACAGTTGGAAGTGGCCTCTGAAGTTCGTATATGAACCGACTCACGCTTGACCGATTTCTTTAATTTCTCTATTTTTTGTTAATCTACATACAACACACGACCTGTGTGCCAAATTTCATAACGCTAGGATAATAATTGGAAGTGGCCTAGAGGTTTTGATTACCGGTCAGTGAGTGAGTGAGTGCCAAAATAAGCTATTTTTACAGGCACATATTTCAGGATATATCGAAGCTATACCTATGAAATTGGGTATACTGCTTAATTACTAGCATATAATTACGTTGGTTTAATTTTATGTTTGCACTTGCAATAACACTGAGCTACAGGGGGGTCAACAGTGCCTCGAAACGGTTCGTGTAAATAGTGCACGGCTTGCGCGCGTCCTGCTTGAACTTGGCCTGCGCAGTTCCGTGCGCTTTGATCGATAAAATATAGTCATTGAGATTTGAGTATATCAATAAGCGATTAAGTCTACGGTTGGATTTCACCAGGCACACCGCACACTCAAAACTTCGTTTTATAAAAGTTAATTCTCATTGAACGCGTTCACGCGGTGACATAAATCTCGTTCTGTTTCAAATGGATTTCAGAAACTTCTTTTGATTGTGATTATTAAATCTAAGTTTACGTAACGTCACGCGATTATTTTACTGTTTTCATCATTTTAAAGCCTTTTCACGTTAATTTAACTACAAAATAGCATGAAACAATACATAAACACAACACCAAACGCGTGTATCAAAACTGTCATCATAACATTTCTTTTTTCTATGTTTTTCGTTCCGCCATGATAGGGCTTGAACGGATTTTATGACGGTAAACTTCGGACTTTGGATGTTCAGAAGGTAAAACTCGGATTTGCTGTGAACGCGTTCAGTTTATGTTGGTGACATAATAATAATAATATAATAATATCTATGGACGCTTCACACCACGTCAGTCTGGCCCCGTGGTAAGTATCTGAAGGACTTGTGTTACAGGTACCAGACAACGGAAATATATTTAATACTTTTATACTATACATATATTTAAGATTTTTATTATATGATACACATATTTAATACACATCCATGACCCAGGAACTTTATAAGCTTTTTGTTCCGTCGGCGGGACTCGAACCCGCGACCCCGGCTTGAGCTACCAACGCGCTCACCACTGCGCCACGGAGGTCGTCAATGCAATCCGATGTTATAAACGCCTTTATATACTTTACCTTTGAACCGGTTCAGTGTGCAATTCCATTTCTTTGGTGAAATCGCCTCTACATAATATTATATTGTAAGTACATATAATAATCAACAGGTGTCTTTATAATTCACCGTTATTATTTAGATAGATCAAGGACCAATTTCACCTACGACTGTAGGTGAAATTGGTCCTTGATCAATCTGCTCCAATTAATATCAAGTTACCTCTTTCCTTTTCATACTCGTCACAGGAGAAGACATGACATTTTAACAAGCAGTTAACACTAACAGACGTTGGTGAAATTGGGCCTAACGATTTCTTTTATTAAACTGTAGGGTACTCATTTCATAATACGGTACACCACCATTTAAAACCCATTTTACCTTATTCTTTGATACCAACGACAAATAAAAAAAAAATAACTTGAAATTGGAACTCACAGCAATTTGCAGTCCAGCGATATTGCCGAGGTCGTCAAAGTACGCGCAGAGGACTCTGTCAGCCGGGCAGTATAGGGTCAGCGAGGGGTAGGACGCGGTGTTGACTCGCTGGGTCAGGGACCAGCGGTCGTCGATGGCGGCGGCGCGGCTCTTCGGTACGTCGAAGAAGAAATCCTTGCCTGGGCGCAGCCCGACGTTGAATTTAACTGAAAAGTATAAGCCGTTTGATAATTTATTTATTATTTATTTATTTTATAGACTCACGAACAGAACAGCATATTTTGTGAAATTTTAGTACTTTTATATTATATAATATTATATATTATATTATTATATAATTATACGAGATGACGATATTATACTTTTATATTATATATTATATAATTATACGAGATGTAATGTTATGTTGTGTTGTTGTGTTATGCTGTGCGAGGATGGTATAAACTATAGAGCACTATAAACTGTTGCCTATCGTGTCTCTAAGTTGGCCCAGATCGGTCGGGCCATTACAAGCGACTACGAACGTGTAGAATATTTATATATGATTGACATCGATTGTGCATGCTGTAATATCATGCTAGCCATCTTGGTTTATATCATAATGGAGAGGAAGTCCTTTAAAGTCACGAGTAGGTCTCAGATCTTTCACGAGAGGAGAGACAATAAAATTATTAATTAAGCTAAAACTAATCAGTATTTTGGGCTGCTGGGAACTCCAAAGAATCTTCATATTTAATTGAACAATAAAGTTTGAATCGCTAGTGATGTTTTATATAAATCGAATAAACGACACGGCGCGCGGCGTGTGATTATTATCTGATGACTGTTACTGTGGAGTGTAGATGGTTAAACGGCTTGGTCGTCCGATTTCTTATGTTTTGATAAATCAGCATTCATCAAATTTATTCGTACGCTACTAATATTTTAATAATTTTGGATTAGTATGGCACATTATCTCCACAGAATCATGTAACAAAACAAAATGATAACTTTAGGGTGCGTATGTGTATCTTATACAATGTGTCCCAACACCGGTGTCAGATCTTTTAATATTATGATATAATATGGCATATTTAATTGACAATTAGCTATCAATTTTTTCTGTAACTTTATTATTTTTTTCTCTGACTCTCATGCTAATCTGACCAATCTTCATAAGAAAATCGGTATAACTCCTAAACTATTTAACTTAGAGCATTGAAGTATAAGAGTTTATATAAAACCTCCTCTTTCTTTATTAAATAGAATAAAAAAGAACCAGTTTAATGCGCTAGATTTTTTACAAAAAGCCATTAATTAAAAAATATACACAATTTTTTTCCTTAAACTTTGGTTTTTCTATGTTTTATTCCACGAAATTCATAACGTATTGTCTGTGTAAGCGTGGTCCACAAGATTAGCTATCAAATGAGATTTTTTTTATCTTCACAAGATATTTAAATAAAAATAAATAAATAAATAAACGTTTATTCAGTAATCTGGACATTACACAAAGTTCTGTACATTTAAATTTAAAAACACCACACAATACAAGTAACATGATAGTAATCAGAAACAAAAAAATGCAAGAGATAAAAAAAAAGAAATAATAACCATAAAACAAATTACAAAACATAATAATGGATTAAGCAAGGCGCCAGATACAAATTGGTTGGTGGTGTAATGCCCAAACTATTGAAGTGGAATCCACTCAGGTTCATGACTGTGGGCTCCACAGTCCCTGATATTCTGTGGACCCATTTTGTCAGCGTTGGACAGACTACGTCTTGACTCTTGAGGCACACAGTAAACAATATTAATATTATGTGTAATAAATTTATAAGTTGTGTATAAGATAATTAATAATTATTATAAACATAAATTAAATAGATACCACTGACTGTAAATAATGATAAAGCAATACATACGATTATACATAAAAATATAATTTGTGTGTGTAATTAAAGTAGAACAAAAATATATATATATATATAGATAGACTATCGATACTATTGGTGCAGCACCCGCACACCGCGTATGCACCGCGCTCATCTGATGTGCGTTGCTACAACAGGACGTGTAGGGATATTTTAAATATGGCAATAAATAACAATAATAAATTATGCATTCTAATGGACTAGGTCTCTGGCAAACGTCTGTGAAACAATCCTATTACCACTATGTTTCGGAACGAAAAAACAATAGGTAAGTAACGCATTGCCTTAATATAAAAACAAAAGTTAATAAATTCAATTAATAAATTAATAAAATGTAAGCGCAATGGTAATATTATGCAGGAAGCGTGTCAAAGGAACAAAAGGAAACGTGTGTACACCTACAGATATGCTATTTTGTTGTCGAAATAGGAAATCCTTCAATTTTATCTTAAAATTATAAACGGTTTTCAATTCGCGAAGAGAAGAATTTACATGAAAATATTAGTCAGATTAGTGTGAAAGCCCGAGGAAAACTAAAGTAGCTGCCATTTTACAACCTTGAGACTCTTGAGAGAGAGAAAAAATTTGAGAGCCAATATTTGTCGATAAAATATGCCATATATATCATGATTAATGACATTAAAGGATCGGACACCGGTGCCGGGACACATTGTATAAAGTTCATTGTGAAAGTAGCAGCGCTGAAAGAGCAAATATTTATTGTGATATATTATATGGGTAAGCTGGGGTGCCAGGGTCGTGAATTATCCCGTACAAAAGTTTAAAAATAAGTCGTTCTTTCTGCGCTGTCACTTTGCAGTAAACTCTATGTAAGTTCCTTACATACACACCCTAAATACGTAAATATTGTCAAATTGAGAAAACTCCTCCTTTTTGGAAGTCGGTTAAAATGGATTATACCCGATGGTGTACGCTGTACAAATAAGTTAGAGAAGTCCTAGTTCGAGTGGTAATAAGTGGAGTAACAGAATCAGTGGAATTGTATCTGACAAACAACAAAAATATTTATTTACTCACCCCTTAGGCCTGAATCCCATGCTGCAGCTGAAAACGGAATTTTAATAGTTTATTCGTAAGACATAATTATTCATAATAATCAATCTTGTAGTACTACGTTAAATTATATAATTAATGAATTCAAAATTCATGTCTATGAAGTATGAATATTTATTCGAACACACATTTACCTATAGGCTCCACCACTACAACTCTTAAGAAATCTTTTTAAATGTGAAGTGTTCATTAAAGGACCAAATTCTTCGTGGCTTTAAATTTAAAAATTTTAATAAAAATATTCAAAAACAGAATACGAACTAAAAAACTTATAATATCTAAGAAAGCAAAGTTACAAATTTCTACTGTAGACTGTTATGTAGTTTACCTACTGATAACACTCGATAGTTTTAATAATTGGCGACTCTAGCCAAAAATAAATTATTATTATTATTATTAAATTATCTATATTTTATTAAAATATCACGTCCTAAAATAGCTTACCGGAAACGGCAATAATAGACAACAAGACTATAAACTGCTTCATGATTGTGGTCTGAATGTGGACGTTTCGGCTGTAACACTTATTATATACTCCTCGCAATTTACCGCTGAATAACAAACGCTAGTAACTAAACAAAAAACGTTATCTGAATATCAAAAGGTAGAAGATTAGTTATGAAATTGAAAATTGGCGGTAAAGCGTGCTGTACAGAGTACGTCAGAGTGTGACGGAAAATAGCGCATTACGCACCTAGGACAGGAAAATAAGAAATGTCTCAGACACAATCTCAGATCACATGTAATGTGTATGTAGGTAAACATGTGATCTGAGGCTTTCTTATTTACTGCCCATGGTGCGTATACTACTTTTCTCATCGACGGAGGCGGAAAGCAACGTTGACGTTTTCCGCCCGGAGGTGAGAAAAAAATATTTTTTGTGCTATGGCTTCTATGGTTTTATGTCATTAATTTAATATACTTGCTGCTGCACTGAGACAAACATTAAGGATGTATAAAACATATTTTATAAATTCAAAGATTCTGACTTAAATTCGAAAAATATAGTAGAATAAAACATCCTGCATCGATTGATACCAAAAAATCAATACCTTACCGACAAGTTAAGTGAAATTATTAATTTTTTAACGTAATTTTTGCCGGAATTGTTAGAATTTTTGAGAATTCGTCAGAATTAGGAATTTTGTATCAAAGATAAACGGCTAAAAACTGCTTATCAATTTGTTTGTACGTTATGCGATTTTTGAGCCCAAAAAAAGTGGGTTCACCGGTAATTCTGCGGAAATATTTCAAATTGATAAAAACTTTCCTTCGAAAAGTAATGGCGATACAGGCTACACCTGTTAGATCAGGTTATGCGCGCACGGGCAACTTAGTTGCTCGGCGATTTATTTGTCTCTTTAAAAAAATATTATTTTTAACAAAAAATTAAAACCGACTTCCAAGGTAAAACAATAATAACATCCTTACAATATGAACTAAAAAGTATTAAATAATTATTCCTATCTAATAGTGCCTTTTTCCGAATTCGGCTAAAACTCAACTATTTCTGTACTCAATCTTCATCATTTTGACGTGTCACCACATTTAGTTACCTAGTAAGCAAACGCGTACTATACGTAGAATAATACACCTGTATATTATTCTACGTATCTTATTACAGTCACACTTACAAAATATTATAATATCAGCTGCAGCCTGCAGATAATTTTAAACAATGCATTAAAAAAAATCGAAGTGAACACGTGTGACGTGCTAAGTAGCCGGTCACCGGACTAGTTTCAATAGGCTGGCACTCGCTCGACTTGTCGCACACGCAGCGCACATGTACTATGTGTCCGTGAGTAATTTGTATTCTGTGCATAGTACCCGGCCGCGCCCGCGTCGCCGCGCCGCTTGCTTGACTGCCCTGGCAGATATGCGATGCGATGCGTTATTATACTATGAACGCTAAACGCAATGCAAAAGGTTGAAATTAGGTTTTTTCCAGAATATCTCGGCGAAGTGAAACAGAATGTTACATTATCGAAGCAACTTTAACTTCTCAGGAGTAATGTCAAATGTGTGCCTTATGCTCTGGAGATAAGGTTGAATTTGGTGACATTGGTCAGGGTTGACGTGGTAATGATGATGATGATGATGATGATGAATGTAATTTGCATAGTAGCATATGCTTTCAGTTCTTAAAACAGCGCCTAAACTCCCAAACTTGTATCTATAAGGAATCCGGAGTTCTCTTAGTAGCTTCGGAACCATAGTATACCTCGGTGCAAAATCTTGCGTTTTGGTAGCATATGCTTAGGATGCTTCTCATAAAACCAAAATCACCATATGTTTCCATATAAATTTCGAGGAGTTCCCTCGATTACTCATGGATCCCATCATCAGGTCACCACTTTTGTGAACATGGTACCAAATTGGAGTGAAATCTAATACAACATAACAAAAATTTCGAAAATCGGTTCACAAACGGCGGAGTAAACGTTGAACATACAAAAAAAAATATCCACAGCCGAACATATAACCTCCTCGTTTTTTGGAAGTCGGTTAAAAATAGGCACCATGTCGCCGAGATGCGCGCACGAGAGCGACAGCAAGCCGACCGGAGGCCTAATCCCATACCCTTTTCCCTTCCCTACCCTCCCCTATTTCCTTCCCTACCCTCCCCTATTCCCTTCCCTACCCTCCCCTATTACCCTATTCCCTCTTAAAAGGCCGGCAACGCACCTGCAGCTCTTCTGATGCTGCGAGTGTCCATGGGCTACGGAAGTTGCTTTCCACCAGGTGACCCGATTGCTCATTGCCCCCTTATTTCATTAAAAAAAATATGCATCCATTATGGAGCGATCGGCTGATTCTCGGGAAATTTCATACTATGTATATAAAATTGAGAGCATACCCAAAAACAGTTTTCCGTTACTTTAGAATGAGTGTCGAAAGTTTCGATTAACTGTGCGGAATCTTACGACAGCTGGCCTCGTTCATGAAGATACAAATATGAGTTTTTTTAATTTTATTAAATAAGGGGGCAAACGAGCAAACGGGTCACCTGATGGTAAGCAACTACCGTCGCCCATGGACACTCGCAACATCAGAAGAGCTGCAGGTGCGTTGCCGGCCTTTTAAGAGGGAATACGCTCTTTTATTGAAGGTTTGCAGGTCAATAGGTCCGGAAAAACTGCTGGTGACAGTTCATTCCAGAGTTTTACAGAGCGCGACAGAAAGTTACGCGAAAAACGCACTGTGGAAGACTGCCACTCATCAAGGTGATGAGGATGGTATGTTTTTCGCGTGGGACGATGGCGAAAAGTTGCAGGTGGTATGATTCCGAACAACTCCTCAGAGCACTCCCCGTGATACAACCGATAGAGGATGCAGAGTGATGCTACATCTCGGCGTAATTCCAAGGGGTCCAAGCTGTTTGAAACACTATGGCAGTCAACAATTCGAGCGGCCCTTCGTTGGATACGATCCAGAGGGAGCAGTTGGTATTTTGGCGCCCCTGCCCAGAGATGAGAACAATATTCCATATGAGGCCGAACCTGCGCCTTGTAGAGCTGTAGGCGTTGGTCCGGACTGAAGTACTGTCTCGCTCTGTTAAGAACACCAAGCTTCTTCGAGGCTAATTTGGCCTTACCCTCTAGATGATATCGGAACTGGACTTCGCTCGATATGTTGACGCCAAGTATCTCAATGCTAGGAGAGATGGTTAAAGATGTGCCCTCGAGGCGAGGACATACGACCATTGGTGACTTTTTAGTGGTGAACGCGCAGACTTATGTCTTGGCGGGGTTGAATTGAACCAAGTTACGTCAGATTCAGAGACCTTCTCCAATGAATTCTCCACCTTAGACACAAGTTCGTTTCGACTCTCAGTGACATTTTGCCGAGAAATATTGGGGGAGCCGGTATATACAGCATCACCTGTACTGTCATCCACCTAGCAATGAATGCGAATGAAGAATAGAGTAGGCGATAGTACACAGCCCTGAGGGACACCAGCATCAACAGACTGAGTTTCCGAGCATTCGCCGTCAACTACGACCTTTATGCTTCTGTCTGCTAAGAAACCAGTGACCCACTTACATAATTTCTCGGGCAGCCCGTATGATGGAAGCTTTGAAAGCAGCGCTTTATGCCAAACCCGATCAAAGGCCTTCGCAATGTCCAAACTAACAGCCAATGCCTCTCCCTTCGACTCAATTGCCTGAGCCCAACGATGAGTCAGGTATGCCAAGAGATCACCAGCCGAGCGACCCTTACGGAACCCGTATTGTTTGTCGCTTAGTAATCCCTGGCCGTCCAAGTATCGAATAAGCTGGCTATTGATAACGGATTCTATTATCTTCGAGAAGAGAGAGGTTATAGCGATTGGTCTGTAGTTGGAAGGATTTGAGCGATCACCTTTTTTGGGGATCGGGTGCACCAAGGCTGTCTTCCAGGAAGCCGGGACGATGCCCGGACGATGCCCAGCATGGAATAGGAGAGCCGAAAACGACGCGTCAAAACAGGAGCCAACTCTGGAGCACACTTTTTCAACACAATAGGCGGGATTCCGTCAGGCCCACTCGAATTTTGGATATCAAGGGAACGGAGGGCTTTTCGCACTGAGCGCTAATGAAACCGAATATCCGACATGATGCTCGTGCATCGCGGCATGGTCGGTGGTTTTTGCCCCCCGTCTTCCAGGGTCGAGTTTGACGCAAAGAGCTTGCCCAGAAGATCGGCTTTGTCTTTTGCGTCCTGGGCCAACGACCCATTTCCTACGTGTAGGGATGGTAGGGTTGGCTTGCAGAAATTTCCTTCAATAGCTTTGGCCAGAGACCAGAATGCACGGGTTGCCGAGGGGAGGCGCTCAAGTCTCTTGCCAATTCTATTGACGTGCTGTTGCTTTGCCTGAGTAATCTCTTTCTTGAGGGACCTAGAGGCAAGGTTGTACTCCTTTTTATATGTGCTGGTATTTAAATCCCGAGCTGACACCGCGTTGGCCCAGGATTGGTAAGCCTCCTGCTTCCGGCGAAAAGCTTTTTTGGGGGATGAACCAAACCAGGGACGAAATCTGCCGCCAGTTGGTACTACAGAGGACGGAATGAAAAGTTCCATCCCCTGCATCACTACATCGGCAACAGAGTTGGCAGTGTTGTTGGGATCATCCGGCAAGAAGCACACGTGCCCCCAAGGATAGGATGCAAAAAACGACCGCATCCCATCCCATTATGCTGACTTGTAGTGCCACACACGACGGTATTTAACAGCACGCTGTCTTAACACCGTCGTAAGTGGTACAGAACTCCTGACAAGGCAATGATCCGATGAACCAAGTGGTGCGGTTACGGATATTTGGTAGCCGTCAGGATTTGAAGTCAGCAGGAGGTCTAATAAGGAAGGATTCTGGCCATTCACATCTGGGATTCGCGTAGGCGTAGTAACCAGTTGTGTCAAGTCGTTCGCAAGGGCAAAGTTGCAGACAGATCTCCCCGCATAATCAGTTTTACTGAAATTGAGCCAATCGGCGTGGTGGGCATTAAAGTCGCCAAGTACTATGATCTCTGCGGATGGGATCTGCTGCTGCACAAAATCTGAAGCAGCTTGCAGGTGCTCCAAGAGTCGGTCCGTCTCGGGGTCACCACTATGGGACCTATATAGGCATGCATAGACGCGAGGGTGGTCGTCGCAATCTATGCGGAGTCACAAGATTGACAGGTCCATGACCTCAAGATTGCTGAGGCGGCGAGAGCAGATATCATCTCTGATATACATACACACTCCAGCTTTGGGTAGAAAGGAGTGCTCGAGATAATACCCTGGGTGGGAAAGGTATGATGTATCACTCGGAGATGATATCTGCGTCTCAGTTAAAAAGAGCAAAGCCGGCTTTGCCGTCTCAAGGTGGTAATGGACGGCATTAAGGTTGGAGTGTAATCCCCTGATATTGCGAAAGTCCACGTTTAATATCGAGGGGGGTGCCTTTGTGTGTTTGCTCTTGCCCCGAGCAGATTGGAGCGCAGTTTTGTCCACGTTCAGTTCCAGGGTTTCCTGAGCACGGACGTCCAGAGAGGGATTCTCCTACGCAGTTGGTACCCTCCTGGGGTAACAAATTGTTTTTCAACTGCAGCATTTCTAGGGGGGTAGGGGATCGAGCCTCCGGTAAACTCACTCACTCGGCGAAACACAGCGCAAGCGCTGTTTCACGCCGGTTTTCTGTGAGGCCGTGGTATTTCTCCGGTCGAGCCGGCCCATTCGTGCCGAAGCATGGCTCTCCCACAGACAGATACCGGCGTTCAGCCACCCCCCCGTGTCACCGTGAAAAAGCTCACGATGGCACGGGGGAGGTGCCCAGGGACACGACGTGGACGGACCGGTATCGCCCCCAAAATTAGATAGAGATTAGCTGTCTCACACAAGCTCACGCTGCCGCCGCGGCGGTGGAGTGGCAACTGGCCGGTCGGCGACTATTTTGTTGCCCGTGCGCGCACTGGCATAGAAACCCATAGGGAAGGAGACAGTTGCGTCGCGAACGAAAAAGTTGCCCAGAGTTGCGTCGCTACGTGCGCGCACTTTCATACTAGCTCCTAGACTTGATCAAGAGACAAATAAATCGCCGAGCAACTAAGTTGCTCGTGCGCGCATACCCTTTAAGGCATATTATTCCTTTCATTTTCAATGCGCATGTGCAGCATTCGCGCATGTGCAATAATAGAAATTTAACCAAAACTAAATCAATTTCTGTCAGATTTTAACACATGTTACTAACACTGAGTCACTGTCATTAATTTTTAACTTTGCGCATGCGAAACAAACACGACCATTGTGTTTGTAATTTATTAATTATTAATTATAAATTATCATTTTTTTTTTCAATAATAATTAAATATCGAATAATTCCTTAAAAATATGTTATAAATAACCATTATAATTAATAATAAGTGTCTGGGTATCCAATTTTTTACATATTTAATATTTTCATCATTAAATTTAATAATTAATTGGATGTAAGTACTACGGAATTTGACCTTATAATATACTAATATTAAAAACGTAATTATTGAATTAAGATTTCGACATAAGCCCCATACATTATCTGTCAAACTCTTAATTAAATGGAAGTTTAATCATCATTAAATGTCTCTGAGTGCGGCCAGTATCTATTTCATATTGGGGAATGGGGATCCATGTGTTTCGTAATGTAAAATGTTGCTTATCGACTATCCCTCCAACAACTAAAGGATTAATTGAACTTACTGACAATGAGCTTTAATTTCTTAGCTGTCATTGCTGAGAAAAATCGATATCGCTACAGCCAAATTATCAAGGCGTCGCCTTAAGAGCCCGGGTTACCCTCGAAATTCTCATACATACGTAATACCAAAATCATTTTGTCATACGAAAATATTTAACATGTTTGAGTTATTTTTCAGCTTAAAATAGTAATTACCTAGGTTCCTGAACAAAAATTAACTTCAAAATATTTAAACACTAAAAAAATTTTTTTTGTGTATAATTTTTTTTTACTAAATTTACTACTAAATATTTAAACTCTAAAAAATAGAGTAAAACCCTAAAAAATATATAAATAAATAGTAAATTTACTACAAAATATTTAAATACTAAAAAATATTTTTTAGAGTTGAAATATTTTGTAGTAAATTTAATATTTATGTATATATTTTTTTGTGTTTTACTCTATTTTTTAGTGTTTAAATATTTTGTAGTAAATTTAGTTAAAAAAAATTATACACAAAAAATTTTTTTTTAGTGTTTAAATATTTTGAAATTAATTTTTGTACAGGAACCTAGGTAATTACTATTTTAAACTGAAAAATAACTCAAACATGTTAAATATTTTCCTATGAGAAAATGATTTTGGTATTACGTATGTTTGAGAATTTCGAGGGTAACCCGGGCTCTTAAAACCATCAAACGAGCCCGTCAAAATGAACAACTTTTTCTATGAGAACAATCATGCTGGGAACTCAAAAAAATGCCGTCTTCATGCTCATCATTTGATGGTTTTAAGGATAACGGTGTTAAACCTAACACCCTGTATACTGAAGATTATTGCTGTATTTTTATTATAATTTTGTAGCTTTCAAATTATGAGTTATAACTTATAAGGCTCTAAAAATGGTACATTATGGCATCTCCGTAGGGGGAGCGCCATAATATTATGCTACTCCATACTCTCAAATAATTATAATTTTATGCTGTTCTTATAAGTCATGAAACATTCTCAAATATACGGATTGTATAATACGCCGTTTTACATTACGGCTAGCCGTTTTAAAATACAGGGCCGTTTTGTAATGCGGCGGTTTAACGATTAGCCGGATTGTCATTACGATAAGTACCGCGTTCTTCAATAAGGCGGCCCACGTTTAGCCGTATTGTATTAGGGGAAATACAATGGACCTTATATAGTAGCTTCATGGGAAATACGTACAAAATGACAGGGTGTTTTGTTTTTCCATCATATTTTTTATATTAATTAAATGACATTATAATTAGTCTCAACCGTTAAAAGTTATCGTAGGTTCATTGACTATCAGTAATACAGTCTTTTAATTAAGTAGGAACTATAATAAAACAAACAGAAAAAATATTACTTTTTCTTTTCTTTCGTTGTTTTGCGGCATATCCCTAAATGTCAGAAACACGTTGTACATGTTCATTGGTATGTCATTTTGTCCATTTTATGTGTATTTAATTTTGTCCAAATGTAACCAAAATCAATTATTTTAAATCAAAATTCCATCAAATAATCTAATGATTGCAATAAAGTTCATAGAAATCATTTTAGCTAGTTCATAGATTTTAATACAAATAATAACAAATGACAGCAAATAACTCGCCAGTAAACAGGAGAAAATCATCTGTTAAATAAACTTTTGAAGGCGAGAAACACCTTTAATCTGCTTACTGCGGCGCAACTGTGAGAATGGCGCTCAAAGTCTGGCAGGATATGACTGCCGTCACGTGATACAATCGTGGAAACGTATCTAAAACCCCCAAATTTTGAAATAAGGGCACTATGTCAGAGTAGACAGAATTAAGTATAGAGTTTGCCGACTTAGAACTGATGTTGAAATTTTTAAATCTGACGTATTATGACGAAAATCGTCGCTAGGGTTGTTAACTTGCTACCTACGAATTTAAAACTATGACGTATTCGCTGGACGTGTTCCTCTTTGGTCGTATTGGCTCCAACGATTTACATGAAATTTAGTATATAGGGGGTTTCGGGGGCGATAAATCGATCTAGCTAGGAATCATTTTCATAAAATGTCATTTTATGTGTATTTTTTAAATTTTTTGTATAGGTACCGAGCGAAGCTCGGTCATATAGCTAGTATTTTTAATATTAAAAATATTGTGTAGTGTTCCCCGGACACCAGAATTCACAGACACTTTAGTAGTTTTGATGTGCGTCATAACCTCTAAAACTCGGTCCATTGTTCACATGGTTTTCTTACTGATTTACATTGAGAATAATAGAAATTATTTATTTGCACCTAAAAATAGTTCTTAAATGTATTGTTTTCTTTGTTTCATTCACGCAAAACTTTGCAATTTAGCAACACACTTTCGGTATCCAATGACATTGTTGTTGTTATGTCACAGGTAGTGCCACGAGTGTTGGGTAAATTTGGAACTAAAAACGTAGGCGACTAATCTTTCGCTTTATTACATTATGGCTAGCCGTTTTGAATAACTATGGCGCCGAATACATTCCAGTGGTTTTTAATTCAGCCGCATTCAATCCGGCTAATCGTATAACCGCCGCATTACAAAACGGCCCTGTTTTTTATAACGGCTAGCCGTAATGTAAAACGGCGTATTATACAATCCGCCTGCGACATATACATTACAGAATATCTATATCTACACATATTATAAAACAAAGTCGCTTTTTTCCCTCATGTTCCCTTTGTTCCCTTTAATCTTTAAAACTACGCAACATTTTGATGATTCTTTCAGTGTTAGTCTGTTAGATAGCCCATTTATCGAGGAAGGCTATCCATACTTCCATAATTCCATACTAATATTATAAATGCGAAAGTGTGTCTGTCTGTCTGTCTGTCTGTTACCTTTTCACACCCAAACCACTGAACCGATTTTGCTGAAATTTTGCATGGAGATACTTTGAGTCCCGGGAAAGGACATAGGATACTTTTTATCCCGGAAAAATGTAGGGTTCCCGCGCGATAAACGAATTTTGGCGCAACGTAGTTGCGGGCGTCATCTACTTAAGTAGGCTATATTTTATCACGCTAAGACTAATAGGAGCGAAGAAATAGAGGAAAATGTGGAAAAAACAGGAAACATTATTTGAAAAGGCTAACTTGAACGCGCTAATCACAGGAACTATTGGTCCGATTTGAAAAATTATTTCAGTGTTAGATAGCCCACTTATAATTGAGGAAGGCTAAAGGCTACATAAGGCTAATAGGAGAATGTGGAAAAAACGGGGGAAATTATTTGAAAGGGCTTATCTCGCGAACTACTGGAGCAATTTTTATGTTATTTGGCACAGATAAGAAGTAGACCACGTGAAGGATCATAGGCTATCGATTTTAATCATTTTTTCAGTGGCTTTATATTTTATTATAGAGGAAAAGACGTCATATTGTGGGGTGGAACAAATATGTCAGAAACGCTCACCGTGACGCCAGGCAAAAATTTTTGAACTGGGTTCGTTGTGGTCGACCGCGGGTTGGTAATGTTTATGCTGATATGTGCGAGTCTAGATCTTTGTTTAAAACAAAATTAAAGCACTGTCAGAATAATCGAGAACTGATCAAAATGAAGAACATAGTAGACAAACACAAGAATAAAGATTTTCGCGGATTTTGGCAGGAAACGAAAAAGATAAGTCCTAAATCTAATGTCCCGGTGAGTGTCGATAGTGGGTCCGATTGCGTTTCTTCGGTGCACTTAAATAAGGCCGATTAATAGACTTAAATTAGTCTAAAATTCATACTAATATTTAAGCTATTGCGTTTGTGGATTGATTGTGCCCACAACACTATTTATGTCCACCTCGGACATAAATAAGTTCAAAAGCATGTTTTAGCTATTTTGATTCTGTCAGTTTGACAGTTCGTCGGCGATAAAATGAACTAAAAGATTGTTTTATAAGTTCACACTTGTTAAGTCCGTACGTAAGCAAAGTTACTTTAGAAAATTGTGAAATGTTAGGTACCTTATGGCTGGGCTATTATTTAAAGAAGATACAATGAGGAACGGCAACGGTATGCGTATGAAATATGAATAAAATTTAGATATTTCTTGTTTAATCATAAGCATGACTTATCCAAACTTTTTTCGTTTTATGATTGCGAGAAGGTTAGCTAATAACGAATCGATGTATTCGAGACCATTCCGACCCTTTCGACGTGCCTGTTAAGCACGTGTTAACTGTTCACTTCGATTTTTTTAAATGTATTGTTTTAAATTATCTACCTGATATATTTTGTGGGCGTGACTCTAAACAAATTGTAATAAAGATGTAACGTAGAATAATATACGCGGTGGCTTACTAGGTAACTAAAAAGAGTGAAATTATTATTTTTAACAAAAAATTAAAACCGACTTCCAAGGTAAAAACAATAATTTTTTGTTTAAAATAATATTTCAATTCTGGGCTTCTTTGTGTCCATATTTATTGATTTTTCTTTGCGAAGAACACAACTTTTTAGGAATATTAATTCACCCAACGGTACCGTATCGCGTTCCCGCCTGCTCAATGACATTTGGTTTGGCAGTTAGATGACATTGACATCTCTCAAACGAACGTTATTATGTCCATTTCCATAGATGCAGAATTAAGTTCATATTTAGTGACGTGAACTTATTTTAACAGGAACGTAATAGCTTTTGGATAAGTACATGGACTAATTTAGTAAAGTTTTAGTCTGTCCTTATTTAGATACGGGGAGAAACGCAATCGGACCCAGTGTCAGTGAACCTAAAGATATAGCTAATATGTTTAGGGCTCACTTTTTTGTTAATAGCGTATCTCAGCAATCTAAGGGAGTGAATCATGCTGAGGGTGTACGCGATAGTTTAGTACTAGGTAACTAAAAACTAAAAAGAGTGAAATTATTATTTTTAACAAAAAATTAAAACCGACTTCCAAGGTAAAAACAATAATAACATCCTTATAATATGAGCTAAAAAGTATTAAATAATTTTTTCTATCTAATAGTGCCTTTTTCCGAATTCGGCTAAAGCTCAACTATTTCTGTACTCAATCTTCATAATTTTGAAGTCGGTGCCAGTTACAAAAGTTTCAAATATTTTGACAGACTGAAGATTCAGCTATATCTGGTACCGACTTCAAAATGATGAAGATTGAGTACAGAAATAGATGAGTTATAGCCGAATTCGGAAAAAGGCACTATTAGATAGGAAAAATTATTTAATACTTTTTAGTTCATATTATAAGGATGTTATTATTGTTTTTACCTTGGAAGTCGGTTTTAATTTTTTGTTAAAAATAATTTATTTTACTCTTTATTGTTCACTTGAAAAATACATAAAGATACAATTGAAAGGACACAAAGGAACTGCTTATTTCTAAAAGAAATCTCTTACAGCAGCCCTACGAAGAGATACAATGTGAAAGACACTTATAGGACGTGCGCAATCAATAGTTATTAAGTAATTAAACTATATTAACTAGATAAGATATAGTGATTAAAGAGGAAAGTTTACATAAGTATAATGACATTCATTAAATAGTGCAGAAATACTGTTATTTTTGGGGTTTCTAATTTGATGTCGTAAAAAATTTCATTTTTAGGGTTCCGTAGTCAATAAGGAACCCTTATAGTTTCCGTCTGTCCGTCTGTCTATAAGACCTACAAAGCTGTAATTTGGCATGAATGCACATATTAATGATGCCGACAAAATGGTACACGAAATCTTAAAAAAATATATTTTTATGGTAGGTACCTTCCCTACACATACTGCATTAGGTATAAAATAAGACAACAATTTAAAATTGCTTCATGCTTAAATCCCTTTATTCAAATTATTTATGATGTTCACTGCAAGAGGCAGCCGATAAACCAGGGTTTCTCGACGTAGTAGATATGCATCGTCACCAAACCGACCGAGTCGGCCAGGTCGTACAAGCACTTTGGGCCGCGGGGGACAATCACCTGTTAAAAGAAAAAAAACCTTTAGGATATGTTTAGGATATAGACTTACCAGAGCCCCTAGCCATCAAAATATATCGAATTGACATAACATGAGTCGTATCGTATCACGTATATCGACTTTAATAATTTACCGAACGCTTATGTAAATGTCATACATTTTGATCGACAATACTATAAAGAAGCGGTAAAGAAAACATCTTGGCTAAAAGCCTTGAGAGGTGAGCCAAGATCTTTTCTTAATCGCTTCTTTATAGAATCATCGATCGATTCTATATAAACGAAGCAATAACGAAAAAGTTTTGGCTAAATGGCCAGGTTGTTTTGACACGTTTTCAAAATAGGAGTTGACGACACCATAATAATAATACAAGTATTTGTTAACAGTGTAAAAAATTATTTGAATGAAAGCTTTTCTTACTCAATGTAAATTTCCATTCATTAAATCAGTGGTTCCTTTTTAACCTTTTAGTCATGAGGGACCATTTTACCAAATGTTTGTCTAGCCGGGGACCACCCAGTTGGTTTACCTAAGCTAAGGGTTGTTTGATTTAAAGAAAACATGCACAATTTTATAATTAGCACTCATTTTTTATAATTTGGCAAAAATCTAAAAGTTACAGATTTTAATTTAACGTGATTTTTGTGACTGTATAGTGCATACTCTTTACTATCTTCTGGATTCTCACATATTATGAGGATGGCTTCGCGGACCACTTGGAATGCCTCCAGGGACCACCAGTGGTCCGCGGACCACCGGTTAAGAACCACTACATTAAATTAGAAATTATTGCAGTGTTTTTCAACCTGTAGGTCGCGACCCCCTGGGGGGTCCCACCGTAAGTGTAGCAGACCTATCAGATGCAACAACCTACCTGGACGGCCACTTTGGATGGTCTCTCAAACCAGTCGCGCTGGCCTTTAACGATGGGGAGTTTGCCGAACACGAGGAAACCGGTGCCAACGAGCTGGCCGGAGTGCACCAGCGGGAACCACGGGTATATGGTGCCGTCCGCGCAGGTGGTCTCCGCAGACATGTTGTAGTAGAAGTGACGACCTGTGTCAATCATTTGTTTTAAAAGTGGTAGTTGGTAAGTACATTTCAATGTGTAAGTTTATTACTCAAGTCTTACGCTTTTGATCACAAGTTGTGATCATGACTTCGAGTTCCTTATTGAGAACGTACAAACCGACTCATTCGGATTTTCATCTATATGTATATCTACCAGAGTAGTGAAACTTGCCCGGCGAGAAAACCCCCTCAACATGCAAGCAGCATTTGAATGCTCGTTCATCTCAAAACAGTTTTTCTTTCATTCAGTAAACAAAAACATCAGTCTTTAGCAAGTTTTATTTATCTGATGATCAAGCTCACCCATCCAAGGTATGCAGCCCTGCTTGGTGAAGATGCTGTTCTCGATGTCAGTGCGCTTGGTGGAGATGCGTTCGATGGCGCGGTGGAAGCCGGTCACCCACACCGCGTCCTCCTGCAGCAGCACGCCGTCCTTACGCGCCGCTTCACGGTCTGATGCGTTTTGTTGGAGATATGCTGGGAGTTTCCATAATACGTAAGTAATAGATTGCTAAAGTGTGTCTGTCATATTATTATGGCTGAACCAATTGGGTTACATAGAGACTAGAGTCCAGGGAAATGACTTGGCAAAGTTTTTTTACCCTTTAAAAAATAAAATGTACGGGTTTGGCACGATAATAAAATAAGATGTAAGCTCGCAACTTCTTATGATCTCGTCACCTAAAAATAGAACGAGGGTCAATTCAGACCGCGTAGATGCATTTCTGTACTGGATTGACAGACTTCAATTGCGTGAGACGTGTTGTAAATCTGTCAAATCCATACAAATCTAGAAATGCATCTACGCCTCGCGTTGCGGTCTGAATCAACCCTTAGCGTTCCTCTATAAAACAATGTCAACCACATAATTTTAAAGTTCCAAATTCAAAAAATACCTTCGGAAACGAAATACTGATTAGTGGTCCAGTATTTCTTGATCTCCCCACTGGGGGTGGCGGGCGCCCACTCCGTAAATCCTTGTGTCTCCCAGTCGAAGGCAGCATCAGTAAACTCGTCTTGGGCCAACTATGCATATGGAGAGCAACTGATTAGTGATTCCACAGAAATATAATATATATAAAAATACGTAGTTTTACAGGACTATTGGCTAAACCACGAGGCTAGTCAGAGGTTTTCATGTTGAAAATTGAAATATTTTAATATAAAGTTTTGTAAAACGCCTCGTGGTTCATCAATTATGGTTTGTTTACTTTTCCGCCTAGAATTAAACTTTTCGAAATCGATTGAATAAATTTTGTATCGATGTAACTTGTACTTGTGATAAATTATATTTATAATTTTTTATCATTTACATCGATAAAAAAATTATTTGATCGATCCTTAGGAAAAAATACAAATCATACCAAAAACATACCTGTTATAATGGGGCCTATCGGCTAATTTTTAGCCTAAAAAAGGAGTTGAAATCCAATCCAATGCCAAGTTTAGATACACTTCATCGATCGTAATCGTCTTCGTCAACAGCCTGATCCATAATACTTCTAATTTAAACTTGGCAGGTGAATTTAATCTAAATATATAAAACTCAAAGGTGACTGACTGACATGGTGTTCTATCAACGCACAGCCCAAACCACTCGATGTATCGCGCTAAAATTTAGCATGGAGGTAGATGAGATGACGTAGGCATCCGCTAAGAAAGGATTTTGATCAATTCCAACCCCAAGGGGTTAAAATAGTGGATGAAAGTTTGTATATAATAATACTTCATAACGCGTGCGAAGCCGCGGGCAATAGCTCGTTTAAATATAAATATTATCTATTATATACAATTAATCAAGTGTTACGTCTAGCACGAAAACCTGCCAAGTTCAAATTTTGAAGTATTAAGGATCAGGCTGTTGATGAAGATGATTACGATCGATGAAGTGCATCTAAACCTGGCATTGGATTGGATTTCAACTCCTATTTTAAGCCAAAAATTTGCCGGTAGGAACTTGGCACCATTTAAACGAGTATATATTTGGTGGGATTTCGTTAGCTTTTTTTTTTAAGAAAACATACTTATTTTTTTCTTTTTGTGCCACGCCCGATATTTTATATACCCACACCCCTCTCCTCCCCCCCTCGCCTCGTCGTATTCTCATTGTATCACTGGTACTTACATAAGAATTTTTATCAAAAGTTCGTAGATGAGCCGACTCACGCTTAACTGATTTCTTAAATTACTTAATTTTTTGTTCATCTAAATATAAAACATGACCTGTGTGCCAAATTTCAAAACAATAGGACAATAGGCATGATGACTATTTTTTTTTTCTTATTGGTAATTGATAGACCCTTAAAAAATAGAAACATCGCTGATTGAATGACTCTGATAGCTTAAAAATTCACCAAGATATAACAATTCAAACATTTCATAGAATAAACCTGCCCGAAATGCTCCATACAAAGTGCTACAAAAGACTGACGTCACTCTTTTGTAGTTTTTACGGATCGGGAGAGAATTTTGTTCGGTAGGTATATTAACAATTGCGTTTATGAAAGTGAAAAAAAAGTGCGTTAAGAAAGTTCATAACAAAAGTTGCTTTTAATTGCATAAGTTATCGAATGGTATACAAATAATAAGAAATTTAATTGAAAAAAAAATCGACTTGATTATCCAACTTTGAAGGCGCATAACAAAAAAAATACAAATGCTATCAAGCTGAAATTTTAGGAACACTTATTTTTTACCGTGATTTCTTTATTTTATTAACAAAATTCGCTAATCTTGGACCTTGTCATCATCCCTATTGGAAGTGGCCTTTGAAGTTCGTGGATGAATTAACTCACGCTTGACTGATTTCTTAAATTTCTCGATTTTTTGTTAATCTACATATAACACGATCTGCTTGCCAATTTTCATAACGCTAGGACAGTTGGAAGTGGCCTCTGAAGTTCGTAGATGAACCGACTCACGCTTGACCGATTTCTTAAATTTCTCAATTTTTTGGTTATCTACAATCTACTTACAACACGAACTGTTTGCCAAATTTTATAACGCTAGGACAGTTGGAAGTGGCCTCTGAAGTTCGTATATGAACCGACTCACGCTTGACCGATTTCTTTAATTTCTCTATTTTTTGTTAATCTACATACAACACACGACCTGTGTGCCAAATTTCATAACGCTAGGATAATAATTGGAAGTGGCCTAGAGGTTTTGATTACCGGTCAGTGAGTGAGTGAGTGCCAAAATTAGCTATTTTTACAGGCACATATTTCAGGATATATCGAAGCTATACCTATGAAATTGGGTATACTGCTTAATTACTAGCATATAATTACGTTGGTTTAATTATATGTTTGCACTTGCAATAACACTGAGCTACAGGGGGGTCAACAGTGCCTCGAAACGGTTCGTGTAAATAGTGCACGGCTTGCGCGCGTCCTGCTTGAACTTGGCCTGCGCAGTTCCGTGCGCTTTGATCGATAAAATATAGTCATTGAGATTTGAGTATATCAATAAGCGATTAAGTCTACGGTTGGATTTCACCAGGCACACCGCACACTCAAAACTTCGTTTTATAAAACTTAATTCTCATTGAACGCGTTCACGCGGTGACATAAATCTCGTTCTGTTTCAAATGGATTTCCGAAACTTCTTTTGATTGTGATTATTAAATCTAAGTTTACGTAACGTCACGCGATTATTTTACTGTTTTCATCATTTTAAAGCCTTTTCACGTTAATTTAACTACAAAATAGCATGAAACAATACATAAACACAACACCAAACGCGTGTATCAAAACTGTCATCATAACATTTCTTTTTTCTATGTTTTTCGTTCCGCCATGATAGGGCTTGAACGGATTTTATGACGGTAAACTTCGGACTTTGGATGTTCAGAAGGTAAAACTCGGATTTGCTGTGAACGCGTTCAGTTTATGTTGGTGACATAATAATAATAATATAATAATATCTATGGACGCTTCACACCACGTCAGTCTGGCCCCGTGGTAAGTATCTGAAGGACTTGTGTTACAGGTACCAGACAACGGAAATATATTTAATACTTTTATACTATACATATATTTAAGATTTTTATTATAAGATACACATATTTAATACACATCCATGACCCAGGAACTTTATAAGCTTTTTGTTCCGTCGGCGGGACTCGAACCCGCGACCCCGGCTTGAGCTACCAACGCGCTCACCACTGCGCCACGGAGGTCGTCAATGCAATCCGATGTTATAAACGCCTTTATATACTTTACCTTTGAACCGGTTCAGTGTGCAATTCCATTTCTTTGGTGAAATCGCCTCTACATAATATTATATTGTAAGTACATATAATAATCAACAGGTGTCTTTATAATTCACCGTTATTATTTAGATAGATCAAGGACCAATTTCACCTACGACTGTAGGTGAAATTGGTCCTTGATCAATCTGCTCCAATTAATATCAAGTTACCTCTTTCCTTTTCATACTCGTCACAGGAGAAGACATGACATTTTAACAAGCAGTTAACACTAACAGACGTTGGTGAAATTGGGCCTAACGATTTCTTTTATTAAACTGTAGGGTACTCATTTCATAATACGGTACACCACCATTTAAAACCCATTTTACCTTATTCTTTGATACCAACGACAAATAAAAAAAAATAACTTGAAATTGGAACTCACAGCAATTTGCAGTCCAGCGATATTGCCGAGGTCGTCAAAGTACGCGCAGAGGACTCTGTCAGCCGGGCAGTATAGGGTCAGCGAGGGGTAGGACGCGGTGTTGACTCGCTGGGTCAGGGACCAGCGGTCGTCGATGGCGGCGGCGCGGCTCTTCGGTACCTCGAAGAAGAAATCCTTGCCTGGGCGCAGCCCGATGTTAAATTTAACTGAAAAGTATAGGACGTTTGATTATTTGTTTATTTTATAGACTCACCAACAGAACAGCATATTTTGTGACATTTTAGTACATAAAATTTGTTTACAGATAAAATGAGTTCTAATGACAGGTGAAGTACAGCGTGCGTATGCGACAAAAAGTATACGAGATGTAATGTTATGTTGTGTTGTTGTGTTATGCTGTGCGAGGATGGTATAAACTAGAGCACTATATAAACTGTTGCCTATCGTGTCTCTAAGTTGGCCCAGGTCGGTCGGGCCATTACAAGCGACTACGAACGTGTAGAATATTTGTATATGATTGACATCGATTGTGCATGCTGTAATATCATGCTAGCCATCTTGGTTTATATCATAATGGAGAGGAAGTCCTTTAAAGTCACGAGTAGGTCTCAGATCTTTCACGAGAGGAGAGACAATAAAATTATTAATTAAGCTAAAACTAATCAGTATTTTGGTCTGCTGGGAACTCCAAAGAATCTTTATAATATTTAATTAAACAGTAAAGTTTGAATCGCTAGTGATGTTTTATATAAATCGAATAAACGACACGGCGCGTGATTATTATCTGATGACTGTTACTGTGGAGTGTAGAGTGTAGAGTGTAGATGGTTATACCATTTATACGGCTTGGTCGTCCGATTTCTTATGTTTTGATAAATCAGCATTCATCAAATTTATTCGTACGCTACTAATATTTTAATAATTTTGGATTAGTATGGCACATTATCTCCACAGAATCATGAAACAAAACAAAATGATAACTTTAGGGTGCGTATGTGTATCTTATACAATGTGTCCCAACACCGGTGTCAGATCTTTCAATATTATGATGTATGGCCACTAACCTTCTCTATACAAGTACGCTGGACTAATGATACCCTTTGAAATAACAGCTGTTTTTTGTGCCTATTTGAAGCGGAATCAGCTCCCCCATTATTCGGGAAGAGAACTAAATTTGACGTAAAAATTGGCGCTGATAGCAGTAGTGGGAGTACTTGGAACTAATACTAGTTTCTACCATGGAGGTATACTATTATCTGTGGTTTCTACAACCAATAGCGATTGAGCGGCCATTTGCAAGTTACGTCAGATTTAGTTCTCTTCCCGAATATTGGGGGAGCTGATTCCGCTTCAAATAGGCACAAAATATATCTGGGTATCATCAGTCCAGCGTACTTGTATAATGGAGGTCAGTGTGTATGGCATATTTAATTGACAATTAGCTATCAATTTTTTCTGTAACTTTGACCTGTGATCAATCTTCATAATAAAATCGGTATAGCTCCTAAACTATTTAACTTAGAGCATTGAAGTATAAGAGTTTATATAAGATGAAAAACCTCCTCTTTCTTTATTAAATAGAATAAAAAAGAACCAGTTTAATGCGCTAGATTTTTTACAAAAAGACATTAATTAAAAAATATACACAATTTTTCTCCTTAAACTTTGGTTTTTCTATGTTTTATTCCACGAAATTCATAACATATTGTCTGTGTAAGCATGGTCCACAAGATTAGCTATCAAATGAGATCTTTTTTATCTTCACAGGATATTTACTTACATGAAAAATATTAGTCAGATTAGTGTGAAAGCCCGAGGAAAACTAAAATAGCTGTCATTTTACAACCTTGAGACTCTTGAGAGAGAGAAAAAATTTGAGAGCCAATATTTGTCGATAAAATATGCCATATATCATGATTAATGACATTAAAGGATCGGACACCGGTGCTGGGACACATTGTATAAAGATCATTGTGAAAGTAGCAGCGCTGAAAGAGCAAATATTTATTGTGATATATTATATGGGCAAGCTGGGGTGCCAGCGTCGTGAATTATCCCATACAAAAGTTTAAAAAAAAAGTCGCTCTTTCTGCGCTGTCACTTTTGCAGTGAACTCTATGTAAGTTCCTTACATACACACCCTAAATACGTAAATATTGTCAAATTGAGAAAACTCCTCCTTTTTGGAAGTCGGTTAAAATGGATTATACCCAATGGTGTACGCTGTACAAATAATTTAGAGAAGTCCTAGTTCGAGTGGTAATAAGTGGAGTAACTAATCAGTGGAATTGTATCTGACAAACAACAAAAATATTTATTTACTCACCCCTTAGGCCTGAATCCCATGCTGCAGCTGAAAACGGAATTTTAATAGTTTATTCGTAAGACATAATTATTATTCATAATAATCAATCGTGTAGTACTTCGTTAAATTATGATGAATTCAAAATTCATGTCTATGAAGTATGAATATTTATTCGAACACACATTTACCTATAGGCTACACCACTACAACTCTTAAGAAATCTTTTTAAATATGAAGTGTTCATTAAAGGACCAAATTCTTCGTGGCTTTAAATTTAAAAATTTTAATAAAAATATTCAAAAACAGAATACGAACTAAAAAACTTATAATATCTAAGAAAGCAAAGTTACAAATTTCTACTATAGATTGTTATCTAGTTTACCTACTGATAACACTCGATAGTAATAATAATTGGCGACTCTAGCCAAAAATAAATTATTATTATTATTATTAAATTATCTATATTTTAATAAAATATCACGTCCTAAAATAGCTTACCGGAAACGGCAATAATAGACAACAAGACTATAAACTGCTTCATGATTGTGGTCTGAATGTGGACGTTTCGGCTGTAACACTTATTATATACTCCTCGCAATTTACCACTGAATAATAAACGCTAGTAACTAAACAAAAAACGTTATCTGAATATCAAAAGGTAGAAGATTAGTTATGAAATTGGAAATTGGCGATAAAGCGTGCTGTACAGTGTACGTCAGAGTGTGACGGAAAATAGCGCATTACGCACCTAGGACAGGAAAATCAAAGCGCACGGCCGTGCGCGGCCAAGTTCCAGCAGGCCGCGCGCTTGCCGTGCACTATTTACACGAAAGATAAAATTGTACCTACGTAATTATATACTAGTACTTGAGCAGTATACCATATTTCATAGATATAGCTTCGGTAGATCCTGAGATATCTCCCTGTAAAAATAGCTAATTTTGGCACTGACTCACTCACTGACTCACTCACTCACTCACTGACCGGTAATCAAAACCTCTAGGCCACTTCCTATTGTCCTAGCGTTATGAAATTTGGCACACAGGTCGGGTGTTTTAGGTAGATTAACAAAAAATTCAGAAATTTTATAAATTTAAGAAATTGGTCTAGCGTGAGTCGGTTCATCTACGAAATTAAGAGGCCACTTCCAATTGCCCTATCGTTATGAAATTTGGCACACAGGTCGTGTGTTATAAGTAGATTAACAAAAATTAAGAAATGTAAGAAATCGGTCAAGCGTGAGTCGGCTCATCTACGAACTATAGATAAAAATTCTTATGTACCAGTGATACAATGAGAATACGATGACGAGGGTGGAAGGAGGAGCGGGGGGGGGGGGGGTATAACATAATATTGTCATGTATAATGCACAGCACTGTATAGCTTTTTAAATAAATACTGTTAATCCTTCAGGCCCCGCGCGAGCACCGGTGATCGCGACAACAATAGAATACAATAGCAATTCCTGGAAATTCCGACTTAAGTATTAACTAAATAATTTGGCTTCTATTGATAGTTTAACAAATACCACTAGTGCAATCCATCGAAAGTATTGTTTATTTCGGGTGTGGCACAAAAACCATAAGTATAAGATTTCTTGAAAAACAGTATTGAAATCCCATCAAAAACATACCTGTAAAAATGGGGCCAAGTTCCTATCGGCTAATTTTTGGCCTATAAAAGAGTTGAAATCCAATCCAATGCCAAGTTCAGATGCACTTCATCGATCCTAATCATCTTCATCAACAGCCTGATCCATAATACTTCTAAATTTGAACTTGGCAGGTTTTCGTGCCTCGCGCCGCGAACGAAAAAGTTGCCCAGAGTTGCGTCGCTACGTGCGCGCACTTTCATACTAGCTCCTAGACTTGATCAAGAGACAAATAAATCGCCGAGCAACTAAGTTGCTCGTGCGCGCATACCCTTTAAGGCATATTATTCCTTTCATTTTCAATGCGCATGTGCAGCATTCGCGCATGTGCAATAATAGAAATTTAACCAAAACTAACATCAATTTCTTTCAGATTTTGACACATGTTACTAACACTGAGTCACTGACATAATTTTTAACTTTGCGCATGCGAAACGAACGCGACCATTGTGTTTGTAATAATAGCGGTGCGGTGGTGAAATTACATTTAAGTACTTATTATCATATATTTTTTTTCAATAATAATTAAATATCGAATAATTCCTTAAAAATATGTTATAAATAACCATTATAATTAATAATAAGTGTCTGGGTATCCAATTTTTTACATATTTAATACTTTCATTAAATTTAATAATTAATTGGATGTAAGTACTACGGAATTTGACCTTATAATATACTTATATTAAAAACGTAATTATTAAATTAAGATTTCGACATAAGCGCGCCATACATTATCTGTCAAACTCTTAATTAAATGGAAGTTTAATCATCATTAAATGTCTCTGAGTGCGGCCAGTATCTATTTCATATTGGGGAATGGGGACCCATGTGTTTCGTAATGTGAAATGTTGCTTATCGACTATCCCTCCAACAACTAAAGGATTAATTGAACTTACTGACAATGAACTTTAATTTCTTAGCTGTCATTGCTGAGAAAAATCGATATTATCGCTACAACCATCAAATGAGCCCGTCAAAATGAACAACTTTTTCTATGAGAACAATCATGCTGGGAACTCAAAAAAAATGCCGTCTTCATACTCATCATTTGATGGTTTTAAGGATAACGGTGTTAAACCTAACATCCTGTATACTGAAGATTATTGCTGTATTTTTATTATAATTTTTTAGCTTTCAAATTATGAGTTATAAGGCTCTAAAAATGGCACATTATGGCATCTCCGCAGGGGGAGCGCCATAATATTATGCTACTCCATACTCTCAAATAATTATTATTTTATGCTGTTCTTAAAATCCATGAAACATTCTCAAATATACGGATTGTATAATACGCCGTTTTACATTACGGCTAGCCGTTTTAAAAAACAGGGCCGTTTTGTAATGCGGCGGTTTAACGATTAGCCGAATTGTCATTACGATACCGCGTTCTTCAATAAGGCGGCCCACGTTTTGCCGTATTGTATTAGGGAAAACACGTACAAAATGACAGGGTGTTTTGTTTTTCCATCATATTTTTTTTATTAAATGACATTATAATTAGTCTCAACCGTTTAAAGTTATCGTAGGTTCATTGACTATCAGTAATACAGTATTTTAATTAAGTAGGAACTATAATAAAACAAACATAAAAAATATTACTTTTTCTTTTCTTTCGTTGTTTTGCGGCATATCCCCCTAACAAAATAATAAATGTTAACTGTCAGAAACACTGTACATGTTCATTGGTATGTCATTTTGTCCATTTTATGTGTATTTTATTTTGTCCAAATGTAACAAAAATCAATTATATATCAAAATTCCATCAAATAATCTAATGATTGCAATAAAGTTCATAGAAATCATTTTAGCTAGTTCATCGATTTTAATACAAATAATAACAAATGACAGCAAATAACTCGCCAGTAAACAGGAGAAAATCATCTGTTAAATAAACTTTTGAAGGCGAGAAACACCTTTGAGCTACTTACTGCGGCGCAACTGTGAGAATGGCGCTGAAAGTCTGGCAGGATATGACTGCCGTCACGTGATACAATCGCGGAAACGTATCTAAAACCCCCAAATTTCGAAATAAGGGCACTATGTCATTTTATTCGTACATGTCATTTTGTACGTATTTCCCAGTTCCCTTACTACTTAAATTTTAGGGTGACCATGCTTGCAGAATAAACTACTTACCTATGTTTTTAAAATAAGATAATTTTGTGTGTTCTCCGCCGTTTGTGAAACGATTTTCAAAATAATGAAGATTGTATGCAGAAATAGTTGAGGTTTAGGCAAATTCTGAAAGAGGCACTAACTACAAGAGTAAAAATTATAGATAATACTTTTTAGTTCATAGAATAAGACGTAAGTAATGTTGTTTTTACTTGGAAGTCGATTTTAATTTTTGTTAAAAATAATAATACTCTTTAATAATCAAGTATGATTATCATAATTACTTGATACTAAATATAAAAGATTTCATTTTTTAGACTTTTAAACTTTTTCAATATTATAAACTAGCTGTCCCGGCAAACGTTGTTTTGCCATTCAAAGTATTTCTACTTCATCAGTTGATACAAAATCTTACCCCCACTTTTGTCCCCTAAGAGGTGTGGGGGAAAATTTTTATACACCAGACCAGATGTTAAGTTGGAAAAAAACAGTTAATAATATGAAGTAAGTCCGGGGCCCCTTCCCGATCCCACTAACGTCAACGCGGGCGTGATCAGCGTTGCCAACTTAACGGATTTTCCGTCATATCTAGCGGATTAGGGTGTGAAGAAACGGGAAGAATCTTATTTTGACGGCTAACGGATTTTTTTAGCGGAATTTATTTTATAACACAAAATTCAAAACGATTTTTTTATTTCTAATATGGCAACTCTGTAAACTGATACGGGAATTTCCCTAGTCATAGACAATGCTATCTCTGTTGCACTTTAGACATATTTTTATTGTTCTTTTTTTGTTTCACATAATATTTAATTATGTTAGTTTGTTGTTAGGTTCAGTCAGACAGTTACTTAGTTCATTACATTAGGTACAGTGCGAATTATCTGTTCTTGCATTTTGTTTTTTGTTAAAAGTTCATTTAATGAATGTTGTCTGGTCAATATGCCGAAACATAACTATAAACAAAAGTTTCGTAGTGAGTGGCTTGTGGATAAACTGTTTAAAGACTGGATTGTAAGAAAAGAAGATAGTTCCGGCGAATCTTTTCCAGAATGCAAATTATGTCGGTGCATCGTGAGTAAAAGCAATAAATACTCAGATTTAAAAGCTCACATGACGTCGAAAAAGCACATTGCTAATTCAAATATACTAGCACCAGCTCGGCAACGCACAATTGATTTCCCAATAAAAGCTGTAGGGAAAACAAAATCATGTGAAGCGTACACGACGCTTTTTATTGCTGAACATTGTAGCGTATTAACTGTGGATCATTTAAGTCTGATGATGAAAAAAGTGGGCGTTGATTCTGATGGAATTAAAGATATGCATTTACACCGCACTAAATGTAGCCATATTATAAAAAACGTGTTAAGTCCACACTTTAAAGATGATTTGAAACAGGACATTGGATAGGGAAAGTTTAGTCTACTCTTAGACGAGTCCACGGACATAAGCGTGACAAAATATCTTGGCTTGGTGATTATATACTACAGTATAAAAGCAAAAAAAATAACAACTTCATTTCTAAAATTGGCTCCACTAACTGAATGCACTTATGCAATAGGAACTGACAATGCAAGTGTCATGACTGGCGTTAATAACGGTGTGTATGCAAAATTAAAGGCTGACATTCCTGGACTCGTTCTCATTCGATGTGTGTGTCACTCTATTCAGCTTGCTGTATCCCACGCTTCAGAAGGCACAATACCGAGAAATCTGGAATTTCTGATCGCCGAAACATATAATTGGTTTTCCCAGTCATCGACTCGACAGGCTGAATATAAAGAGTTGTACAAAACAATAAATGAAGGTCATGATCCGTTAAAAATTGTTCGAGCATGTCAAACTCGCTGGCTATCGATTCATTCAGCAGTAGAAAGAATACTGAAACAGTGGTCTGAATTAAAAACACATTTTGAAACATCGAGCCGAAATTATACTGCTGAGATACTTTATCGAATGTATAGAGACGACATGAATTTGGCATTTATATCATTTTTATGCCCGATTTTAGAAGAACTGCAACGAGTAAATAAAGCCTTTCAAGCCCAGAATGCCGATCCCTGTAAATTGTTTAATGATTTATCCACACTGCTTGGATTTCTGGTTGCAAAAATAATTATTCCACGTCCGCAAGTCGATCCTTTATCGATAAATGTCGAAAATTATTTGGACCCAAAACCTTACCTTGGTTACGGATTTGAAGCAAAAATAAGGGAAATGAGAGAAAAGCGCTTGATAAATGAACAAACAGAGCATGAACAGCGACAACGGTGCATAAATTTTATAGTAAAATTAATACAACAACTGCGTTGTAGGCTACCTGATAATATTGAGATATTGCAAAAAGAGACATTGCTGTCATGTAAAAATGTTTTGAAAGTTCGTAAAAAATCCATAAACACCTTATTGGTTCATTTTCAATACTCAAATAATGAAATCACATTAATAGAATCCCAGTGGAATGCAATCAATCTTACGAAGTGGACCAAAGTTAACGATACGATAGAGTTTTGGTCAGAAGTGAAAGAGTACAAAGATGCCGCTGGCAGTAATCCATTTAAAGAACTGTGTGATTTTGCATTTTCAATGTTGATTTTACCATATTCGAATGCAGAGGTTGAAAGAGTGTTCAGTGTAATGAATGGCGTAAAAACAAAGCTACGAAATAGAATGAAGACAGATATGGTTAATGCCATTCTTAATATACGAGCAGGGCTAAAGCGCAATGGAAAAACTTGTTACACATATGAGTTACCAGATAAGGTAATAAACACAATTGGAACCACTCAAACCTACCAGCCGTCAACTTCTACTGCTACTGCATCCGGGATGGTTGAGACTAATAACGATAGTGACGCTGATATAGACAATATAGTATTAGAATCTTTTTAATAAAACTTGAGTTATTTTTTTTAATGTAGTTTTTTATTTACCTTAATTTTGCACCGGTATTTTAACGGATTTTACTGACGAGAAAAATCCAAGGTTTAACGGATTTCTAACGGAATTTCGTAATGAAGTCGGCGGAATTACAAAACTATTGTTGGCAACACTGGGCGTGATCGTAAAAGCTTGTTGTTTCATCCAGCGCAATGTGAGATAGAGAGGTAATGCGAAAAGAGCGCTCGGTTAGCATTCGGTAACTTACGCCGGTCACTCGGGGAGTCGGGGCCTCGCTCACGCGCGGTCGGCCGCAGGCCGTCATTCATGAAAATATTATATTTTTAAAAGCTGCGCGCGCGTGGTAGTAATTTTGTAGCTACGAATAATAACCTAATTTGTTGTTATCTTCTCTTATGTATAAAATTCTCGTGTCACAATGTTAGTTACCGTACTTCTCCGAAACGGCTTTACTGATTTTTACCAAATTTTACATGCATATTCAGTAAGTCCAAGAATCGGCTACTGGCTACTTTTTATATTGATAAGTGCTTATTGAATAAATAACAGTAATACAAAATAAATAACAGTAAAACGTTAGAATCAGTTATCGAGCATAAGATAAACACAATAATTTTTAAAATACAAAGGGCGGAGAAAAATAATAGCAAAATCAGCAAAAATTGGCGGCCTCGCCCCTAATAAAAAACTGCGTGCCCCACAAAGAGTATGCCAACCCGCCCGTCTTACTTGGCCTTGCTGTGTATCAATAGGGTATTTTATCATGGGAAGAAAATAATAGATCCTAATTAGTCCGTCAGTTAGGTAATAAAAAAAAATTACCTGACGCACTAATTAGTTTTTTTAGTCGTCCGTCCGTCCCGTACAATGAGATATCCACATAAACTGGTTTTGTATAGCTTGATGGTCAATAGGGGATTCAGTTTTGTTTTAGACATAGTCCCATGATAATTATTCAACAAATGCACTTATCAATGTATAAAGTACCCTGCAGGGCAATCGCGTTATTTTTAAACGTTTCAATTCAGGTTCACATCTGCTTTGGTTGTGGTTCAGTTACGGTTCGGTTCCACTGCGTCTGAACAAATTTCAGTATCGTGTTAACGTTCCAACCGTAACTCAACCTTAGATGGAACTCGAACGAAGCGCAACGTTTGACCTTTAGACAGACATTGCAGAGGACCAATCAGCGCCCTTCTGATTTAATCTTGATTGATTTAAATATGAACACATTTTTTTCGATGCGTTAATTGGTCAATTGACAAATTGTTTATTTACGAATGAATATGACACGAGTGAAGTTGTTTCAAGTAGTTATTGTGATTTGTGGATGATTATTACTTGGAATTTATAATTTACGTAGTTAATTTCATATTGTTTTACTTTAATTTACAAAAGCCGTGTTGAGAAGTGACTTGTGAAGTTGTGACAAAAGTTTTTTGTGGCATAGAAAACTTTTACGTAAAGAAGTATGTAAGTAATGTCAAAGTTCAATTCACTTTTTAACAAACTCAAATAGTCCTTTGAAGAGCTTTGAAGTAAAACATAAGCTTATATTATAATTTGATTATAGCTTATGTTATATTTTTCCATCGGTTTTCGTCAATTTAACACACCAAAATAAGAAACGTTTCAGAAACGTGCGAGTAGAAGTAGCTTTGTATCAACTTTTTGTTTTGACAGCGTTTGCGCTCGGGCTGAGTTTCAGTAACGTCTCAACTGGCTGTCAAAACGTTAGCGCGATTCCGAATCGTTCCAAAAGTCGATCAACGTCCGAGTTTCATTTGCGGTTCAGTTGAAAACATTTAGCGCGATTGCCCAGCAGTAGCCGATTCTCAGACTGACATTCTCAGTTCGTGGACTAACATTGTGACACGAGAATTTTATATATAAGATGTACCCTAAACAGAGCACAAAAATGTAAAGGTATAATTTAATAGTAGCAGTATGTATATTGTTCAAGCAGAATAACTACTTTATCTATTCAGTCTGTCTGTAATGAGTTTGCTGAAATTAGGCAGGTAATAAATAAACTAACTATTGACGACACGACAACTCAGCAGGGCCTATGTCGTCAATTTGGAGTAGAGCTGAGTGGACTGTAACTTTTTGAGGATGTAGTCCCGAGGAAGTAGGGTACAAGGAGAAGAGAAACACCAGATGAATTTTGATACTGCAGCCGCGGTCGAGAATCGGTCCACCAGGGATTCGACTTGCTTCTGTGGTGTTCGAGTTGCGAGTGTTTTTGCACTGAGAAAGCGCGTGGTTTTATGTAAATTTTGTACTGTTAGAACTTGTGAGGTTCTATCAGTTGTTGTCGGGCATGTGCAGTTCGTTTATTGAAAAATTACAGATGTTCTTATAAACTAGTAAAATAGTAAATAGGCATTCTTATAAGACTAATTAATAACAAAAACGTAAATAAATGTGTAAAACGAAAGAGACAACAACAATATTAAAGTGAGACACACTATACTTATGCTAGAAAGGGACAACAATATCAATTGTGTGAAACACACTACATTTTTGTGCGAAAGGGACAGCAATGGTACAAAAATGAGACAGCAATATAACTTATTCTAATAGGAAATTATTCAAATGTAAAAATGTATAATAAAAGGGAATAAAACCTAAGCTATTATTTACAGTCTCCCCCTCGTGCGCAAGCACCGAAACGTTTTATTCCCGGCTGAGGAGGATCAGACGAGAGGCTGGGCGACGAATCAGTCCGGCGGCTGTTCGGACTTCCGCTACTCTAACTCGTCCGTCTGGGCCTGGGAAAGTTTTCACTATTTCTCCTCTAGGCCATACTCCTCGGGGCATCGTTCCGTCGCATATTAACACGATGTCTCCGGGGTTAAGGTTGCTGTGCTGCTGGTTGCCGAGCCGAGGCATCAATTGGGGTTTGTATTCATGTACCCATCGAGCCCAGAACGCTTCGGCCAACTTCTGTGCAGCTTTCCACGAGCGACTGTCTGCTGTATAGTCTTTGTACGAGCCGAAAGGTATCATCCCGCTTGACCTCCCAATCAGAAAGTGGTTTGGGGTCAGCGATTCATCGTTTAGGTCGGGATTTACTGGGGTTAACGGTCTCGTATTTATGACGTGCTCCGCTTCTAGTAATAAAGTGTGCAGCACTTCATCAGGGAGCGTTTTTTCGTGTAAGGTTACTCGTAACGCCGTTTTCACAGATCTGACCAATCTCTCCCAGGCGCCGCCCATGTTTGGGGCCCCGGGGGGTATTCTTTTCCAGGTTATCTGTTTTTCAGAGGCGAAGACTTTCATCGCGTCGTCATTTTGTCGGAGGGCTTCCGTTACTTCTTTCTCGGCGCCCACGAAGTTGGTTCCGTTGTCGCTATATATGACCGTCGGAGTGCCGCGGCGGGCCATCATTCGGCGCAGGCTCATGATCATGGAGGATGCAGATAGGGAAGGCACCAGCTCCAGATGCACGGCTCGAGTGGTGAGGCACGTGTAAAGTGCGCCCCACCGCTTCTCTTGTCTTCGCCCGACTGTGACGTGCATTGGGCCGAAGTAGTCAGTTGCCGTGGCGGTAAAAGGCGGCTGATTGTGCGCCAGTCTTTCGGGAGGTAAGTCACCCAGGGGAATATATAGAGGGAGTTCCCCTGTAGGTTCTACACCACTGACACTTGTTGCATATATAGCGAAGGATGCTGCGTAATCCAATTATGTGGTAGCGCTGTCGGAGCTCGTTCATCACGGTCTGGTGGTTACCGTGGTTAAAGACTGCGTGTGTGTGATGCACTAACAGCCGGGTAAATTCTTCCTTCGCGTGTAAGACAGGCAGATTGTATTCTTCCTTAACTCTGCTATCAAGGTATAGTATCCCGCTGCGGTCGAGTTTTACAGCAAGCTTGTGAAAGGGGGACCTCTTCGGTGGTCGCTGCCCAGCCTCTATAGTCTTTATATCGTCCGCGAATGAGATGCTCTGACTCCTCTTGATGAGCAGCAATTCTGCTAGTCTGATGTGGTCAGGAGAGATTTCCGTATTCACTTTCCTTTTGAGCAATTTGGCTTTAAATGCCTCAGCCGAGAGCAAGACGGTGGCAGCAGCGCGTACCAGGCGCTTATACTTTGAAAACCTATTAATTTTAGGCAAATAATCATAATTTACACGGTCTACACAGACGTGAACCTGTTTGATAATTCTCTCCTCCCCTGAAGGGAGTAAGGGAGCCGCGACCTGCTTTTCGCACGGCCATGTCGCGGGGTCGTCTAAAATAAAACTAGGTCCCGTAAACCATCTATGTTTAGAATTGAAATTCGCCGGAATGCATTTGGTAGCGTCGTCCGCGACGTTGTCGGCGCTCGGTACCCATCTCCATTCGGCCGGGGTCGTTGTACTCTCGATCTCGGCTAGTCGGTGCGCGACAAACGACTTAAAAGTACGCGGATCGGATCTAATCCATGCTAATACCGTTTTTGAATCTGACCAGTAATAAGACTTTTTAATTTTATAATCGGATTCCCGTTTTACGGATTCTGCTAAGCGGGAACCCAAAACCGCGGCTTGCAACTCTAATCGCGGTATTGAAATTGGTTTTAATGGCGCCACTTTCGCCTTTCCCGTAACTAAACTGGCCGTCTTTGTACTATTATTCATGCTAACGAAATAAACTGCGGCCGAATAAACTTTTTCGCTAGCATCGCAAAATATGTGTAACTCCCCCTCGCCAGAGGGCGGGGCAGGTACGTACCTCTCTATTTCGAAGGTTTTCAGCAAATTTAAATTATTTATAAACGACATCCACGTAATATGGTGCTCCTGAGTTATGGGCTCGTCCCAGCCTACGCCGCTACGCCATATTTCCTGGATGAGACATTTACCTACCATAGTTACCGGCGACACTAAACCTAGCGGGTCGAAAACCGACATAACGGCGCTAGTGACTTGTCTTTTGGTAGGTGAAGTTTCCCCTGATATTACACTAGATGGCGTGTTTCGGAGATTCACATTAAATCCTAGCGTATCGCGAGCGTGGTTCCATATGAGACCTAATGTCCTTTCGGTATCGCTTTTTCCTAAAGTCGTCGCGCCGCTAATTCGCTTATCGGAAACGTCACTGATTACCTCGGGCACATTCGACGCCCAACCACGTAATTCGAACGAAGCGCCTAAATTAATCCTATACATGGCATTGACCGCTTGCCTGGCTTCGTCCGCGTCGTCGAATGAGTCTAAGTAGTCGTCCATGTAGAAGTTCCATTCCGCAGCTTTAGCTACCTCCGGGTGCTCCGAGCTATAGTTTTGCGCGTTTTTATTTTTAACGTGAATGGCCACGCACGGCGACGACGCGGCCCCAAAAATAAGCGAGGTCATACGATATTCTCGCGGGGGGATGTTCCTGTCGTCACCTCGCCACAGAAAACGAAGGCTGTCGCGATCCGATTCAATTACTTTAATTTGCAAAAACATTTCTTTTATGTCGGCTACTACCGCGATTTTTCCTTCGCGGAAACGAATTAAAACGCCGAAAAGCGATTGCAATAAGTCGGGTCCGGTTAAAAGCGCGTCATTTAAGCATTTTCCCCCGTATTTAGCCGCAGCGTCAAAGACCAGTCGCACCTTACCTTTTTGAGGATGAACTACTGAAAAATGAGGTAAGTACCAGGTGCGAGGTGATGTGGCTGGGGTGCTTACTAGTTCCGCGTAACCCGAACTTAATAAGTTATTAACTTGTTTTGAATATTCTAATTTTAAATTATTATTTTTATCCAATTTATTTTCTAGGTTATGCAAGCGGCTGAGGGCCTGTTTCTTATTGTCAGGCATTACTTCATTGTCGGTTTTCCACAATAAGCCCGACTCATACCGATCGCAACCGTGTATTTTCTTGCAAGTTTTATTTAAAACGGCTAACGCGCGCTCGTCCGGGTCCGACTTAGGTTTACGCGGCTCTATTCCTAACGATTCTAAGCTAAAGTAATTCCTAATCAATTCCAAAGCGGGATCCTTGGACGGCGAAGTTCTAACATGACTTATGAACTGGATATTATTTAGATTACGCGAGCTTGCGTCCTGCCCGTGCAGAACCCATCCTAGCTTAGTTAGCGACGCCACTGGCTGGCCCTTATTTCCGACGCGTAATTGTCGAGACGTAATTAAATGCCAGTTATCTTGGCCGATAAGAATTGTCGGTTTAGCCTGCTCGTAACAAAGTTCGTCCTCTAACTCCGCTAGGTGGCTGCACTGGCGAACGAGGTCTTTACTAACGGATTGTGGCGTAAGATTTAAATTACCGATTGTGCTAGCGCTCATTTTTTCTATGTTTCGGCTACACGCGCCGCGGATTGACAATGATATGTTGCACGATTCGGGGTCGTCAATATGATTACCCCCTACCCCTTCCAACTTAAGTAGCTGGCTACGACCCCTGGGTGCTACACTGTCCGCTACCGTACGCTCAACGAGGGTCAATGTAGAGCCCTCGTCCAGCAAGGCGTATGTAGCGGTGGTGCCCACTGGGCCACTTATCTCAACCGGCACTACTTTGAGGTAGGTGTTAGACGCGCGAACATGATTTATTGTACTTATGTTTCCGTTTGCGGGCGGTGTTGTACTGCCGCTGCCGTGCAATAACTTATTGTGAGACGCTTCGCAACCATTTACGCCGCACGGAATGTATTTACATTTAAACGGTCGCCCGTGCGAGCTATTTAGGCATCTAAAACAAAGCTTATTGTTCTTAGCTGCGTCCCATCTTTCCGGAACGCTAAGTTTATTAAAGTCTGCACAATTAATCGTCGTGTGGGAGCCTGAACACACGGGACAACTATTATTTCGATTTGATGAGTTTGACGGCGCTTCCGTCGCGGAGCGTGGCGCCTCTGTCGCGGGGCGCGGCGTGCGTTGTTTCGGCTTGTATTCTTTTTTCGCCGGAGGGGGTCTATTTGCGGCTGCTACGATTTTACGCGGCTCGTACGCTAACTCACAATCCGACCTATCGCACGAACTGTCGCTATCATAGCGCGTCGATCTAGGAGCTCGCGTGCGAGCCGTGTTTACCGCGCGCGGCTTTACTCTGCCTCGTTTCTCCTCTCGTGCCGTTTCGTACGCGAACATCGCGCCGCACTGATCCGCCATTATATTGAGGAATCTAGCCATTAATTCGAGTTCCGGCGCTCCGGAGCGCTCCGACTTGAACTCGTACCATTTATATTTTAAAATAATGTTCAATTTGTCGACTATTCGACTTACTAACTCGGGAGAATACAAATATTGTGGCTGGTTAAGTGACTTTATGGCCGCTACCGTGTTCGAAACTTTACTCGCGAAACTACTCACATTGCGCCCGTCTTCCGGCATACGGGGCAAACGTTTAATGTTTTCGATTTCCGAGAGAATAAGTAACTCAGGCCTGCCGTATCGCCGTTCTAACGTGTCTATTATTTCGTACGGATCCGATACCGTGAATAGCAAGGTCCTAACTGCCTTTCTCAGCCGAGCTACATTTTGTATGTCTGAAAACATTTCCGCAGTGTCATTAAATACGGATTTAAAAGCCATCCATTCCGTAATGGTTCCGTCGAAATGGGGCAACTCATGGATGAATTTAGGCGTTGCTTCCGACCTATTCGAATTGACCGCTTGCACTATCGCGTTGGCTAACAACGTCATGTCGCTAAGCGACGTGTTACCGGCGCGTGGCTCATTTCTTTCGGTCGGACGCGTTTCTCGTCCCGGGTTTTGAGCGCTTATCGACGGCCTAGCATATTGCTCCGAAATCCAGCCTTCTACTCGGGTATTCGATCTGGGTGGCTGTTCCGCGTCGGTGGACTCTCCTAGCTCTATTCTAGCTATTTCCAGCCGACTCATGGCAGCTGCGGACGCCGCCCTAGCCCGTGCTAGCTCGGAGTTATGATACTCTAGTTCGGCCTGCAACATCGATATCTTACTGCTCGCTCTGTCCCCGGGGACGTTAACTACTGTGCCCGGCGCACTTCCTACGTTTTCGACTGCGTTGTCGATTTGCGCGGGTGCTACGTCCTGAGTATTGGCCCTATTGCTGGTACGCGTGCTGCTTTCCGTCGTGTCTTCAACGCCGGTGCCTCTGCTCCATGTGTTGGTCTCCTGGGACGTGGTCTGCCCTGAAGATGGCGTCTCCTCCCGGGAGGGCGTGGTCTTGCCCGAGCGCAACACACGCGCGTTCTCCATTGCGCACGAGGGGCCCTAACTTAAAACTAATTTTACTTAAAATTAACACTTCACTTTTCACTTATTGTCTTTACGCGTATCGCGACCTACAATGCCTACTACTAACAGCCCGGTCAGCTTGCTACCGCGGTGACGCCGAACCGGGAATAGGAATGCAGGGGGATAGGAAGGTAGGAACCTCCCGGTAGAGGGCGCGGGCGCTCACGGGTGCATCAGAGTGCGGGAGGAATGTCCGCACCCGTCGTTGCGTGCCAACCTGTGGCCCCAGAGCGGTACCGTGCCTTGCCGGCGGGGTCTGACTGGTCACCTGGGTAGGTGCGTGAAAGCGTCAGGTCAATTCACCGTGCTTCCGTGTGTTCTGCAGGGGCCGTTTAACACCGCTAGGTGGCCACACACGTCACTGATGATTGCTTCCAAGTAATTGGTGGAGGTAAGCAAAGCCAACCACCAACACTCGCGCGTACTTGTTTCTATTTTCTTTCTTGACCGATGGAGACGCTGGCCGTGGCTGCAGGGGCTTCGTCTCTTCACCTGGGTTTCTCTCTTGAAGGCTTCTCTCTTGACCCTGGACAGGCTGCAATCTTCAGGCGAGCTTCCTCGGAGCTGGCGCAGTGATCCGGCTTCTGAAGGACCAATTATTGACGACACGACAACTCAGCAGGGCCTATGTCGTCAATTTGGAGTAGAGCTGAGTGGACTGTAACTTTTTGAGGATGTAGTCCCGAGGAAGTAGGGTACAAGGAGAAGAGAAACACCAGATGAATTTTGATACTGCAGCCGCGGTCGAGAATCGGTCCACCAGGGATTCGACTTGCTTCTGTGGTGTTCGAGTTGCGAGTGTTTTTGCACTGAGAAAGCGCGTGGTTTTATGTAAATTTTGTACTGTTAGAACTTGTGAGGTTCTATCAGTTGTTGTCGGGCATGTGCAGTTCGTTTATTGAAAAATTACAGATGTTCTTATAAGCTAGTAAAATAGTAAATAGGCATTCTTATAAGACTAATTAATAACAAAAACGTAAATAAATGTGTAAAACGAAAGAGACAACAACAATATTAAAGTGAGACACACTATACTTATGCTAGAAAGGGACAACAATATCAATTGTGTGAAACACACTACATTTTTGTGCGAAAGGGACAGCAATGGTACAAAAATGAGACAGCAATATAACTTATTCTAATAGGAAATTATTCAAATGTAAAAATGTATAATAAAAGGGAATAAAACCTAAGCTATTATTTACACTAACAATTCTCCCGAGTCCGACTGCCCGAGAGCCGAACGCCATTCAACTCCCGCGTCTCACCCCGCCCCGACCCCGCACGTTTCGTCCCCCGCATACTTCACCGCCACATGGCTTACGAGCAAGCAAGGACCTATTAATCCGCTATACGGCTGTAGCGGTATCGATACAAACCGTTTTATTTTAAATATCCATATGCAGGGTTTTCAACTATGCTCTTGTCTTAAGCGGTATTAAACCGTTTAATATAGCTGCGGTGATAACCGAAAGAGACAACAAATTAGTGGGGGGCGCCGCGGCTGGGATCAAAGCCATGAAAATCGCGACAACAATAGAATACAATGGCAATTCCGATCGTAGCGTTCCGCGGTACTTACAATATCACCTATCCTTTTTTAACACAGAAAAACGAATGAAAATGAACCTTAGTCATAAACGGTTTATTTATACCGTTAATTCAGCTGTATATACGGCTGATGCGCATGTTAGGGTTTTTCAGAGAATCGTATAAATTAAACAGTTTAAAACACCAAAATGGGTAACCTTTTCGGTCCCTGCGAGCAAGTGAGTGCGCGATAACTTTGAACTGTAAAATAGTGTGCAGAATCTTCATTAAATTTGCAAGGTTTATAAAGAAATATTTCCTTTACTGGTACACTTAATAAGTACATTACAAACGCCTAAACTTCAGATAAAATTTGTGCAAAAAAGCAGAATTTTGGAGGCTTATCAGGAATTTGTTTCTTCGAATTTTGAGTTCGCGTTTTTTTATAAGCCTAGATATAGTGCAGAAGATACCTATTAGTTCAAAAAATTTAAAAAAAGATCCTTTGCAAGGCCATAATCACGTACGAGCGTTTGTATGGAAAGATGGACGGGTTGGCCGCTCTTAAAGAAAAATGTTTGATACAAAATCTGACCCCCTCTTTGCTCCCCTTAGAGGGGTGGGGGGGTGATTTTTATACACCAGATTTTGAGTTGGAAGAAGACAAATATATCTGCGAAAACCGTATGCAAATCGGATCAGTAGTTTTCGTGTTAAAGCAAAAGTGTCATACAAAATCTGACCCCCTCTTTCGTCTCTTTAGAGGGGTGGGTGGAATTTTTTTTATATACCAGATGTTAAGTTGGAAGAAGACAAATATATCTGCGAAAACCGCATTCAAATCGGATCAGTAGTTTTCGTGTGATAGAGGAATAAACATACAGACAGACAAACAAAAAAACTAACCACATTTTTGGCTTCTATAGCGATGTAGTAACACCCCCCGCTTATTATTTTTTGAATATATTTAAGTAATGTACAGAATTTTCATTTCTACAGTTTTACTATATGTATAGATCACACAATAAATATTTCAATTGCCTTTGTTTCATAAAGAGTTTTTTTATAGCGCATTATATATCTCGGTCGCCTTGCCCACTTTCTTAATGAATTCCCAATTAATTCATAAGGAAATTTTGCCACATTTATAGCATCATATTTTTAATATTAAAAATATTGTGTAGTGTTCCCCGGACACCAGAATTCACAGACACTTTAGTAGTTTTGATGTGCGTCATAGCCTCTAAAACTCGGTCCATTGTTCACATGGTTTTCTTACTGTTTTACATTGAGAATAATAGAAATTATTTATTTGCACCTGAAAATAGTTCTTAAATGTATTGTTTTCTTTGTTTCATTCACGCAAAACTTTGCAATTTAGCAACACACTTTCGGTATCCAATGACATTGTTGTTGTTATGTCACAGTGTTAACATTGAGATGTATGGAGTTGCTATTGCCAACAAAAAACATGTCGCACTTGAAGAATGAGCGGGGTGAGAGGCGCGGCTGGGCGGTGATGGCTATAGATCAGTACCGCAGAAGTGACAAAGTTTTGTGCCTACACTCGAATGAACGCAGACTCTATTTGAAAGTGGATAAAATAAAAGAAATATTTTTACTAAACATTATTAAAAGCTTTTATTTAACTTGATCTGTATATAAGACCGCCACAAGGTGATGGGATGGTCCTCAGAGCACTCCCCATGATACAACTGATAGAAGATGCATATAGCCAAACGTATTATCCTCCTTTTTTGGAAGTCGGTCAAAAACCAAAGTATTACATACCAAAATTTTGCAAAGCCGTTACAGCGGCTTAGGCTTAGGAGACAGACAGATAGACGGACGGTCAGACAGACGGACAGACAGACAGGATGGACGGACAAACCGACAGACGGACGGATAGACAGACAGAAAGAAATTTCGCATTTATAATAATTATATTATAATAAGTAGGTATGGATCCAAAGTCCACTAGATACTTACTAAATTCAAATTATTTATATATTTATAAATACAATTATAATGTACGCATGTATAATGTATACGTAATACCGTATTTATATTATTACCAAAATACAAACTCGTCTACGTGAATACTTCATTCATCGTCGTCTCATCATAGATATCTGTATTCTGCCTATATTCCCCTCTGAATCTACTACTCTATGACAATGCGAAATGGCGCGCGTCTTCGCCTAGTAATTGAATGTTCATATTTTAATTGAAAATAATTAAATAAGAATACTAACCGATGAAATGTTATGCCGTCGCATTTGGAAGTGTTTTTGGAATTATTTTTACAATATATTGAGACACATCAAGGCATTTTTGTGACTTTTATTTTGTTTTTTTTATAATTGTCATACGTCAAGTGCGCAGAAGAGCTCGCGGCCGACTAAGTGCACTGCATGATGCATCTATATAGCCAGTGTTGCCACACCGAATTTTCGAAAATCAGTAGACGTCATGCCAAAAATTGGTAGAAGATGTTAGACCCAAAAGTTGGTAGATCTACCACCCTCATATCAGCAAATTTTTTAGAATAAAAAATGCTAGTTTATCCATAGAGAGAGTTTTATTGATAGTGTTTATATACATAATATTTTTATTGAATAACTAGATGTTCCGCGCGGCTTCGCCCGCCTAATTTAGGAATGTAACGGAAACCGAAAATGTTTTCGCAAAAAAGAAACCTATGTCCTTTCACGTGGTCTATTCTTCATGTGTGCCAAATAACATAAAAATTGCTCCAGTAGTTTTGAGATAATAATTTCCTCCGTTTTTTTCCAATTTTTCCTCGATTTCTTCGCTCCTATTAGTCTTAGCGTGATAAAATATAACCTATAGCCTTCCTCGATAAATGGTCTATCTAACACTGAAAGAATTTTTGAAATCAGACCAGTAGTTCCTGAGAATAGCGCGTTCAAATAGTCCCTTTCAAATAATTTCCCCCCGTTTTTTTCACTCTTTCCTCTATTTCTTTGCTCCTATTAGTATGTATTAGCGTCATAAAATATAGCCAGCCTTCCTCGATAAATGGGCTATCTAACACTGGAAGATTTTTTTCAAATCGGACCAGTAGTTCCTAAGATTAGCGCGTTCAAACAAACTAACAAACTCTTCCGCTTTATAATATTAGTCGGACCAGTAGTTCCAGAGATTATCGCGTTCAAACAAACAAACAAACTAACTAACTCTTCCGCTTTATAATATTAGTTAGATTTTAAATGTTCAGCACTCGGCTGATGAAGCAAACCTTCTAGTGTTGACTGCTGAGTGAGTTTCTCTGACATGTCTTTAAATTGTTGAGGAGAACAGTCTCTCAACGTATTTTGCACTGCTATGTGGAAGTGCAAGTACTGGTCTCACAAAGCAGGGGAAACATTGGGGACTGGTCTCTTTTTTATTGTTGCAACATGTTTCCAAAAGACTTCGGGCTCAGGATCAATCTTTTAAATTTTTTGTTACCACTCTTGTAACATTTCGGACCGTTCATAGACTAGTCTGCGTTTCGAAAGTGAGTGAACGGCTCAGAACAGCTGCTGCAGCTCGTTAAATGCTGAAGGAAGTGTTGCACCAATATACCAAAATGCTAGCCGAGTAGCCTGTAACTTTTATTATTAATTCAAGTACCTACGTGAACAATGATAATATGTTGAAAAATAGGTAGATTTGATACCGAAGTTGGTAGATATGTAGAAGGGAGGTAAAATAGGTAGATCTACCATAAAGTTGGTAGATGTGACAAAACTGGTAGCTTGGCTCTTGTGGGCTGTAAATTGCCATTTACCGCTGAATCGCTGATTCCCCACGTATAAAATACGCTCTGCTCGAGTTCGAGCCTTACCTGCGCCACTCAACTTTTCTGAGTCGCTGACCCAAGTTTTCTTATATTATGATTATATTCACAAATAAAACAATTTAAACCAAAAATTTACTGAAAAGTTGTAACTTTCCAGAGAGTTCTATTCTAAGATTTTCTTCTCGACTTTTATCTTTCTTGGTTAATAATTATAAAAAGTAACGAAATAATGTCCTTGACTCAGGCTAAAAGAACGCCTTTTATTATGTTTTTATTATTTTCAGAACATGCGATCGACCTGGAGACACTTCAAATGTTGTCAGATGCCGACAAAATATTAAGTGCCTGTTATAGAGCGAAACTGGCTATACAAATTAAATTACTCAAGGACACAATGGAAAATGCTTTCATAACTCCGAATCAAAAAAGTGTGGTTCCTGTAAGTGCTTTAAAATATGACTTTAAGATTTCTGAATTATTAAAAAAAAGACTTTTGTGGCTCAGTTATACCTATCACCACATGCCTTTGGTTAATCTATATTACATATTGTATCATTTTACTACTTAGTATAAAACTAAGTTGCTAATTCCGTCTGTCTGTCCCTAATCCCCTCGGCTTTGCCAGTGGTACATGTGCCTAGCTCAATTATTGTTGTGATATGTTCACAAATATAATAATTATTATTTATATTAGTTGGCGTACTTATAAATAACATTATTGTATTAAGTACATCACAATTTCCATCTCTTTTCAGTCAAATATAATAACATTAGATGAAACTAACAACGTCTCATATGAATATACACTCCAGGAGGGGCAGGAGGTTACATTGACTGACCTGGAGGTGTCAGAGACATCAGCATCCACTACATTTGATGGTGATTGTGTTCCAGGACATGGTGTAAGTATTTTTCATTGATTTGTGGGTTATAAACTAGAAAGAGCTTGAATCATATTTTGGTAAATAATTTATTAATATTTTGTATTTTAGGATGTGTATAAAATCTTGAATACTTGTAATGAAGGCAAAGGACTCCTGCTACAGTATCAGGAAAAGGGTCTCAATAATGCAGCTCGGAGGAGGTTGTGCCATATTATAATAGAAAACGAGCCGCTTACCGCTGTCGAAGGGTAATTGACCCTATTTATGCAAAATGAGTCCAATCCACACCATTGCCAAAATTGAGTTAATAATGCAGAAGTATTGCAAAATGGCCCTTTTATCGACCCTATGAAGATCGTACTAATCTAACAATTTTTTCAGAACAAAACATTTTTACAACAAAGTTACCAACTAACAAATTTCAAATTAATGAGTAGGTATTGTTTTTTTATATAGATCCAAACTACATATTGGTCTCTCGATTTTTTTTAAATTAGGCAAGTAGAATCATGCGATTTGTTTGCATATTAAAAAAGGCTTAGTTCTTAATATTTTACAAAGACTCACGGGTTATTGTGACACAGGCCCGACACAAAATAGACATATCCCATTTTTTGATAGGGTAAAACGACTAGTGATTAGATAGTACCAGTTATTGGACAAAACACAAAAACGCAATATTATTTATAAAGTTTGCTTTAAAAACTGCATTTTTAAAGTAATAAAACGCCTGATTTTAAAGATAAACAGGTAGCTATTAAAGCAACCTTAATAAATATTATAGTGTTTTTGTGCTGTATCCAATGACTAGTACTGACTACTGTCCAATCACTAGTCATGTTCACCCTATGTAATATTTATACTCAAAATCAGTGGCTAAGACGTTATTTTATTGCTTTCTTTTTTTCTCTTTAGGCCCAGTAATAAAAGTGCTAATACGAAGAATAAGAATCGTTATTTGCATGTTTTTTGCAATTATATTCAATATCAGTGGCTAACACTTAGAAATTATTATTTTCATACCGTGCCTAAAGAAAAACACAAAACCAAAAAAATATTTTGTTTACTTAGGTACATTTAAAAAGAAATCGGTCAAGTGTGAGTTGAACTCGCGCACGAACCGTTCCGAAACCGAACCGAACGTTCCGTGCCATTATAGAGCAAAATTAATAAGTAGTAAAAAGTTTTATAGTGCCCAAGTGTGTGCCCGTGTAAAAAGTCGGTCGTGCACCTGATCTCTCACCAGTCATGTCGGTCTTCCGCTTCGTTGGGTTACGAGAGTAAAGAATAGTGCTCTTGTGTATTGCGCACACACTTGGGCACTATAAAATTACTCCTGCTTAACTGGCCTGGTTTTATTGAAACCAAAGTGCTCTTGTGTATTGCGCACACACTTGGGCACTATAAAATTACTCCTGCGTAACTGGCCTGGTTTCATTGAAACCAGAGTGGTCGTGTGTATTGTGTACACACGATCGTTACGACACGATCGTATAGAGGGGAAAAATCCAGGAAGAACAAGCCGAAGAACCCCATATCGAGGACAAACAGTTGCCGAGTTATAAGCACTCAAAGTTTGATATTGACAGCTCGGCAACTGTCAAACGCCGAACAAAAGCGGCCATAACTCCGCTCCCAATAGGCCTAGAGGAACGGGGTTTCTTCTAACATCAAAGGCAACATCTCGGCTACTCCCTCCCTGAATTTGAACTAAATCGAAAACATCAAATTTTGTCTCAATTCTGAGGCCAGGATCGAATAGAGGAGAAAAATCCAGGAAGAACAAGCCGAAGAACCCCATATCCAGGACAAATAGTTGCCGAGTTACAAACATTCAAACTTTGACATTGACAGTTCGGCAACTGTCTTACAAAAGTAGCCATAACTCCGCTCCCAATAGGCCTAGAGGAACGGGGTTTCTTCCAACCTCAAAGGCAATACCTCGGCTACTCCCTCCCCGAATCTGGACTAAATCGGAGACATCAAAACTTCAAGGACGATTCTTCTACTATATACTTACAATACTTTTAAATGAGTAATGTAAAATTTGTCTATTACAGTAATGTAATGGACAAATTTTACATTACACATTATTTGCATTTAATGGACAATAAAGGTCCGATAATGGCTCATTATTTTGTAAAATGGCAATGTAAGATACTCCATTACTATCATTTTTTGTATTATTATTATTATTTTTTACATTAAGATTTTTGCAACGTTGCTTGAAACCATCACTACTAATGCGAAAGTGTGTCTGTCTGTCTGTCTGTCTGTCTGTCCGTCTGTCTGTCTATCTGTCTGTCTGTTTGATATCTCTTCACGCCCAAACCACTGAACCAATTTTGCTGAAATTTGGTATGCAGATACTTTGAGTACCGGGAAAGGACAATTCATCCTGGAAAAATGTACGGTTCCCGCACGATAAACGAGTTTTGGCGAAACAGAGTTGCAGGCATCATCTAGTTTTAAACATCCTTGTAAAAACCAGAAAAAAGTAGGAGCCCCACATTATATCAGGTAGGTACTTACTGCCGAAGCATACAACAAGATATATTCAGGATATGCTCACCTAGATACAAAAAAATATTAAGTTTTAAATCTAAATTATATATTTTTTTCATTTCAATCTTTTTTTTTGGGAATATAAGCAACTATATAAACTAAAAAATAATGAATATATATTTAATTCTATTACTACATAACCGAAAGAAAAAAATGCCGGTTTTCTTCAAAATTTGAAAGTTCATGAGGCCTCAGTTTATTTAAAAGCAAATTTTATAAGTTAAAATCGTTGTTTCTATTACTAATTAGATGTTAGACATCCAAATCGGGTGCACAGATCTCATGCACTAAAATCCTGTTGACTTGTGTAATAAATCTAAAAAGATGGTTCGCTTTGGATTATATGTATCCCACACTAATATAGTTTTCCTAAAAGGAACCCTCCTGTTTTTGTTTAATTTTTGTTGGAAATAGTAGTAATTTTTAACATATTTATGTTTGTACGCATAGAATAAATTACCAAAATATATACTATTGTAAATTAACTTTACTTAAAATAACAATCAGTTTTAAAGAATACACAATTTTAATAAAAACGGCTTTTTCTCAGAACTGTCATCGTGTGAGTTGAGTCCGGTATGCATAAATAGGTCCAATTTATTGTGACTGTAATAATTGTTTCAGTTGAGTTGAAAATAAAACTAGCTTAATTATATCTAATTGTTTTATTCATATTTCTGTTAACCAAAGTCATTGTAAATCGTGACTCGGTGGTCATTAAGGGCTTACTCAAATTTTTGGGTGCAACGGTGGTTGCAATTAGAAATAAATTATTAGAAAAATTGAGACGCAATTAAAAATTCTGTTTTCACCAGATGTTAGATAAACCCATAAGTAATTTAGTAAGTATAGATATAAATAACTTATGGGTTTATCTAAGATCAGGTGAAAACAGCATTTTTAATTGCGTCTCAAGTTTTCTTATAAGTAATAATTTATTTCTAATGAGGGCACCACTGTTGCACCCAAAAATTTGGTTACGCCCTTAAGAGCCCGGGTTACCCTCGAAATTCTCATACATACGTAATACCAAAATCATTTTCTCATACGAAAATATTTAACATGTTTGAGTTATTTTTCAGCTTAAAATAGTAATTACCTAGGTTCCTGTACAAAAATTAACTTCAAAATATTTAAACACTAAAAAAAATTTTTTTGTGTATACATTTTTTTTACTAAATTTACTACTAAACATTTAAACACTAAAAAATAGAGCAAAACACTAAAAAATATATAAATAAATATTAAATTTACAACAAAATATTTCAACTCTAAAAAATATTTTTTAGTATTAAAATATTTTGTAGTAAATTTACTATTTATTTATATATTTTTAAGCATTTTACTCTATTTTTTAGTGTTTAAATATTTAGTAGTAAATTTAGTAAAAAAAATTTATACACAAAAAATTTTTTTTTAGTGTTTAAATATTTTGAAGTTAATTTTTGTTCAGGAACCTAGGTAATTACTATTTTAAGCCGAAAAATAACTCAAACATGTTAAATATTTTCGTATGACAAAATGATTTTGGTATTACGTATGTATGAGAATTTCGAGGGTTACCCGGGCTCTTAATATAAAGTACCCATTAGCCGATTCTCAGACCTACTGAATATGCATATACGACGCAATATGCATATTTGACGACCTCCGTGACGCAATGGTGAGCGCGTTGAACTCAAACCGGAGGTCGCGGGTTCGAGTCCCGCCGACGGAACAAAAAGTTTATAAAGTTCCTGGGTCATGGATGTATATTAAATATGTGTATCACATAATAAAAATCTTAAATATATGTATAGTATAAAAGTATTAAATATATTTCCATTGTCTCGTACCCGTAACACAAGTCCTTCTGGTACTTAGCACGGGGCCAGACTGACGTGGTGTGAAGCGTCCATAGATATTATTATTATTATTATTATTATATAAAATAATGGTATTGAAGTGGGCAAGGTCCTCGCGTCGTTGCGAGGTGAATCGCTTGCTCAACTTTCTTGTTTAGAAGGTGCGTCGGAGAAAATGATAAAATAGCACACTCGATATTCCAGTTGAATTCTTTTTAATCTCCTCTCTCTGAATCTATCAAAAAGTAAACAAGTCAAAAAATCATAAATTATAGAGTCGTACAAAATAATATAAAAAGGTTTTTATAAAAGAAATTAGCTATGTACACTAGTCACTACATCACCCCCCTCCAGAGACCGTCAAGGGCGATAATAGTCAGTAAATTTGACACGACGGCCTGACCTCGTCCTTTTGACGATATTCTCATCGCCAGAAGGCAAATCATGGCTATCCGCATTTGGAGTGCTATGGAGAGTGTTCTTTTTGGGTAGTGACTGTAGTGAGTTTTGGCGCATGTTAGTGTTAGATGTGGACTGAGTGTTGTTAGGGTCACATAACATAAAGGCCGGCTTGATCCGGTCAATTGATACGGTTACTTGCTTACCATTTACTAAAATTTTGAAAACTTTGTCTCCTCTTTCCACGACCTTATGCGGGCCAGAGTATGCTGGCTTTAAACCACCGCCAGTACAGTCCCTTAAAAATACATGAGTAGAGGAAACTAAGTCCTTGTGAATAAAAGTTTTGAACCTACTGTTGTGCCTAGTCGCAGGTGATGGGCGGAGTTTCCTGACGATACTTCGAAGTTTTGACAAGTACTCCGTCATATCGCCAGTCTCATCAGCCTGAGGGTCAAAGAACTCACCCGGAAGCCGTATCGGTTGACCGTACACCAGTTCGGCTGCTGAAGCCTGAGCATCCTCTTTGAAAGAACTGCGAATGCCTAACAGTACTAGTGGGAGAGATTCCACCCAACTGTCATTTGCATGGCATATGATTGCGGCTTTGAGCTGACGGTGAAATCTCTCCACCAGTCCATTGCAGGCAGGATGGTATGCAGTGGTTCTGCGGTGTTGAAAGCCAGTGATCGTAGATAAGCTCTTAAATAATGCCGATTCGAACTGCCTACCTCTATCAGTAACGATATCAGATGGGCAGCCGAATCGAGCGATCCAACCACTCAGTAGGGCCTTTGCCACCGTTTCTGCAGTTATGTCAGCAAGCGGTATTGCCTCAGGCCATCGCGTAAAACGGTCGACGGCAGTGAGACAATAGCGGAAACCTTGGCACAGTGGCAAAGGACCCACGAGATCAATATGAATAAAAGCAAATCTCGATGAGGGCAGTTTAAAGTTACCCACAGGAGAGTACACATGCCTAGTGATCTTCGATCGCTGACAAGCTGAACATGATCGAACCCACTCGCGACAATCCTTCCGAATACTAGGCCAAACATATCGCTCGGAAACTAGTCTTATGGAAGCCTTTGCCCCTGGGTGACTAAGAGAATGCAGGCTGTTGAAAATAGCTTTGCGTAACTCTTGTGGCACATAAGGTCTAGGCGCAGCGGTGCTAATGTCACAGTAGTGCTGGCTACCCGAACCTGGGATCTTAAGACGCTGTAAGCGTAGTGAGGTAGCGTCATCTAAAAGATGCTTCAGTTCGGGGTCCTCAACCTGAGCAGCTGCGATTATTTCAGCGGACACAGGCTGAGAAATCTCCTCTACACGTGAAAGTGTATCCGCCACAACATTATCCTTTCCGGATATATGGCGGATATCTGTGGTAAATTGAGCGATCAGATCTAGGTGCCTGAATTGCCTTGGGGAACAATTTTCTTTCCGGTTTCGAAAGGCGAATGTCAGTGGCTTGTGATCTGTATAGACCACAAAGTCACGTCCCTCGACCATATGCCTAAAGTATTTTACGCTCTCGTATATTGCCAGCAGCTCTCGGTCATATGGTGAGTATTTTTTTTTGGGTTGGACTTAGCTTGTGTGAGAAGAAGGCGAGGGGTTGCCAGGCATCCCCATCGTGTTGCTGGAGGACACTACCTATAGCGTTGTCGGATGCGTCCGTCACCAACGACAGTTTGGCATCGCATCGGGGATGGGCCAGCAAAGCGGCCTGACATAGACCTTCTTTGCAAGCCTCAAAGGCCTTTGATGCTTCGCCTGTTATGTCCACTGGATGGGAACCCTTGACCGAACCCGTAAGCAACTCGTTAAGTGGAGCTTGGTGCTGGGCAGCTTTGGGAATGAAGCGCCTGTAAAAGTTTACCATTCCCAAAAACCTGCGTAACTCCCTTACAGTCTTCGGTTTTGGGAAGTTTTTAATGGCCTCTACTTTTTCTGGAAGAGGGGTAGCTCCTGCGCCCGAGATTTGGTATCCTAAAAATTTTACCTCCGTAACTCCAAAAACACACTTGGAAACGTTTATGACCATGCCATATTCACGTAACCTAGCAAAAAGTTGACGGAGATGCTCTTCGTGAGTTTTTTGGTCCTTCGAGAACACCAAAAAGTCATCCAAGTACGCGTACGTGAAATCGAGTCCCCGCAGCATCTCGTCCACGAAACGCTGAAACGTCTGAGCGGCGTTACGAAGCCCGAACATCATGTACGGGAATTCGTATAGGCCGAACGGCGTTATTATAGCGGTCTTCGGAATATCATCTGGGTGGACTGGAATTTGGTTATAGGCTTTAACCAGGTCGATGGTGGAAAATATGGTGCTACCTGCTAATGTATAGGTGAAATCATGAATATGCTTGATGGGATAGCGATCGGGAACCGTGCGGGAGTTGAGCATACGATAGTCACCACAGGGACGCCAGCCGTTGTCTTTTTTCGGAGTCAGATGGAGCGGCGATGCCCATGATGACTCTGAGGGGCGACATGTACCTGCCTGTAACATGGCGTCAAACTCAGCTTTCGCAATTTTCCACTTTTCAGGTGCTAACCGTCGCGGCGTACACGATACAGGCTGTCCAGGTGTAGTTCGTATATGATGTACTGTATTGTGTTTCGGAGTGCGGTGTACTCCGGGTGGACGTGTAATGTCGGGGAATTCCTGTAGTATGTGTGTATATGCGGAATCACCAAGACTCACCTTCACCGAAGACACATCACCACAATGACGGGCAGGCGACGCCGGGGCGGAAAGGCTTGTATAGTTATCGATGAGGCATTGATTTTTGCAATCAATAACTAAATTGTAAAAAGATAAAAAATCTACGCCTATTATCGCCCTTGTAACGTCGGCAACTATAAATCGCCAAGCAAATTCACGGCGTAAACCTAGATTTAAATTTAAATTAATAAACCCGTATGTAGGTATCGGTGTCCCATTGGCCGCACACAAAACGTAGGTGGTCTTGTCCAGTCGTCTAGGGATCGCCGATCGGGGGTAGACACAGAGGTCGCTTCCGGTGTCGACCAAGAACTGCACCGTCGACCTTCGATCAGTGACAAATATGCGACCGGTATTCGGGCAATCCTCGGCCGCCATTACAGATTGCCCCGTGAGTTTTCCGACTTGCGGTAGTCGCACGGCTTCATACACTTCCGGGCACGGTCTGCGAATTTCTGATGGTACCAGCATAGTGGGAACCTTCGATAGCTAGATTCCAACCTGGTTGAAAGGGACCGCTGACGGGTGCGACTGCGACTGCTAGAACGTCCTCTGGGGCGGGACAGTCGTTCCACTTGGCTTTTCAGCTTTTGTACCTGCTCGGTCAGCGCGGCAATCTCAGGGTGGGCACTCGAAGACGGTGGTGAAGCAGCTACAGCAGAAGACGACGGCATCCGGTGACCGACCACGTCGTGGATCCTGTCGGCTAGTTCCGCCAACTCAGGGAGACCAGTCTTGGACTGCGAGGCTACGATGGCTTGGGTGCCTGCAGGAAGACTACTGCTCCAGATGCTCCGCAGGAACTCTTCGGGTACTCCCGGGCCAGCAAGATTGAGTAGGTGGCGGTAGAACTGCGAAGGCTTTCTGTCGCCGAGCTCCTTTTCGTTGTTGTCTTATTTTCTTTTCCCGCGATGCCGAAAGTCGTTTAATTAGTTCGCTTTTCAATCTTTCGTACTTAGCCGTTGGTGGAGGGTTAGCTATTATATCCTCTACCTCGGCCGCGTACTGCGAGTCCAAGTTGCCGGTGACGTAGTGAAATTTAGTCTCGTCAGATTTTATGCCGTATAATATGAACTGCGCCTCCATCTGCGCAAACCATAACCCGGGTTTTTCACGGTAAAACGGGGGAATACGTACGCCAACGCGAAATGTTTCTGCCGCCGCGCCGTCCCTTTGTTCGCTGGTTACATTCTCGTTCAGATTCTCCATCCTGTGTTCGGCCTGACCGGGCATAACACCTCGCTCGGTCGGAAGATCTTCCTTTAGCGTCGCCACTTATTCCCACATTGGTGACCCTCGACAGAACACGCCTCCTTCATCATCATCACTCCCCGCCCCTCCGCACCGCGCCAGCCAGCATCGCCTCATCGGGTACCTCGTCCACTAGCCGCAATGTACCGCGGCCTGGGCGACTCCGCATCGGCATCAACGGGCTTTCTCACTACACCGACCGGTCAGCAAGCAGAGCACATCTCTCCTGGTCAGCACGTAGCATCGGCCCCGCACGGCAGCTATCCGACTCACTGGATCCCGTGCAGCAGCTTACAGTTCCGACTCACTGGGACTCACTGCAACAGTTCTGACTCACTGGAACTCACTGGCACTGGCGACTCAAGCGACAAGACTTTAAGATTCGACCTCCGGTCTTCGGGGGGGAGTGATGTGGCGGTACCCAGAATTCGCCTAACATTCCTGCATCGCGCTATCGAAGTTTTCTAAGCGCGTTGGTATATATACGACAGCTGAAATGTATCACGTCGGGGTCACCAATGAAGTGGGCAAGGTCCTCGCGTCGTTGCGAGGTGAATCGCTTGCTCAACTTTCTTGTTTAGAAGGTGCGTCGGAGAAAATGATAAAATAGCACACTCGATATTCCAGTTGAATTCTTTTTAATCTCCTCTCTCTGAATCTATCAAAAAGTAAACAAGTCAAAAAATCATAAATTACAGAGTTGTACAAAATAATATAAAAAGGTTTTTATAAAAGAAATTAGCTATGTACACTAGTCACTACAGTATAATAAAAATCATAAAAATTAGTAAAGCCGTTTCGGAGGAGTTCGCTACCTAATGTGTCTGCCACTTAAGTGGCATCTATAGTTTAAGTAATTTCTTATTTTTTACCGACTTCCAAAAAACGAGGAGGTTATATGTTCGGCTGTGGGTATATATATATATATATATATATATATATATATATAATATATATATTTTTGTATGTTCAACGATTACTCCGCCGTTTGTGAACCGATTTTCGAAATTTTTGTTTTGTTGTATTAGGTTTCACTCCAATTTGGTACCATGTTCACAAAAGTGGTGACCTGATGATGGGATCCATGAGTAATCGAGGGAACTCCTCGAAATTTATATGATCAGTGATTTTGGTTTTATGAGAAGCATCCTAAGCATATACTACCAAAACGCAAGATTTTGCACCGAGGTATACTATGGTTCCGAAGATACTAAGAGAACTCCGGATTCCTTATAGATACAAGTTTGGGAGTTTAGGCGCTGTTTTAAGAACTGAAAGCATATGCTACTATGCAAATTACATTCATCATCATCATCATCATTACCACGTCAGGGTCACCAATGTCACCAAATTCAACCTTATCTCCAGAGCATAAGGCACACATTTGACATTACTCCTGAGAAGTTAAAGTTGCTTCGATAATGTAACATTATGTTTCACTTCGCCGAGATATTCTGGAAAACAACCTAATTTCAACCTTTTGCATTGCGTTTAGCGTTCATAGTACAATAACGCATCGCAATTCGCATCGCATATCTGCCAGGGCCTAAGAGCCAGGGCTGTCAAGCGAGCGGCGCGGCGGCACGGGCGCGGGCCGGGTACTACTCGTATGCACAGAATACAAATTACTCACGGAGGTACTATGTGCGCTGCGTGTCACGTGCGACAAGTCGAGCGAGTGCCAGCCTATTGAAACTAGTCCGGTGACTGGCTACTTAGCACGTCACACGTGTTCACTTCGATTTTTTTAAATGTATTGTTTAAAATTATCTGCAGGCTGCAGCTGATATTATAATATTTTGTAAGTGTGACTGTAATAAGATACGTAGAATAATATACAGGTGTATTATTCTACGTATAGTACGCGTTTGCTTACTAGGTAACTAAAAAGAGTGAAATTATTATTTTTAACAAAAAATTAAAACCGACTTCCAAGGTAAAATAATAATAACATCCTTATAATATAAACTAAAAAGTATAAAATAATTATTCCTATCTAATAGTGCCTTTTTCCGAATTCGGCTAAAACTCAACTATTTCTGTACTCAATCTTCATAATTTTGAAGTCGGTGCCAGTTCCAAAAGTTTCAAATATTCTGTCAGAGAACAGAAGATTCATCTGGTACCGACTTCAAAATGATGAAGATTGAGTACAGAAATAGTTGAGTTTTAGCCGAATTCGGAAAAAGGCACTATTAGATAGGACTCATAGGAATAATTATTTTATACTTTTTAGTTCATATTATAAGGATGTTATTATTGTTTTACCTTGGAAGTCGGTTTTAATTTTTTGTTAAAAATAACATTGAGATGTATGGAGTTGCTATTGCCAACAAAAAACATGTCGCACTTGAAGAATGAGCGGGGTGAGAGGCGGGGCGGTGATGGCTATAGATCAGTACCGCAGAAGTGACAAAGTTTTGTGCCTACACTCGAATGAACACAGACTCTATTTGAAAGTGGATAAAATAAAAGAAATATTTTTACTAAACATTATTAAAAGCTTTTATTTAACTTGCTCTGTATATTATTATTTAGTTATTTACATTATTATGTAAGTTCGGATGGAATTTTTGAACTCAATTTCGAAGTATGTTTGTATGTACATTGAGCTGATTTTTACGATTGAGCTGAAATTTTTGTATACACGTTTGGTTTGAATGACAATGCACGATACAGTATGTGACTTCACTATAAATCTATACTAATATTATAATTGGGAAGAATTTTTTTGTTTGTTTGTTTGTTTGTTTGTTTGTTTGAACGCGCTAATCTCAGGAACTACTGGTCTGATTTAAAAAATTATTTCAGTGTTAGATAGTCCATTTATCGAGGAAGGCTATAGGCTATATTTTATCACGCTAAGACTTATAGGAGCGAAGAAATAGAGGAAAATGTAGAAAAAACGGGGGAAAATTATTTGAAAGGGTTTATTTGAACGCGCCAATCTCAGGAACTACAGGTTCGATTTGAAAAATTATTTCAGTGTTAGATAGCCCATTTATCGATAAAAGCTATGAGCTATATTTTATCACGATATGACTAATAGAAGTGAAGAAATAGAGGAAAATGTGGAGTAAACGGGGTAAATTATTTGAAAGGGCTTATTTAAACTCGCTCGTCTCAGGAACTACTGGTCCGATTTGAAAAATTCTTTCAGTGTTAGATAGCCCATTTATCGAGGAAGGCTATAGGCTATATTTTATTACGCTAAGACTAATAGAAGCGAAAAAATAGAGGAACATGTGGAAAAAACGGGGGAAATTATTTGATAGGGCTTATCTCACGAACTAATAGAGCAATTTTTCTGTTATTTGGGTCAGATAGGAAGATGAGCACGTGAAGGATCATAGGCTATTTTTTGTGGACTAATTTGTCTGCGAAATATCTAACTTACGCGGGCGAAGCTGCGCAGAACGTCTATAAATAAAAAAGACGGGTTGCACTCCGAGAGTGCCGGCAGAAGTGAAAACTTGATTATTAACTTTGTAAATTTTTTTAACCCATTTCTTATGAAAATCGATTTTTAAAAAATCGATTTTTTTAATTAATCGAAACGAAATCAATTCGAGTTCGATTTCGAGTTCGACACAAAACACTACTCTCTAACCGTCTTACGGTTTTTCCAAGGTTTTTCGATCAGCACGAGAATCTGACGCGAGTTTCACAGTTTTTACCCGTCCCACAAAAGTGCTCAACGCCGCTAAAGAAGTTTTCACTTCAATAAAAATGAATCCATTTTCCCTTGGTTACGACATCACGCGTAAACAGCTGGACCGGTTTTGCTGGAATTTGGTATAAGTAGATATACTTTGAGTCCCGAAAAAGGACATAGGATACATTTTGTCCCGGAAAAATGTACGGTTACCGCACAATATACTTTTATGATTTGCGCGTAAACTATTCAATCGATTTTGATGAATTTTGGTGTGGATATACTTTGAGTCTCGGGAAGGACAAGGGATATAATTATTGTGTTCGCGGAAAAATGTACGGTTCTTTCAATATGTACCTTTATGATTCTATGATCTATGATTGAACTATTCAATCGATGTACGGGAACAACTATAAACTGAAGTCCATGCGGACGAAGTCGCGGGCAACAGCTAGTAAAATATAAAACGGCCGACCATCCAAGATAGCGGAATAGTTATTTTCTATGCCGTCCTACAATAACAGTATGGATAATAAATGAAAGAACTTTTGAGAATAACTCGAAAACGAATGTAATGTCATTCTACATCCAATATGGCGACTCATCTAAAATAGGGGAATACAAACAAAGTTTCGTTTATTTCTGAATGACTAAAGAATTGGATTTCAGTTAAAAATAGTTAAGTGAAATCCAACTTTTAAGTCAATACAAGTCGCTAAATATAGGCACGGTTTTTTCACTAATCAACATCATAGACTAGAAGTTAATTAGATTTTTTATCTATACTAATATTATAAAGCGGAAGAGTTTGTTTGTTTGTTTGAACGCGCTAATCTCAAGAACTACTGATCCGATTTTAAAAATTCTTTCAGTTTTATATAGCCCATTGATCGAGGAAGGCTATAGGCTATATTTTATCACGCTAAGACTAATAGAAGCGAAGAAATAGAGAAAAATGTGGAAAAAACGGAACGGAAATATATTTGAAAGGGCTTATTTCAACGCGCTAATCTCAGGAACTACTGGTCCGATTTGAAAAATTCTGTCAGTGCTAGATAGTTTATTTATCGATATAGGCTATATTTTTCTACTATATAACTAATAGGAGCGAAGAAAAAAGAAATATTTTTCTACTCTACAACTAATAGGAGCGAAGAAATAGTTGAAATTGTGGAAAAAACGGAAGGGAATTATTTGAAAGGGCTTATTTAAACGCGCAAATCTCAGGAACTACTGGTCCAATTTAAAAAATTATTGCAGTGTTAGATAGCCCATTTATCGAGGAAGGCTATAGGCTATATTTTATTACGCTAAGACTAATAGGAACGAAGAAATAGAGGAAAATGTTGAAAAAACGGGCTAAATTATTTGAAAGGACTTATTTGAACGCGCTAATCTCAGGAACTACTGGTCTGATTTGAAAAATTCTTTCAGCGTTAGATAGCCCATTTATCGAGAAAGGCTATAGGCTATAATTTATCACGCTAAACCTAATATTAGGATAAAATTATTCGGCGTGCATCCGTTGTCTGATTGCTATAACACAAGTTTTACTTAGCATGGGATTAGACGACGTGATGTACGCTACCTAGCTTTTATACTATTGTATACTATTGTATGGTTAATAAGGAAAAAAAAATAGGAGCGAAGAAATAGAGGAAAATGTGAAAAAACGGGGGAAATTATTTTATAGGGCCTATCTCACGAACCACTGGAGCAATTTTATGTTATTTGGCACACATGAAGAATAGACCACGTGAAAGGGCAAAAGTTTCTTTTTTGCGGAAAAATGTACGGCTTCCGTGACATTCTTAAATTACGCGGGCGAAGCCGCGCGGAACATCTAGTATAAAATAACGGGGCAAACGGGTCACCTGATGGAAAGCAACAACCGTCGCCCATGGGCACTCGTAACGTCAGAAGAGCTGCAGATGCGTGGGAATATGCCTTCTTCTTAAAATGCTTCTAGCGATAGTTTGTTCCACAGTTTTGCAGTGCGCGGAAGAAAATTACGCGAAAAATGCATGATCTTCCTTTGGCCTCCACACATATTTCCCACATTGGTGACCCTCGACAGAACACGCCTCCTTCATCATCATCACTCCCCGCCCCTCCGCACCGCGCCAGCCAGCATCGCCTCATCGGGTACCTCGTCCACTAGCCGCAATGTACCGCGGCCTGGGCGACTCCGCATCGGCATCATCGGGCTTTCTCACTACACCGACCGGTCAGCAAGCAGAGCACTTCTCTCCTGGTCAGCATGTAGCATCGGCCCCGCACGGCAGCTATCCGTCGCACTGGATCCCGTGCAGCAGCTTACAGTTCCGACTCACTGGAACTCTCTGGCAATGGCGACTTAAGTGAACAAGACTTCAAGATTCGACCTCCGGTCTTTGGGAGGGAGTGATGTGGCGGTACCCACAATTCGCCTAACATTCCTGCATCGCGCTATCGAAGTTTTCTAAGCGCGTCGGTATATATACGACAGCTGAAATGTATCACGTGGGCTTCGGCCTGACCGATCATAACACCTCGCTCGGTCGGAAGATCTTCCTTTGGCCTCCACACATATTTCCCACACACTAATCGTTTATTTTGAAGAATGTTATTTTTTAACCCTATAAAAATTTTGCGGCCCGCGACACCAAACATGTTTGTAGCCCGCATGAAAAAAAAGTTGGGGACCACTGGATTAAACCGTCTCGTCGTTCGTCGTCATCACTCGTCGCGTCGAAGTGCAAAACGACAAGAAGTTTGTCAAAACAGTTAATGCTGAAAGTCGTTTAGTCAAAAAAACTACTTTGTTTGTCATAGTTTGTTTTTGTTTAGTTCAGTGTTCGTCGAAGATGAAAACTAGTTGAAAAAAAAAACTGTTTTGTCGTTGACTAGTTTACGATGAACGATAAACGGTCTCGTTTCGTTGATCGAAAAAACGTCGACGACCCACCACACTATTCGTCGAAGACGTAAACTAGTCGAAAAAAAAACTGTTTTTTCAACTAGTTTCCGATGAACGATAAACAGTATCGTTTCGTTGATCGAAAAAGCGTCGACGACGTATGACGTCACTCAAGTAGGACTTAGGAGAGAGACGGATGTCGAACGCTGCCGAACGCAAAGGCCGATTGTGCTTCCTTGTCGCTCGTTCCGCGCTCTCGCTTGCACTTCAAGCCTTAAATGGAACGCCTCAGAGCTGTCAGCGAGGTAACGCCGCATGAACTGTCATGTTTTTCGGGCGCGCAGCCCATATCGAATTATAAGACGTTATCGCGTCAAAAATGTGAAAAAAAACGGAACGGAAATATATTTGAAAGGGCTTATTTGAACGCGCTAATCTCAGGAACTACTGGTCCGATTTGAAAAATTCTGTCAGTGTTAGAACTTAGATAGTTCATTTATCGAGAAAGGCTATATTTTTCTACTATACAACTAATAGGAGCGAAGAAAAAAGAAATATTTTTCTAGTCTATAACTAATAGGAGCGAAGAAATAGTTGAAATTGTGGAAAAAACGGGAGGGAATTATTTGAAAGGGCTTATTTGAACGCGCTAATCTCAGGAACTACTGCTCCAATTTGAAAAATTATTGCAGTGTTAGATAGCCCATTTATCGAGGAAGGATATAGGCTATATTTTATCACACTAAACCTAATAGGAGCGAAGAAATAGAGGAAAATGTGAAAAAACGGGGGAAATTATTTTATAGGGCTTATCTCACGAACCACTGGAGCAATTTTATGTTATTTGGCACACATGAAGAATAGACCACGTGAAAGGGCAAAAGTTTCTTTTTTGCGGAAAAATGTACGGCTTCCGTGACATTCTTAAATTACGCGGGCGAAGCCGCGCGGAACATCTAGTATAAAATAACGGGGCAAACGGGTCACCTGATGGAAAGCAACAACCGTCGCCCATGGGCACTCGTAACGTCAGAAGAGCTGCAGATGCGTGGGAATATGCCCTCTTCTTAAAATGCTTCTGGCGATAGTTCCACAGTTTTGCAGTGCGCAGAAGAAAATTACGCGAAAAATGCACGGTGGAAGACGAAGAAGAGAAGAAAATGCATGATAGGAATGGTCCTCAGAGCACTCCCAGTGATACAACTGATAGAGGATGCATATAGCCAAACGTATTACCTCCTTTTTTGGAAGTCGGTCAAAAACCAAAGTATTACATACCATAATTTTGCAAAGCCGTTACAGCGGCTTAGGCGTGAAGAGGTAACAGACACAGAGAGAGACAGACAGATAGACGGACGGTCAGACAGACGGACAGACAGACAGATGGACGGACAAACCGACAGACGGACGGATAGACAGACAGAAAGAAACACTTTCGCATTTATAATAATTATAATATTATAATAAGTATGGATCCAAAGTCCACTACATACTTACTAAATTCAAATTACTTATATATTTATAAATACAATTATAATGTACGCATGTGTAATGTATACGTAATACCGTATTTATATTATTACCAAAATACAAACTCGTCTACGTGAATACTTCGTTCATCGTCGTCTCATCATAGATATCCGAATTCTGCCTACATTCCTCTCTGAATCTACTACTCTATGACAATGCGAAATGGCGCGCGTCTTCGCCTAGTAATTGAATGTTCGTATTTTAATTGAAAATAATTAAATAAGAATTCTAACCGATGAAATGTTATGCCGTCGCATTTGGAAGTGTTTTTGGAATTATTTTTACAATATCCTAAGACACACTAAGGCATTTTTCTGACTTTTATTTTGTTTTTTTATAATTGTCATACGTCAAGTGCGCAGAAGAGTTCGCGGCCGACTAAGTGCACTGCGGCTATATAGCGTCTCTTGAATGTGACAAGCACTGCGTTGCGGTGTCAACTCCATACATCTCAATGATAAGAATACTAACCGATGAAATGTTATGCCGTCGCATTTGGAAGTGTTTTTGGAATTATTTTTACAATATCCTAAGACACACCAAGGTATTTTTGTGACTTTTATTTCGTTTTTTTATAATTGTCATACGTCAAGTGCGCAGAAGAGCTCGCGGCCGACTAAGTGCACTGCGGCTATATAGCGTCTCTTGAATGTGACCAAGCACTGCGTTGTGGTGTCAACTCCATACATCTCAATGAAAAATAATAATGAATTACCAGTACGTCTATGCGTCTAGACCAGAACGAGTCGGCGCATGAGTACCGAAAACTATTCCACCACATCTCAATGATTCCACCTCAATTTTTTTATGCGATCCTCTTCAAATTGCCCTCCTGATGATATAAATGCATATTGCCCTGGCGCAACCCGGTGCCATATTGTTTAAACAAACATTGTTTAAACAATTGCAAGGAATTGTTATTTTTCAACCGGACAACTTTTTTTTTATATTCTTTATTGAAATACCAATAAAAAAGGTTCTATGACTTTTCACGATAAAGTTAATATTTTTAAAGATATGAATTTTTAAAGGTTTGAAAAATCTCAAATTTGGGTACTTTCGACCCAAGAAAAATATATCTAAAAAAAATGTCCCATTGACTAAAATGGCCCATTCACTATCCTGCATTGCAGTCCGCCGTGCGGGCCTGCAACACCATTCACTATCCTGCATAAGCCGGCGGACTGCACAGCGGCTTATGCAGGATAGTGAATGGGCCGTTTAAGTTTGTGCGACGGAATAGCGATCATGTATTATATTTCTCTATGATAGCGATCGACGTTGCCATGGCGACATACTTATAATATTATAGTAAAAAAAATCGGTTGTCTGTAAAGTCGGTTTACTGACGATAATTGAACGTGACAACGTATGACGTTGTCACGTTCAACTATCCTTAACCCCTTAACCCTCGCTTCCGAATCTCTATAAATAGAAACAAACTTTTTCGAGTGTAACCTAAAGTTATTTCGATGTATTTCTTTCAAATAATTGTCTAGAAATATTTATAATGAGTAAAATAAACTATTCGCAATACGAAACGCTACATACATTCGTGAAATCCAATAAAATCTTCGAACAAAGCACAAGTCATACCTTGACACGTAGGAAATAGAGCACAATTTTGAATAGCCGAAATAATACTAATAGCTCACAGATTGTTTATTTATTTTTCATTCAGAGTGTGGTCAATGTATCAAAGGTCATAACTAACCAAACTTCTTCATACAAAAGTATTCTCTAAGTCATCGAAATACGTAATTTAATAGAAACAAAGAGCGCGGCCCAGGTGGGCCTTACGGTTGTTGAAAGACTTGAGAGTGTAAATGGAACGCCTCTTTTTCGTGCGCGCACCCCTTAACGAATTAAAATTTATAAGACGTTATCACGTCAAAAAAGATATCCCGCCATATTTTATTTGACACTGGCCAAGCTGAACGCCATAAATAGAAAAAAAATGTCAGCATCTAATGCCAATGCACAGACTACTTAGAAGAACTAACGTTTGCCAATGTCAGTCTTTTATTTGTGAATGACATGTTTTTGTCTGCCTAGCCTAGAAATTTATCGAAACCATTGATCGAAACTATATAATTTATAATAAAATAACCAAATTTAGTATCTAAATCTTCTTCGTTCATCTGTATACTCAGTTTAAGAACAAACTTTAAAACCCGTTTAAATAAGATGAGTAGTGGTGAAGATTCGAAAGTCTCTAGTGATCACGAAGATGATGAACGTGTAAGTATAAATTGCAGGTGTAACTTTAATTAGAAATGTTCTACATTTTTAGTTTAAATAAAAAGATGCTTTAATATTAATTTCTTACACTTACTCAGCTTGCTATTAAAAGTGAGATATCTTCGTTATCATTTGAAGACCTTCAAAAACTGAAAGAGAAAATAGGTGCAAAAGTCTACAAGGAAGTGGTATTTGGAAAGAATGATAGTTCGCCTAAAGTAAAAACATTTAAAAGAGAAAATAAAAATAGACCTCGAGAAATTAGTTCAAAAAAACCAGTACCTTTCATGCGTGATGTACTGCCAGCTATCAAAAAGAAAGAAATTCGTGATCCAAGGTTTGTTACTGTTCTATTTTATGTTACTAGCTATACAAATATTGATTTCCCCAAATAATTTATAATGATAGCACATAAATTATTCTTAACCCCAGACAGAAAAGAGGAGTGTTATAAGTTTGATTAAGTATCAAGTTCTTTGTAAATTAAATATTATAATAATATGTATTGTAACTAGGTGACGCCCGCAACTCCGTTGCGCCAAAATTCGTTTGTCGTGTGGGAACCGTACATTATTCCCAGACAAAAAGTATCCTATGACCTTTCCTGAGACTCAAAGTATCTCCATACTAAATTTCAACAAAATTGGTTCAGCAGTTTGGGCATGAAGGGTAACAGACACATACTTTTGCATTAATCCTTCGATCGCGGATTCTTGGAATAATTCTATTGTTGTTGCGGTTGTCGGTGTCCTTGTGGGGGTTGATAGGTTTTTATAATATTGGTATAGATGCCAGAAAAACACTGTCACAACCTTCATAACTTTTACTAATAATTATTATTATCAGTGTAGATTTATAATTAAAATCAACTGCTTGAAATTTAGTACATATCTTTTTTTCTAGGTTTGACCCGTTATGTGGCTCATTTGATAAAAAGGAATTTACAGAAAACTATAATTTCTTATCTGAAATACGGTCTAATGATGTAAAAGCTATTAAATCCGAATTGAAGGAGACTACAGATCCTGAGAAACAGCAAAAGTTGAAGAGATTATTACAAAGATTAAAGGAACAACAGAGAGCTACAACTAAAGAAAAAATTGAGACTGATAAGAAAAGTAGCTATAGACACAATGTAGAAGAAACTTATTCTCAAGGAAAACAACCACATTTCAAAAACAAAAGTAAGTGTAATAAAGTTTTTTTTTTTTTGAAGTGAAAACTTCTTTAACGGCGTTGAACACTTTTATATATATATATATATATATATATATATATATATATATATATATATATATATATTCATATTTTTTTTTCATAAATTCTTATTCGATTTTCATTCGATTTTCATAAAAAATGGGTTAAAAAAATTTTACACAACGTTAATAATCAAGTTTTCACTTCTGCCGGCACTCCTGGAGTGCAACCCGTCTTTTTTGTTTGTCATGATTCATGAGTCCATTTAAAGATATTATTTTTAAGATATAAACTACAAATAATAAAAACTAAGGCCACCTAAATATTGCAAATGTATTAAAAGTCACCGGTTACACGGTCAAATTTTCGTAAATCCATATCGGATTGATGGATCAGATTGATGAAAAAATGACCATGTAACTGGCGACAAAGGTACACATTTTTGACAAGTATTAAGTAGAACATATTTTTTGACAGAGCTACTTTTCCTTAGTTTTAATTAATCGTAGGATATAAATTTTCATTAATATCCATTGAGATGTATGGAGTTGCTATTGCTAACAAAAAACATGTCGCACCCCGCCTCTCACACGGCTCATCCGTGTGAGAGGCGGGGTGGTGATGGCTATAGATCAGTACTGCAGAAGTGACAAAGTTTTGTGCCTAAACTCGAATGAACGCAGACTCTATTTGAAAGTGGATAAAATAAAAGAAATATTTTTACTAAACATTATTAAAAGCTTTTATTTAACTTGCTCTGTATATTATCATTTAGTTATTTACATTATTATGTAAGTTCGGGTGCAATTTTTGAACTCAATTTCGAAGTAAGTTTGTAAGTACACATAATATTTTAACCGATTGAGCTGAAATTTTGTATACACGTTTGGTTTGAATGACAATGCACGATACAGTATGTGACATCACTATAAAATATAAATAAAATATAAAACGGCCCACCATCCAAGATAGCGGAATAGTTATTTTCTATGCCGTCCTATAATAACAGTATGGATATTAAATGAAAGAACTTTTTGAGAATAACTCGAAAACGATTGTAATGTCATTCTACATCCAATATGGCGGCTCATCTAAAATAGGGGAATACAAACAAAGTTTCATTTATTTCTGCATGACTAAAGAATTGGATTTCATTTAAAAATAGATATGTGAAATCCAACTTTTAAGTCAACTACAAGTCGCTAAATATAGGCACGGTTTTTTCACTAATCAACATCAAGTACGATTTCTCAAGGACATAGAAGTTAATTAGATTTTTCATCTATACTAATATTATAAAGCGGAAGAGTTTGTTTGTTTGTTTGAACGCGCTAATCTCAAGAACTACAGATCTGATTTTAAAAATTCTTTCAGTTTTATATAGCCCATTGATCGAGGAAGATAGGCTATATTTTATCACGCTAAGACTAATAGAAACGAAGAAATAGAGAAAAATGTGGAAAAAACGGAACGGAAATATATTTGAAAGGGCTTATTTGAACGCGCTAATCTCAGGAACTACTGGTTCGATTTTAAAAATTCTGTCAGTGTTAGATAGTTCATTTATCGAGAAAGGCTATAAGCTATATTTTTCTACTATATAACTAATAGGAGTGAAGAAAAAAGAAATATTTTTATACTCTACAACTAATAGGAGCGAAGAAATAGTTGAAATTGTGGAAAAAACGGGAGGGAATTATTTGAAAGGGCTTATTTGAACGCGCTAATCTCAGGAACTACTGGTCCAATTTGAAAAATTATTGCAGTGTTAGATAGCCCATTTATCGAGGAAGGCTATAGGCTATATTTTATTACGCTAAGACTAATAGGAACGAAAAAATAGAGGAAAATGTTGAAAAAACAGGCTAAATTATTTGAAAGGCCTTATTTGAAACGCACTAATCTCAGGAACTACTGGTCCGATTTGAAAAATTCTTTCAGCGTTAGATAGCCCATTTATCGAGAAAGGCTATAAGCTATATTTTTAACCGACTTCCAAAAAACGAGGAGGTTATATGTTCGGCTGTGGATATTTTTTTTTTTTTTTTTTTTTTTTTTTTTGTATGTTCAACGATTACTCCGCCGTTTGTGAACCGATTTTCGAAATTTTTGTTTTGTTGTATTAGGTTTCACTCCAATTTGGTACCATGTTCACAAAAGTGGTGACCTGATGATGGGATCCATGAGTAATCGAGGGAACTCCTCGAAATTTATATGGAAACATATGGTGATTTTGGTTTTATGTGAAGTGTACTAAGAATATGCTACCAAAAAGTCAAATATTGGGTCAAAGTATACCATGGTTTCGAAGATGCTGAGAGAACTCCTGACTCCTTATAGATACACGTTCGGGAGTTTCGGCGTTGTTTTAAGAACAGAAAGCATATGCTACTATGCAATTCATATTCATCATCATAATCATCATCATCATCGTCATCATCATCATTAAGGTCACCAATGTCTCATGGCACAGAATTAATAATAGTACAAGGCATAGGTATGGATATACTAATAATAATAATTATGTACTGTATAACAACACCTGTTTGTTTAATACATGGCGGTCGGCGCCGCAGAGGCGACGGCGTCGCGGCGCCGCAGAGGCGACGGCGTCGCCGCGCCGCCGCGCCGCGGGGCGCGTGGCGGCAGACAACAGATCGAATACTTTACTAATTACTTTATAAAATTTAAATAGACAAATAGAATTAAAATAAAGTTATTTTAAAAAGAGCGTTTACACAAAACAAAGTCATTAAGTGTCTTTTTAATCAGTTATACTTATTAATCGATAGATGGCGCACTAAGTATCGATTTGAATTCTTGATTAAGCGCTTATTGCACTTATCCTAGCTAGGAAGTCCTAGCTAGGGTCCTAAAAAATTTAGTCAAGTGGAATAACATTTAGAAGCTAGGATCCTAGCTAGGATCCTAAATCGGAAAAAATTTAGTCAAGTGGAATAACATTTAGAAAGCTAGGATCCTAGCTAGGATAAGTGGAATAAGCGCTTTACAAGAACAGAGCTGTCAATAATTATGATAATATTAAATATTATGAGTAGCTACGCTACATCCTATGCAAGTTTATACAATTTTTTATCTGATAGATCCTTCGATCGTGGAAAAACGAGACACAATAGCCTTTCTATTGTTATCTCAATCGCCGGTGACCGCTTGGGGCTTGAAGCACTAAAATTGTTAAATTACTTAGCACAATCTGTTCACTTCACTGATAATATATGATTTTGTGAGTGCGAGTTGTGACTCTTGACAAATTGTAATAAGATACGTAAAATATACGCGAAGGTTTACCTACTAGTGTAACTAAAAAGAGTGAAATTATTATTATTTTTAACAAAAAATTAAAACCGACTTCCAAGGTAAAAACAATAATAACATTAATATGAACTAAAAAGTATTAAATAATTTTTACTATCTAATGGTGCCTTTTTCCGAATTCGGCTAAACCTCAACTATTTCTGTATTCAATCTTCATAATTTTGAAGTCGGTGCCAGTTCCAAAAGTTTCAAATATTCTGTCAGAGGACTGAAGATTCAGCTATCTGGTACCGACTTCAAAATAATGAAGATTGAATACAGAAATAGTTGAGGTTTAGCCGAATTCGGAAAAAGGCACCATTAGATAGTAAAAATTATTTAATACTTTTTAGTTCATATTAATGTTATTATTGTTTTTTATCATGCTAAACCTAATAGGAGCGAAGAAATAGAGGAAAATGTGAAAAAACGGGGGAAATTATTTTATAGGGCTTATCTCACGAACCACTGGAGCAATTTTATGTTATTTGGCACACATGAAGAATAGACCACGTGAAAGGGCAAAAGTTTCTTTTTTGCGGAAAAATGTACGGCTTCCGTGACATTCTTAAATAACGCGGGCGAAGCCGCGCGGAACATCTAGTATAAAATAACGGGGCAAACGGGTCACCTGATGGAAAGCAACAACCGTCGCCCATGGGCACTCGTAACGTCAGAAGAGCTGCAGATGCGTGGGAATATGCCTTCTTCTTAAAATGCTTTTGGCGATAGTTCGTTCCACAGTTTTGCAGTGCACGGAAGAAAATTACGCGAAAAATGCACGGTGGAAGACCGCCACAAGGTGATGGTTCCTAGAGCACTCCCCGTGATACAACTGATAGAGGATGCATATAGCCAAACTATTACCTCCTTTTTTGGAAGTCGGTCAAAAACCAAAGTATTACATACCGAAATTTTGCTAAGCCGTTACAGCGGCTTAGGCGTGAAGAGGTAACAGACACAGAGAGAGACAGACAGATAGACGGACGGTCAGACAGACGGACAGACAGATGGACGGACAAACCGACAGACGGACGAATAGGCAGACACACAGAAACACTTTCGCATTTATAATATTATAATAAGTATGGATCCAAAGTCCACTATATAGTCTATATACTTACTAAATTCAAATTACTTATATTATATTTGTAAATACAATTATAATGTACGCATGTATAATGTATACGTAATACCGTATTTAGGTATATTATTACCAAAATAGTAAGTACAAACTCGTCTACGTGAATACTTCATTCATCGTCGTCTCATCATAGATATCTGTATTCTGCCTACATTCCCCTCTGAATCTACTACTCTATGACAATGCGAAATGGCGCGGGTCTTCGCCTAGTAATTGAATGTTCGTATTTTAATTAAATAAGAATACTAACCGATGAAATGTTATGCCGTCGCATTTGGAAGTGTTTTTGGAATTATTTTTACAATATCCTAAGACATACCAAGGCATTTTTGTGACTTTTATTTTGTTTTTTTATAATTGTCATACGTCAAGTACGCAGAAGAGCTCGCGGCCGACTAAGTGCACTGCGGTCCAGTGTGACCACTTTTTTATTACACGATCTACCAGAAATATCTGTGAATTCTACCAAAATCTACCAAACCCTGTTTTAAATTCTACTTAAAATCTACTAAGTTACAACTAAAATTTTCTAAGTGGTTGAGATGTAACATAAAACATTTTTTTTTTTACAAAATTTAGCAATATCTATTTATTCTCATCATCATCTTTTTTAACATTTTTATACAATTTTTTTCATTTTTCATAATTTGTGACATGGAGGCTTCCGGTTTAAAACGTGTACCTATCATTCCCATCATTATTTATACTTTCTCTAGCGTGATTGCACGTACATTTTTATTACAAAATCTGTTACGATCTTTGGTCTTGATTAATAGCTGAAAAAATCCCTTCACATTTTGCGTTCGATACCAGAAGGCAAAGCATATTATGCTTAGCAAAATTGCTTAAGTTTTCACGTTCACAAAATATACTTGAAACAATAAAAACACCGACTAAGAAATGACCAATACAGAATTGAATGACAGATCAATTTCCTCCTATTCTATCATTGTATGTGGAAAAGAAACCGGTATATCACTGTCAGTGAACTTTAAACTACAGGAAGAGTAACTCCTTCAAAAAAAGTGCACCAAAAGGCTACAAAATGTGACCCGAATACATGTATACTTTATGCATGTGTTCGGTACACATTTTTCGTGTATATATAGACGAGTGACATTCAACCAGGTTGACATGATAATTATTGTCAAACTCATTTTACAATTTGTTTACTTACTTTTTACGTAGCTTTTTACAAAATTTTCGTTGTTAAAATGCCTATATGCCCTGTGAAATGGTGTAGAAGTCATACAGATACGACTTTTAATACAGGAATAACCTTTCAAGTTTCATCAGTAAGTGAATTTTTTAAAATTATGCTTAGGTAAAGTTCTTATATTTTTTCCGACCCAAAAACATGCCCAAAAAGATGGTTTATTTAAGTTGGATGCCAGGGTATTTGCGTAAAACTAAGCTGGTCTCTTTGTGTTTGTCTTATTAAGTTTACATTTTATTGTAAAAATGCAATAATCAAAAAATAATATAATTACAAAATTTTTACAAAGTCGCCATGGACAGTGTTATGCAAGATGTAACAATTTAATCATAATTCATAAAAGAGGGTCTGACTGACATCAGTATGGAGTATCTTATTTTTATAATGCCGTCCGTACTTCGTTTAGTAAGAAACGAACCGAATTAGATGCCGAGCCAGATTACTCGTTTATGTAGCATACACTTTAATAGTCATGATAATTATATTTTGTATGAGTAATGACCGAAAATTAAAGAGATTACGAAAATCTGCATTTGCACCGTAAGTTTTTTATTTCAATTCTGTAATAATTCTGTAATAATTTAGCACACAGATTTTTGTAATCTGAAAACGTCTTGTCTAGGTGCTCTGGATAGTTTTAAATTCGTCCGAGTCGTACAAGTTTTGTTCAAAATTATTATATATTATTATTATCGATGACTTAAGGATCAGAGGAAAATGTTTGATTTTAAAATAATAATTATGTACTCCTTTCTTCATGATAGTAGATATGTTTGGTGTATACTGCATAATGCCATCCGCTTTTGACAATTATAATTGTCCACGGCTTTGTTTCATAACTGTGACAGTGACAATAACCGCGCAGGCTGTCGTCCAGCGCGCAATATTATGATACGTTACCTGGGAAACGATCTTGGCGAGAATCTGAATTGTCATATTTTAGTGTTCGAAAAGGAGCCAAATTTATAACGGTTGAAGTATGGGAGTTACGTTTCCTGTAGTTTTATTATTCGTAGATAACTGTATTAGTTACGGGAAATCCCCTGAAAGACTTCCCATCTTTCTGTGTTGCCAGTTTTGAGTGTTGTATGGACCAAGAGTTTTTTTTTTTGCCTTGATACTTGCATTTTGGATTATCATGTAAGACTGTTCCATAATACCGATTTTCTACCGAAATCTACTAAATGAATTTGCACTACTAAATCGCAGTTCAATTTGCCTCAAATCTATCAAAAAAGTAGAAATCTACTAAAAGTGGTCACACTGCTGCGGTCTGCGGCTATATAGCGTCTCTTGAATGTGACCAAGCACTGCGTTGCGGTGTCAACTCCATACATCTCAATGTTAATATCGGTTTTTAAGAAAAGTTATATTTTTTATTATCTAAGTATAAGTATCACATTTACAATTAATATCAAATTGTGTTTTAAATAAGTTTTAGTATAGTGCGTTTCATCGAATAGTTCCTTTGCCGTCATGTTGGCATTCCTGTCTGTCAATAATGTAAACAAGGTTGACATGCTCTGCGAGTTTTCATAATTTTACTGTGATTTCGTGAGAAAATCATGCCGTAAACATTAAAGAGTGGTGAAAGAATGATGGTGCTAAGAGTGAAAGAGTTTTGTGAACGTGAAAAACGTAACTAGGCCCCAATAATTCCATTAAACTCGGGTTGCCGCCATTACGGCTTAGTGAAATAGGGTTACCAGCGTCAGTTTAATCACCCTTAAACACAGTAAAACTTATGAATACATGCAGAGCGTGTCTACCGTGTTTACGTATTAACAGAGAATGCCACTATTTGATGAAACGCAAGTAGTGTGTTTTCGCGGATTCTGGATCACGATCCTGGGTCCACCCCTCCCCCCGCTCGCGGCTCGCAAACTTTCTCGATCACTTTTTGTCGGTTCGAGTGGCGACGTCGCCTAAAAAAAAATTTGGTGTCAAAATGGGGTTTTTGACCATGCCCGTTCGATATATGCAATCCGTTTCTGCGTATTTGCACTAGTTTCAAAGTTAGCTTTTGTGTTTAATCCTCATTATCTACTATCACCACGCTCCATTGTTCCTTCATAATTACAATCGCTACTTATTGCATTGTTATGCTCGCCTCGGTGCCCTATTGTTCGTAATGACTACCTGGGCTTATCGCTTACATCACCTTAATTTCTTACAAGATTTTAAATAAATATGAATGATAATTAACTAATGAATTATTGCAAATTAAAAGTACCTAATAATTAATTATGTAGGTCACCCGATCATTCGATGGACTTCGTAAACATACGACGACGCGGCGCGCAAACTGAGTCTTTTTTTTAACAATATAATTAAAGCTAAGGTTAAAATAAAACTTTGGTTTACTTTCAAACAAATTATTTATTTCGTATTACATACCACAGTTCATAAAACAAGATTCAAACATTTTATTCAAAAACATATCATTTTTAAGTGTGTCACTACCAAATTCAGTCTGAAACTCTGACAATGACTTGTTATGAAACTTGCATAACAAGTACATTAAACAGTACTCTCCACACACAGAAGTCCAATCATTTTGTAACCTGATAGTATTATAACGCCATTTCCTTGCATTTCTATTCAAAAACATTTTGTGCATTCCCGTAGGGAAGCGACCATATGTATCAAAATATTCACCAATGCCATATTTGTCTATGTGAATAGCTACCCAGTGAGATCCTGGTTTTGAGTCCGGGTCCAAATTGCTTATAAGATATGTAGGAGTCGTTATATGCATTGGCAATCGATTCGCGGCATATACGCTATTTTTAACCGACTTCCAAAAAACGAGGAGGTTATATGTTCGGCTGTGGATTTTTTTTTTTTTTTTTTTTTTGTATGTTCAACGATTACTCCGCCGTTTGTGAACCGATTTTCGAAATTTTTGTTTTGTTGTATTAGGTTTTACTTCAATTTGGTACCATGTTCACAAAAGTGGTGACCTGATGATGGGATCCATGAGTAATCGAGGGAACTCCTCGAAATTTATATGGAAACATATGGTGATTTTGGTTTTATGTGAAGTATACTAAGAATATGCTACCAAAAAGTCAAATATTGGGTCAAAGTATACCATGGTTTCGAAGATGCTGAGAGAACTCCTGACTCCTTATAGATACACGTTCGGGAGTTTCGGCGTTGTTTTAAGAACAGAAAGCATATGCTACTATGCAATTCATATTCATCATCATAATCATCATCATCATCATCATCGTCATCATCATCATTAAGGTCACCAATGTCTCATGGCACAGAATTAATAATAGTACAAGGCATAGGTATGGATATACTAATAATAATAATTATGTACTGTATAACAACACCTGTTTGTTTAATACATGGCGGTCGGCGCCGCAGAGGCGACGGCGTCGCCGCGCCGCCGCGCCGCGTGGCGCGTGGCGGCAGACAACAGATCGAATACTTTACTAATTACTTTATAAAATTTAAATAGACAAATAGAATTAAAATAAAGTTATTTTAAAAAGAGCATTTACACAAAACAAAGTCATTAAGTGTCTTTTTAATCAGTTATACTTATTAATCGATAGATGGCGCACTAAGTATCGATTTGAATTCTTGATTAAGCGCTTATTCCACTTATCCTAGCTAGGAAGTCCTAGCTAGGGTCCTAAAAAATTTAGTCAAGTGGAATAACATTTAGAAGCTAGGATCCTAGCTAGGATCCTAAATCGGAAAAAATTTAGTCAAGTGGAATGACATTTAGAAAGCTAATATCCTAGCTAGGACTTCCTAGCTAGGATAAGTGGAATAAGCGCTTTACAAGAACAGAGCTGTCAATAATTATGATAATATTAAATATTATAAGTAGCTACGCTACATCCTATGCAAGTTTATACAATTTTTTATCTGATAGATCCTTCGATCGTGGAAAAACGAGACACAATAGCCTTTCTATTGTTATCTCAATCGCCGGTGACCTCTTGGGGCTTGAAGCATTAAAATTGTTAAATTACTTAGCACAATATGTTCACTTCACTGATAATATACGATTTTGTGAGTGTGAGTTGTGACTCTTGACAAATTGTAATAAGATACGTAAAGTATACGCGAAGGTTTACCTACTAGTGTAACTAAAAAGAGTGAAATTATTATTATTTTTAACAAAAAATTAAAACCGACTTCCAAGGTAAAAACAATAATAACATTAATATGAACTAAAAAGTATTAAATAATTTTTACTATCTAATGGTGCCTTTTTCCGAATTCGGCTAAAACTCAACTATTTCTGTATTCAATCTTCATAATTTTGAAGTCGGTGCCAGTTCCAAAAGTTTCAAATATTCTGTCAGAGGACTGAAGATTCAGCTATCTGGTACCGACTTCAAAATAATGAAGATTGAATACAGAAATAGTTGAGTTTTAGCCGAATTCGGAAAAAGGCACCATTAGATAGTTTTTAGTTCATATTAATGTTATTATTGTTTTTACCTTGGAAGTCGGTTTTAATTTTTTGTTAAAAATAATAATAATTTAGACTTGGATGAATTTTTTTTAAGTATGATTTTAGTTGTAAAGTATCCATTACTCGTTAAAAAAAGACTTATTCATTCACTCTATCATATGATTCACACGCAAGTGAAATAAATAAGGTAAGACAATCTTACTTAACATGCAATTGACTGGGGTTTTTAATACTTTTATACTCAAAATATAATATCTTTAGATATTTAACTTAATGATCATAAAAATGCACTATTACATTGGGATATTGTATTTATAACACGGTCACATTAACTTGACGCATGGTTTGATAATGTCATTATGGAGCAGACATGTTATTGCATTCCAACGATACGTCAAGTTAATTTGACTGTGTCATATACAAGAGGAACCGCAGATCTTAAAGTATTTTAGGTTCTTAGAACTAGATAATGTGCAATAGTTATTTAAACTAGATAGTTAATGGTTTATGTGATAAGTTAATGCGTTTACTATCTACATCAGTGGTGCCCAACCGGTAGCTGGTAGTCCACGGCTTGTTATCTAGGCGCCCGTGAACAATATGGGTCAAAAAATAAATAAATGTGCGTGTCTTATCGGGATTTTCAAAATAGTCCTTGGAGCAATACCAGTTGAGCACCACTGATCTACAGTGACTATAGTTGTGTTTGATAGTATATAAGAGAGAAATAATTTTTAGAACGATACATTTAAGTGCAGTACAGTGAAGCTACTGTTTATAACTATTACAGTTTATACTCAGTGTCTGTGAATTTTAGTGTTCATAAATATGGAGGTGAGATATCTTTATTTATTTTTCTTTGTTTCATATGACTCATGTATTTTTTAATTTTAGTATTCTAACAGTTATTTTAATTAATTTTACAGAACAATTTTGAAGAAAATACTTACAACGCCTTCTACTTCACATCTCCTGATAGTGAAACAACCGACTTAGAAATAATATCCAATCCAAGTAAAAAAAGATCAGCATCACCGCTTGCAAGGCTAGATGATTTGACGTCCAAAAAAAGCAAAAAGAAAAAGCCATCGTCGTCAGTTTCACGGATGCAAAAGAATGGAAGCACAGCACTCGTCTCTACCAATGCAGATGATGAACAAAGTTCCTCACATTTAATAAAAATTGAGGTTTACGATTTGAAGAAAATATCAAAGATCCCAACGAATGAACATTGGAAAAATACCGAAACCAGAATCAAATTATACACTTCTAAAACAAACAAAAACTTTGAACCCATTCAGAGATTAATTTTTGATTTAACAAAAGAGATTTGTACAACTGAAAATTGCAAAAAATATAATTTTAACAATAACTAAGTTACTCTATTGTTCTATTCAAGATTGTTAATGTATTTTTACCTGTGCTTTCCTACAAATACCTTATAAATTGTATAAATCTCATCAGTTGGACTACGATATTTTAAAGGATAAGATCTGGCTATTTTACCTTCATAAAAAGATGGATTCGTGCACGAGTGTTTTTTTTTGAGTCACAAATTGATGAAATTCAGGAAGACAGAATCAATTCGATTGTGTAAGGAAATTGAAGAAGCTGATTTGTTCTCACATTGTTTCCTTGAAGATTTTGTTGATAGTCAACATGTAACTATTGAAAATCATAGCAAGTAAGTAAACCCTAATAATGCATCATTTTAATTTCGAAACATCATTTTAATATTTTCTGGAAAGTGTAAAACTTTTATATTTATACATTAAAGAAGTATCTATACAATTTATTGTAACTAACAATTTTCTACTTTGTTTTAGTACAACAACTACAAGCTGGCGGGTCACTAAAAAGGAAGTCTGAAAGTGGGAATAACTCAGAATATCATAAACGTCAAAAAATGGAAAAAACAACATCAACTTCGCTTCGCACAACCGGAGAATTTTGTACTGGAGCAGCATCAACTTCGGGTAACAACGGAAGGATCCCATAGTGCCATTGCTTCATATTCGGATAATATACTCACAAAGCCCAACGCAGGTACCAATTCAGATGATGTTTTTTGTAGCGCTTGTCAAAAAGAAGTGCGTAGACGTTATTATACAAATCATTTAAAAAGCAACGTTCACAAAAACAATGTTCTTAAAATGGATGGTTCGCTAAAAAATGTTTCCGTAATTGAATCTGCTTTCGGTCAAAGAATTATCACGTATAGAATTTGTAATAAATCTAATCAAACTTTTGAAACAACTTTCCAAACCCCTGAAATATTTATGAATTCTATCAAAAACGTTATATTTCAATTAATTGAACGTTCAATTGTAACTCATAACATTTTTAAAGTAAATTTTATTTTACATGCTGAATTCATTCAACAAAGCAAAAATGATGCACATAATACTTTTGATTTTCAAACTAGTAATTTTATAATTTTTCGTGGAGATAACCTAGATATCTTTTTTGCATCACTTAGTAACACTTTAACGAATAAAGTAAGTAGTTTTGAGAAAAAAGACAGCGGATGGAGTCATAAACAAATTATAAGCTTAGACATGAATGTTAATAAGTTTAATCCCTTTCGTGGTACTTCTTATATTGATTTACCTCATGATATTAAGAGCCCGGGTTACCCTCGAAATTCTCATACATACGTAATACCAAAATCATTTTGTCATACGAAAGTATTTAAGATGTTTGAGTTATTTTTCAGCTTAAAATAGTAATTACCTAGGTTCCTGAACAAAAATTAACTTCAAAATATTGAAACACTAAAAAAAAATTTCTGTGTATAAATTTTTTTTACTAAATTTACTACTAAATATTTAAACACTAAAAAATAGAGTAAAACACTAAAAAATATATACATAAATATTAAATTGACTACAAAATATTTCAACTAAAAAATATTTTTTAGTATTTAAATATTTTGTAGTAAATTTACTATTTATTTATATATATTTTTAGTGAACAACGAAGATTTTATACGTCTTAAGAAAAAAGGTATTTATCCCTATGAATTTATGAAATCCAATGAAAGTTTAAAACTAACATCGTTACCCAGCCAAGAACATTTCTATAGCACACTCACAGATTCAAATGTTTCTGATGATGATTACCATCATGCACAAGATGTTCTCAACTTCAAATGTTCAAACATGCTAGATTATTCTAATTTATACCAAAAAACTGATGTATTACTTTTAACCGACATATTTGAAAATTTTAGGGATCTTTGTATTAATACGTACAATTTAGATCCAGCATATTATTATACTGCACCTGGTTTAAGTTGGGATGCCATGTTAAAGTACACTAAAATAGAATTAGAGTTGTTAACAGACTTTGATAAAATTGCATTTATCAGGGCAGGTATCCGAGGTGGCGTATCGCAATGTAGTAATAGATATGCCAAGGCAAATAATCAGTATTTGAATAGTTATGATGAAACAAAACCTAAATCTTTTCTAGCATATTTTGATGCTAATAATCTTTATGGTTGGGCAATGTCACAACATCTTCCTGTGGGAGGATTTGAGTGGGTAGATCCTGACACCAACTTTGATATTCCTGATACATCTGAATATGGTTTCATTTTGGAAGTTGATTTAAGGTATACTGATGAACTTCATGATTTAGACTCTGATTTACCTCTTTGTCCTGAAAATATTTGTGTAGGTGATACGAAAAATAAAAAATTTGTTCCAAATTTAAACAATAAAACAAAATATAAAATTCACTACAGAAATTTAAAGCAATGTCTAAAGTTAGGTATTAAAATACAAAAAGTTCACAGAATTTTAAAATTCAATCAAAGTCCTTGGCTGCAAAAGTACATTGATTTAAATACTCAACTTAGAACGAAGGCAACTTCAGATTTTGAAAAAGATTTTTACAAACTTATGAATAATTCCGTTTTTGGTAAAACAATGGAAAATATTGAAAAAAGAGTTGACGTAAAACTTTTAACACATTGGGAAAATCGGGGTAAGTCTCTAGGTGCACAAGATTTGATAGCCAAACCAGAATTCCACAGTCTATCAATATTTTCAAAAAATATTCTACATGATAAACCCATTTATCTAGGATTCTGTATATTAGATATTTCAAAAACACTTATGTACAAATTTCATTATGATTACATTTTAAAAAAGTTTGGTGGAAATACAAAATTATTGTACACTGATACTGACAGTTTTATATACCAATTTTTACTGATAATTTATATGAAGATCTCAAACCTGATTTGATGGACAGGTTTGATACATCTGATTATCCTCCTAACAACTTATTCGGTTACCCTAGAATAAACAAAAAAAAGTTAGGATATTTTAAAGATGAAAATAACGGTGATATTTTAGAGGAATTTGTAGGACTCAATCATCTCGATCAAAAATGTATGCATTTACAGTAGGTGAAAAATTCGTTGCAAAGGCCAAAGGTGTAAACAAAAGTACAAAAAAGTTAGAATTAGGAAATTATAAATATTGTCTTTTTAATAAAAATACCCAACACCATAGTATAGATTTAGATCGATTAAACACACAATATTCACTCAAGAAATCAATAAATCTTCTTTGTCATACCAAGATACCAAGCGCTACATTTTACCAAATCAAATTGATACATTGGCGTGGGGCCATTTCAAATTAAAAAAAACTACTATAGGTATAATAAAGTTTGTTTAGTTGATAATATTTTAAGATTTTCTTGTATTTTATTTTGTAATTTAATTATACTATTTTAATGTTTTTTTAATTATTTTTAGAAGTATTTACCATGTTTTCTTACCCGCCATTTTTTTTGTAATGTTTAGTGTAAGAACTAATAAAACAGTTTTAAAAACGAAAAATTTTTATTGTTTTCTTGTATCCCGTCTAATACACACGTAAAGAAAAAAAATGAAACATTTTATTCATCCATTCACTGCAATAGTTGCGGGGCCTAGTGGTTGTGGGAAATCAAATTTTGTTACAACATTTATTAATAATATGGAAGAAATATGTAACACATCTTTTGCTCAAGTAACATGGTGTTTTGATGAAATGCAACCATTATACAATTTAAAAAATGTTAACTACTTTCAAGGATTACCTGACTTAAACATGTTTGATGGTAAAGAGGCTAATTTGATTATAATAGATGATCTCATGAGAGAATCTGATGGTCGGATTGTAGATATATTTACAAAAGGTAGTCACCATAGAAATTTAAGCGTATTTTATATAACACAAAATCTTTTTCATCAAGGAAAAGGTCAAAGAGATATTTCTCTAAATTCGAGTTACATAATTTATTTTAAAAACCCTCGTGACAAAACTCAAATTTGATACTTAGCACGCCAAGTCTCACCAGATAATGTAAAATTTGTTCAAGAAGCTCATAAAGATGCTACAACAGAAGCACATGGTTATTTAATGATAGATCTTAAACAAAATACCAATGACATGTTACGTTTTAAGACTAATATATTCCCCACTGACAATAACTGTTCAGTTTATGTGCCGAAAAGAGGGTTTAAATACAACAAGAACTTGCAAAGTCATATCATTTATAAATAATGCTTGGAAGCTTAAAGACGCATAAAGACCTACTCATCGCTTTGCAAACATTAAAACCAAAGTATCAAAAAGCTTTATTAAAATCATGTGATGAAGAAGAAATAAATTGTTTATGTGAATGTTTTCATAATGTGCTACAAGGGAAAGTACCACTAAGGGAAAAGGATAAAAAATCTTTAAAACAATATATACAGATACTCCGCAAACTTGTTCGTAAGACTACAACCAAAGTAAGAAAAAATATAATTGTTCAAAAAGGTGGTGCATTTCTACCTATTATTTTAGGTTCTATATTAAGTGGGCTAGTCAGCGGTCTTGTTTAAAATGGAACAAGCTAAGAAAATGTTACTGATCGAGCCAAGTTTGATTGATAAAATAAATGGAAGAAATGAAAGTCATGAAAATCCTAAATCACGATTAGATACTGAAATGCAAAATATTCTTGATAGTAAAGATGATGACAGAAAAAAATGGATTTTATACTTACAAACATTACAAAGGTATTTGCACTCACCGGTGAGGATCGCCAACCTTATCAACTTCCTTTTACATGAAACACTTTTGAAAAAAGAACATATAAAAGCAGTGATTCAAACAATAAGGATCCTATTGTTGATCAGACATTGAATAAAGAAGTTGGACCCAAAGAAAGTGACATTATTCAAGATAAATGTATATATTCCAAAAAACAAATATTAAGTTTAATACCTAAATCTTACGCTAAAAAAGGTGAGTCGTTGTTAGATTTCTTATTGACAAGACAAAACAAAGTACACTGGGATGATGATGGTACAGTTCTCGTGGATAATAATAAAATAACTGGCAGCAATATTATAGATTTAGTCAATGATTCTTTAAGACATTAAAAAAAAGTGATCCAATAGGCTGGGAAAAATTTGCTAAAGCTTTGTAGGAGATAAAAGTGCCACTCACTCATATTGGTAATCCAAAGAGAAACGAGTATATTAATCAACTTCGACTGAAATCTTTTGAAGAAACATCAGGTGATGAAGAATATTCTACACCTACATCTGAACACAAGTATTTAAGGAAAATAAAAAAGAAAATTGATTGGGAATAATGGACCCCCTACTAGAGATTAACAATATTTATTATGACGCATCACACCCTGCAGGTTATAGCAGTATTGAAAAACTTGCAAAAGCTATGGCAGGTAAAATGAATAAAAATGAAGTCAAGAAATGGTTACAATCTCAAGAAACATACACACTTCAAAAACCAGTTTATAAAAAGTTTCCTCGGAACAAATATATTGTATCTGATATTAATAAACTGTGGCAAACAGATTTAAGTGACATGAGAACATATAGTAAATATAATGATGGTTATAATTATATATTGTGTGTTGTTGATGTATTTAGTAAGTATGCTTATGCTAGACCCATGAAAAATAAAAATTCTTTGACATCCAAAACTTGTTTTGAGAGTATTTTTGAGGAAGCTAATGTTGTCCCTACCCACTTACAGTCTGATAAGGGTACTGAGTTTGTTTCTAAAGATGTTCGTCAATATTTTAAGAGTAAAAATATAAATTATTATACAACAAATAATCCTGACATTAAGGCTAGTATTGTAGAAAGATTTCAAAGAACACTTAAGTCAAAAATGTGGCGCTATTTTACATATGAAAATACATACAGATATATAGATATATTACAAGATCTATTATATGCATATAACCATAGTTTTCATTCAAGTATTAAAATGTCTCCATGTGATGTAAGTTCTAGTAACATTATGACTGTTTGGAATAATTTGTATGCTCGAGAAAATAAAAGGTCACCACAAGATACCTTCTTACCAAAGTTTCACGTCGGTGATTATGTTAGAATCACAAAATATAAACATATATTCCAAAAGGGATATGAATCAAACTGGAGCGATGAAATCCTTATTATTTCGAGTGTCATCCCAAGATCACCATGGGTTGTGTACACCTTGAGGGATTTGGAAAAAGAAGACATAGAAGGTACTTTTTATGAACGAGAATTACAAAAAATTACACCTCCTAGCCCAACTTCAGATTACAAAATAGATAAAATAATAACTTCTCGATATTCTGGTAGCAGAAGGCAAGTGCTTGTCAAGTGGAAAGGTTATCCTGATAAATTTAATAGTTGGATTTTGGCATCTCATTTAAAACAGATATAATGAAAGGAAGTTTTTATCTAACGTTACTGAGCAACAGTTCAATACAATATTTTCCAGATAATATGACAACAAAGTTTTCAACAAAATTACCAAAATCAATTAAATTAGAAGAAGAATGGGTTATCGGTGTTGTTGAATTTCAATATCCGTGTACAATGTTTACTGTTCAAGAACAAGAAAACATAGTCTATATTTCTAAGAATATGATAATGCCTAATGAAAAATATCCTTCTATTGTTCACTACAAAAAACACATTCCTGCAACCAACTATGATAATATTAATCACATTTTAAAAGCTTTAAATAATATGAGAGAAAATATTACCTTTCGTTACGATGAAATATCTAAGTTTGTATCTGTGACAATCGCAGATGATTCATTGCAGTCCTTAACATTGTCACCTAAGTTAGGCATTCAATAAGGGTTTGAGCCTAATAGGAATTTGGTAGAAAAAACGTTTGACAAACGCCCTGCAAACTTACATCTGGGACTTCCATCACAATTCTTTGTTTATTGTGATATAGTGGAACCACAGATGTAATGACCTCTTTACTTAGAATTATACCACTAGACCCTTCAAATATATATATATATATATATATGGAGCAAATAAAATGCATGTGTTTTCTTCCCCTCACTACTTACCATGCGCAGAGAATTTGATACAATTAAAATAGATATAAGATCAAGCACTGGTCAAAAGATACCATTCCAGTTTGGAACAGCGTGTATTAAACTGCACTTCAGAAAGTTATAAGTTATAATGCATCATCACAATAATATTATAAATTGCCCATATGAAAATTATTATACTCATCAAGCTGGTTCTGGAATAGGTGTAATATATAAAGGAGTTCCTTATCAACGTGGTCATGGTGTTGGAAGCTTTTTGGGAGGTTTGTTTCGATCCGTCCTACCTTTGCTTTCGAGTGGTGCTAAAGCAATAGGAAAAGAAGCTTTGAGTGCGGGTGTTGGATTCCTATCTGATATGGCGAAAGCACGACCCATGGATGAATCAGTAAAATCACGACTTAAGGAAATTAGTTCAAATTTGAAAAGAAGGGCAGATCAAAAAATTGATAAATTAAATATGTCTGGTACAGGCTATATAACTAAAAGAAAATGTCTTGGAGCAGTCATTCCTTCATCGAGTGCTAAAGGAAGAGGTGTTAAGAAAAGAAAGTTAACTCGTCAATATCAAGGAGATATATTTTCATAAATTTAAAAACAATGTCTTTCTTACATAGTCACTCTTGTGAATGTATAAAGTCTGAATTAGATTTATTTGCTTTACCATCAACACAAACAAGCATCGAAAGTGGAATGTACAAACCAATATCATCTTTAGCCGACGATGGACCCATAGAATTTCAAGTTCCTGGAACTGGCGATGACTATATAGACTTATCCCATCCACTCATTCATTTAAAAGCGAAAGTGTTAAACGAAGATTCTTCAAAATTGGCAGCTTCAACTGTTGTAGCACCTGTAAACAATTGGCTTCATTCAGTTTTTAGTCAACTTGATGTTTATTTGAATCAAAAATTAGTTTCACCTCCAAACAATACATATGCTTATCGAGCATACATTGAAACTTTTTTGAATTATTCACCCGCCGCCAAACAATCTCATTTGACTTGTAGTCTTTGGTATGAAGATGCTGCTGGTAAAATGGATTCAACCGATGAAAAAAATTCAGGTTTTACTGCAAGACAAAAATTAGTTTCAGAAAGTAAGGAAGTTGAAATGATAGGACATCTCCATGGTGACATATTCAATCAATCAAAGTTTTTAATTAGTGGTGTTGAGATGAATATTAAATTGGTTAGGTCACGTGAATCATTTAACCTCATGGCTCCAACAGATGACGTTAAATACAAAATAAACATTACAGATGCGACTCTCCTTGTTTGAAGGACAAAAATTAACCCTTCCGTCTTACTTGCCCATCAAAAAGTTTTAGCCACCACAACTGCAAAATATCCAATAACTCGAGCCGAAGTAAAAGTTCTAACGATACCGTCAGGGGTTCAGGGCAAGACATTAGACAATATATTAATTTTGGGTCAAGTACCTAAGAGATGTATAGTTGGATTTGTAAATAATTCAGCATTTAATGGTTGTTTGTCTAAAATCCGTTCAATTTTGAGAACTATACAATGAATTCCTTTTGTTTATATATTGACGGTCAGCAAATTCCTTCAAAAGCTTTACAACCATCTTTCGATAATAAAATTTTTACTGCAACCTATCATACATTATTCTCAGGTACAGGAATACATTTTCTTAACGAAGGGAATGGTATATCTCAGGTTATTGTTTGTTAGCATTTGATCTCACACCTGATTTATTAGCCAATTCTTCTGGTCATTGGAATCTTATTAGACATGGTAGTGTTAGATTCGAAGTTCGCTTTGAATCTGCTCTAATTCAAACGATAAATTGCGTTATCTATGCAGAATTTGATAATGTTATTGAAATAGATAAAAATCGTAATGTAAACGTTGACTATAGTAGCTAAGAAATAAACATTGTATTACCTTTATTAAGTATTATTAAGTTCTTAATCTGTAATATGTTTTTAATGTGCGAATAAATGATTATTGTAAAGTTGTGCTTTCATTTTTATTAAAAACACCAGTCAATTGCATGTTAAATAAGATTGTCTTACCTTATTTATTTCACTTGCGTGTGAATCATATGATAGAGTGAATGAATAAGTCTTTTTTTTGACGAATAATGGATACTTTACAACTAAAATCATACTTAAAAAAGATTCATCCAAGTCTAAAAAATAGCGTATATGCCGCGAATCGATTGCCAATGCATACGACTCCTACATATCTTATAAGCAATTTGGACCCGGACTCAAAACCAGGATCTCACTGGGTAGCTATTCACATAGACAAACATGGCATTGGTGAATATTTTGATACATATGGTCGCTTCCCTACGGGAATGCACAAAATGTTTTTGAATAGAAATGCAAGGAAATGGCGTTAAAAGCTAACTTTGAAACTAGTGCAAATAAACATGGCATTGGTGAATATTTTGATACATATGGTCGCTTCCCAACGGGAATGCACAAAATGTTTTTGAATAGAAATGCAAGGAAATGGCGTTAAAAGCTAACTTTGAAACTAGTGCAAATACGCAGAAACGGATCGCATATATCGAACGGGTATGGTCAAAAACCCCTATTTTGACACCAAACTCTTTTTTTTTTTAGGTGACGTCGCCACTCGAACCGACAAGAAGTGATCGAGAAAGTTTGCGAGCCGCGAGCGGGGGGAGGGGTGGACCCAGAATCGTGATCCAGAATCCGCGAAAACACACTACTAACGCACTTCTAGTAACGAAAACTACATACACGCGAACGAAGGCGCGAGCAAAAGCTAGTACAATAATATTATCAGGGCGAGCGAAGCGAGCCCTAGTACTTCTCACAACCTGTACATTTTGTGGTACACTTTACGGACAAACTATCACGCCTATTGATTTGTGATTTAACATAGTATTTACATGTAAATGTGTTATCATCAGTCAGTGAAGGTGTGATGACGCGAGCCCTCACAAAGCTCGGCTTTTAGCTAGTAAATGCGAAAGTGACTTTGCTGGTTACGCCTTCGCACATAAAGTACTAAGCGGATCATCATAAAACTTTCATAGGTACACGTTGGCTGGAACTCTGGAGTATGGAGAAGGACATAGGGTACCTTTTATCCCGGGAAAAGAAAGGTCCCCGAGGGATAGACGTTAATGTAGGCAGAGCCGCGGGCGAAAGCTGTTAGAATTATGTACAATTTTCTTTAAGTGCATTTTGTGATAACATATTATCTCCCTTAATTTAAGGTAACCCAGTAAGGGTAATGTGGCAACATTAATTTGCATTAGTGCCAACATGACGGCAAAGGAACTATTTGATGAAACGCACTATACAAGAAATTAATAATTGTAATAATTTCAGCTGAACGACGTGTTGAATCCTTGGTAGAGCAATATGAACAATTGAAAAAGGAAGGAACAGGACGAATTCAGCGACATTTAAAGAGGCGCCAACAAAAAATAAAAAAACGTTCTCAAAAAGCGCCTACAGACTTGTAATAAAATGAACTTTGTCCTTACTAAGTTTGTTTTATTAATTTTTACTATCAAAATTTTGTTTCGTTGATCAAACAGTATACTTCTACACGACAGTATAAAGACGGTGGAAATTTCAAATGTCGTAAGGGACATTTTGTCGTAAGTACACTTTATATACCATCCGATAGCATTTTTTCTCCTCTATAGCCTAGTAAATGAATGCTCAAAAAGGGGGTGTGGTTGGAAAAGTCGAAAGCAGAAATTTTGACTACGGAACTTTGTTTGGACTAGTTAGGAGATAAACATACTAAAAGTTCTGACCCCTCCGGGGTGCGCCGGAGGGGAGGGGGGGAAACCTTTTCCATTTTTTGGTTTTTTGACTAATTTACGGAAACGGTGCTTCGTACGTAATTTTATTGTACTACATAAGAAAAGTTAATAAAAAATTTACCTAATAATACAAAAAATGTATTATTAGGTAAAATAGTCTGCACTAACCATAGATTTGGATTAATTATTATTAATTTGACTATTGGCAATAAAAATGTAGAAGTTTTTTTCTCATTAGAATCAAATTTTCAGTTTTATAAAAGGAAGTATAAAGATTTATTGGTAAACGACATTTCTATGAAAAATCAATATTTTTTTCTTAGAGACAAGAAATTCCAGAATTTTTTTTCTGTTTTATAAAAGACCATAACATAAGCTATCGTTCATATACTGTCTTAAAAAAAATCCTGATATTTCAGAAAATACAAATATCCTTAGGTCGTATTGATGTCGTGTATTTGAAAATCTACCACTTTTAGAAGCTCATAGCTAGGCAACGATTAGATATAGATACAAAGTGTAAAGGACAAAGTTGTAGAGAATTTTATTAACTTTTCTTATGTAGTACAATAAAATTACCTACGAAGCACCGTTTCCGTAAATTAGTCAAAAAACCAAAAAATGGAAAAGAAGGTTTCCCCCCCTCCCCTCCGGCGCACCCCGGAGGGGTGAGGCCTTTTAGTATGTTTATCTCCTAACTAGTCCAAACGTAGTTCCGTGGTCAAAATTTCTGCTTTCGACTTTTCCAACCAGAATCATTCGTTTACTAGGGTACTATCGATCTGTATATTTAAAATTTTGATATCTCTTCAAATATAGGAGATATAGCATAATTCACTTTGTCGTAACATACAAAAAAAATTAACAATTATGCCGTAAGTGTCATGACCTTGATAATACTATTTTTATGGCGTCGTAAGTCTTTGTAACTGTGAGAGATATGTGTTGTAACAGCCAATCTAAACTAATATAGCCCCTTACGACATATTTTAAAAGGTATTTTTTTTTCTTACTATTAATCATAAAGTCCTTTACGACACTGTTCAGAAAATAAATCTTAAACATCAGCTGATGAACTTTGTCGTAAGTAACGACCTAGGCTATAATAATTATTGCAACATGTTACTTACGACAGCCGATATACACTTGAAATATTCACAAATTTTTTAATTATATATATATATATATATATATTTATCATAATATTTCATAAAAGTAACATAAAATAAATATTTAAAAGGGGTTTCCACACAAAAAACTAAATTTTTGCCTCTTTTTGCTCGGCCCTACTCTCACTTGACCGACTTTTTAAATTTTTCCTGAGATTATACACAATTAACGAAGTGAATTCCTTCCTTCTAAATTTCTATCCTTCATAAATTTCAGCCTTCTAGGTCATCTAGAAGTGGGTTAGAATTTTAATCTATAGATTAATTAGTCAGTCGCCAAATTTGTCACGTTTATGTGAAATAGCTTCTGAATTATGAGGGGGTCAAAAGTGACTGCAAATGGTTCGTGTAATATTACACACGGTGCTGCTCGCCAGTACTGTTTTACTTGAACTTGGCTTGGCACGCTACCGCTGTCTAGATGTCAAATATTAAATAAAAGAAAAATTGACTCCCTAATAATTAATAAAAGGAAAAGGGAAGGGGAAGGGAAGAGAAGAGTAAAGAAAAATGACGTGAGTTCACAAGAGCATGCTCAATATCCGGATAGTGTAGTAGTTCCTATGAAACCTCTGTTCCCATAAAACTACTAATTTCAACTACAAAATATACAGATTTAAAACGATTGTTATACTCAAACGGTACGATTCCAAAACGGTTTCATGCTGAATACCTTCGTCATTTTACTGAATTCCCAGACACGTAGATCCTTATTTTATTCCTATTTAAGCGAACGTCTTCATCATAGTTTAGCTTCAATGTTTAATATTTTCAGTTTAATCATTCGAAAATCTAAGATTCATACAAACTTTCATCCCCTATTCTATCTCCGTAGGGGTGGAATTTATCAAAATCCTTTATTTGGGGATGCTTACGTCATAGTAACTTTATGCATCATACATGCAAAGTCTCAGCCCGATCAGTTTAAAATTATTAAAGTTTCATAAAAACTTTCATCCCCTTTTTTATCCCCTCGGGGGTAGAATTGATCAAAATCCTTTCTTAGCGGAATAAGGAGAGCCCTCCTTGATCCGCTAAGAAAGGATTTTGATACAACAAACGTGATTTATTTGAATTTTTTTACTCATAGGTAATCCATAATGGCAACATGTAGGCACTTGAAGTAAACACAAAAATCCTTAATTATGTTCGTTATTTAATAGTAATAAAATAAATAATTGAAGGGGGCTCTCCTACAAAAAACACAATTTTTTCGCTTTCAAACCGTACGGAATCCTTTGTGTCATTCCTGGAATACTCTAAAAATCGGTTAAGTGCGAGTCAGACTCGCACTTGGCCGATTTTTAGAGTACTTCAAGAACCCAGCTATTACATACCAAATGAATTATAGATAAATTAGGAAGCTCATGAAAATTTTACCCCAGCCAACTCATATTTTGTAGTTATTTTATAATTAAAATTTAGTATTTAGCAATCTCCTATGATGTAATGAAAACAATTATGTTCTTGGAAGTTACTTCATTATCTTGATTATTAAGTATGCTTTACAACATTAAAATGCCAGATGATTCAGGCTATTCGGTGGTTACAACAAAATACTTCAAAAAGGGCCACATGTAAGGGGCGTTTGTTCTAAAATTCCCGTGTGTAAGGGACATCATCTCCTAAACTATTGCGTTTTTCTAGGATTACTTGACTTATAGCTGTAAATGATGTAATTCGAAACAAAACTGTCTAGAAATTATTTTTAAAGGTTGTAAAATGAAAGAGTTATGCCAGTTTGAAAGTAAGAAAAATGTTTTTTTGCTCTCCTGTAAAGTCGGGGTTTGTCCCTTACGACATTTGAAATTTCCACCGTCGATATATTATAAGTCTATGCTTCTACATAATATTATGTATCAAGATCCGAGGCTTTTTTTACTAGTTTTCTGCTCCGTGAGTAATTTGTATTCTATGGTTTTCTGTTTTTAATAAGGTGTGAGTTTAAGTTAAAGTGCGAGCATGTCATCCATGATACAACTAAAGGTACAATTCTGTGCATCACGACAGTCGTAAGCCGCGCGCGGCCTACGACTGTCGTCGGCCGCTCGCGAGTCGCGACAATAGTCATTGTATGAAAATGTATCACCGCTTCCGAGGCCCGCGACCTGTGCCCGCGACAGACGCGCGCGGCTGTGTCAGAGTCCATGTCTCGGATCCTTAAAGACCGATGAAGAATATGAGCATGTGCACAAGTTTCCTCCTGGTTTTTAACGAAATCTTCCTGTCAAGCCAGGTTTTATGCATTTGAGACATGGCGCTCTTAGTCATCCCAATTCTTCTACGTATATTTGGTTAACAGGAGCCGTTGTTCGTAAAGATCAAAGACAAATTTGCTAACCACTTCCAATTTTAGCGAGCCAGTTAAAGGCAGAGTGTTGCTTCTGTCTATGGCCATGTTTTTGGTTTTCCCTTTATTAATTGAGAGGCCCAAGTTATTGATCATTTGCTTCATTCTCTAAAACAGTTCTTGCATCTCGATTTCATTTACAGCCAGGAGAGTATTGTCATCCTTAATGTTAGCTATACATATGCAATTGACCGCATTACATGTGTGTACCTAAAGGCTAAAGGTTTAGCTAAAACACTAAAACTTACGGTAAAACTTTATAGAAAACCTTAAACTTTTACGGATAATACCTACTTTTTGAGTAGGCGCCAAAAAAATTATCTTCTTACTTGAAAAATGATATTTAAGATTAAGGTAAGGGACAAATTTTAGTAAAGCTATGACAGCTATTATGTATCAATTCTTAACGTAAAGGACATGTTAAGAGAATGGTACTGAATTTTATTTTAAAAGCATTTACGTTATTTTTTTTAACACGTAAAAATATTTACGTCCGTTAAATCAATTTTTTTAGGAAAAAGCCTGTCTTGACTTTAAAAAATGTGTACTGTAAGGGACATTTTTTTAACGATAGAAGAATTTCAAGTATGCCAAACGATAGAGCTCGAAATTCTGAATCCAATGATATATATAACTCATTTTCGCCAAAATGTCCCTTACGTTAAGTGATATTTCCAGTGTCGATATATACCGACGCGCTTAGAAAACTTCGATAGCGCGATGCAGGAATGTTAGGCGAATTGTGGGTACCGCCACATCACTCCCCCCCGAAGACCGGAGGTCGAATCTTGAAGTCTTGTCGCTTGAGTCGCCAGTGCCAGAGAGTTCCAGTGAGTCGAAACTGTTGCAGTGTAATGCAAACAACAGTCCCAGTGGGTTGGAACTATAAGCTGCTGCACGAGATCCAGTGAGTCGGATAAGCTGCCGTGCGGGGCCGATGTTACGTGCTGACCAGGAGAGATGTGCTCTGCTTGCTGACCGGTCGGTGTAGTGAGAAAGCCCGATGATGCCGATGCGGAGACGCCCAGGCCGCGGTACATTGCGGCTAGTGGACGAGGTATCCGATGAGGCGATGCTGGCTGGCGCGGTGCGGAGGGGCGGGGTGTGATGATGATGAAAGAGGCGTGTTCTGTCGAGGGTCACCAATGTGGGAATAATGGCGTGGAGGCCAAAGGAAGATCTTCCGACCGAGCGAGGTGGTATGCTCGGTCAGGCCGAAGCCCACGTGATACATTTCAGCTGTCGTATATATGTCGCAGGAAAAAGAGGATATCAGAGATATCACGAACTCCCGGTAGATGCCGAATATTCTTGTTTGTTACGTCTTCTTACTAAAAATATCTAGTGATATGTCTAATCTAAACTAAATCTAGTGAAATGTCAGAAACGCGGATACCGCCGAATAAAAATCGAGCCACTCATTTCTCTCGCTCACTCTAGTTCCCACACGTGACACGGGCACTAGTGGGAGTGAAACAAATGCGTCGCTCGAGCTGGCGCGGCTCGTCTAGCCTAGAGACAGACAGACAGACTAACCCTTTGGGTACGGAACCGTAAAAACTAGGATAATCGAAGAGCTGGAGTACCTGTAGTACCTGTGCCTGTACAAGAGCCTAACCAAACTAGAGATTGACATGCCACATTTACAAAAAATAATCAACTTGGTCGGCCGCTTCATTTGACGTCAAAAATCAAAGGTCTGAAGTATCTGATGAAGAACCCTCAGTTGGTTTCAACTATATGATTCAGAGATATGGTGATGCCCCCTCAGATCTGCTATAGTTGCATTACACGTGTGATAATAATAATAATAACTCCCACTCTGGTTTTGGTGACGGTGGCCGGTTTCATTGAAACCAGGCCAAGAGTAATTTTATAGTGCCCAAGTGTGTGCGCAGTACACAAGAGCAATCTCTATATTCCTTTACTCGCATAACCCGGTGGGACGGAAGACTGACACGACCGGCGAGAGATCAGGCGCAGGACCGACTTTTTACATGCCCATCCGACGCATGGATCATCTAACATCTTACTTGTCAGATTCAGATGTTAGATGATCCTATCAAAGTACCCGTGTGTATACAAGAGCAAGCGAGAGAAATGCGTGGCTTGATTTTTATTCGGCGGTGTCCGCTTTTCTGACGTTTCACTAGATTTAGTTTAGTGAAATGACATATTACTAGATATTTTTAGTAAGAAGACGTAACAAACAAGAATATTCGGCATCTACCGCGAGTTCGTGATATCCCTAGGGATATCGTGAAATCCCTGATATCCTCTTTTCCCTGCGACATATATACCGACGCGCTTAGAAAACTTCGATAGCGCGATGCAGGAATGTTAGGCGAATTGTGGGTACCGCCACACAATGACTATTGTCGCGAGCGGCCGACGACAGTCTTACGACTATCGATTTACATAGCTTCTACCATGGAGGTATGTATACCAAAAAGGCCCATTCACTATCCTGTACGGCGGACTGCATTGCAAATGCAGGATAGTGAATGGCACGGGATACTACGTATGCGAATGGGCCATTTTACATTATTATACTCACAGATTAATAAATAATATACCTCCATGATTATACTCGGCGCGACGAACCAGTTTACGTAACATAATGCTATTACAATGATATTCCGTTTGAATTTTATGAATTTACTTAAACGTCCTGCAAAAGTTACGTCATGTGACGAAGTAAGTTTTGCAGGACGAAACGTATAATTTACGTTTTCTTTTGCCCAGTTTTTGAAGTGAAAACTTCTTTAGCGGCGTTGAGCACTTTTGTGGGATGGGTAAAAACTGTGAAACTCGCGTCAGATTTTCGTGTTGATCGAAAAACCGTACAAAACGCATAAGACGGTTGGAGAGTAGTGTTTTGTGTCGAACTCGAACTCGAACGAAATGTACAGTCGGGGAAATGAGTTGTTTAGCAGAAATGTATACCTAGTCGGGGAAATGAGTTGCTTAGCAGAAATGTACAGTCGGGGAAATGAGTTGTTTAGCAGAAATGTACAGTCGGGGAAAATTGTGCTAAGCAGAAATGTACAGTCGGGGAAATAAGTTGTTTAACAGAAATGTACAGTCGGGGAAATGAGTTGTTTAGCAGAAATGTACAGTCGGGGAAATGACTTGTTTAGCAGAAATGTACAGTCGGGGAAAATTGTGCTAAGCAGAAATGTACAGTCGGGGAAATGAGTTGTTTAGCAGAAATGTACAGTCGGGGAAATGAGTTACTTAGCAGAAATATACAGCGGGGAAATGAGTTGTTTAGCAGAAATGTACAGTCAGGGAAATGAGTTGTTTAGCAGAAATGTACAGTCGGGGAAATGAGTTGTTTAGCAGAAATGTACAGTCGGGGAAAATTGTGCTAAGCAGAAATGTACAGTCGGGGAAATGAGTTGTTTAGCAGAAATGTACAGTCGGGGAAATAAGTCGTTTAGCAGAAATGTACAGTCGGGGAAATGAGTTGTTTAGCAGAAATGTACAGTCGGAGAAAATTGTGCTAAGCAGAAATGTACAGTCGGGGAAATGAGTTGCTTAGCAGAAATGTACAGTCAGGGAAATGAGTTGTTTAGCAGAAATGTACAGTCGGGGAAAATTGTGCTAAGCATAAATGTACAGTCGGGGAAATGAGTTGTTTAGCAGAAATGTACAGTCGGGAAAATGAGTTCTTTAGCAGATGCGCTAATTAAGGCCGCGTTTCCACCTGCAAGACAACTGTCGCGAGAAGAGTCTGACAGTCTGTCTGACAGCAGCTTTTTTTTCGATTGTCGATATTTTTAATCGATTGTATGGGTTTCGACACCACTGACGACAGGGACACCTATCTCACTAGAATGCCGCTGCATGAAAGACAACATGCCTACCAAAAAGGCAAATCTACCGAGACGGCCCTAATGGACTTGGTAGATCGGATTGATAGAGCAATTGAAGATAAAGAGATTGCGTTATGTGTCTTCCTTGATATTGAAGGCGCATTCGACAACACTTCAACCAGCTCTATCACTAATGGCCTGGCTTCAAAGAACATAGATCCAACTACTAGGAAATGGATCAAAGCCGCGCTCGACAACAGGGTAGCCTCATCGACTATTATGGACCTGACACTCAAAATCAGGCTGACACAAGGTTGCCCACAAGGAGGTGTGCTGTCACCCCTGGAATGGTCCCTGGTAGTGGATGAGCTACTAAGGGAACTGAACCTCTTAGGTTACTACGCTCAAGGGTACGCGTACGACCTGGTGATTATGGTGGTGGGAAAATGCGCATCTGTGGTCGCTGGGTAGATGCAGTCAGCACTAAGAGTCGTCGAGGATTGGTGCCAAAGGGTCAAGCTAACAGTAAACGCTGATAAAACGGTCTTGATACCTTTCACCAAAAAGAGGAAGTTGGAGGAACTAAGACCCCCAACACTCTTCGGGAAAACTATTAAGTTTGCGGGTGATATCAAATATCTAGGAGTAATCCTAGACAAAGGACTCACTTGGAATAAGCACATCGAGTAAATGCGCGCATCTGTTGACCCCTCTCCTGGAGCTCGATTATCACCTTCGTGTTTTATTTTAACCACAGTATATCGTAAACTATATCTTTACCGCTCTTACTTGCACAAAGTGTACTTATTATAACAAAGATGAGCTATAGTCACTTCTCATGGCCCTAAAGCACACTTACGACGATTATTAAAAGTTTCAATTTCAACCCTGGTCTTAATCGCACGCGTACTGACGATTTTCGTTTTTTGTAAAGCTTGTGGGTTGAAAAAAATCTATGGAGAAGTGTATTTTTCTTATTGATGAATGTTAAATAATGTTTATTTATGTAAATTTAATAAAAATATTTTGAATATTTTTTCTTTTTTTTCATTAAAAGGACCAAAAACTAAATATTTTTGAATTTCCGTTTTCAAATTAAAATTAATAAAACTTAACATAGCAAAATTGGATTAATTTATTTTTATTATCTTAGCTTAATTCATACAGATTCCAATGACATAGTTATAATATGCATCCCCCATAAGACACATTTAAATATTGCGCTTGTGTAGTGTTTGTGAATAAGCGCGTGGCGTGACGTCGTACTGCATACTCATCATAAAAAGTCTGCCCGTCTCACTCGCGCGCGGTGTATCTTATGAGCGTGAAGGGGATAGTTATTATTTTTCTTATGCTACTGTTTATAAATACAGCGTGATGTTACAAGTCGGTAACTTGTGATCGGCGAGCGGCCAGCGTTCGGAACCGTACGATAATTATCGTGCACATACGATAATTTTGTGCGTACGTACGATGTACGATAGTATATATTATTATCGTACGCAGAATATACGATAATTTTTATCATGATGCAAACATATTATATTTTTAAACATACTGTATAGTGAAATTGCATAAGTGACAGCACTGTGAACGTGCTAGTGAACGTGAACGCCTTGTATGCGGCACGTTTTTTTTGTTATCGGAGTGTTACTTGTTATTACTGTTTTCTTGTTATTACTGTTTTTTGTTTTTGTTGCTGTTTTGTTATTGCTGGTATTGAAAAATGCCGAAAAGACAACGAAAAACTGTACTCAACAGTGAAACGCGGGAGTTTGTTGTGCGTTTGCGAGATTACTTTGCTCGTGAACAACAAAATGGCGGCCCTTTGTTGCCACTTGACAACGTACCCATACAAATCACAAAACATTTTTTTCGCTTTCAGCGCTGAGTACTTTCGCTGTAAACTATAGGTATAAGGAACACATGCAAACCCTAAATTATTATCACTTACTTTTGTTACACCCTTGACCCTGTGTATGTAAATAAATAATTGTTAAACAGATTTTGTTTCATTTCGTTTTGTCCTATAGCTGTTATTTTTTAATTTTCTAATGGTATGATCGTAATATTCTGTTCCATTCCATATGAACTAAAATGTGAGTATGAAAAAAAATTGTGCACTCGTTTCCATTACCGACATTTTTTTATCGATACTTGCCGCCCTAGTCGATAAACGTCACATGATGTAAGTTTTGCAGGACGTAAACATAAATTGAGATTGAGATAACTTCTCGTAAATGTTAAGAATTGTGAAAAATATCAACGGAATACATTACTAATGGTATAAAGCTACGTAAAATTTATAAATGGCATTTTTAGACGCCCCCAAATATATGATCCCAATTTAATGGTGACGCCACTACAATGTTATATGGTGACATTAGCTGTCAGTGTCATAGGGATCAAGGTTCGCCGCGCCGAGTTTAGGTTAACAAAGTTATTACAACGATGTTTTAGTTAAAACTCACGGAAGAAATAGCCCTATTTACCGATATTCACACCAAATGTCACAGGAATTATACATTTTGGTTTTGACAACATCTCTCCTGCACTTGTGCAAGATAACGGGTATTTCATGGCTAATATTTTACTAATAATGAACATCAATGATCAAAGGCCCAAATAACACAATTGCAGAAAAAATAATAAAAACCACACCTACAATAAAAAGTAGAAGAAGTTTGAAAGTGACATGCCCATGACATGCGCGCCAAAACTCTTTCAGTTGTCAGTTTTCAGTTTGACAATTTGCGTGTTCCTAAACTGTTACCAGTATACTGGCCTAATCGCTTAGGCCAATGATCACTTAGGTTTAAGGTATTAATTTGATTTATGCCACACTTGAAAGTACACTGATATTTTTTAGAAACACAACCAATATGTATCCGTGATGCCAACCTGCAGATAATTTCAGATCGGTGGGGAACCAATAGAAAATCTAGGAGTGTTTATCGTCGCGCCGTCTGGTGAGATTAAAAATAAGAAAACGCTCATTGTCATCCAGGGCTTCATAACGTTATCGAATAACAGAAAAAATATCGTTATGATAATAACGGTAAATATAACGTTATTTTCTGGTATCAGGTATGCGATCGTGCACGGTGCACCAAATCTCACTCATATCAAAGAAAAAATACACCTTAAAAGCGTGATTACGTTTAGAAAATTTTTCCGCCTGTCATGACTTTCTTGACGGACTATAACGTTATCAAAGAACATATATTTACCGTTATAAATCCTATATAACGTTATAACATTTACCGTTATTAAATACATTTATAACGTTATTTCTAGTATCGGTTAAATTTTCATAACGTTATATATGCCCTTGAAGCAATAACGTTATGAAAAAATAACGTTATTTGAAGCCCTGTTGTCATCACTGTCAAGCATAGATAATACAGCATAGATAATACAGTATATAAATGTAATACAGTATATAAACCTCAAACTGACTGTCAAGTGTGATTTGCAGGAAACAAAGTAGTCTGTGAACAGTGAAAGTAATAATCACAGTTATGTAGTATAGTACACCTCCGATAGGAGTAAAAGTGTTCTGTGTAGTACACACAGATCAAGAACTATAAGTAGTACACAGTATAGTATTCGTTGATAGTACATGTATAGTATTGTAGAGTAAGAATGGAGATATTATGGAGACTAAAAATAATTGTGACACGATTATAACCAAACTAATTATTAATGAAAAACCGGTTTTCATTAAAGTTTTATGGGAAGACAGTGAGACCATTAAGTTTTCTATTCAAATTTTTATTGAAGACAATAGCTGGCAAGGAAAATATACCACTGAAGTAGCTGCAAAGTTTATGCAAAGATTCAAACAATCTAAAGAAGAGTATGCCATGGATGTAAAAAGCTTTTTATTAAAAATGAATCCAATGTTTAAATATGATTTTGAAGTTAAAAATGAAAGTAAAGCTACATTTTCATGGAAGAAGAAATTTGAAGGGTCTGCCGTTATTCTTCATGGATCATTAGAGATGGAACGAAGTACGGACACAACAAGCTTACTTATAGACAGCCTAATAGAGGAAAATCAGACTTTGAGAAATGATCTACATTTATGTAGAAGTGAAATGAAACACGCCGAAATTAACTTAAAAAGATATCAAGATGAATTAGAAAAGTTAAATAATATAAATTCTTCATTAGAGGAAACCCTGTTAGGCAAATTTGTTCAATTATTAAACTCCAAGAAAAGAAGAATACAACTACTGGAAGATGCTTTAAATAATACTGATGATAGCTGAGTCAATTAAATTCATAAATGATAATACAGTAAGCATAATATTATCGTAGCCAAGTTCATGAACTAAAGTATTACATACTTGCAAAAATATAAATAAATCACATACTTAATATTTTTCTGTATTATTTTTTATAATATACTTCAATACTTATATTATAAAGGTAAATGGGTCTGTCTGTTTCTTACCTCTGCACACCCAAACCGCTGAACTAATTTTGTTGAAATTTGGCATGGAGTCTGGAGATACTTTGAGTCCCGGGAAAGGACATAGGATAGGTACTTAATACTTTTTATTCCATAAAAATGTACGATTCCCGCGCCATAAGCGAATTTAATTTATTTTGTACCTACCATCAAAGAAATTGATTCCTAGATCTTAGTTTTGTAAACAATAATCTCAAGACTTCTCAGTTCTCACCTATAAATAATAGTAAAATTTTGTAAGTTTATTTTAGGGAAGAACGGGGCTACCTAATACAAGTACATATTTGGAAATACTTACCAGGTGGTCCCAATCTCTGCTTATTTTGAGTTTAGTTTTTTTAGTTGCAATCTGTTGGCTAACTTTGACATAACGCGACCAAATTACGTGCCTACAAATCAACTTCTCTGATAGTACACAAATGACGCTTATTATTTTAATGCTACTTATGCTACTTATTATTTAAATCTCTAAGATTTAGTTCAATATGTTTTCAAAACTCATCCACTTTAATTATGTGTGATTTTCTATTTCCAGACAAAAATTTTGGTTCCAGAAATTTGTTGTTTTATATTAGGAATTAGGATAATTGAATAAATTTTAATTGAAAAAGCGAGTATAAATAAAATTTTATTTTATTATAAAAAAACTTGACTTATAAAAACAGTTTTAGTAACTTCTGCCAAACAAAGTAATAAACTTGGGTTTGTCTTTGCATCCTGGATGGATACATTTGTCGTCAGCAGCAAGTTGTCTGGGTGGGACGAACGGAATACACAGTGACTTGGCTCCCATAGCAGGCCCTTTAACTTCATTTGTTGGATCATCTTCGGTTCTTTTGGAAAAAAAAAATAAGTTAGTAACATAAAACTTGAAAGTGTTTAAATAGTCTATAATATTATAATATTACAAACAGGTTAATAATGCTCCATATTCCTCTCACTAGTAAAAATATTTAAACTGTATAACAAAATATTGTCTAGCGTGTTCATTGTACAATTATTTTTATTATAAAAGAGGTGTAAAACATAAATGTACCAATACTCTTCAAATTGGAGTGGGTTAATTGAATTCAACCAATCTTTGCTGCTGGCTCATTATTATTATTTGTAAGTATGTATGTCACCGTAAGATTGTAAATACCGTTAGATTATAATCTATATCGCGAGATTGTGAACGGTCGAAAGATTGTGAACCGCAACATACTGCTTACAATTTAACGTATTATTATTCGGTAGATTGTAATCTATCGAAGTGAAACCGTTAAGGTTGCTCTTTTGAAAAAAGCGTGCAGATGAAACAACTTTCCATCGGCATTTATCAGAGAAATTATATCTGAAAAAAATACATGATATGATACGTAATTTGGTTTTGCCATATTTTTTCTATCGGTATCACATAATAAAGAAATAAAAAAACCAAATCACCTCCAAATCGTTGAATGAAACCACTTTACTCCTTCATTATTTATCAAAAGAATAAGTATATAAAAAATATCTACTGCTTTGCAATACATAATTTAATAATTTGGTTTTTTTACTTTTTTGAAATATGTATTATATTAAGCCTTAAAAAGGTTTTTTCTCCTATTTCGCCCTATCATGGACGCGGCGAGCGTCGTAACCGCCACCGTACAAGGCGCGCTGTTATGAATGTTATTTTAATGTCATTTACGTCGATATTCGCACTGACAGACAATCGACCTGCTAATTTAGGGAGAGAGGGCCCTTAAATCACAATCTTAAAATTATCAAATTGTCAACTATTCGAAGGCTGTCCCTGATTGGTCAGTAGACCGTTCTGCGTCCATAGATTTAGGAATGAAACACAGGTGTCAGTCAAAAAAGTCGACTCCTATTTCTGGGTGGTTCACAAAAAAATAACCACTATGGTTACTAACACTAACACTAGAGTCTGGCTAACGAAAGCGTGTCCTGGAGTTTCCTTATAAGTTTTAATATGGCAATATTTTTCTTTTGTCAAACACACGTCAAAGTCTATGTTTGTCGTTGTCTTTATTTTGTATATGGAGTGTAGATGAATTTTGATCCTTGAGCTGATTTTTTAATATTATATTTACTTACGATAATATTATGATGATAACTTTTAAATTCACATAAAACATAATTAAATATCAAGTATAAATACTTAATTTATGTACACAAATTAATAAATCTGCATACTTTTAACATTGGGTTTAATTTAATATTCAATTATGTATATAACATTTATTCCGAAAGTAAACCGTTTCGAAGTTTCGAGTGAACTAACGTTATTTTTATATAGCTTATAAAAATAACGTTAGCTCATTCGAAACTTCAAAACGGTTTTCTTTTGGAACAGACTCTACAAATTAATTGTAAACACAAAAATACACAAGTATCAATATATTTTTCTCCTACTATAGTGATACCATATAAAGATTTTTTGAATTTCCCGCCTTTTCTCAGGTCACGCTTTCGTTAGCCAGACTCTAACTAACACTTACTAACTAACACTAACACACGATGGCTAAGAGTGAGTTGCACCAGACAGGGCTTCATAACGTTATCGAATAACAGAAAAAATATCGTTACGTACCGTTATTTTCATAATGGTAGCCAGATAACGTTATTTTTTTAACGATATTTAGTAAAATAACGTTATATTTACCGTTATTATTATAACGATATTTTTTCGATAAGTATAAACGAAAAAATATCGTTATGATAATAACGGTAAATATAACGTTATTTTCTGGTATCAGGTATGCGATCGTGCACGGTGCACTAAATCTCACTCGCAGCCCACTTTTTTTGCGAGATTTGTGTGAAAATACAAAGAAAAAATACACCTTATAAGCGTGATTACGTTTAGAAAATTTTCCCGCCTGTCATGACTTTCTTGACGGACTATAACCTTATCAAAGAACATATATTTACCGTTATAAATCCTATATAACGTTATAACATTAACCGTTATTAATATCAATTTTTAACGTTATTTTTAATATCGGGTAAATTTTCATAACGTTATCTATGCCCTTGAAGCAGTAACGTTATGAAAAAATAACGTTATTTGAAGCCCTGGCACCAGAGGCGTGGTTAAAGTTAAAGTTAAGGTTAAAGTTATGGTTATAGTTAAATATGGCGTCATTTGACTTTAACTTTAACCTTAACTTTGACCGGAGAAATTGACAGATGACAGCTGGTCCAACAAAGTCATAAATGAAGGTGGGCGGGGGCGTTGCTGGTAAAGGAGAACTGTCAAAAATGGCGTTTTTGTATGATGACAGCGTTAGTTACTTTTTTCGCCACCTGCATTTAAAACCTTGTCGAGCTCTATGGTTATGTTTAAATATGACGTCTTGATGGCGTCCATTTTTAACTTTAACCAAAGATTTGACATTTTGCATTGGGGTAAAAGTTAAGGTTAAAGTTAGTTCGTGCAACCCACTCTAAGAGTGGGTTGCACCAGAGGCGTGGTTAAAGTTAAGGTTAAAGTTATGGTTAAAGTTAAATATGGCGTCCTAACTTTAACCTTCTTTAACCGGAAAAATTGACAGATGTAGTATGAGCATATGGGGTGTTTGGACGCCAAATTTAAGAGATTTGACATTTTGCACTGTAATGTCAAATCTCTGGTTAAAGTTAAAGTTACAGTTAAAGTCAAAGTTAGTTGGTGCAACCCACTCTTAACTCTAAGTGGTTAGTCATCGTGGTTATTTACATACATGATAGCCATCTTACCTAACCCAATCAAGTCGTATTGGGACAACATTGCTATTAATTACCTAAGAATTTAAATAAGATTCTGTTCTTATTATTATTGGTGTGATTTAAAATAAATAATATTAATTAAAACGTAAGTAATCATTAATAAATTATTAAATTACATAAATAGCATAAATTGTAATCCTTAATGTATGACAACAAACAAATAAGGCGACACGGGGCATATACCGTTCAACCAATCAGCGCCCGAGATGCGTTCCGTTTCACTATTTGACGGTTTTACTTTGATAGAATAAATCACAATCTACCGAATCATAATACGTTAAATTGTAATGTAAGCAGTATGTTGCGGTTCACAATCATTCGACCGTTCACAATCTCGCGATAATCTATATTATAATCTAACGGTATTTACAATCTTACGGTGACACATATCTTATATATAAAAATGGATTTTCAAATGTGTTAGTCGCGCCAAAACTCGAAAACGGCTGAACGGATTGGGCTGATTTTAGTCTTAAAATATTCGTAGAAGTCAGGGAAGGTTTTAAAGTGACACGAAGTTCACCGGGACGGCTAGTCTATATATATAAAAATGGATTTTCAAATGTGTTAGTCGCGCTAAAACTCGAAAACGGCTGAACGGATTGGGCTGATTTTAGTCTTAAAATATTCATAGAAGTCCAGGGAAGGTTTTAAAGTGACCTGTGACAGAAAGTTCACCGGGACAGCTAGTAACCAATAAAAACAAACCTTGCACTGTCATTCTTAATGTTGTCTTCGCAGGGTATATTTCCACAGAAAGGCGCCATCAATATGTGTTTCCTTTCGAGAGCCTCCGTGAAGTCTTCCCATTTTGTGACAACCGACAGTCTCTCGTCACGCTCTTTAACTGCCCTATAAATATAAAGTTTCTTAAATGCAGGTCTAATATAAGACATAGCACACAATGCGGTATCGTGGTAAAGCCATGGCATTCGTAATAGTTTTTAAAATAGAAAGGAATATACTCCTGCGAAAAATAAAAGGAAGAATTAATTATAAAAGCCGAACTTTTTTACTTTTCTCTCAGGTTATCAAATGGCCCATGGTAAATTGATGGGGTCCTATAACCGATCAGTAAAAATCGTCACTAAATAATAAAACAATATATTTAAAAAAAAACTGCACGGCCTCTTGGAGGACCCTGCAGGTCCTTTTGGATCGAGGGCCCGTGGTATTTTGCCAGCCCTGCCACCCTATAGTTATGCCACTGCAGTAAGATTTCGAAAGTAGTGTAGTGTAATTTTAACGTCATAAAATTGTACGCTACTCTCTCTCTATACTATAAGTCATAACTTCATAAGACATAATTAAGTCCTTCCCTGTGAAACAGTTGTATGTAATCAAAGCCATAAAAAAAACTTAATCGCGTATGTACTATGTAGCAATAGGCGTGTAGACTATTATTAAGAAATATATTTATTTTACAGATGTACATTTGTTACACGTACCTAAAAATATATTTAAAAAATAAATACACACTTATTTAATCCTTCGATCGTGGATTCAAATTAAAAAAACCACTTATTAAATTTAGTTTTAATTTTTAAAATTTCCCGCTAAAACGCTAAAGTTCATCATGGCGTCGCTATGACGTCACGGTCCTCCAAACCATAAACGTTTTTTTTTTAATTCATCCCGGTCGGGACAGGCAAACGGAGCGTTGCCCATACAGCCATCAAACCATAAACGTATGAAACGTATGATAAGTCTATGCTCCAAACAACAAATTTTTGATTGGGTTTGACATCGAAATGTCACTGTCACACACAATGTTTTGGAGATCGTGACGTCACACTTTGTGATGGCTGTTTGCGATCACGTGATATTACGGATTAAATATTTACTTTTCTATAAGTACTCATTATAAAACAACTAGCGACCCGCCCCGGCGTCGCACGGATATAAAATATATAGCCACTGAAAAAATGATTAAAATCGGTAGCCTATGATCCTTCACGTGGTCTACTTCTTATGTGTACCAAATAACATAAAAATTGCTCCAGTAGTTCGCGAATCGCGAGATAAGCCCTTTTAAATAATTTCCCCCGTTTTTTCCACATTCTCCTAATGGCGCAGATTACACGCATCAATATTATCACGATTCCGTGATAATATTGATGGTGTAATAGGCCGAATCGCAGTATCGCAGTACTAATTTGTGAATCCCGTGATACTAGAATCGTGATAATATTGACCGTGTAATCTGGGCCATTAGTCTTAGCGTGATAAAATATAGCCTATAGCCTCCCTCAATAAATGGCCTATCTAACACTAAAATAATTTTTCAAATCGGACCAGTAGTTCCTGAGATTAGCGCGTTCGAGTTAGCCCTTTCAAATAATTTCCCCCCGTTTTTTCCACATTTTCCTCTATTTCTTCGCTCCTATTAGTCTTAGTGTGATAAAATATAGCCTATAAACCTTCCTTGATAAATGGGCTATCTAACACTGAAATAATCACCAAAATCCGTTACGTAGTTTTAAAGATTAAAGGGAACAAAGGGACATGAAGGAAAAAAGCGACTTTGTTTTATAATAAGTATAGATATAGAAGTCGCTTTTTTCCCTTATGTCCCTTTGTTCCCTTTAATCTTTAAAACTACGCAACGGATTTTGATAATTCTTTCAGTGTTAGATTACCCAGTTATTGAGAAAGGCTATAGGCTATATTTTATCACGCTAAGACTAATAAGAGAATGTAGAAATAACGGGGGAAATTATTTGAAAGGGTTTATCTCGCGAACTACTGGAGCAATTTTTATGTTATTAGGCACAGATAAGAAGTGGATCACGTGAAGGATCATAGGCTATCGATTTTAATCATTTTTTCAGTGGCTATATGTTTTATAGCCATGCGACGCCGGGGCGGGTCAATAGTTATTCAATAAAATAAAAAATATTATAAAATTAATTAGTAAAAATATGTCATTTTCGGTAATTCTTGTTTTTTTGAGAGTTTGTATTATACAAACTCTCAACAAAACAATAAATTGTATTATATTTCGTTTAGGGCCCCCGCGCATTAGGCGACCAGGTCGTGCGGCCAGGTCGCAGCGACCACCCCGCGCACTTTGCGGCCACGTCTGCGACCACGTCTGCGACCACACTCGTATGAGTAGTGATTTGATAAGTAAACTTTGACAATTATTTTGTTTTCTGTATACAAAAAAAGGGTGGCCGCGGCGACCAGTGCGCGCACACTGAGTAATTTCATACAAATTCCCGTATCTCGTTGGCCGCGGCGGCCAAGTGGCCGCATGTGTGTCGCGATGTTTTTCGTTGGCCGTGCGACCAGAGCGTGACAGCTGGCCGCTGGGCGCGTAATGCGCGCACCTACATATATCGTAGAAGAATTAGTTGGCCGCAGCGACCTGGCCGCCTAATGCGCGGGGGGTCTTACTGTCTACACCCCTATTTACTCCACTAAAAATGTCCATAAAAAAAACTACAAACCTGTTGAACATTTCCGTGTGTATCTCGTCCAGCAGTGCGACGAGGCGGGCGGGCGCGGCGGTCCGCGCCAGCGTCAGCTTGTCCCCCGTCACTCGCTTCACCGCCACCACCTGCCCTTTCGCTATGTCCTTCGGCCCCAACTCCACGCGAATCGGTACACCCTGTTCAATTAGATTTAAATAGCATTCAATCGCAGATCTCAGCTATAATAAAGTGAAGTAAATAAGGATGGATAAATCTATTAACAATTAGATGCAAAAAAATAATAGAACATTCATTTTTGTACTATTAGAGAAATTTATTAATAGACAGATGGCGGACCTACCTAACACAACAGACAGAAGAACATAGGTAATGTGAACATAATATTAAGTATTACTAGATGACGCCCGCACAACTCCGTTGCGCCAAAAATGTTGCGCACTGTAGGCTCATAAAAATAATTTACGGTTATTGTTGGTTTACGTATTGACTTGTTATTTCTCTGTTGCTGAAGGTCTTTATGTTGTGTTAAATTATTTTGTAATTTTATTTTGTATTGTGATGATTAATATCATGTTATTATTTATGTGCAAAAGGTACGGCAGTGAGATGCGAAATATATTGTTGTGTGACAACGCAGACTCAGCAGTAAATACTATGTATCACATCAACACTACTATTCTATTACCTTATGATATTTATAATTGTTTACATTGGAAGTTATTGTATTTGATTTTATGTATAACCTTAGCATTATCTATTCGTAATACATTTTATTTATTACTTTATATTTCTGAAGTTTATATTATAGTATATACTAATAATATTATTAAAACATACACATATTTTTACACATTATACATAATATTATATTTACATTTCATTATGATGCAAGTTATCTAGTTCATATTTGTGCAGCTGATATATCGCACAAAAAATATAATAATGTCAAAAAAGGTATATTTATTGGTAGAATATACCTACATAGTATCACATAATAATTACAATAACAATAATATCTACATCAAATATGATTAATCCTAGGAAAATAAAAATTGGTTTTATAAATCCCGGATCTCTGGGCTCAAAACCTGATATTACATGATATATAACTTTAATTGGCCGCCTCAATATAATATTATTTTATTTATTTTTATTTACTATCGCACACTATTATTGTACATTAACTCACGGTATTATTTATATTCTAATTTATATCATTTTAGCAATTATCATAATATATTATTATTAATGCTTAGCGTATTATTATATTTTAATTATATTTATTTACTTACCTATTTATATTTAAAAAAAAAAACTACGTGTTGTCTGTCAATCGCCTGACAACTACTATGGGATCCACAGAATACCAGGGATCACGGTACAGGTATCCTATACCGTGATCACAGCCTGAGTGGAATCCCTTTCGACAATGTGTTCGCATCGCACTTGCATCAGGGTACCTAGTCCGTCAATATCAAAAAGTCTCGTTATTTTTTTTTTTACTTAAATGTCATTTTTTAATTATTTTTTATTGTATTTTTCTTTGTACTTACCTTGTATCTGTCTGTGTAATATGTGTATTTAAGTGTATAAGTGTGGTGTGAATATTTGTCGAATAAATGTTTATTATTATTATTATTATAAAAATCGTTTATCGCGCGAGAACCGTACATTTTCCCGGGATAAAAGTATATCCATATATCCATACCCAGCAAAATTGGTTCAGCGGTTTGGGCGTGAAGTGGTAACAGACAGACACACTTTCGCATTTATAAGATTAAGACCCAATTTCACCAACCTCTGTTTGTTAAATCCTAACAAGGCATTGCTTAACGGACCTTAGAAAATTAAACAGACTGTTAAAATACTTATGTCCCACAGTAAAAATTTAACAGCGGATTTGTAAATGCAATGTTAAGTGAACAACGAGTGAACAACTATCAATTCATTCATTCTTGTTATAAGGCGACGAAATTGCAATGTACAAGTTTAATACGACATGTTTGCTGCAATGTGTCACTTTCTTCCTTATTCGTATAATAGTAGATAATGCGACCAAATTAAAATATCACTGATCGCATACATTTGTTACGCTATAATAGTTCTTCTTAATTTACCAGGTTAATAATTATTATCTTTCAAAGCTGAAAACATAATACAAACTTTTTTTTACATATTTCGGTTTGGTAATTTTGATACAAGTTAGTATATTTGCAATGTCAAGAAAAATCCGAGGGCTGAATTTTTGACAAAGTGAAAATAAATAATTATTCATAACTATGAAAAATAATTAATGATAAGGACGTAGCGGAAACACGGCGGAAACACTCAAAAGTCAAAACAGATTCTTTTATTGATATTGCATATTACTGTCTTTGAAAGTTGTTGTTTTGACTCATATAGCAGCCTGTTACATATTTAACGGACCTTCACAGCAGGAATTAAATTTAACACCATGTTAGGCGACCTAATGACATTAGGGCATGGTGGAACGCTCGAAAGCTCTAACAGGCCATTAACTGATTTAACAAGGAATTATTTATTTAACATTGCTTGATGAAACTAGGTCTAAGTAGTATGGATATAGATGTGATCGGTTTATGTCAAGTTTGGCCAACAGAATCACGACTAACATTGACTTATCATTTTCCGAAATAGGTCTGCCATCCTCTTATGGATCACATTCTCCGATGGTGCACTATGATCGTCGATCGAGGACGATTATAACGATTATAAGTCGGATCGCCTTTTGGAACGTCATCAATTTATTTTATTTGAAACGTATCAATATTCGTACCTTAAGCTCCCAGTGGTTGAACTTCCACCCGGGCGAGTAGTTGTCGCGGTAGTCGCCGTCCGCTCGTATTCCCGCCGCGACCAGCTCGCCGACAAGCTGCTGGCACGCCTCCATCAAGCTCTTGCGTTCCTCGGGCGAGCTGGACGCTGTAATGCCGCATGGAACCACGATCACCTGGATGTCGGCTACCCGCGGCGGCAGGACTAAGCCCTTGTTGTCGCCGTGCACGAGTACCATTACGCCTAAAATTGATGATTGATTACTACTATAACCAGGCCTGTCCCACTCGCGCGTGTGGGCATCGAACTGTAAGTACCACCCGCGGGTGGCAAAACATTAGGGACTCACAAACGAGCGGTGACGCACACGCAAGATTTTTCGTCGCGTATCTACTGTTTACTGATCATAGAGGAATTTAATTCATGATACTGATCTAACCGCTGTGACAAAATGTGACAATGTGTAAAAAAGAAAAATTAAAAAAGGCCAAAGAAATATGCATTTGAATAAGGTATCACAATCGTTTTAAATTATTATGTGCACACTGCACAGCTGTTTTTGGGTGTTTTGATTTAAGGGGTACCAGGTTTTTTTTATAAAAGCTTTTGACACCAATTTTGTTGACATCGCGCGCTATAAACTGAAGTCCACGCGGACGAAGTCACGAGCAACACCCAGTATTACATACATACGCGTTGAATTGATAACCTCCTTTTTTTGAAGTCGGTTAATAAAAGCCAACATACCGATGGTCCTGGTGGTGAGTCCCCACGAGTTCTGGTAGACGTAGGCCTTCTCGTGCGTGTCGGGGTCGTCGTACACGATCTCAAACATCCGCGAGAAGTTCTGGCCGAGGTGGTGACTAGTCGCCCCCTGTTCAATAAAAACAACTCATGACATGATTAATCATCGGAATATACTATGTAATTTTTTTATTCTCATTAAATATTTAAAAAAATCATCTCTAATTCGCCATACATCATCGAGTGTTATGAAGTTGATTCATAGGGAGATAGCGGTCCTGCGTAATTTGGTCGGGTTATGTGAATCTCAGCCGACTGATATCAACCAACATTGATTTGACATAACTCTACCAAATTATATATAGGTTTGCCATCTAATATATAATGGAGGCACTTCACATGGCTATTTGCTATTGGCTATTTGTTGCATTTGGCAAAATTATTGACGTATACACCAGTGCCGTAAATAGGGCGGTGCCACCGGTGCCCAGGCACAGGGCGTAGACTCTGGGGGCGCAAAAATGGCCAGACTTTTCTCGGTTTGCTCCCGATAAGTTTCCGCTTCGCCCCTAGTACTGCACAGTGTGGGTGGTATACTCGTAACAGGCGAAAGGCCTTCTTAACATCAGAGTCAGACGGCTCGCCTGCTTGATCGCCCATATTGTCTGTTCTTAAAAAAAATAAAAAATATTACTATAATAATATAATTGGTCTACCAAAAGTCAACACCAAGTTTTATTTCACCCTGAATGAACTAAAATAGGCCTATTATATTATAGCATTGCTCTGGGTAGGTATACCTATAATAACTAAAAAAAACAAGGGCGCACTCGCACAGGGCGCAAAAAAGGCTATTTACGGCACTGGTATACACAAACAAGCAAATATAAAGGCAAATATGGCCTTCTTCACATGGACGTCAAATACCAAACTTTTACTTGATTTTGTTTACGTGGGTGATGGCGCTGATCGTAAAGGAGCACTGTCAAAAACTACCAATAATGACGTTTTTGTATGATGGCAGCGTTAGTTCCTTTTTTCGCCACGTTCATTTAAAGCCTTGTCGAGCTGTTCTATACGTAGTATCTCTTATTAGTCTGTGGCTGTGTACTTGCCTATTTGTCTCTTGATGTGCGTCAAAAACAAAGGTACAAAGGTACGGATACGTGTATTTGGTATTGGTCATATTTGTCAAATAGGCAAATAAGGCCAATATTTGTCAAACATACCGTCTATACATGGTGATTGTTTGGCAAATATATCAAATACGCAAATACAAATAGCCATGTGAAGTGCCTCCATACAATTCTCGTGTCACGGTGTGCGTAATTTAACTCCTCTGAAACGGCTCGACCGATTTTCGTGAATCTTAGCTAGCATATCGGCTAAGTTTGAGAATCTGACAACATATTCTATTTTTTTTTATATTGATAAGTGCATTTGTTGAATAAAAAATAAGAAACTCGAGGCTGACGGCGACCATTGTTTGTGCGACGGGATAGCGATGGACGTCGCCATGGTGATACTTATTTAGTCACTTCAATAAAATAATATAAGCGAAATCTATACTTATAAAACAAAGTCGCTTTTTTCCCTCATGTCCCTTTGTTCCCTTTAATCTTTAAAACTACGCAACAGACTTTGATGATTATTTCAGTGTTAGTTAGCCCATTTATCGAGGATGGTTATAGGCTATATTTTATAACGCTAAGACTAATAGGAGCGAAGAAATAGAGGAAAATGTGGAAAAAACGGGGAAAATTATTTGAAGTGGCTATCTTGAACGCGCTTATCTCAGGAAATACCGGTCCGATTTGAAAAAATCTTTCAGTGTTAGATAGCCCATTTATTGAGGAAGGCTATAGGCTATATTTTATCACGCTAAGACTAATAGGAGAATGTGCAAAAAACGGGGGAAATTATTTGAAAGGGATCTCGCGAACTGCTGGAGCAATTTTTATGTTATTTGGCACAGATAATCGATTTTAATCATTTTTTCAGTGGCTATATGTATATTTTATACCCGTGCGACGCCGGGGCGGGTCGCTAGTACTTTATATAGCAATACAACGTTTGCCGGAACAGTGAGTCTGCCTATAAATTGATTTCTTTCATTATGTGGGCTCGTCCCATTATAATATCTACAATACCTGTATTCCTCGTCCGCTGGCGGGTATGAATGCTTCCACTGTGGTGGTATAGTTGCCTCCCGCGAACTTCTCCTTCTCGGTCTTGCGGCCCTTGATCACGGGGATCGCGAGCAACTCCTCGTACACTCTCGCGTACAACTCTGACAAAATGAGTTACATTTTAAATTGTACTCGGTACAGTCGCTGACAAAGGGATACTTATTACCCCCGAAACTAATACGATTTTGATTTACGAGTCTGATTAGTTTCAAACTTAGCCGCAGCACGATGGTGCGCTATTATAGCTGTCATGGTCAGTAGTGGGAAAAGCTGTCGAGATCGAATTAGTTCCAAATTGAGCCGTAACACTAGTCTATATATTATATATATATATATATATATAAATGGATTTTCAAATGTGTTAGTCGCGCTAAAACTCGAAAACGGCTGAACGGATTGGACTGATTTTAGTCTTAAAATATTCGTAGAACTCTAGGAAAGGTTTTAAAGTGACACGAAGTTCACCGGGACAGCTAGTATATAATAAATAATAATATATCAGAAGTAGCAAAAACTTTGAGATCATGCGATTCTACATTCTATTCTGATTCTATCGAGAGGACAGCAGGTCGGTTTATGTCAAGCCGACGGATTAGTAATTTCAGTAAGTTTCGAAATATAACTAAGTATAGCCATTAGCTAGTTCTCATGACGTCTAGAATGGACGTCATACTGTTGATTCGTTATAATATACGCCAGTGCATTTACAAAATATATGGTTTTGTTGGGATGTGACTATAGCTGAGATGTACGCGCCGAATTTTAGAATTCATTATATGGAATGACGTCACGAAATGAAATCACTAAGGTGATCGCACATTAATTGTCCGTACACTGGTGTGTATTAAGGTGATGGTCGCAAATGTATTCGACGCTATATTTTACTGGTGTAAAATATAGCGTCGAAATATGGCGTACATATTTCGACGCTATATTTACATTTTCAATACATTTTCGCGTATACATTTTCAACTATATTACTAGGCACTTATGACATTAAGGTTCAAAAGGCGTACTACACTACTGTGCTCACAGTTAATTAACTATCATTGTTTCCGTTATTGCGACACCTTAGGCGGCAAAAAACAGCGCAAAATGTGGATAACATAAGTACCTAATATCTGCAAAACCTCTTCGGCCGCTTCCTCGATAGTTCGGAAGGCGCTGTGGCCCTCCTGCCACAGGAACTCGCGGGTTCTCAAGAACGGTTGCGGCTGTTTGAACTCCCATCTCTGAAATAATGAAGTAATTACTAAAAAACTGCAACATTTTTATCGATATCAATAAATGTTTCATGTTATTAATTTTCATGTTATTATATTATTTAGTACTTTTAATTACAGGGCTTTGGCCATTTTTTGGCTGTCAAGAAAGTAGAAACCCTGTGTCTGATGGGCATGTAAAAAATCGATGCTGTGCTGATCTCTCGTCAGTCGAGTCGGTTATTCGTCTTACTGGGTTATGAGAGCAAAGGAAGAGCTACGAACAAACTTGAGCACTATGAAAAACCGGTTACTATCACTAAAATCGCTTTGGGAGGCAAAAAAAAAACTCGCCACGACGTTGTTCCACTGGTTGAGCTTGAGCGGCAGATCCCTGTGCGACTGTATCCAGCGCGCGTACGCAGGGTACATGACAGTCTCGGAGGTGGGCCGCACGGCGATATGCTCGGCCAGCTCGCTGCTGCCGGAGTGCGTCACCCACGCCACCTCCGGCGCGAAGTCCGCTATATGCTCCTTCTCGCGCTCCAGGGCTGCCTGGATCACAACGATTAATATTAATCTTATATCTTTAAACGAGCAATTCTTGTATATATATATATATATATATATATATATATATATATATATATATATATATATATATAATTGGAATCTCGGAATCGGCTCCAACGATTTTCATGAAATTTAGTATATAGGGGGTTTCGGGGGCGATAAATCGATCTAGCTAGGAATTATTTTCATAAAATGTCATTTTATGTGTTTTTTTTTAAATACCGAGCTTCGCTCGGTCATATAGCTAGTGGTGTTGAATTAGGAAATTTAAAAACAACCTCCGATTCAAAACTCTAATAAGTGTCAGAATTTAGTAATCATGATATTGAACCGATCAAATAACTGGAAGTTGATTACAACCCTTCATGAAACCCTTCAGCACACGTCAAGGTTTGAGTCAAACCTTGATTTAACCGCTACACGCTGAACGCTCGTTGTCGTCATTAACTTCCAACTTTAAAAAAAATTAAATAAACGTTTTAGTTGTCAATATATAAATACCTTAGAAACGAATATGGGGAAGTATCCGTCCTTGACGCCGAGCTTCTTGAACTCTGTGCTGAGGAAGTTGCGGATGACCTCCCAGATGCTGTAAGACCACGGCCGCAGAATGTAGCACCCCGATATGTCGTAGTAGTCGATCATTTCCGCTGTAATTACATTTTAATAAAAAAAATTATACGCCACGCGCAATTTTTAGGATCGCCCGGAGAAAAAAAGGCGAAGACGCAATGATTTTTAGGTTTCTTTGGTAGGAAGAGGAGTGGGCGTAGCGGCTAGCGCTATTGTTAGCCCTTTACAATTTTAGAAAATATTTATTTATACGCATTTAATATAACGTAAAATGGAAGTAGATCATACCACCTGATTATTATTAACGCTATGTTAGTTAGCCATCGGTTTCTGAAAGGCAAGGCCCCAATTTCACCAACGACTGTTAAAGTTAACGCTAGAATTAGTATCATGTTATCTCTAAGACATGACATTTTAACAAGCTGTTAACACTTACAGACGTTGGTGACATTGGGGCTAGTAAATAATTGTTTTTCATAGAACGGAGGTAAGATTAGGACTTACATTTAGTAATAACTTGCGAGTACCACTCGGGCAGGTCGGTCTCCTTGCTGGCCTCCATACCCAGACGTGTCACTTTCTTCACGCCGGAAGACGGCTCCTCTTGACTGGGCTTGGGAGACTGCAATTAATTTATTTATTAAAGAGCGAGATAAAAGATCGATACAGCTTGATGATAGTGTGAGATGCAATGAGAATTAAATTGATTTTAAATGTATTTTAAAACTTTATTATTAATAATATTGATATTTAGTGCAAAAACCTTAAAAAATGTTTTTTTTTTCAATTAATTACAAGCAATTAAAAATTCATGAAATTTAAATAAAGTCACGTGACTTATAAACGCGCCATGAATCCACGATTGAGATGTGACGTTAAAATGTTAAATACATTTTAATAGTATACGGCAATATTACCCTTATTTCGTTAATAATTAAGGTCAAAATTGTTTGCGCTAACTATGTTTATTGTTTGCGATAACTATTATGCCATGTACGTAGCTAAACTTTTTAGTAAACCCACAATAATTAAACTGATGCTTCTATGCTTGTTTATTGTAAAACAAACTCTATTTTAAGTACTGAAGGTGTGTTTTGGTTTTCAGTTTTAATAAATTTAAGGCTTATTTGGATTTAGAAGTACGCGTCCAACCAAAACATTCGTTTGTTAAGCAATTCGTGGTATGTCAGTTCTACTGTTTTTATTGTTCTGTTGTGAAGATTAACATTATGACGTCACACGCGCTCGTGCCGGAGTGTCGGCGTGTCTTCGGTTTTTACTATTTTTATTTTGAAATAACTATTGAATTATTGCGAAAAACAAAAAAACAAAATTTGTTTGTTATAAAACTTATATATTATGATTGTTTGAGACTGTATTCGCCCATAGGTTTTCGCCGCTGGCTCGGATCGGACTCGAAGACCAAGGCTACACCGGTAATCTTGCAGAGCGGGGGCGTAAATAAAACACGAGGTAGTCGAGGAGAACATTAACCCCGAAATGCACATCGCTTACCCGGGTCCCGGCTCAAGGCAATGCCGTATAGTGAGCCGCTCCGATTCGTATGTTTTTCCGTCTCACTTTTACTATCGGAAGCGGCTATTTTTCCCTATTTTCCCTATTTTTCCATGAGCCAGGTAATTGAAACGCATTTCGGGAAATTATTTATTTATCGTTCTACAATATTTAACTTAATCTAAATATCAAAACTTATATTTTACATAATTACGGCTAGGCGAACATAAAAGTTAATACAATTTACATACATTTTCACACAATTTTCTCAATATTTTCCGAACTACTTATTTTATGCAACTAATTTTCCTTGTATTTATTAGATAATGTACTACTTTAATAAATTAACTACTTTTTACCTCTTAGGGAGCCACAGATTTATCACAATTCACTCTTTAAAGTTTATTTGTAAAAACACTGATTTTGCACTGAGTTTATATCTCATATTTCACTGTTACGAGTTTGTATACACTCACTATGTGTTTCTCGGGTGCGAGGCCGCTGTCCTCAACATCCTCCCCCCGGCGCAGTAGCCAGGGTCTACGCAACCTTCTCCGGTGACTGCGGGCTCGCCGAATTCATGGTTGAGTGCAGGCTGGCTGGTCTCGCTGTTGGCCGCCCGGCTGAGCACGAGCTGGCTGGGCTCGTCACGTCTCGATCTGGTGACTGCGGGCTGACTGGGCCCGCCGCTGACTGCCCGGCTGAGCACGAGCTGGCTGAGCTCGTCGCGATTCGTTCTGGCGACTGCGGGCTGACTGGGCCCGCCGGTGACTGCCCAGCTGAGCACGAGCTGGTTGAGCCCGTCGCGACTCGTTCTGGCAACTGCGGGCTGACTAGGCCCGCCGATGACTGCCCGGCTGAGCACGAGCTGGTTAAGCCCGCCGCTACTCGTTTTGGCGACTGCGGGCTGACTAGGCCCGCCGATGACTGCCCGGCTGAGCGCGAGCTGGTTGAGCCCGTCGCAACTCGTTCTGGCGACTGCGGGTTGACTAGGCCCGCCGGCTCCTCTCCGGGCGCCATCTGCTCCCCTCCTGGCGCCGTCCGCTCCTCCGGCGGCGATTCTTCTATCACCGCCAGCTTTGATGTTGGCCTGCGGAACACTCCGCTACGCGTACGCACGTCCACGCAACGCACTCGTCCGTCCGGGCCCGGGTAGACATGGTGTACGACTCTACGCGGCCATGTATTACGCGGCAGCGCGGGGTCCACGACGATCACTAAGTCCCCCGGGGCCAAGTTGCGGCCGCTCCTCGGGGCCCCGCAACGGGGCGTGAGCGTCGGCAGGTACTCCCTCACCCATCGCCTCCAGAACTCGTCCGCCAAGGCCTGCGCGACCCTCCACGTCTTCTTGTCGGCCTGCACGCACGGCCCGACGTATGGTTGTCCTGTGGATGACCCTATGAGGAAATGGTTAGGTGTGATTGCCTCTGGGTCGTCGGGGTCCACGGAAACGTGAACGAGCGGTCGAGCGTTCACAGAGTACTTCGCCTCGGTCATCAGGGTCTGGAGCACCTCTTCCCTTGGTGATTCACCTCTTCCCTCGGTGATTTCTCGTTCAGTGTGGCGAGTAGCGCGGTTTTCACTGACCTCACCAGTCTCTCCCAGGCGCCCCCTTGGCTCGGCGCCCCTGGCGGAGTGAACTTCCATTTCATACGGTGTGTGAGGCCCAGCTCGGTCATAGCCGGCATCCATTCGGCGTACGCTTGTCGCAGCTCGACGTCCGCGCCTCTGAAGTTCGTCCCATTGTCACTGTACATGATCGCCGGCCATCCCCGCCGTGCGGCCATTCTTCTCATCGCCATCAATGCTGAATCGGTCGACAGCAAGGCCACCAGTTCCAGGTGAACCGCTCGCGTCGTCAAACAGGTGAACAGTGCTCCCCATCTCTTCTCATGGTGCCGGCCGATGGTAACGATCATTGGGACGAAACAATCGAGACCACAATAGGAAAATGGTCTCTGGAACGCCCCCAGGCGCTCCGGTGGCAGGTTTCCAGGTTGCGGGATTCTCGGGCGCGCCCTCCTCATCCGACAGAAGGCGCAGTTGTGGATGATGCTGCACACCGTCGGCCGTAGCTTCAGGATCCAGAATTTCTGTCTTAGATCGTTCACTACTCTCTCGCGGCTCCCATGTCCGGCTCTGGGATGCTCTCTGGCCACCAGCAACCTCGTGAACGGGTGTCTTCCGTCCAGGATAACTGGGTTCTTCATTTCATCCGACACCTGCGCTGCTCTGATCCTCCCGTTCAACGTGAGCAAGCCGTCCCTGTACACCGGGTTGAGCCGGTACAAGGAGCTCCATCTTGGCACCGTCCCTCCGTTTTTCATCTTCTCTATTTCCCGTGCGAAGTTATCGTGTTGTGATTTTCGGTACCATAATTCCTCCGCCTTCTCCAGGTGCCGCATGTCGAGACTGGCCCGGCGATCACGACACTTCTTGATGAATAGTAGAACCATCGCCGTACATCTCACGAGGCGCTCGTACTTAGAAAAGCGGCTCACGTCCGGCAGACAGTCAATTTCGCTCGTCTCCCTGGTCTGGAAGGCGACGTGCTCCTCTCGGTCCTCGGCTTGAACGGGACTCTCCGCGGGCCAGTCGGTCACAGGCCTGCGCAGGAAGTCTGGTCCATTGAACCACGGATCCTCTTCGCTCTTGGTGACATAGCCCGTTCGGGTGGCCATGTCGGCGATATTATTCTTCGTGCTCACCCACCTCCACTGGTGTACGGATGTCAGCTCGGCGATCTCTCCCAATCGGTGGGCGACGTATGGTGTATATTTCCTGCTTCCGTTCTGTATCCATTACAGAACCACCTGAGCGTCGGTCCAGTAGAAAATAGCGTCTGTTTTCCATCTGTGTTCCGCTGCGACGGCGTTCCCGAGCCTCGCTCCAACCAGAGCGGCTTGCAGCTCTAGTCGTGGTATCGCCTGTGTCTTCAGTGGCGCCACCTTAGCCTTGGCTGCGGCCAGCATTACTCGAATTTCTCCATCTTCTTGCTCCAGCCTCCAGTAGACGGCCGCCACGTACGCGTCTTTGCTCGCGTCACAGAACACGTGCAGCTGCCGGTTTCTTGTGGAGCTCCCCCCATTGTAGCTCCGGGGTAGCGCGAGGTGGCTGATGTGCTCCATGTCTCTCAGCCATCGAGTGAAGTCTTCGGCTGACTCCGCCGGCAGCGGCTCGTCCCAGTCCAGCTTCTGGCGCCACAGACTTTGCAGGATAACTTTGGCGGTGATGGTGTAGCAGCTCAGTAGCCCCGCGGATCGTAGATGCTCATTACCGTGCTAAGGGCCTCTCTCTTGGTAGGTGCGCGCTGTAGCTCTCGGACCTCTTTGGGGACTCTTGATAGAGATGTGTTAAATTTCAATGTGTCTCCTCGAGAGTCCCACAGTATACCCAGGGTCTTCTGTTCATCCTTGGTGACAGGCTGCGCCACATCATCAGCCAGGCGGTCCACCGGTAGCCCCGCCAGCGCTCGTCGGTCGTTGCTCGTCCATCCCCGCAAGTGGAATCCGCCCATCTTGTGCACCTGGTCCACTTGTTCCACGACCTGTTTGGCCTTCTCATGGTCTGGATAGCTGTCTACATAATCGTCCATGTAGTGGGCTTCGGTGATGGCGCGATAGGCTTCTGGGCACGATACCGCGTGTTCTTCTGCATTTCGATTCCGTACTGAATGTGCCAGGTACGGTGAACACGATGCCCCAAATATCATGACCACCATCTTGTACTTAGAGGGCGGCTCCTCTCGGCCCTCCCTCCACAGGAACATCTGCGCCGGGTGGTCCTCTTTCCTGATCTTCACGCGAAGGAACATCTCTTCTATGTCTGCTTTCACGGCTACGGCTTCCTCCCTGAACCGGAACAATATTCTCGGTAGGGATGTCAGCAGATCGGGCCCCTCCAATAAGTGATCGTTGAGGCTCACGCCGTTCGTTCTGGCCGCCGCGTCGAAGACCAAGCGCAGCTTGCCCGGCTTGTTTGGGTTCTTGACCGGGAAGTGCGGCAGGTACCATGTGTTCTCGCTTCCGGCCTCCGTCCTGTAGCATTTCTTGGCATATCCTTTTCGTATGAGGTTCTCCATCTGCCCATGATACTGCACCGCATCTTGGGGGTTTCTGTCGAGCTTGCGTTCTAAGTTCTTGAGCCTCCTCAGCGCGTTGTTGTAGCTGAGGGGCAGTTTGACGCCATCCTTGCGCCACAGGAGTCCCACTTCGAATCGACCGTCTTCCGTTCTCTTGGCCGTTCTGCCAAACAGGTCGATGGCTCGCTGCTCCTCGTCGCTCAGCTTCGCCTTAGCCGCTATTCCCAAAGCGTCTATGTCGAAGTGTTTCTTCACCATTTCTTCCAGACGATCGTTTCTGGTTTCCACCGTGGATATATGCAGGATGTTTTCGTTCTCTTCCTGCCTTATGATGCGCTTGGGGATGCCGCCATGTATCACCCATCCAAGCTTCGTCTTAGAGGCTGCAGGCTGGTTTCTCTTCCCGATTCTCAGCTCCCGAGACACGATGAGCTGCCAATTGTCCGTGCCGATGAGAAGTTGGGGTTTCTCGTTCTCGTAGCACATCTCTTCGTTCTTGAGATCGCGCAGGTGAGCGAGTTGCAAAAGGGATTCCGGAACGGATTGAGTTAAGAGATTGAACCCGTTCACAGTCCTCGCGGTGATGTCGTGTCTGGTACCGTCGCGACCTCGTACGCCCAGTTGTACGAGGCGGCTTCTCTCTTCCCTTCTCTCGGCGTTGATCCCGTGCATGCGCAGCATCTTCGGTGGACCGTCCACGCCGATAGCCTCAGCGACGTCTTCATCCAGCAGAGTCACCGTCGAGCCCTCGTCGAACAGAGCGAAGATGTCGGCTTCGCCCCGTGGCCCAACGAATTGAATTCTTCTCATCTTCAGCTTCACCGCGCGGTCGGAGGCAACCGATGCGGTGATTACGGCGTCCTCGATCGGTGGAGCGCCGTCGGACCTCTCCTCGTGTAGTAGTGGGTGGTGAGGCCGCTTGCATCCCTGGATATCACACTGCTTCGCTCTGCAGTTGTATCTTCTGTGTCGGCTCGATAGGCAAAGGAAACACAGCCCTTCTTGCTTGACTGTGTCCCATCTCTTCTGCACACTCAGTTTCTTGAAAGCAGCGCAGCGAAACAGAGCGTGGCGGTCGGTGCACATTGGACACTTCGTTGGTTCTTTGCGCGTTTTTTTCAAATCGGACCCGTAGTTCCTGGATTAGCGCGTTCAAATAAACAAACAAACTCTTCCGCTTTATAATATTAGTATAGTTTCCCCCGTTTTTTCCACATTTTTCTCTATTTCTTCGCTCGTATTAGTCTTAGCGTAATAAAATATAGCCTTCCTTGATAAATGGACTATCTAACACTGAAAGAATTTTTAAAATCGGACCAGTAATTCCTGAGATTAGCGCGTTCAAATAAGCCCTTTTAAATAATTTTCTCCCGTTTTTTCCACATTTTCCTCTATTTCTTCGCTCCTATAAGTCTTAGCGTGATAAAAAATAGCCTATAGCCTTCCTCGATAAATTGACTATCTAACACTGAAAGAATTTTTCAAATCGGACCAGTAGTTCCTGAGATTAGCGCGTTCAAACAAACAAACAAACTAACTAACAAACTCTTCCGCTTTATAATATTAGTATAGATTATATACTACTGTGTGATACATCATACATCCCGCCTTTCGGTATCCATTATTAATTATTACCAAAACTTTAAGCACCCCAAATCAAAATAATTTTATTTTGTTCAAGCAATTTTCTTCAAGTATCACAAAAAACTATCAAAATCAACATTCAACAACAGTAACATTCTCTCGATCGCGGATTCTTGGAAATCTACTGTTAACGCGCGCGCGGTCGCATGCGACCGCTTGGAGCTTGAGGGGGAATATTGTACTTGAATGCCTTGAATGAATTATTGTTGTGTACCGGTTACCCCACCCCGCAGCCCGCGCGTCCCGTTGCCGCGCTCTGTCGTGCGAGCGGATCGGCACGATACCATGTTGGAAATTATAGAGAAATTGCGCCGCGTTCACGAATACCATAAATGATGAATGAAAATTTATTATATTGCCATTCTTTTGAAGACATTCTGTAACTACACAATATAAGCTGAGGTCCCAGGAAAAATACATTACGATTCGATGAGTTTTTAATATAAAACAAGTGTGCGAAAAGTATGTCGTCAATGGCGTAAAAATTTATGAAATGTAATCGTTTATATTTTTAGTGTGTAAATATTTTGTAGTAAATTTTTGTGCAGGAACCTAGGTAATTACTATTTTAAGCTGAAAAATAACTCAAACATGGTAAATATTTTCGTATGAGAAAATGATTTTGGTATTACGTTTGTATGAGAATTTCGAGGGTAGCCCGGCCCCTTAACTAAATTTTAACTTGCTACTAAAGTTTGTGTTTACATGCAATTAATAACTTAAAGTTAAGTTAAAATTTAGTTAACCACTCAATCAACTTAATACGTGTAAACCAGCCATTATACAGTAGTCGGATGTACCACCGAAGAAATCAAGAAGAAAGTGATTCATAGGCAGTTGACGGATCTGCGTCATGTGGTCGGATTATGTCAATGTAAAGCTAGAAACAAATTATGGTGTGACTTAACAATGTGCACGGTTCATCCGTGGACGTCAAAGACCTAACCTATATGTCAATGGCAGACGTCCGCAGATGCCAGCCAGATTCTGTTCGGACGTCCGAACGCTCAGGTCGCGTCCACGACTTATGTCAGACAATGTGTACAGTTTAGTGTATTTTGTATTGATCAGATAGAAACAAGCCGCATTCGATGAAAATGTCCGCGGACGTTTGTCCGATAATTTGTTCCCAGCTTAGTCGTGATCTGATGGCTGGGTTTGACATCACTCGACCAAACTGCGTAGGTCCGTTATCTGCCAATGAACTAAGGGCTGGTTTACACGTATTAAGTAGATAAGTAGTTAACTAAATTTTATGTTGTTAAGCGTCTCCCAGACAGACGCGGCCTGCGGTGGCGGTGGCGGTGGCGGTCAGTCCGATGGCTTGGCCGCGTGGCCGCGTGTCTGTGTCGTTCCTAGAACTCTCAAGTCATCCAACTGACCGCCACCACCACCGCCAGGCGCCACCGCAGGCCGCGTCTGTCTGTGAGTAGCTTTAATTGCATGTTACGCCTCTAGTCCACAGACGCAGTTCGCCGCGAAATCGCGGCGAAACGATTTACTGTCTCATCTGCCACACGACAATACGTTATACTGCATCTCGCTCTATTCCTGTTTCGCCGCGATTTCGCAGCGAACCGCGACCAGTAGACTAGAGGCGTTAACACAAAATTTAGTAGCAAGTAGCAAGTTAAAATTTAGTTAAGTACTAAACATGGAAATTAGAATTTTGACTATTTTTTGTTAAGTTGGCAGGCGGGGGCTTGTTACTTGACACATTTCGGGCAGGCACTTCAAATTAAATTAAAATTTAGTTACTACTTATCTACTTAATACGTGTAAACCAGCCATTACGAAGAGTAACTGTCAAAATGTTTGTCCGCGAGCTTATAAAATGTGACCCGAATACATGCATACTTTATGCATATTGTATTCGGTACACAATTTTGTGTTTTTATACAAGTGACAATTATTATTATTTATTGTCGACGGCTTTATTTCCTAAATTTGAATGTTAGTGTTTCATAGCTAAATAGGCTACTTGACCTATTTTTTTTCTTCATTCTAATCGCTTCTTAATCATTCATTTTCACTAAAAAAACTAATATTTTAATATTTTAAACAGTAGAAACCCATAAAAAAACCCCTATATATGGCGCCGAAAACACTGTCCGCCATTGTGCCGCCATAGTGTGACGTCATGTTTTTTGTATTTTATACTTTCTTTATTGAAAAAAGTTTTATGTGCTAAACGTACGAGTCTAACAGTGCTTAAAAAATTAAAAAAGAATTTAGAAATCATTTGTAATGTTGAACACTTTTGTAGAAAAGTTTTGGCCATTTCATTTCCTAACTACAATAAATGGAGATAATATATAAAACTGATGTTTTATTTGAATTATTCAAGAAAATATATTTTATAAATCTTTCTAGGCTTATTCATATTATTTATGTACAAATAAACTTACATATAACGAGCGCGATAAATAAAAGATATTAAATTACAAATGGGATGACGTCACATCCAGATCGGAAGTACCGCAAAAGCGCTTTCGTCAGTACAATTCCTATTTTCATAAAATCATATTTTCAAATCGACTTTATTTATCAATCATAAGCTTTTATTTCACGATAAGGGTGAAATACAGTTTCCTAGGCCAAGTTCTACTAGAAATATGCATTTTTTTCAATGAAATTAAATATATGTCAAGTAGCCTATTGTCATATTTTAGTGTGCAAAAAAGAACCAAATTCAACACCGTTGAAGTATGGGAGTTACGTTTCCTTAGTTTTTATTATTCGTAGGATATAAGTAACTTTATTACTAAGGGTGTCAGAGTCTATCTCACCTGCTCTTTCGGTTTCTGTTCCTTTTTCGGTTTCGCTGCCTCCTTGGGTTTGTCCTTTTTCTCCTTGGCGGCGCGGGGCGCGGCGGCCGGCGCCGCGTACGCCGTTCCCGTCTCTGCTTGATATTTCGCCTTCAAATCTAAAAGCTTCTTCACTTCCACGTCTATCGTTGCCTGTAATCATCATAATAGTAAATCACTTAAAAAGAAAGCTTATAATATAATGCTTAAAAAATATTTCTGAATTAATGAATGAAAAACTTTATTTCAGGTTAATGAACAAATATTGCCGAAAATATTTAACCAATCAGTATTCGAGTTGCGTTCCGTCTTATCTATACTAATATTATAAAGAGGTAAACTTTGTTTGTATAATTGTAATGAATAGGCTCAAAAACTACTGGACCGATTTTAAAAATTCTTTCATCATTCGAAAGCGACATTATCCACGAGTAACATAGGCTATATTTTATTTTGGAAAAAATAGGTTTCCGTAAGATATTTGGGTTTTTCGGACACAAGGTGCAAAAAATCAACCAGAAAAGTTACTTATTTTGCGTACGCTGCCTAAACTATAAAATATAGAACCATATAATGTTACAATTAATTGTAGATCTTATAAATATCTACAAAAAAGTCCGCGATACACTATACCTATCGAATGAGGCACAACAACCATTTTTTTATTTAAAAAAATCTTGATTTTTTTTTTGGACTACATTTAAACGCGTTTATTTTACTCATGCTATTAATCCTTATCAAAATAAATTATTTCATCACTAAGTACAGTTTATGTAGATTATATTTGGTCTGTAAATTACTAAAATTGGACGTTTGGTTTTGAAGTTATGGCGAAATTAAAATATTACGATTTCAACTGCACGGCCCGTTGCGAAATGGGCGTCATCAAGCGGAGGTGCGCGTGCGAGAATTTTTCACAGGGCTAACCAATGTCAATTCTTTTCAGGACTAAACAACAGTTTTTTTCAGAGCTAGAATATTACACGCTATTAACATTTTCTTAAATATTTGAAAATGCCTAAGAGAGCCAGGTCGGACGACCATGGCGCCATACTTATATTTTAGTCACTTCAATAAAATAACATGGGCAAAACAACGTTTGCCGGGACAGCTAGTTACTTATAATCTGCTGACATTTTATTTTTTCGCTTGTCTTATTACAATCCTAATTCTTATGGTATTAACAATAAAATTGTAAGATTATATTAATTAAGTAATTATTAAATTCCACCATTACTTGTTTGCCAAACTAAACGCAAAAGTTATATTACAAGAGAAAACTATGTCTCCTCAGGCTGTTGTAGCAGTACGTCTGACATCTATATCTTAATATTAGTATTATAAATGCGAAAGTATCTCTGTCTGTCTGTCTCGCTTTCACGCCGAAACTACTGAACTGATTGTAATGAAATTTTGTACACAGATAGGTAGTCTAAGGCCTGAGAAAGGACATAGGCTACTTTTTACTGGAAAAAGGGGCTGTAAGTGGCTGAAAATGCGTAAATTTGTTCAAATTAAGTTGGTTCCAAGAAATCATAATAGATGGCGCCGTGCGTCTCCTACATCGCACAAACGCTTACTCAAACGTGTTTCTATAAGAGGTGGTAAGGATGAAGAATTCTTTTACGTTTTTTTGGAAGTATTAAGAATAATTGATGTTCGACTTCGACCCCATTCTAGTGGTGGGTCGTCGACGCTTTTTCGATCAACGAAACGAGACTGTTTATCGTTCATCGTAAACTAGTTGAAAAAACAGTTTTTTTTTTCGACTAGTTTACGTCTTCGACGAATAGTGTGGTGGGTCGTCGACGCTTTTTCGATCAACGAAACGATACCGTTTATCGTTCATCGTAAACTAGTCAATGACAAAACAGATTTTTTTTTCAACTAGTTTTCGTCTTCGACGAACACTGATGACTGAACTAAACAATAAAATATGACAAACAAAGTAGTTTTTTGGACTGAACGACTTTCAGCATTAACTGTTTTGACAAACTTGTTGTCGTTTTGCACTTCGACGCGACGAGTGATGACGACGAACGACGAGACGGTTTAATCTGTGAGCGGTGGAACTGCACTTCCCTACATAGTACATACTTTTTTCCAAGCTTAGGACTTGGCAGGCAGATTAATAATTGCTGAAATTTTACATTTACATAATTTAAAGTATCACCACCCATCCGTCGATCGCGTCGTCGCGTCGCGACGAACGGTCTCTGTCACACACATCGTTCCGGCAAGGCAACCGTTCACGCATAAACCAGTTTATCAGTAGACGTTAAACTAGTTTACCCATTCATGACTAATAAACAGTTTAATAAAACGGTTCGTTAATTCAACGCCCATCCCTACCCCATTCCCCAGTTTTTAACCCCCTACGCAAAAATAGGGGCGTTTTATGTGTGACGTGTCTGTCTGTCTGTAAAGTGTAAACATTGAAGTTTGAAGTAAGCGTACTGCGGAAGCACATCTGTCGTGCAAATTTTGCAATTTGCAGTAATGTAGCCTACATGGTTCAACGGGAACTACCTACTATATAATATAAGTTATAACTCTATGACGGAAACTACCGCGCTCTATAAGCTGAAGTCCACGCGGACGGAGTCGCGGGCAACAGCTAGTTAATAATATAATCGTACCTTGTCAGCTTTCTTCCCCTTGAGTTCTCGCACCAAGTCCCCCTGGCGGGCCACCTCGGCCGCGAGCGCCGCCGCGTCGCCGCTAGCGCCGTTCATTGTGCTCTGAAATGTTGTAAATAGTAAATAACTGACTACCATAATCCATACTAATATTATAAATGCGAAAGTGTGTCTGTCTGTCTGTCTGTTACCTCTTCACGCCCAAACCGCTGAACCGATTTTGCTGAAATTTGGTACAGAGATACTCTGAGTCCCGAGAAAGGACATAGGATACTTTTTATACCTGAAAAATGTACGGTTCCCGCGCGATAAACGAATTTTGGCGCAACGGAGTTGCGGGCATCATCTAGTATTATAATAATAAGGTAATTTTATTAACAGTATTTTTAACGCACAAATGTATAATTTGTGTGAATACTTAAGAGGAAACGCGGGTACAGGAGAATTTCAAAAATAGGTATTTGAAGAAACTATTGCCATCGAGCTACACCCTGCGCGGGCCCGTGTATATGTGTGTGAGTGTTCTATGTCTATGTGCGTGCGCCGCTACCGCCCACCCGTCTCACCCCGTGGGCCCCTCGTTCCCGCGCAGCTCGCAGTCTGCTAACTGCTTGGAGATAATAATCTTATTATTCCTTCGAGCCCCAAGCGGTCGCATGCGACCGCGATAACAATAGAAAGGCTATTGTCTCGTTTTTCCACGATCGAAGGAATATTATTGTGGAATATGGATATAATTTACGTTAGCGTTGTGCTGTGTTTCGTTTGCAAATTGAAATTTTTAACTTTTCTCGTCCTATTAGTAATTTGACTCTGGCTATTGTCATAGAGTAATATATGTATGGCTGGTCTCTGCTATTGTTTACGGCGCTTTATGGACTTGATTTTCAGCTTTGCATGAAACTCGTAAGCAAGAGTCGTATCAATTAAAACATGGATTCGATGCCTCCGGCAGAATTAGGTTTTGTTTCGTTCTTTCTAGTTAACATTTTTTGCAGTCGGGTTTTTTGATTTTTAATTAATTTATTTTATTAGATTCTTCTCGTGCGGCTGACACATTATATCAAGTACTTATTTTGCCGCGATTTATGTGTAAAATTAAGGTTTTTAGATTTAGGGCTGAGTGTGTAAGGTTTGAAACTTGGCTCTACATGAGATCTCACTACTTTTTGACACCACGAACTATTATGTTCTCATCTTGGCAGCATTTTTACAAGGAAATGTTTTTTGGTGGTAATTTCTTTCTGTAAGTTTTACCACACGTTTTTATGAAATTAAGGGGCATACGAGCATGTGCACTCGCATTATTAGAAAAGTTGCAACTGCTTTGCCAGCCTTTAAGAGGGGATCGGTTATTTATAAAATTAGGGGACAAACGAGCAAACAGGTCACCTGATGGAAAGTACTACAGTCGCCGAGTTGCCATACTTTCAGAAATAAAAGGCTTAATTGAGGGAATAGGGAAAAGGGGTATCTCTATTCCCCTGTTCTCTTTCCCTTTTTTATGAAATTAGGGACCAAACAAGCAGACGGGTCACCTGACGGAAAGCAACTGCCATCGTCCATGGACACTGTAACATTAGTAGAGTTGTAAGTGCGTTTTCGGCCTTTTTTATGAAGGAATAGGCTAAGGGAATAAGCAGAAGAGAATAGGGATAGGGAATAATGTATTGGTATAGAGTGCAGTTGGGCCTCCACTAAACTCACTCACTAGACGACGACGAAAACGAAGAAACAAGAATAATAGCTAGAGAGTTTAAATTTTCACAGATTATGTATATTTGTTGCCGCTATAACAATAAATACTAAAAAGAAAATAAAATTAATATTTAAAGGGGGCTCCCATACAACAAACGTGATATTTTTGGCCTATTTTGCTCTATATCAATAATGGCAACATGTAGGTACTTGATTTTTTCTCAAAGTCATTAATAATATGTCTACTTTAATATTTAATAATAATATTAAAATAAAATTAAAAAATAAGGGGGCTCCCATACAAAAAACACAATTTTTGGCCTAATTTTGCTCTATAAGTGTACGGATATAGGTTAGGTTGGGTTTGATAATTTTTTTGTTGTCTCTGTACTAATCGTATGTTACATACCAAATTTCAGCTTTCTCAGACTTCAGGAAGTACCCTAACAGTTTCGATGATAGGTTGAGTCAGTGCCAAAATTGTGGGTTTTTGGGCACCTATAAAATCTAAAGTATAATAGCTACGATATTCAAACTTTGCGCATTTCATTACTTCACTCATGTCATTATATCCTAAAAATTTCAAGTATATGGCATTATCCAAACCAAAGTTACGAAGGTTCAAAAATACGACGAAACGTTTCGAGAAAAGGTAGGCAGTGCCCTTGCGCGCTTCGCTTGGCTCATCTTGGCGGGGGCACTCCCGTGCCCCCAGATGAGAAAAGGGCTTTTAGGTTTTATAAAATAACTGTATTTTAAAAAGATAAAACCGACTTTAGAATTGTACGTAATTGAGAATTAAAACTCCCTATCTCAAAAACTACTGAACCGATTTTGATGAAACTTGCAGTATTCCCTAAGTTGAACAATACTTAGTACAACAACAAAAGAATTACTGAAATCGGAATGGTAATTCTAGATATCCGAACACAAACATAAAAACATAATATATACATACATACACTTTTGTAATTTGGCACATTTGTTCAGACGCTGATATAGACTAACATAATATTGTTACGTGCTAGGGTTGGAGAATTCCGAGAGAAAGACCTGGTGACTCTCTTGAAGACTTTATTTACTGACACTAGCTCTCACAACTCACTAAGTCCAAACACTAAGCACTAGATCCAAATCACTGAGCACTATCACTGTCCTAGGTCGTAGCCGAGTCGTAGGTTCACTGGTTCACTCACTATTGATCACTTGTTTTCACTTCGAAGTTGGATCATGGATGCGAGTAGCAGGAGATCGGTCATCTTGGCGTTTATTGAGAGAGGCCTATGTCCAGCAGTGGACGCATAATATAGGTTGATATGAATGAATGAAAGGGGACAAACGAGCAAACGGGTCACCTGATGGAAAGCAACTTCCGTCGCCCATGGACACTCGCAACGAAGAACGAGCTGCAGGTGCGTTGTCGGCCTTTTAAAAGGGAATAGGGTAGGGGAGGGTAGGGAAGGGAATAGGGTAGGGGATTGAGGGGATTCACGCCGGTTTTCTATGAGCGCGTGATATTTTTCCGGTTGAGCAGGCCCATTCGTGCAGAAGCATTGCTCTCCCACGGTTTTTGAATTCGGTTTTTGCAATCCCTAAGTTGGATATCACTCAGTAAAATATATTATTATCTTCGTATTCCACGAAATTTACCAGTACGAGAAAGAGTAGAAAATATTATTATATGAAAAACAAATTATATTTTATGATAGTTACTTGTTAGATTCCTGAGTCCTAACCAAGATTTTATCTGTGTGCATTTCGTAACTTTGACAGTTTTTTAGGGAAAAATAAGTTGTTTTCGAGCGATGAAAAAAGTTTGACACACCGAGAAGCCGCAGATAAAAGTTAGTTATATACGTAAAATTCATTATATAATAGGTACGGTTATATACTGCAGAGTCATAGTACATAAACTGTACATTCTCTTACCAGATTCATACAGTACGCTATAATATCATAAATCGACGGGCAAACCCGCGCCAGATCGCAGTATGCAGCGATGTACATGTATATAAGTATATGTAATATGTACATGTATACAAAACACTGTAGCCACTGACAATACCCCCCTCACTTCCTGCCTTCCCCGCAGATTGTGATAGAGAGAGATGCAGCTCAGGTCCATTTTCCGACAAATTTTTGGCGTAAATCGAGGTCCCGTATTCCTCAGATTCCTCCTTCAAAATTGAGCCTATCTAATTATTTTTTCATTAAATATCTGCAGGAAGAGTGCCTCTATGCCTGTACTTTTTCATTTTTTCTTAAAGATCTTTGAAATTTGTTTTATGATCGGTCGATTGGCGGGGTATGGGGCAGTCATTTTTTGTGAATTTCGAGGGGTCATATTTATTTATTTATTAGTAAATTTAAAAAAATCGAACGTGGAGGCATAGCTTTCACATATATTGTATATAAAAATCACTTGTCTAGACGCGTTGTCCAGGGAGTAAATTGGGAGTAAAACGTTTGTATGGAAAAATTGTCTTAGCGTATGCTCTTAAGAGCCCGTATACGAAATTTTGCCGATGAATACGAAATTGCAAAGGTTCGCTACAGAAATATTATTGGGTTTATTCCCCTTACTAGACTTAAAAAAATATATATTAATTATTAGATTTAAAATATATTTAAGCGCGGAAAGCCGCCTCGAACCTTGCGGCGAGTAATACAATGTGAGATTTAGGTTGTTTTGAATCGTGTTTTTTGGCACAATTTGTTTTTTTTTCCTTTTTTCTCGAATTGGATAGAATTTTATCTATAGACGAGAATTTTATATATAAGATTATATCTGTCGTTTTCTTTTTATGAATTACAGCTCCAAGTTGCCGAAATTAACAGCAATTCTTTGCCCATTTTCTCTAAAATTTTGCCGAGTTACATATTTTTTACTCAACTATTTCATATTAAAGTGGTAAAAAGTAATTCCAACATTTTATAGACGACTTTCTCAACAGTACATTGTATTTTTTTCATACCGTTAAGACATTGTATTTTTTTCATACCGTTGAGACGTTAATACAATCCATAAACAGGTGATATTCTAAACCTTTTACAGCAAAAATCACAAAACTGTCGCGGGTTTGAGTTGGATTATTTAAAAATACTTAAAAAAAATCTAGCTCCAACATTAGATTATAATTGAAATGATCTTACATGTTGTGCATTAAAACTTATAGAAATACTGTATTTTAACTGTTAAATCACGTCTGTTAAATCAGCGAAATCGGCAAATTTCGTATACGGACTCTTAAACAAGTGTGCGTTTGACATTTCTATAACGAATTAGCAGGCAAAAATGTATGTGTTTTGACAAAACGCGTTGCTAAGCTAGATTTTTTATATCTAACTTTTTGACTCGACTCGACTAAGCAGGCTGATGAGTCTACAGTCTACGCTCAGCATCCACAATGCACATCCTGAACGAAATTAACAGAGCTTATAAACATGACATAATATTAGGGTTTACTTCTTCTTAAAGTTTCTCACAGTAATCTACATTAACCCATCAATCCCCAAGCTGCACCCGGCTGCCGCATAACAATTGAAAATCTATTGTGTCTGCAATACCCACGATGGATTTGCTACATAATGAAGACGTGAGTGAAAGAATCGAACATTCATAACATTCGGACAATAACAAATTTTTCCCTACTTATTTTAATAAAACTTGTAACTTATCTACTCCATAACCTAGCTAATGTATCTGGCTACACATATAATGGATTATATGTGTAGCCATGGATAGTAACTATGGATAGTTTTTCTATTTCAAATTATTTTTCCGGTCCTAAAGCCTCCATTTAAGCAAAAAAAACGGGAAGTTTTTTCATGTTACTTACCTTATTCTTCCACTCACGTCTTGAATTATTCGGTAATTCTTATTATAACATTGGAAATTCTCAATATACCTGTGGTGCTGTAGCTTGAGGAGCTGCCGCAGGAGTTGTCGCGGGCGCTGCCGCCTTCGGAGTCCACTCGCTGCCCGTCAGAGCCTTATACTGGGCTTTCAAGTTTAGCAGATTCTTAACCTGTAACAAACATTTTAATTAGGGCCTGTTTCACCACTTCCTGATAAGTGCCGAATAGGCTATTGTTACGTGCTAGGGTTCGAGGATTCGGAGAGAAAGACCTGGTGACTCTCTTGAAGACTTTATTCACAAACACTAGCTCACACAAATCACTAAGTCCAAACACTAAGCACTAGATCCAAATCACTGAGCACTATCACTGTCCTAGGTCGTAGCCGAGTCGTTAGTTCACTATCACAATCACTCACTATTGATCACTTGTTTTCACTTTTGAAGTCGCCTTGAAGATCGCTCGGATCGAACTGGACTGCCGGCTGCAGTCTGCGACTATTTATACGGGCCGGATCGAATCTCAGAAAATTCCGGAACATCCCAGAGTAAACCCGATATGCGTAAACAAGTATGAGATATTTCTAGAGATTACTCGTAGGTACTTACTCCTAGCGCCATCTAGTATCGAGTAGGGGATTTATGTTGCCTGTGTTCCCTTGGTCAGTTTGCTGGGCCGACGCTAGATGGCACCACGTGTCCGTATCCGCAACACTACTCCCCTCCTAGCGATGCTCGTCCCGAGCATCGTTGTTACTGCCATGGTAACGCGCCAGACGGTCTATGTGTACCACTTTGAATGTCCCTCTTGGTTGCTTTTGAATCCTGTAAGTCACATCATTCAATCGGGTAATCACTTTGTAAGGGCCGTCCCACTTGGTCTGCAACTTTGGAGATTTCCCTTTTCGGCGAGTTGGGTTATGCAGCCACACCAGTGTCCCTTCTTCGAAGCCGCTCGTGTTCGATTTCCGGTCGTATCTGGTCTTCATGTTCTCACTTGACTGTAACCCATTTTCCCGAACCATGGCGTGTATGTAGTGCATCTTTTCCCTTAAATCGCAGACATAGTCTTGTACGGTCTTTGGTTCCCCCGGTGACGCTCCTGTCAAGAGGTCTATTGGTATTCGTAGTTCTCTACCGTAATTGACATAAGCCGGGGTAGCTTTTATGCTCTCATGCTCGGCGGTACGGTACGAGAGAAGGAAGAGTGGTATATACTTATCCCAATCCTTTTGTCTGTCATCTACCAATTTCGCCAAATGCCTCTCAAGGGTCTGGTTAAATCTCTCAACCATTCCATCAGACTGTGGATGGTACGCGGTGGTCCTCGTTTTATGCATTCCCAAAATTCTGCACACTTCCTGGAAGACCTGCGATTCGAAATTCCTGCCCTGATCGGAATGGATTTCTAGAGGCACACCAAAGCGAGATATCACTTCCTCGACCAGCTTAGAAGCAACTGTTGTAGCTTCCTGGTTTGGTATGGCGAACACTTCGGGCCATTTGGTGAAGTAATCCATGACAACCATAAAATACTTGTTCCCCGATTCCGTCACAGGAAATGGCCCAGCTACGTCAACTGCAATTCGTTCCCACGGTGCGCCAACGTTATACAAGCGCAGGTTCCCACGGCTCCTTGTTTGAGGTCCCTTCACTGCAGCGCAAGTAGTACATTTGCGGCACCAATCCTGCACATCATCTCGACAATGCAACCAGTAGAATCGTTCTCGCACTTTTGTTAACGTTCTCTTGACACCTAGATGACCTCCTGATACGCCATCGTGTATTTCACGGAGAACATCAGGTACTCTCGTTCTTGGGACAACTATCTGAAGATGGAACTCTCTGCCGTTAGTCTTCTCCCATTTCCGGTAGAGTATTCCGTTTTGAAGAATCAGACTGTCCCATTGCGCCCAGTACGCCTTAGTGACAGCGCCGGTGGGTGCAACCTCACTCCAGATTGGTTTTACGTCACCGCGTTTCTTCCATATGATGATGTGCCGAAGGTCGTAGCCTCCCTCATAGCATCATTCTCCCAGAGACCCAAGGGACTTGTTCTCGTTAACTTTAATGTTACTTCATTAGATTCCTGCTTAACACAGTGTTTGCAGTCCTCTGAACACGGCCTTCGTGAAAGTGCGTCGGCATTCCCATGCGCCTTTCCGCTGCAGTGTTCCGTCTTGAAGTCATACTCCTGGAGTTGTTCAATCCATCGAGCTACTTGGCCTTCTGAGTTCTTGAATTGCAGTAGCCACTTCAAGGCTGCGTGATCAGTTCGCAGTAAAAACTGTCTGCCGATGAGATATTTGCTGAAATGTTGTAGCGTCTTTACAACAGCCAAGAGTTCTCTTCTTGTCACACAGTAGTTTCTCTCGGGCTTAGATAAAGATTTGCTGAAATATGCAATTACAACTTCTCTTTCACCCTGTTTTTGAGATAGCACCCCTCCAATGGCCGTGTTGCTTGCGTCCGTGTCGACTATAAACTGACCTTCAGGTTGTGGATACCCCAGGATTGGTGTTTCATACAGATGTTTCTTCAGTTTCTGAAAAGAATCTTCAGAAGTCTCGTCCCAAATAAACTGTCGTTTATCTTCTGTCAGCCGATGTAATGGCTTGGCTATCTCCGAGAATCCCTTAACAAAACGCCTGTAGTAGGAGCATAGGCCGAGAAATGCCCGCACTTCAGTTTTGTTCTTAGGGGTTGGCCAATTTTGAACTGCTTCCAGTTTCTCCGGGTCCGTCTGGATTCCATCACTGGAGATAACATGGCCGAGATAATTGACCTTACTCCTGAATAAACGACACTTTTTCGGATTCAACTTTAACTTGGCCCCCTCTATTTTGGCGAAAACTCGTTCTAAGTTTCGCAAATGGTCCTCGAAGTCGCGGCCAACAATGATGACGTCGTCCAAGTAGACTAAGCAAGCCTCTCCAACTAAGCCTGCCAGTACACACTCCATGAGTCGCTCGAATGTGGCAGGTGCGTTGCACAATCCAAAGGGCATGACGTTAAACTGCCATAAACCTTTACCGGTGGAAAAAGCTGTCTTCTCCTTGTCTTTTGGATGAATTTCCACCTGCCAGTATCCCGATTTCAGGTCCAGGGTCGAGAACCATTTCATGCCACTCAAGGTATCCAGAGTGTCGTCGATTCGAGGTAATGGATAGCTGTCCTTCTTAGTGACATCATTGAGACGCCTGTAGTCCACACAAAATCTTGTGCTGCCATCTTTCTTCTTCACTAATACAACAGGTGAGCACCACGGACTTGCAGACGGTTCAATAATCTTATGCCTTCTCATGTCCTCCAAAAGGCCTTCAACTTCTTTTTCCTTTGCAATGGGTATCCGTCTTGCTCGTTGACGAATTGGGTTCTCGTTTCCAGTATCTATCGTGTGCTGAACCATCGACGTTCTTCCAAGGTCGCCTTCCTGACTGGAGAAGATATTCGCGTGGCGTTGTAAAAACTTCTTAGCTTTCATGCTCTGCGAATAAGTCAGATTACTCTTGCAGTCGTCGAGTAGCTCAGTCACTAATCCATAGTTGCTGCTGTTTGCTGAGTCTGGGCCTGTGATCGAACTACACTTTCTCATCCAGACAACTTCCTCGCACTTTCCAATGACGTCACCTTTGTTCAAGCAGATCTCGTGATCACCCAGATTCAAAACCCTGACCACAGCGTTACTGCTTCCACTAACAAGGGTTCTCGCCGTCATCAGTTTTCGCGCTGATGTCTTGGTAGGTATGTCTTCGATCAACACGCATCTGTTTGACTTCTTCTTTCCAGCTGGCGGTAGTTTTACGAGCACTCTAGCTTCCGCTCGTCCAGGTATGATGACTTCCTTTACACATGCGACTTTCCCGCTGGCGCCTCCAAGGATGAAAATTTCTTCTTCACCACACTTGAAAACTCCGTCAGCAACATTAATTCTGCAGTTATGCTTCTTCATGAAATCCAAACCCAAGATGCAATCATCCATAATATCAGCCACAATAACGTCATGAAGGTACAAGGACCCCCCTACATTCATCGTAACTGACATTTCTCCCAGGACGGGTATTGGCTGACCGGAGGCAGTAAGAAGCCGACAGTTAATTCTCCTCTTGTGCCTCCTTGCGGCTTTTACCAAATTTGGGTTCACTATTGTTCTAGAGGCTCCCGTGTCTAGAGTCATTTTGCAATCCGTCCCGTTAATAGCCCCCTGAACCACAAGACTATTCCCGCTGCCTGCTTGGGAGACAACAGTTATTGGGGCTTCCTCCGCGTCAGCCAGAACTCGCCTCTTAGTCCTGGCTGAAGCCCCCTGCTTCTTCAGCTCCTCTATTTGTTCAATGCGTTCTTCGAGTCTTTTCATTCTTGCCATCTGAGTCTCCTTCTGCGGGCAGTTGAGCTGAAGATGGCCCCTCTTCCCGCACTTATAGCACATGGCTTCAAATCTTTTCCTTGCAGGAGCCTTTACTTCGGAGACCTTGTGGATCTTATGGGTCTGCTGTATCTCATGGCGAACAGCCTCGACCTCCAAAGCATGCGCCAACGCTTCCTTTAGCGAGGTGTGGTGACGTAGCCTCACTGCAGCTCTGACCTCTAGGTCCCTGATTCCGTCGACAAATGCTTGCACAATATTTGTGTCGATCATCTTGGAATCGGCTCCTGGGTGTGCCTTCTTGACAAGTTTTTCAATTTCTAACGCCCATTGCTGTAGTCCCTCTCCTGAGCGTTGGACTCTGTCACGAAGTTGAGCACGGAACACGTGCTCCAGGTGTCGCTCCCCGTATCTGGATTCAAGGGCCTCCATCAGGTCTTGGAACCCATTTCCTGTATGTGCTTCTAGGACCGACAAAGCTTGCCCTCTGAGCGCAACAGTGAGAGCGGTCAGGCATTGTTCGTCAGTCCATCCGTTGGCAGAAGCAACCGTCTGGAATTGCTGACGATAAGCGTTCCAAGAAGTAGTACCATCGTATGGTGGCACTTTGACTCTTGGTCCTTGTACCACTACTCCGGCAGTTCCACTAGACGTCGCGACTCCTGTGGTTTCTAGGCGCGCTTTCCACTTCTGTAGTTCTGTGAGGCCGGTTTTTACATTTTCCATATCCACTCCTAGCCCGGTAACTCGTTCTTCTATAACATCGACATCTTTCCGAAGCTTAGTCACCGTGTCACTAACATCCTTTATAGCCAATAGCGCTTTTTCTTGGAGGTCCTTTTGTTGCTCTTGAGACTCCATCATTGCCCTTTGAGAATCTTGCATAGTGCCGAGCTTGCGGTCTTGTGACTCCATCATTGCCCTTTGAGAATCTTGCAAAGCCTGAATTAATCCAATTATGCTTTCCAATTGAGGAGCCATTTGAGGGGCTGTAGAAGCTACGGGCGATGCCTGGTGGCTGGAGCCAGTAGACGGAGCCCGGTGGGCGGGGCCAGTGGGCGTGGCCACGCCCGAAGTGGGCGGAGCCTGGGGGGCGTGGCCAGTGGGCGGGTCCCGGTGGGCGGAGCCAGTGGGCGGGGCCTGTCCCTCAGTGGGCGGAGCTTGGTCCCCAGTGGATGTGGCCTCCGCAGCCCGTTGCGCCCTTGTTCTGACACTTCCCTCGAAGTCCTCTCTCGGAGTCAATGGCATCTTCCAAATCTCACTTCCGACACCAGTTGTTACGTGCTAGGGTTCGAGGATTCGGAGAGAAAGACCTGGTGACTCTCTTGAAGACTTTATTCACAAACACTAGCTCACACAAATCACTAAGTCCAAACACTAAGCACTAGATCCAAATCACTGAGCACTATCACTGTCCTAGGTCGTAGCCGAGTCGTTAGTTCACTATCACAATCACTCACTATTGATCACTTGTTTTCACTTTTGAAGTCGCCTTGAAGATCGCTCGGATCGAACTGGACTGCCGGCTGCAGTCTGCGACTATTTATACGGGCCGGATCGAATCTCAGAAAATTCCGGAACATCCCAGAGTAAACCCGATATGCGTAAACAAGTATGAGATATTTCTAGAGATTACTCGTAGGTACTTACTCCTAGCGCCATCTAGTATCGAGTAGGGGATTTATGTTGCCTGTGTTCCCTTGGTCAGTTTGCTGGGCCGACGCTAGATGGCACCACGTGTCCGTATCCGCAACACTATCCACCACTTAACTTGACAGATAGAGTACGGAGAATCTGTCAAAAAAGCTGTGAATAGCATGCCTATTCGACACTTTATGAGAAAGTGGTGAAACAGGTCCTAAATGTTATTAAATGTGTATGTAGGTACTGTAGGTTCTTGATTGATACAAATTCATGTTTCACGTGTTGTATACGTTCGTTTTCAATTAATATTGTAAAAAAACCTGGCGTGTACCTTATAATTAGTTTAAAAAATATAATTGTAGGTGTACAGTCTGTACACACTACATATATTATGTATAATGGATATTATGTATCATTGCATTAAGTTACGCTTGCATTCCTTGAGCCAGTCGAGGCTCGCGCTCCCATCCGATTATATGTGTTAAATGTGTCAATAAAGTACTTTGCGGATTTCAGTGTTATTAATGGAGAGTCCCCTAAATAATAAAAAAGACGGGTTGCACTCCGGGAGTGCCGGCAGAAGTGAAAACTTGATTATTAGCGTTGTGCATTATTTTTTTAACCCATTTTTTATGAATCGATTTTTAAAACATCGATTTTTTTAATTAATCGAAACCCTTACAATCGATTAAATTTTTAACCCATTTTTTATAAAAATCGATTTTTACAAAATCGTTTTTTTTTTTTTTATTAATCGAAACCATTACAATCGATTAAAAAATATCGACAATCGAAAATTTCGATTTATTAATCGATTTCGATGTTACAATACTACTCTCCAACCGTCCTACGTTTTTTCCTTGGTTTTTCGATCAGCACGAGAATCTGACGCGAGTTTCACAGTTTTTAGTTTTACCCATCTCACAAAAGTGCTCAACGCCGCTAAAGAAGTTTTCACTTCCAAATTTAATAAGTGTATGACATGTCAGACTTGTGTGTAATATTACTGTGTTTATTAATGTAAAAAATATGTTACAAAATTCCCGTACTTATTTTAAGTCATAAAGTTGCCCTTGGTTCAAAACATGCCTACTGTATATTTGTATACTAAACAGAATATCAATTGAAATTATACTCAACACAAACTATCACTTACTTCGACGTCAATAGTCGCTTTGTCCGCGTTGTCCCCTTTGAGTTTTCTCACTTTGTCGCCCTGAGCGGCGATCTGCGACAACACTTTAGCGACGTCGTCGTTGCTTTGCGTCGCCGGCGCAGTTGCAGCGGGCGCCGCTCCGGGCTTCCACTCCTAAAACAGAAAAACTTTTTTTTAATTGAGATAGACGAAAGTGTTAAAAATTTGTCGTCGAGTCGATCGAGTATATTGATCGGCATAACTGTCTCACAGTGAAAAATCGCCAGACAAATAAATCCGCGGTAGCAGAACATCTGCTTGATATGGGGACTAATCGCTGGATGGAGCTACACGACCCCAAAACCCTCTCTACAGATCGTCATTACCAAACGAGAGTAATACGTGAAGCCATTGAACAGCCATGAGGACGGATTTAAATTGTCTCCAGCCTGGAATCCAGTGATTAATAAGTGCTAACCGCGTGTGCCACCACTCAACTTTATCAATAAATGTAAACCCGGATACAGTTAGTGTTGTGTGTCGCACTGAACCTACTGACTCTAAATATACTGGAACACAAATGTTGGACAACTCGAGGGTAGTCGAAGATCAGACGGCCCGGCGTAAACGAAGACGTCGCGTCGCGCTCCTGCAGTCCCCTCGTGACCAACAATTTTGTTGGAAGTTAAGAAGAAAGTTGCAACACGGCCGAAACGTCGAGAAAAAGTATGTACTCGTAATAGTATTTAAATAAGTCGCGTTAAGTCCCGATTAATAAGCTTTCATAACTGTCTCACGCAGGGCTCCCGCTACCATATGTGCAATGTGTGCAATGCAGACGGGCGCCATCCTCTAGGGGCGCCAAACCAAGGTCCAAAATAATTTGCCTAAAGGAGCGCCAAAATCCTTTTTTTGCACACAGGCGCCAGTAGCCCTTACGGGGGCCCTGGTCTCACGTCGCACGTTAAGGTAATATCAGAGAAGTTGATTCCTAGGCAGATGGGGGACCTACGCAGTTTGGTCGCGTTATGTCAAACCCAGCCAACAGATCACTCGATCATCGTCTGTCAACTGCCTAGTATCAAATATCAATTTCATCGATGGTACTTTTGTAGTGGCAATTATTTAACTGAGATTCAAATATTTACTCAAAAACTTAAGTATTCTAACCCTCATAATAATAAAAAGATCCACATTCCACATTGTTTTGGCCCTTGTCTGTCAAACCACTTTTCTAAAGTATTGAATAAGGAAAAATATCCATGCCATTGAAGTGATTCGCAGTGTAAAAGTTTTATTAGTAAGGGGGGATATAATCAAAACCTAAACACAGTTTGGATTATTTTATCCAATAAAAATTGGTAGTAAAATAAAACTTCTAAGCAAAACAAACCTGTCCAGTAGCCGCCTTGTAGTTGGCCTTCAACTCCAACAGTATCTTCACAGCTTCATCGACCTTCGCCTTCTCAGCTTTAGCGGACTTGAGGGAGCGCACTAGATCCCCTTGTTTCGTGATCTCCTGGTTCAGACTGTCCGCATTTGCTGTCTCTTTCTTAGCGGCCGGCGCGGCTGGCGTAGCGCCTGGCTTCCAATCCTGATGACGAGGAAATGAAATAGAGTAAACAGTCTACTACTAACTACTTTAAATAGTCTTACTAATAAAGAATGTTATAAATGTTTTGTCTTTGACTTTTGGGTCAAATTTCACCAAAGTCTGGTAGTGTTAACAGCTTCTTAAAATGTCAAACTTCAAAAGTCGATGGTGAAATTGGGACTTAAGCGATTATTCCAATGTAAATGGCAAAACATTATAGCATATCCATTATATAAGATATAATATAACAGAGCTCTTACGAGCGAATAATCACAAAACCGTTATATCAATGTTGTTTAAAACATTATCTTTGAATAATTTTATCGCACACGTATTTTACAGTACTTACTATAAACATGTTCGATTCTTTAGCCTTTTAGTAATTAGTTCTTTAATAAACTGGAGACCGTGGTTGTACAACTATTAGTTATCGACTTAAATATCAACTGGACATAAATACGTAATGGAACATACCTGTCCCGTTTCAGCCTTGTATTTGGCCTTCAAATCCAGCAACGTCTTAACCGCTTCGTCAATCTTTGCTTTCTCGGCCTTCGCTGCTTTGAGAGAACGAACAAGGTCTCCTTGTTTGGTGATCTCCTGGTTTAGACCTTCCGCTAAATTCGCCGACTCTTTCTTGGTGGTCGGCGCGGCTGGTGCGGCGCCCGGTTTCCAATCCTGTTCGAATTTCAAAGTATTTTTTTTACAGAGAAAGACAATTAAATAGAAGGCCCTATTGAGTTATGCATTATTATTTTTTAACAAAAAATTAAAACCGACTTCCAAGGTAAAAACAATAGTAATATGAACTAAAAAGTATACTCTTTAATAGCACGTCTTTTTCCGAATTCGTCTAAATATCAACTATTTCTGTACATATACTACAGTCTTCATTACTTTGAAGTCGGTACCAGCTAATTTAATCGTGAGTTCAGTAATGTCAGAATATCTGAAACTTTTGGGACTGGTACCAACTTCAAAGTAATGAAGACTGTAGTATATGTACAGAAATAGTTGATATTTAGACGAATTCTGAAAAAGGCGTGCTATTAAAGGGTAAGAGTTATTTAATACTTTTTAGTTCATATTACTATTGTCTTTACCTTGGAAGTCGGTTATAATTTTTTGTTAAAAAATAATAATTTCACTCTTTTTAGTTAAGTATCTATAAAATTAGGCTTTATGCGTAAAACCCCAATACGAATGTTAACTATTCACATTATTTTACTGTAAGCGAAATTGTGGTAAATGCTTGCAGTTATCTAAGCGATGCTGCAATTTCCAAAATTTTATCTTTAAAGGTTCAGGAGTTCTGTTCAGTGCCTTTGCACCAAGAGACACCTTCATATATATATATATATATATATATATATATATATATATATATATATATATATATATATATATATACATATGTTTAACTTACTACAAACAACATTTTAACCACTATGAGTGTTTTGATAAATTTCAAGGATTTCCCTCGATTGCTCATGGATCCCATCATCAGCTCACCACTTTCGTAATTGTTATACAAAATTAAGATCCATCCATACATCCTATACAACAAGACGAGAGTTTTGAAAATCAGTCTACAAACAGCGAAATCATCATCAAAAACATATTCTGCTTCGATGCAAAATATCACGAAAAGTACCATTAATTGGGTCATAGTGTGATAACTCATGGTATAAATATGGTTGTGATGATGATGATTAATCAAATTGATGTATTAGCTTATGCTTTCAGTTGTTTAAACAACACCGAAATCCCCGAACCTGTAACTATAAGCATTCAAAAGTTCTGTTCGGTACCTTCGGATCCAGGGTATAACCTGGTGCGAAGTCTTACTTTTTGGTAGCATTTACCTCGAATGCTTCAGAAAAAATCGAAATCACTATATGTTTCCATACAAATTTCAAGGAGTCACCTCGATTCCTCAAAGATCCCATCATCACATCACCATTTTTGTGAACATGGTACCAAATTCGAGTTAAACCCTATACAACACAAAAATAATTTTGAAAATCGGACCACAAACGGCTGAGTAATCGTTGAACATACAAAAAAAAAGATACATAAAGCCGAACATAATATTACCTCCTCCTTTTTGGAAGTCGGTCAAAAATGGTATACAATGTATACCGTTCGAGATATTAGGGAGACGGCGGACCATATATACCAACTAACGACCCGCCCCGGCGTCGTACGGGTATAAAATATATAGCCACTGAATAAATGATTAAAATCGACAGCCTATGATCCTTCACGTGGTGACCTACTTCTTATATTCTGTGCCAAATAACATAAAAATTGATTGACATTTTAATTAAATTTTATAATTATGTGATAATACTTACATACATATATTCAAATTAAATTATAAAGTTTTGATCAATGAAGCACAAATAAGTAAAAAACAGGATTAATTTCACTGTGTTATCTTCATTATAATATGAATTCAATTTAACTTCAGTCTAAGTAACACGTGGCCGGCTATGCTAACACCAAAAATTTAAAAAGTGGAAATAATTGAATTATACGGTATTTCGTTCACTACAAAATAAATTTTATTAATTTTATAACGTCAACAACACGTGGTAATTATGCTGTTAAAATGTAGCTTATATGACACGTTCGTAGATTTACTATAGCAGCGCCATCTATTGATTACTTACTCAACCCAGTCGAAAGGTATCGACATCTCTTAGAAATTAGAATCATTTGGAGTTAACAGATAATTGTGACTGTCAAATAATAACAGACAAATAATTAGCAATAAATTAAAATTGCGACTATAATTTGAGATTTAAACTATCCTATCTCTCAAGTTGGATCGAACTGCACATGGTGTGCGAATGTTATTATAATCGGTTAAGTGGTTTAGGAGTCCATTGAGGACAAACATTGTGACACGAGATTTATATATATTAAGATGTTATTTTTACAAGGTTCTATATTCGGCAGTATTACATACTTTTATGCACTTATTATTTTTATTATTTATTTATTTATTTATTTTATGTTAATCTGTGCCCGAATCTGTTATTTCAATCCAACATTAACGCATTTCTTGTTTGACACAGTTTCGGCACTTTATATTTTGTACAGATCTATCGACTGGGATTGACACCAGACTTAACTATGACGACCATATTATGATTGTATTATGCATAAATTATAAAATAATTTATCTGGTATGTGTATTGTGTACCTGTCCAGTGGCAGCTTTGTACTTGTATTTTAGTTCTAGCAACACCTTTACGGCTTCGTCGACCTTGGCCTTCTCGGCCTTGGCGGCTTTGAGAGATCGCACCAGATCACCCTGTTTCGTTATATCAGCGTTCAGCTTGTCAGCGTCATTGGAAGTTGCCTTCTGCTTCGCTGGGGCAGCTTGAGTAGTAGATTTGGGCTGAAAAAATATTTAAATCTACTTGAGTATACTATATAAATAAAAATGAATTTAAAATTTTGTTTAATCTCGCTAAAACTCGAGAACGGCTGAACCGATTTGGCAGATTTTAGTCTTGAAATATAAGTAGAAGTCGAGGGAAAGTTTATATGTATTAGGAAATAAGTAACACAAAGTTCACTTGGTCATTTAGTTATTATATTATATGACTAGATGACGCCCGCAACTTCGTTGCACCAAAATTCGTTTATCGTGCGGAAACCGTACATTTTTTCGGGATAAAAAGTATCCTATGTCCTTTCCCGGTACTCAAAGTATCTCCATGCCTTTCAGCGAAATCGGTTCAGCGGTTTGAGCGTGAAGAGGTAACAGACAGACAGACAGACAGATAGACAGACAGACAGACACACATTCGCATTTATAATATTAGTATGGAAGTATGGATTTCAGTTTGCGCGAGTAGCTATGGTTGATGGTTCATAGTTTAATTAAGTCCCGCACCCGAGACAGGTGGAATGTAACAGTGCTCTTCTACTAAGTGTAGGCGCACACGAGGCGACAGGCGTCAGCGACAGCTCGACGACTAGACGCAACGACAGGCTACGGTAATTTAAATCAACATTCAGTAAATGTATCAATAGATTTCTTTATTTTATAATTACTATAGTGGCTTCGCAATGAGCACTAGAGAAATAACCAGCGACTAATTGGATTTATTGGGTACCATCGGCCACATGCGTCGTTACATACTAAAACACTTTACGCTTGCCGTCTGTGTTTATGGTCGATTTACACGGGTGACTAACGGGTCGATTTTAGTCACCCGGCAAGTCACCAGTCGAATCGCCTGTCCAAGTCGAATAGCCACCCCATTTACACATTCTACAAAAATCGCCTGTGACTAGTGCCGACAAACTATCAATTGTAAACTATCACTTGCGACTGAGCGTTTGCATGGTCGATTTTAGTTACCAGCCGCATGCGGCCATCGGCCCCACGACTTTGGGGCTTGCGGCTTTAGCCGCATGCGGCGTAGTCGAATTTAGACTGGTCGATTTTCGCCGTGCGGCGTAAATATAATATACGCAGTGTATATAATATAATATATCCAAATATAATATATGCAGTGATTTGTGCGGTTTTAGTGGACTGTAATTTAAAAATGCTATAACCTATGAATTGTCACCCGACAAGCTATAATCTGCTTCAGCGGCTATACACAATATGGTAGACTTAATGACTTACCTTCATGGATGGGTTTCGGATGTTTCTGCTTCACATATAGTGTTCACAAGTAAACTTAGCGTAGCGGTTTGCGGTCTATAATACAAATGCGGCGCGGATATTTTAGCGTAGCGGTTATTTGGAGACTCTTCGCGCACACACGACCAGTTGCGAAGCCTTCAAAACAGCGACTCCTGCGCCAAAACTTGCGTAGCGGGGAGTTGAGTGAAAGAGACAGGATATTAAGGATTGGGATTCGATAAGACCCTCGGTCCAGTCATAAAAATGCACAACCACAAAAAACAGATGGCGCTTATAAATTATACGGTAGACAATTCATAGCTATAGACGGCGCTTTCATCCTCCCCCCCTTGAAAGGGATAATCTTATCCACTTTCAGGGGGCCAGGCCCCCTCATTGTTTATCTCCAAACCAACTAGCAACAGACTAGTTATAGCCACGATTAAACTACCATGGTCTTAACCAGACCAGTAGCTTAGACCCTTTCGAAAAAAAAAAAAAAAAAAAAATCCACTTTCAAAATATAATATAGCGAATGTTTAAATGCGTCGTAATTAAGCGGTTATTAGACAAGAAACGAATTAAATTAACGCGAGTTCACTCGGGTGAAATAATTAACAAATAACTTATATAGTTAATACTTATAGACTACGAATAGAGAAAATATTATATCTACTGGGTAGGTAAAGGACAAAGCTTAGTAACTGAGCGACGAAAAACACCGGTTTTTGTTTTAACATCTACTACGCGTACAACTCCATCCGCGCCGGGATAAATTTTGTCGATAATACCGATTGGCCACTGTAATGGCGGAATATTATGTATTAATCAAGACAATTGTACCAGTACTTATTGAATTGGATTTCTGTATCCACTTTTGTCTACTCTGTAGCGTGTTTAGGTATTCTATTCTCCATCTATTCCAGAAGGATTAGACAATTTTATCTATCAGATACTTTTGGAGTAAATGTTCGCGATCATTACTATAATCAGAATGTTGCAATGATTTAAGCGGTGTCAAAGTCAAAAAATGAGCTGGAGTTAATGGTTGTGGATCATTGGGGTCCGAATTACATAGTAGGAAGTAGTATAGGCCGAATTCCGAAAGTATAAAATATACTGTATATAATATTATATAACGTTACTGCGATATCAATATCAAATTACAATCATTGCAAGAAACGAATTTAGCAGTCAGCATATTATTTTGACACCTTTAGTTTAGACTAGGGTTGCCAACCGCCCTGTTTTCCCAGGACATGTCCTGGTTTTTGTAGTGTCCTGGGACGTCCTGGATAGTTTTTAAGCAGCGTCCTGGGTTGTCCTGGGTTTTTTAATTTTAAAATTCGCGCGCCTCTTTTCAAATTACGCTACGAGCGGCCGCACGGGCGCAAGACACAAGTAGTCGCGTTGCCGCGCTGCCACGCTATTTCAAATTAAAAACAAAGGCGCAACGTGCCACTTGATGATATCTCTTTCGCTCTACTATGGTAGCGCAGTAAATCAAAGCAGTAAAACTAACGCAAAAAATCAAACATCTTCCTCTCTTTACACTCACGCCCGTCTTTCATATGCCAGGTGAAAAAGGACGACGCGGAATCATCGCCAAGTTAGGTTTTTCTTAAGAGTCCGTATACGAAATTTTGCCGATTTCGCTCATTTAACAGACGTGATTTAACAGTTAAAATACAGTATTTCTATAAGTTTAATGCACAACATGTAAGATCATTTCAATTATAATATAGTGTTGGAGCTAGTTTTTTTTTTTTAAGTATCTTTAAATAATCCAACTCAAACCCGCGACAGTTTTGTGATTTTTGCTGTAAAAGGTATAGAATATCACCTTTTTATGGATTGTATTGACGTCTTAACGGTATGAAAAAAATACAATGTACTGTTGAGAAAGTGGTCTATAAAGTGTTGGATTACTTTTTACCACTTCAATATAAAAAACCCTTTAAAAACAGAAAACCTCTATCTGCCCGCTAACTTGGTGATCGTCCTTTTTCACCTGGCATATGAAAGACGGGCGTGAGTGTGAAGAGAGCAGTAGAAAACAAAGGATGGGCTCTTAATAACTCCATAAATATACAACATTTAAAAAATCCGCCAGGTCAGTGTCTTAATGATAGAATTTTATACAAACAATATTATGTTAAAATATTAACTTAGTTTAATGCACGGTTACGGCAATATAATATGAAAAATTGGTGAAAATTAGATGCATCTTTGTGATTTTTTTTTAAGATATCGTGTTTTCTCTCAAATCAAATCCTTGAAAATATAATGTAGTATCTATGTTTAGAAAATGAAACAATTTAGGGCTTATTTTCAAGTATGAAAATGAATTATAAAATCGACAATTTTGGGTTAGTTGCCTCCTTAATGTGTCCTGTTTTTATACTGAATTGTCCTGGTTTTTTAAATTTGAGGTTGGCAACCCTAGTTTAGACCTTACTCATATTATTAAAATAGGTATTGTTAGCAACTCGTGTTTCTTTTAAAATAGGGAGCAAATGTGTACCGCCTTTGTATTAGCTCCGTGATGGTAGCTGATAACCTAGTAGATATTATGGGGCCCATTGCCCATTAAAGCATCCGACAAGAATATTATATGAAATATATAAATGTTTACTTTAAATAATAAGCATAGAGTAATAAATATACATAACTAGCTGTTGCCCGCGACTTCGTCCGCGAAGACTTCAGTTTATAGTTGCTCCCGTACATCGATTGAATAGTTTACGCGCAAATCATAAAGGTAAATTTTGTGGGAACCGTACATTTTTCCGCCACAAAATATATCCTATGTTCTTTCCCGGGACTCAAAGTATCTCTATACCAAATTTCAGCAAAATAGATTGAATAGCTGTTTAGGCGAAAATCATAAGTTTATTGTATATAATATTTTTATATTATATAATATATATAATAAATATAAAAAAAATATATATAAAAAAAATATAAAAAAAAATATATAATATTTTTTATATAGTAATATTTTTGGGACAAAATGTATCCTATGTCCTTTTCCGGGACTCAAAGTATATAATATATCTACACCAAATTTCAGCAGAATCGTCCCAGCTGTTTACCTACGCGTGATGTCGTATAACCAAGGGAAATATGGATTCATTTTTAACCGACTTCCAAAAAACGAGAAGGTTATATGTTCGGCTGTGGATATTTTTTTATTTTTGTATGTTCAACGATTACTCCGCCGTTTGTGAACCGATTTTCGAAATTTTTGTTTTGTTGTATTAGGTTTCACTCCAATTTGGTACCATGTTCACAAAAGTGGTGACCTGATGATGGGATCCATGAGTAATCGAGGGAACTCCTCGAAATTTATATGGAAACATATGGTGATTTTGGTTTTATGAGATTCTGCGTAAGATTCTGCACCAAGGTATAATATGGTTCCGAAGATACTAAGAGAACTCCGGATTCCTTATAGATACAAGTTTGGGGGTTTAGGCACTGTTTTAAGAACTGAAAGCATATGCTACTATGCAAATTACATTCATCATCATCATCATCATTACCACGTCAGGGTCACCAATGTCACCAAAATTGAACATAACAAAATATTCAACCTTATCTCCAGAGCGTAAGGCACACATTTGACATTAATTCTGAGAAGTAAGTTGCTTCGATAATACAAGTAACATGCTAAAGTGCACAGCCAGAGTAGACAGAACTATAGAGTATGCCGACTTAGAACTGAGTTTGAAATTTTTAAGATTGACGTATTGTGACAAAAGTCGTCTCTAGGGTCGTTACCTACTAATTTAGTTGTTGTTTATATTTTTGCACATGCAAAGAAAACTGTCAGAATTCAATTACAAAATCTTCATTTTAAAAATAAATTATAGCGCGCCAGCCCTTAACTTATCCTGGCGAAACCCAAAAGAAATGACAGATTAAAATACACGTCCGTCTCTTAGCAGTCGAAGTACTGGTAGTTATGTCTATTGTGGCGCAGCTGTCACACTACCAATCGCGGCCACGGGCGGCCGTAGACTTCTCAAGCGATACTATGTATTACAATAATAAAGATAAAGTTTAAAATCATATGACACTGAAAGCCTCGCCGCTGCTAAAAGTCCGGTTTGGCGCGGCCCTAGCACGTGTCCACTTCGATTTTTTTAAATGTATTGTTTAAAATTATCTGCAGCTGATATTATATTTTGTAAATTATAAGTATGACTGTTAAGAGCCCGGGTTACCCTCGAAATTCTCATACATACGTAATACCAAAATCATTTTGTCATACGAAAATATTTAACATGTTTGAGTTATTTTTCAGCTTAAAATAGTAATTAGGTTCCTGAACAAAAATTAACTTCAAAATATTTAAACACTAAAAAAAATTTTTTTTGTATAATTTTTTTTTACTAAATTTACTACTAAATATTTAAATACTAAAAAATAGAGTAAAACACTAAAAAATATATAGATAAATAGTCAATTTACTACAAAATATTTAAATACTAAAAAATATTTTTTAGAGTTGAAATATTTTGTAGTAAATTTAATATTTATGTATATATTTTTTAGTGTTTTACGCTATTTTTTAGTGTTTAAATATTTAGTAGTAAATTTAGTAAAAAAAAATTATACACAAAAAAATTTTTTTTAGTGTTTAAATATTTTGAAGTTAATTTTTGTACAGGAACCTAGGTAATTACTATTTTAAGCTGAAAAATAACTCAAACATGTTAAATATTTTCGTATGAGAAAATGATTTTGGTATTACGTATGTATGAGAATTTCGAGGGTAACCCGGCACCTTAACAAATTGTAATAAGATACGTAGAATAGTATACAGGTGTATTAGGGCCGATTCACACCGGAATGGCGGAGGCGAGGCGAGCAGTTTCAGTGTCATATGATTTTAAACTTTATCTTCATTGTTGTAATACATAGTATCACTTGAGAAATCTACGGCCGCCCGTGGACGCTCGTGGCCTCTTGCGGCCGCCGGCGGCGTCGATTTCTCAAGCGATACTATGTATTACAATAATGAAGATAAAGTTTAAAATCATATGACACTGAACCTGCTCGCCTCGCCTCTGCCATTCGGTGTGAATCGGCCCTAATCTACGTATAGTACGAGATGATTTTACTAGGTAACTAAAAAGAGTGAAATTATTATTTTTAACAAAAAATTAAAACCGACTTCCAAGGTAAAAAAAATAATAACATCCTTATAATATGAACTAAAAAGTATTAAATAATTCTTACTCTTTAATAGTGCCTCTTTCAGAATTCGTCTAAATCTCAACTATTTCTATACATACTTTAGTCTTCATTACTTTGAAGTCGGTACCAGTCCCAAAAGTTTCATTATATTACATTCTGACATTGACTGATTAACTCACGATTAAATTAGCTGGTACCGACTTCAAATAATAAAGACTATAGTATGTACAGTAATAGTTGAGATTTAGACGAATTCTGAAAGAGGCACTTTTTTAAAGAGGTTTTAATTTTTTGTTAAAAATAATTATTATTTTAGAGGTTCCGCGCGGCTTCGCCCGGGTAAATTAGATATTTCACAGAAAAAATTGTCCACGAAAAATAGCCTATGATCCTTCAAGTGCTCTACTTCCTATCTGACCCAAATAAGAGAAAAATTGCTTTAGTATTTCTTAAGATAAGCCCTTTCAAATTATTTCCCCCGTTTTTTCCACATTTTCCTCTATTTCATCGCTCCTATTAGTCTTAGCGTTATATAAAATATAGCCTATAGCCTTTTTTGATAAATGGCCTATCTAACACTGAAATAATTTTTCAAATCGGACCAGTAGTTCCTGAAATTAGCGCGTTCAAATAAGCCCTTAAAATAATTTCCCCTGTTTTTTCCACATTTTCCTCTATTTCTTCGCTCCTGTTAGTTTTAGTGTGATAAAATATAGCCTATAGCCTTCTTCAATAATTGGGCTATCTAATACTGAAAGAATTTTTCAGATCGGACCAGCAGTTCCTGAGATTAGCGCGTTTAAATAAGCCCTTTCAAATAATTTGCCCCCGTTTTTCCCACATTTTCCTCTATTTCTTCGCTCTTATTAGTCTTAGCGTGATAAAATATAGCCTATAGCCTTCCTCGATAAATGGACTATCTAGCACTGAAATAATTTTTCAAATCAGACCAGTAGTTCCTGAGATTAGCGCGTTCAAACAAACAAACAAACAAACTAACAAACTCTTCCGCTTTATAATATTAGTATAGATAAGTAATATTTAACGGAATAAGGAATTAGATAACTAATTCATTAAGCAAGTGCAAAAAAGTCGGTAATTTAGCTTTTATACATAACATTAAACGAGTTCACGCCTCTCGGCCAAGGGCATGTCTCGACTCTCGCCACTCGACTCGGTAGGTAAATCAGGCCGATTCATGATTCAGAACTAGATTTAATTAATTTTTACTAGTTTTTGCCAGGCTGTATACAGTAGGTATCTATCTACTTTAATATTTTTTTCTACAAGTTCGCGACTTACGGCCGTCCGACAGTGCTTTTCAGCAGTCTTTCAACTTAAGGGTCCGTATACGAAATTTGCCGATTTCGCTATTTAACAGACGTGATTTAACAGTTAAAATACAGTATTTCTATCTTATATCTTTAAACGAGCAATTCTTGTATATGTTACGGGTAATGCTAGAAGGTGGAGTAAACCTAGGTTTACCCGGGTTAACTTAGTATTACCCAAGTCTTTTGGGTAAAGTCCGAAATTTAACAAAAATAAATTTTAACTCGGGCTTTACCCATACTCACCTAGGTCTACCCAACTCTGGCTGGGTAATGTTAAAAATATGTCCAATTAATTACTAAAATGAATATCCAAGGGTATTTTAAACATATTTTATTATTTAAAAAACATACAAAGGCAAACGTAATTTTTCGAAGAACATAAACTTAATAGCTTCAATGGCAAAAACTAATTAGCGGTTGTTGTAATTGAAATTGAAATTATTTATTTAAGCAAGATAAACTGCTGTGACATTTTGAATTGCACAAGTTTTCTGCAGCTTTGCATGAACACTTCTTTGTAGCACATTTTGTTTTGCAATTACACACCCTGGCCTCCTGAAAGCGACTGTCATTTGCAAGCTATCGTAAACTATATTTTTCGGGTGATATATTTTCTATATCAATCAGTTTATCATGACAAACGGAAAACTGATTCCTTGAGAACATTTCCTCAATAGTAGCGAGGGAACGCGGGCCCTCGAGTTATAAGCCACAGGCTAGCCGCTAGAAAATTACGCAACACCTAACATTACCCAGCCAGAGTTGGGTAGACCTAGGTGAGTATGGGTAAGCCCCGAATTAAAATTTATTTTTCTTATTATTCGTACATTACCCAAAAGACTTGGGTAATACTAAGTCAACCCGGGTAAACCTAGGTTTACTTCACTGGAATCTCGGAATCGGCTCCAACGATTTTCATGAAATTTAGTATATAGGGGGTTTCGGGGGCGATAAATCGATCTAGCTATTCCTAGCTAGATCGATTTATTTTACGTGTGTATTTTGAATTTTTTGAATACCGAGCGAAGCTCGGTCATATAGCTAGTAAGTTTTAATGCACAACATGTAAGATCATTTTAATTATAATCTAATGTTGGAGCTAATTTTTTTTTTTTGTATTTTTAAATAATCCAACTCAAACCCGCGACAGTTTCGTGATTTTTGCTGTAAAAGGTTTAGAATATCACCTGTTTATAGATTGCATTGACGTCTAAACGGTATGAAAAAAATACAATGTATTGTTGAGAAAGTCGTCTATAAAATGTCGGAATTACTTTTTACCACTTTAATATGAAATAGTTGAGTAAATTAAAAAATATGTAACTCGGCAAATTTTTAGAGAAAATGGGCAAAGAATTGCTGTTAATTTCGGCAACTTGGAGCTGTAATTCATAAAAAGAAAACGACAGAAATAATCTATAGATAAAATTCTATCCAATTCGAGAAAAAAGAAAAAAAACGAATTGTGCCAAAAACACGATTCAAAACAACCTAAATCTCACATTACATTACTCGCCGCAAGGTTCGAGTCGGCTTTCCGCGCTTAAATATATTTTAAGGCACTATATTGACAAAACTGACCTTTTTGACGTCATACTATAGGACCCTCAGAAATGTTACAAATCTGGTAATGAGATATACATATCTTCATAGCCTTATCTAGGTTTGAGAAGAACTAGAAACACGATTAATGTATTTTGCCTCGATACATTTAATTTTTAACCGACTTCCAAAAAACGAGGAGGTTATATGTTCGGCTATGGTTTTTTTTTTTTTTTTGTATGTTCAACGATTACTCCGCCGTTTGTGAACCGATTTTCGAAATTTTTGTTTTGTTGTATTAGGTTTCACTCCAATTTGGTACCATGTTCACAAAAGTGGTGATCTGATGATGGGATCCATGAGTAATCGAGGGAACTCCTCGAAATTTATATGGAAACATATGGTGATTTTGTTTTTATGAGAAGCATCCTAAGCATATGCTACCAAAACGCAAGATTTTGCACCGAGGTATACTATGGTTCCGAAGCTACTAAGAGAACTCCGGATTCCTTATAGATACAAGTTTGGGAGTTTAGGCGCTGTTTTAAGAACTGAAAGCATATGCTACTATGCAAATTACATTCATCATCATCATCATCATTACCACGTCAGGGTCACCAATGTCACCAAATTCAAGCTTATCTCCAGAGCATAAGGCACACATTTGACATTACTCCTGAGAAGTTAAAGTTGCTTCGAAAATGTTTCACTTCGCCGAGATATTCTGGAAAACAACCTAATTTCAACCTATTGCATTGCGTTCATAGCATAGTAACGCATTGCATCGCATATCTGCCAGGGCTGTCAAGCAAGCGGCGCGGCGGCGCGGGCGCGGGCCGGGTACTATGCACAGAATACAAATTACTCACGGAGGTACTATGTGCGCTACATGTGCGACAAGTCGAGAGAGTGCCAGCCTATTGAAACTAGTCCGGTGACCGGCTACTTAGCACGTCACACGTGTTCACTTTGATTTTTTTAAATGTATTGTTTAAAATTATCTGCAGGCTGCAGCTGATATTATATTATTTTGTAAGTGTGACTGTAATAAGATACGTAGAATAATATACAGGTGTATTATTCTACGTATAGTACGCGTTTGCTTACTAGGTAACTAAAAAGAGTGAAATTATTATTTTTAACAAAAAATTAAAACCGACTTCCAAGGTAAAACGATAATAACATCCTTATAATATGAACTAAAAAGTATTGAATAATTATTCCTATCTAATAGTGCTTTTTTCCGAATTCGGCTAAAACTCAACTATTTCTGTACTCAATCTTCATCATTTTGAAGTCGGTACCAGATGAATCTTCTGTTCTCTGACAGAATATTTGAAACTTTTGGAACTGACACCGACTTCAAAATTATGAAGATTGATGTAATATTGGTAGAATAAACTTTTCGCCATCGTCCCACGCGAAAAACATATCATCCTCATCACCTTGATGAGTGGCAGTCTTCCACAGTGCGTTTTTCGCGTAACTTTCTGCCGCGCACTGTAAAACTCTGGAACGAACTGTCACCAGCAGTATTTCCGGACCTATACGACCTGCAAACCTTCAAGAAAAGAGCGTATTCCCTCTAAAAAGGCCGGCAACGCACCTGCAGCTCTGATGTTGAGAGTGTACATGGGCGACGGTAGTTGCTTACCATCAGGTGACCCGTTTGCTCGTTTGCCCTCTTATTTAATAAAAAAAAAATATTAACCAATATTCGTTATCGTGCAAAAGTGTAGGCAAATGCTGCAACTCCAGAAACGTGTTTTTTTGTGTTCCCTCCAAAACTCCGTCGAAAGTTTGAGTAAAGCGTCTACAACTTTATTTTTTGACTTTTACTTAGACTTTGACTGGACTTTAGACTTGACGATATAGTAAAACGATAGTGAAGAATGTTGTGAGAAGAATATTACCCTTGTACATGTAGCAAAGTTCACCGGTGTCAGTGCCAAAAGCCAACAAAAAAAAAAAAGAAAGAAGAAGAATCTATACATTGACAGATGACAAATGACAACTGACAAGAAGCTCGTATTTTCAAACAAAATTTTAAATTCGAAAGCTGGTGTGCTGAATGTTTAGAGTATTTTATAGTTATTTTATTCGACTACCGTAGCTTTGTAGATCGATATTATTTTGTAAGGTTTAGATTGCGGGTTTCTAACAAGTGGCAAAGAGGTACACCTATTATCTACTAAGTTTTACACGCCGGAAAAAATGTCAGAAGTAAGTACGCTATAATATTAAAAAATACACAATTTACGTTAAAGATCGCTATAAGTTTTAATTAGAATCTACCTGTACATCTTTAGTTAAAATACACTTGCCTACAATGGCAGAAATTATAAACCAATGCATACATAAGTCATAACCCATAAACTTACAAGTTACAAGTGCCACTTGAAAATCAATTATAGGTCTACCAGAATCTGATGGAAAAAAGTGAGAAAATAAATTGACTAGCAATACCGGGGTAATTGGAATAAAACATTTTGATGCTGTTATTTCTTATAGCGGCTGATTCTGTGTGTTAAACAAGCATATATAAAAATTTATCCAATGATCAAGGATAGTTTTTGAAAATCTGCTGTCAAAAATTGCCATCAGATTCTAGTAGACCTATACGTCTTCTCTAAACATTTTACCCCTTTATGAGCGACAACTAGAGCTGCCACCATCCCCATAAAGTTGTGCATTGTGAGGCTGTTGCTTTTATAATACTATGCCAAAATAAATAGTGACTGTTCTATTAGGCTTTACACATTTTGCAAACAAGACAGTCACCTTTCTAGGGCCCCAGTAGACCAATTTGGTACTTGTTTGTAAAATTTAAATAGAAAAATAATATTTCGACATAAGTATTGTAAGGATTCTACGATGCTAGCTTATTATTATTTTATATATATATATATATATATATTCATTTCAAAAAACTTAAAAACTAATACATTAAAACCTCGCTAAACCAAAGTTTATTGGCAAGATACACTAATTAACATTTTTTATACTATTATCTATTGTATATGTTACTGTAAAAGCTCAAACTGCAATAAATCCTAAGATTTTCAAGTAAAACCTAAGATTTACCAATTCCTAATGGTAAATGTCCGAAAAGGTTTGCGATACGAACTTTTACCACCATATAGTTGGTAAATCTTAGGATTTACGTTAATGGCACGGTATATGTTGAAAACAAAACGGCCAAGTGCGATTCGGACTCGCGCACTAAGGTTTCTGTACTGCTATAGAGCAAAAACAGACCGGAGATTGTGTTTTTAGTATGGAAGGCCCCATAGGGAATTATTATAAATTATTAAAGTGGTATTGCCCAGCAGTGGGACACTGCAGGGAGTGCAGGCTGCTTATAACTAATAATAATAAAGTGGTTTTAACCCTGGGAGAGCCATGCTTCGGCACGGATGGGCCGGCTCGACCGGAGAAATATCACGGGCTCACAGAAAACCGGAGTGAAACAGTTGCGCTGTGTTTCGCCGATCGAATCGCGATCACCGGTGCTCTTATGGGACTTGAAGGATTAATTACATCATTACTTGATTGCCTTTTTTAAATTTTTAAAAATCAAATATGAAGAATAATGATAGTAGCTTAGCTGGTAAGCATTATGTTTCTATTTCGTTGTTAAATGCCAAATAGAGAAGTACTGATTCAGTTAGATAGATATGATAGAGATTGAGATATTCAGAGATGTTGTATGTTATAATGTGTTGTGTGAAAATAATTTAAATAGACTTACTACTATCGTATAATTAATAACTATATGTACCTACCTGTTTCGTCTAATAGTTCATTAATAAATAAATAAGAATTACTAATAAATAAATTGTTTTATTCCTATAACCTATAATTAATAACTATATGTACCTACCTGTTTCGTCTAATAGTTCATTAATAAATAAATAAGAATTACTAATAAGTAAATTGTTTTATTCCTATAACCGACATTTACCGTTGACAGTAAAAAAAACCTAGCATATACCGAATTGTAATGGTAAATGCTCGAAAAAACTGTCGTATTTTTAGAAATACTTATATTTACCAACTCGTGTCGGTAAATCCTAAGAATTACACTCAAATCTTAAGATTTACCGAAGTTCGTGTTTTTACAGTAACATATACATTGTACACTAACGGTTGTATGAATAAAAACTTAGCAAGGGTATATTAGCTTTATAAGCCTGTTGTAAAATTATATAGTTCCCGAACAGTGCTCTAACGCCTTTTTAAGGTGACAGCTGTCAAAAAATAGCGCGCCTATTTTAAGAACATTTTAAGCATAATCGTTATGAATAAACGTTTGCTAACAGTTGTTTAGGCTTGAAACGTCAAATAGGAGTTCGCAAACTTTAGTGAATTAAAAAATAAAAAAGATTGAAATGGACGAAATATCGAATATTATCGCGATTTCTGACATTATTGCAATTTCTTTTTTATTATTGTATATAAGACGCAATTTATGACGCTCTGCTATGACGTATTTATGAATTCCATAAAGTATATTTTTTGGAACGGAGTTCCTTTTCGCGCGTTGCGTAACCCCTTTTTTTTATTTAATATAATAAATAATTAGCCCCTTCTAGGCCGAAAAAATGACACTAAAAACGACACTTTTTTATTAGTACCTGCATGTTAAGGGCAGAGGGCGTTGCACGTTGATAGTATTGCTGTGCGTCAATAGATGGCGTTTTTAAATATATTTTTAAGTATATTAATAAGTACAGGTTTTTTTAACATAAAACATAACTCCGTTCCATTCGGGTGTCCTTTGACACTTCCCAATTTTTCTTTTTGCAAAATACTCATTATTTTTGACACATTGAACACAATAAATTGGCACACTACCAACATTACCAACAAAAATACTATAAAACGTCATTTAAAAGTATTTTACTTAGCGAAGACTTAGAAAGCGTTTATTCATGTGGAGTGTTATAAGACGGTTTTTAACTTTAGCGAACATTCAAGTTAGAAAGCTGTTAAAACCTTCACTAAGATTTTTTATTCATAGCACCGTAAAACTATTGTGAACTGAGACAATATACCAATTTTACCAAACACCTGCTTTCTCAAATCCATTACATGCAAATTCACAAACAAAAAATTCTTGAGCATTGTTGAACATTTACTAAAATAATAGGGTATACAATAATTACCATTTTAAGTAAAAAACGTACATGTGGCGAATTCTACTTAACTTTCTTTTTTTATATTTTTACTACTGGAGCTACTTATGGATTATAGGGTTCAGGGGCCTAATTAGTGTTCCTTAACCAAAGAGTAAAAATGGGACCCTATTACAGAGATGTCTATCTGTCTGTCTGTCTGTCCGTCTCAAAACACAATTTTTTGCCTACTTTCGCCCTATAGCGGTACAGAATACTTCGTGCGCGAGTCTGACTCGCACTTGGCCAATTTTTTACTTACAGAATTAAATATTAATTATAGAATTATTATATTATAAACTAAGTTAAAGCAAACTTTAATGTACCTTTTTAAGTTTCAGGAAAGTAATGATTTCATAGCAAATGATTTATCATTTCTTGAAGACATAGATATTGATGGAATTGTTGAATACCTGAATGAAACCGATAATGCTGTTCACACGAAGAGAAAAGAATCATCAATAATATTGCAAAGTGGTAGCCAAAATAAAAAAATAAAAGTAAGCCCATTTGAAAGCAAAAGTGAATTTGAGCAAATTGTTAATACTGAGGACTTTCCAGTTAAAACACAGTTAACGAAAGTCGATATAGCTATCAACATAGTTAGTGCAGACTCAAGTTTGCAAAAAAGTAAAGAGAATAAACAAATATTTTTCAATCTGGCAGTACCACATGACTTCGATTCTAAATTAAGTAATAACAGCAATAACTTTTCACCAAAACTCGGAGACAAACTAATTTTAGAAAATAATACAAAAAGTTCTCAAAACACAGCAAAACTGTTTACTCTAAGTGTTAGTGATGCAAATGCAAAAAATGATACCGAAAATAAAGAAATTACAAGTATAAACCAACCTATGTTATCAGAACCAGAAAATATTGAAGATAAGCTGGAAAAACCCATAGACACCCATACTACAGAAAATATGAAAGTAGATTGTAATATAATCTCAACAGATGAAGTATGGAATGTTTCGACTTGTAATGATGAAATCTATGAAAACAACTCATGGGTAAAGCAAAATTGTTTAGAAGAAATTAAAATAGATGCCCCAAAAAATGTAAAAGTTGAAAGAGAGAAAGAGTCAAAAATTATTTCAAATGAATCTAAACAAATTACGAAAGACAAAAACGACAAACAATGGTCCAAAGATAAAGAGAGTTTGAATGAAAATAACTTGGACATTTCTAAAATTACCAAACTTTCATCAGCAATAAGTGTAGTAATACGAAAGGATGACTTATGTTTGGCAGATAAATTACAGAAAAGATTATATGAATTTTTAAAAGTAGATTTTTCAAATTTAAATATTTTCTATTATGGAAGATACTCCAAAATGTTTGAATGTCACAACAAAGGAAAAAAATATGCCCTAAAAGTTATAAAGTAAGAAAAATTATATATTTTTCTATTATAATTAACTAGCAGGCCCGACGGACCGTCTCCCGTCATATAGATATGATAAGAAAGTTTAAATTATTATCAATAGTGGTGAGATTTAACATTTGAAATATTTTCCTAAGTTTTCCACTTACTTATATTTTTAGAATTTTGCTACCCTACTTCAAGGAATATTGTAATAAAAGTATTTATAGCAAAATCAATAGGCTACTTGACCTATATTCAATTTCATTGAATAAATGCATATTTCTAGTAAAACTTGACCTAGGAAACCGTATTTCACCCTTATCATTAAATAAAAGCTTATGATTGATAAATAAAGTCGATTTGAAAATATGATTTTATGAAAATAGGATTTGTACTGACGAAAACGCTTTTGCGGTACTTGCGATTTGGATGTGACGTCATCCTCATAGTAATTTAATATCTTTTATTTATCGCGCTCGTTATATGTAAGTTTATTTGTACATAAATATTAAGAATAAGCCTAGAAAGATTTGTAAAGTATATTTTCTTAAATAATTCAAATAAAACATCAGTTTTATATATTATCTCCATTTATTGTAGACGGGAAATGAAATGACCAAAAGTTTTCAATATTACAAATGATTTCTAATTTCTTATTTAATTATTTTATAATTTTTGGGCACTTTTAGACTCATACATTTAGCACATGATTTTTTTTTCAATAGAGTTTAAAATACAAAACGTATGACGTCACACTATGGCGGACAGTGTTTTCGGCGCCATTTGAAAGGCATGTTTTTCAATCAACATTTTTATGGGTTTCTACTGTGTAAAATATTAAAATATTAGTTTTTTTTGTGAAAATGAGTGATTAAGAAGCGATTAGCATGAAGAAAAAAAAAATAGGTCAAGTAGCCTATTCAGACGATCTCGAGATAAGCGCTTATAATATTTAAAAGATTTTTTTACTACCCAATAGAGAATTTAATGTTAAATATATATTTTTAATAATATTTATTATATTGTAGTAATTAATCACTTCTTGTTAAAAAAAATACTAATATGTATGTATTAATTTTTAGTCCTGATTTAAATATTAAAACATTTGGCAAAGAAAAGGGGAAAATGTTAAACAAGCTACAACAAAACATACTTAGGGAGGAGTTGAATATTGTCTTTTTATTTGCATCCTTTCAATTTGACATGACCTGGTGTTTAATGTTCGATTTTTATCCAAAAAACCTCAGAGAAGAGTTAGAAACAAATGGGCCTATGCATATAAGCATTGTGGAAAATCTGGCAAGACAATTGATTACAGTTTTACAAAGATTAAGATTTCATCATATTATACACTCAGGTAATAAATTAAATAAAACTTATAACATCACATCACATCTTTGATCTATTTGATCACATCTTAGTTGCGGCAATTTAGACTCGAGAGAGAAAAGAAAAGAGAGAGAGAGTAGATTTTTCAGTAATAAACACATCACAGTAATAATCACATGCCTCTTTCTGGACCTCAAGAATTTGCATAGTGCTTATGGACTAACTCTCAAATTTTTAATACATATGAAATCATTTTTTTATCTTTTTCAGATATAAAACCTGAGCATATTCTGCTTAATGACTCTACTACTATATTGAAACTCTGCGGCTTCGATCGAGCATATCACATGGATCAAGCGACAATCATGCCAAATATAGGGACACCCAGTTACAGGGCTCCTGAGGTTATCCTTGGTTATTCAGCCTCATTCAGCATCGACTTGTGGGCAGCTGGCATAGTCCTGTATGAAATGATGACAGATAGGAGACTTTTTCCAGGATGTTTCAATAACGATATCATATTTAAGCAGATGTGTTTACTAGGTAACATGCCTATAGATATGATAGAAAACTCCGTTTATGGCGTCAAACATTTTATAAAAAGAAAATTTCTTAAAAGGGAGGGGTTTGGTGGAAAGGTAATAATTTATCACTTAGCTAAACCAAAAAAAGGAAATATTGTTTGGATTTCATCTGCACTTTCTTTACTGTTGACAATAATTCTTACTTGAATTATTTAATTTCAGGATACAAGAGTGATATACGATTTCTTTAAAAATAATTCATATAAACATGTACCATACAAAATATACAACAAGTGTTGGAAATATACAACAAGTGAAGATCAACAAGAGCATGAAAAACAAAAAATAACTGATCTTCTGGGTATAATAGACAAAATTTTAGTGCTACACCCATACGACAGAATACCAATAGAGATTTTGTTTGATGATCCGTTTATGTAGCGTCCTTGATTGACTACTACTCCTTTTACTTGATAAATGAAACGATAGTCTTGATATACCGTTACTTGATTTATTGATACACTTGGTGATGAAATGACCCGGGTGTGCGAGCACGCGCGATCGCCTTGATTGATCGATGCGAACTGAACTTAATAAAATAATTAACTAATTACGCGAGCGCGTCCAAAACGCTGACTCTAAAAACCCTAAAATGCTTGATGTACGATATGGATCGTACATGCTCCCACACCGAAAAGTAGAGAAGTTAGTAGTGATGAGATGATACAAGGTGATTCCATTTTGTCCTTAACCTACACTTGTTAGTAAGTAAAGTACAAATTGATGATTTACAAAGAATTAAACTTAACACTATCGTCACCGATTACGTATACAGAACGAAAGGTCGGTGACGTGCCTCTGTTTTGCTTAGGTACGTTAGAACACGACACCCGTTTAAAGTCTTGCACTTGTTTGCACGGATCACTATAACCTGGGTTAATATAGCTCACATGACGCGGAACCTTTTTAACGCACTTATCACTCTCACTGCACTCACACTGATTGTCAATCACCGCCGTGGAGGAGGAGGGCGGCTGCCGCCTCGCCACCTCCGGAGTGGACGGCGCCGCCCGCCCCGCGCGCTGCGCCACCTGCTCCGCCGCTGCCCGCGCCGACCGCCGGTGCCGGAACCTACGCGCTCCCCAGACACCTGCTCCAACAGCAGCCACAATGACGATGATATACGTCGCTGTATAGTGATGAATGTCGTGGCTGCTGACACTATCGTACAGCGGCACGGTCTGCTTCATTTTCTCTATCTGCTTCTGCAGATGTATCAGCTGCCTTGAATGCTCGCTGACATCCTCGTCCCCTGCGCTAGTAGTGCCGTTGCTCGGTACCGATATGTTGATAAGATAGTTGATCGGCGATAACTTTGGAGCAATAACATCTGCCTTGATGTGCAGATCACTCACCTCCTGCTTGTGAGTATACACAGTGAAGTCCTTGAACTTCAGAAGACAACCTTGATTTGTCATCAATAAGCCAGCTTGAAACAGCTGTAGCGATGAAACTTGATCGTCGCAGAGTACCTTCACGTTCTGTTCTTGACAGTAGAAGTAAAAGTATGTGTTTACTTGATGCAACTCATGCCACTGTGATCGGCATGGCTCCTGATAGACCCTGCATCTCCCGGAGGCTGCATCCTTTTCGCAGAGACTCTCGTCGTCCTTTAGGGAGTACACTGGTGACCTGCTTCTACATAATAGAGTGCCTGATTCCTGCTGCAGACACGATTTTAGGTCACTTTCAGTCATAGGCAACAGAGCGTCCTTTTTAAGGTTAATCGCTAGGTAACTTGATACGGGTTTTATATGAATCATGATGCTATTGTTTACTAAACGTGGTACGGCAATGATTTTATGAATTTCGAAACTATCTCGGTGAACTAGAGGTATTTTAGTTTCAAACAGTAAGTAATTTGTAGACATTCTAGCTTTAACTTTTAATAAATGATAAATATTAGGTAAGCTTATATTCTCAAATGGTAAACATAAGTCCTTAGATATTTTTCCTGATATAGTATTTAATTCTTGTCGAAGCTGGTCTGGTGTCAATAGGTGTAAGCTGAGCTGTCCGTTGTATATATTAGTCATAGTGTCTAACAGGGTATTCTGCATTTCTTTTAGATGACTAAGTAAATTGCTGGCGACTATTGCGGAAAGTATAAAATCATTATTTTCTAAGTTTTCCTTCTTAGCGGCGTTCAACTGTTGTTCCACTTGATTTAAACGTAGATTGATAATCTTGTGCTGCTTGTTCATGATATCCTCTGTACGCTTCAACAGATTAAATTCGGCTTCAACGACGGACGTCTGATTTTTCCAGAGTACGGCGAGATGATCTTGATTCTTCTTGATAAGCTCAATATCTTGTTCATATTTTTCAGCGAAATTACTATCCAGAATTCCGAATAAAGAATTTGCTATATTACCGACTCCATTTATCAGTCCTCGTCGCGTGCGCGAATTTTGCTTGTTCATCATAACATTGTTATAGTGACTTAATTGTTCGTAGCCGTGACGTAGTTGTAACATAATCGCTGCACATTGTGAATGGTCTTGTTTACTATCACATATGTTTTGTAAATAATCTAAGTACTTGCTAGCTGTTAATGAGCCCTCCCAGTAGGGACTCATATCGTAGTAGACGACTAGGCGCCACTCGTCCTTGATGAGAGCCATGTTTGTCACCTTGTCGAAGAATAAACTTTGGTTTTGTAGCGGTGTAACATTAAATGAACCTTCTGAACTTGATATAAAGGTCATTATGAATAATAAAATTGTGAATACTAATTTAGAAAAGCTGTAATTATTATTTATCTTGATAGGTTTAGTAACGTGATATACTTGCTTTATATCGTCCTGATTCTTGATATTTTGATCTGACTGTTCTTGATTAACAGGCAATATGGACAGTTTTACTACGGGGCGTTTCATGATGCCGCTTTTTGTTTTTAGCGTAACAACCCTCACAAAACCGTCGCTTCCGGGATGTAACTCCAGAACGCGGCCTAGTGGCCACCTCCCGGCCGGCAAATTGCTATCTTGTATGAGCACTATGTCGTTGATCTTGATGGTCTCCTGCGGTAGTCTCCACTTGCTGCGGACTGACAGCTGCGTAAGATATTCTTGGCGCCACTTCTTCCAGATATCTTCGAACAATTTCTGTGTATGATGCCAACGAGTACGTAAGTCTGTTTCGGTGTCGAAAAATGCGAGATGAGGAACGCTAGTTAAAAAATGTGATGGTGTTAGACAGTTTAAGTCGTCAGGATCTTCGGTCATAGCACATAAAGGCCTCTGATTGATGCAGGCTTCGAGCTGAGAGAGCAATGTAGAGTACTCCTCAAAGGTAAGACGTTGTTCGCCTATCACCCGCTTCATGTGATATTTTAGACTTTTGACTGAAGCTTCCCACAGTCCACCTGCTGACGGCCAAGAGGGGGCATTGAAATGCCACTTGATACCCATGCGCGTCACTTCGTTGATGAATTCTGTGTTTTCAAATGTACATAAAATTTGCTGATATTCTTCCTGCAGAACCTTGTTTGCTCCGATGAATGTTGTACCTTGATCACTGTACATATTTTTCGGCACTCCTCGCCTGGCTGACATTCGACGCAAAGCTGCTAAAAATGCTGACGTCGTCAAATCCGAAACCAGCTCCAAATGTATGGCTTTCGTTACCATACAAACAAACACAGCAACGTAGCCCTTTGTTGTTAGAATACCTCGGCCCTTGTTGGCTTTGACGAACACGTGGCCTGTGTAATCAGCCCCTGTATGGTAAAATGGCCGCGACGGATTCACCCTTGATGTTGGTAAATCTCCCATGATTTGATAGTGCTGGCTGGGGCTGTGCTTTCTGCACTTAACACATTGATAAATGCGCTTCTTCGTGGCCTTGAGTCCTCCTACCAACCAGTACTTCTGTCGAATGAACCCCGAAGTGAGCTTGGCGCCACCGTGGAAGGTAAGTTCATGACACTGATCTATTATTAACTCAGACAAGCGACTGCTTTTTGGGATAATAATAGGATGTTTCATGTCTAAGTTAATGTTTGCATGTTTTAAACGACCTCCAACTCTTAAAACTTGATCCTGATCTAATATAGGGTTGAGCATGCAAAGCTTGCTTTTTGCTGCTACGCTTTTTCCTTTCTGTAATGCTTCTATTTCTTCGCTAAAATATTCTTGCTGACACTGCTTAATAATTTTTATATTTGCTTGCTTTATTTCACATAGTGCTAAGTATTTATTTGCAACTTGTTTTTTGCTTATAAATCTATATATCCATGCTAAAATTCTCGCAATCTTGCTTAGCGAGCTATATTTATGCAGTAATAATTTTATAATACTATTTTCTTGATTTTGAGTTACAGATGCAACTACCGTTTTTGTTTTTCTCACTTCTTGATCTGTGGAAAATATTTTTTGAATATTACGTGATAAATTTTCAGTTTTCAGCCAACTCGGCCCCTTAAACCAAAGTTCATGATCTTTTAACTGGGATGCTGACAAACCGCGACTAGCGCAATCAGCCGGATTTTCCTCCGACTTGACGTAATTCCAGCTGCTGGGCGGCACCACATCGACAATCTGCTTAACTCTATTGGCTACAAATGGCTTCCAGCGTTCCGGTACACCATTGATCCATCCTAATACTACCATAGAATCTACCCAGCAGTAAGTATTAATTTGATATGTTTCCAGGCAACTCTTGATTTTTGATAATAGTTTAATAAGTAATAGAGCACCGCATAACTCTAGTTTAGGTAAAGTAAGTTTATTATTTACAGGTACCAGTCTCGATTTTCCTGCTATCATGGTTACCGACGTCTGGCCGTGTGTGCTTACCTTGCAATAAACAACACAGGCGTAACATTTTGTTGATGCATCGGAAAAGCCGTGAAGTTCGATGACATTATTTTCTGTTATACCTAACCATCTCGGCATGTAAAAATTATTTATATTTTCTAAATCTATTTTTATACTTTCCCATTCCTTAATAATATTTTCCGGTAAGGGATCATCCCATTTTAACTCCAATTGCCACACTTGTTGAAATAATAGTTTTATTTTAGTCGAAATCGGAGAAAGCCAACCTAATGGATCGAATAATTTTGAAATATTTGAAAGTAAAATACGTTTTGTAGGAATTTTTGTCTTAAAGTCTAATTTTGATGTGAATGTAAATTGATCTTGCTGTGGATTCCAACTAAGCCCCAATGTTTTGGATGACTCAGTATTTTTAAAATCATAATTTAATTGCTCATCACTGCTGTTATTACTTGTAGGAATTATATCTTGATTATTTGCCTTCCATTTACGTAGATTAAATCCTCCGGACTTTAAAATCGCTACAATATCCTGTATCAAACGCTTTGCTGATTCGACAGAATGACTTCCGTATACGAGATCGTCCATGTAAAATGCTGACTCAATCACCTTTGGAGCAGAACTGTCTTGATAATTCTTTCTCTCGTCTTGAGCTAAGCGTCGGAGAGTCATCATCGCCAGAAACGGCGCGGCCTTGGTGCCGTACGTCACTGTCGTCAACTGAAATATGCTTAATTCGTCAAACAATGAATCTCGCCAAATTATTTTCTGATATTTTTGGTCATCCGGATGTAACCATACTACTCTAAACATTTTCTCCACATCCGATGTAAAACCGAATCTGAATTGTCTCCACTTGATAAGAAGACTCTGCAGATCTTGCTGTAAATTTGGACCTCTTTCCATTAAATCATTCAGGCTCAAACCAGTCGAAGAAGGCGAAGAAGCATTAAAAACAACTCTTAATTTAGTTGTAGTTGAATCATTCCGAATAACACAATGATGCGGTAAGTAGTAACCTGATGAGTCGGAGTTATTCGAGTGTATCATATGTCCTAATTGTTTGTATTCATTGATAAATAATTTATATTCTTGTCCTATATTTACATTTTTATTAAATTTACGTTCTAACTGTCTAAACTGTGCAATAGCTTTTGATTTTGATTGGCCTAATTTACTTTCTATTTCTTGTTTAAGGGGGAGGCGCACTTGATACTTGCCATCCGCCAGACGAATAGTTGTCTTGTTATAAAAATCTACGACCTGTTGGTCGGCCAGGGACATCGAAGATGACTCTGATATGTCCTCCGATTGCCAAAATTGACTGATGTCGTTGATATCGTGCACAATGATGTTACACTTAAAGCTTCTTTTTACGTAACCGCTCAAAATCCAACCTAAGCGCGTTTTTTGCGCCATAGGTAGAGTCGGTCCAGCCTTGTAAATTCCATCCAACAATAAATTGCTAAAAACATCCACTCCAAGGAGAAGGTCTACTTGTCTTCTCACATTGAAGAAAGGATCTGCTAGAGGCAAATTTTCTAATGCGGGCCAATCTGGTTTAGGAAAGCTGTAGGAGGGCAGATTCTTGATTAAAGTATTCATGATATAAGCATCCGTTTCGAATGAGAAGTCTTCTTGATTAGACCTACACTTGATTTTAATAATACCCTTGCAGTTGCTCTCCTTTTCGCCTATTCCTGTTATGGTTCCCTGACAATGTTTGCGCGGTAAACCTAAAATATGAGCTACTCTCTCTGATATGAGCGTAGTCTCGGATCCTTGATCTAACAATGCCCTGATATTATGATAGGTGCCATCCCGAGCCTGAACCCGCACCATGGCTGTTGCCAACAGAATTTCGGGGTCCTTGCCCTCCACGGACACATGAGTGTTACCAACCTCCGGTTTCGAAATCTTCGACTCTGCATTTTTCAGCGTGAATGAACTGTTGTAAAATGCATCGTGCAAAATTGAATTATGATTGCCGTTGCATTCTCGACAACGCGATTCGGAATAACAACCTTTACCTTCATGATCGTAGAGACAATTTTTGCATAAATTCTTGTCAATAATTAATTTTCGCTTCAAATGATTAGGTAGTTCTAGAAATTTTGCGCAATAATATAAGCCATGTCCGCGGTTTGAACAAAAATAACAAGCTGTTTTTACCGGATATGCAGGTTTATTGACTCGGTTACTTGATACTTTCGATTGCGAAAAATATGTTGGTTTCTTGTAATTAAAACGATTGTCTGAATTAACGTTATGATTAAAATTATATGTATATTTTGCACTAGGCTTCGCCGTCGGATTTTCTTGCTTTTTCCGTGAAGTCTCTAGCGCTGTAAATTTCGTTTCGAGAAAATCTAGAAATTCCTTTAGACTAGGCAATTCCCTCGGCTGCTTTAATGACGATACGTACTCGTTGTATGTGTCGGCGTCAAGTTTTTGGCTCAAAATATGTACTAGTAGAGGATCCCATGTACTTATGTCTACACCTAAATTTTTAATCGCGTTTAATGATTCCAGTGACGTATCATGGATTCTCTTGATATGTCCTAACGATGCTTGCTGCGACACTGGAAGGTTCATTAACGTATTGATATGCGACGTAAAAATAAGTTTCCTATTATTATACCTATTATTTAATATCTCCCAGCAGGTGATGTAGTTGTCTGAGCTAATCTGCAGATGTTGAACTAAGCGCTCAGCCTCACCTCGGAGCTTGCCCTTTAAAAATTGCATCTTCTGTGCGCCTGATAGAGATGCGTTGGTGTGGATAGTCTCCGTGAATAAGTCCTTGAACGACGTCCACTGCTGGAAACTTCCGCTAAAAGTAGGCAACTCCATCTGCGGAGTCGACTTCTCCCTATGACACATGGACCTGATTTTCCTATTGATAGACTTCTTGATGTCTTCGTACAATTGCTCATAATGATAAAATGCTGAATCATATTCTTTATTTTTACCCTCTAGCTCACTATCTATTTCGAGATGTAAAGAATCAATTACCGACCAACGAGATTGTAAAGTATTCAGTATGTCATCTAGCTCCCACTTATCTAACTCCGTATCTAAGTTGACACTAGTTACCTTTCTCTGTAGAGCTCTGAAGTTGCTCGCTTGCTTTTTGAGCAACTCGTCCGTCCTGCTGTTGACGCCCTGAGCCCTGAAAGTTACCTGATTTTCTCCCTCGTGCGCGCCGTCTTGCCTTGCTGCTGGAGACGAGGTGCGCGCGGGTGGCTGCGACGTCGACGCGCCGCCCAACGGAGTCGCCGGCCGCAGCAGCGGTGTACTCGGCTTGGCGTCCCGTGCTTGATGGTTCATGATGACCGACCGGATGTGTCCGTAGCGCTCTTTGGTTGCCTCGAACTGATCGGTCACGAAATAATCGTGAGACTTGTCGCTATAACCACATAGCTTGACGTGGTTATTTTGAAACTCCTGCCAGTATTGATCCAGGGTTTCCAGTCTCCTCCTGATGTAGTCACCGGTCTTGCGCTCCGGCCCATCTTTCTTGTAATTGGAGTAGATCTGCTCAATCGCTCCAACCAACTGCTGCTGAATTGATAGTAGATCTTCCATCTTTACTCCTGATATTATTTCCTTGATAAAAAATGCACTGCAATCCAATGTCCACTGATCACTTCACGAAAAGTCACACTGTCTGTGTTTTCACTCGCGAAGTCCTTATTATTCACGAAGCACCTTGCTAGGATCACTTCACGAAATAATAATTAACGAAGGACCATAAAGTATGTAGCGTCCTTGATTGACTACTACTCCTTTTACTTGATAAATGAAACGATAGTCTTGATATACCGTTACTTGATTTATTGATACACTTGATGATGAAATGACCCGGGTGTGCGAGCACGCGCGATCGCCTTGATTGATCGATGCGAACTGAACTTAATAAAATAATTAACTAATTACGCGAGCGCGTCCAAAACGCTGACTCTAAAAACCCTAAAATGCTTGATGTACGATATGGATCGTACAGTTTATGTTGCATTCCTTTACTAATAATTCTGTGAGTTAAAACTGGTCTTATAGTTATCTCTTATTAATTTTATGTTACTTTAAGAGAGGAAAGAAAGAACGAAGAGAAGACTTTATTTTCAAGTTTATATTATCTTATTTTTGAAATAAAAATACTTTTTTTTCTTATTATGAGTCTTTTTTTTTGCCATCTCATAAAGTTCTAACAATGAATAGGGATAGGAACACGGTACGTTATTATTTTTTAACAAAAATCGAACCCGACTTCCAAGGTAAAAACAATATTCTTAAAATGATCTAAAAAGTATGAAACAATTCTTATTCTTCATTAGTGCCTTTTTCAAAATTCGACTAAACCTCAATTTATTCTGTACTAAATTTTTATTCTTTTGAAGTCGGTACCAGCTTAGAATGAGATACTTAGCATAGAGCCTAGCCGGTACCGACTTCAAAAGAATGAAAATTTAGTACAGAATAAATTGAGGTTTAGTCGAATTTTGAAAAAGGCACTAATGAATAATAGGAATTATTTCATATTTTTAGATCATTTTAGGAATATTGTTTTTACCTTGGAAGTCGGGTTCAATTTTTTGTTAAAAAATTATAATTTTACTCTTTTTAGCTTAGCTATCTACACGACCAAAAGACTTTATGCGTAGATAACAACTACGAATAGCTACCGAGAGATGGAAGTTTGATAGAAGACACTGTTTTGTGATAAGCAGCACTCCTAGGATTTGGTAGAAGATGGGACGAAAATTAATCAAATGACACTCGAAATCTGTATGTTTAGGGTCGAATAAATTCACTTTTATAATAAATAACTTACTTTGTTTCTAAAAAGGAGAATTAAGACTCAGTAGTAATGACGCTACACTGTTTCGTTAAAAGCAACACTACAAGCGGGCGGGGTTTGGGGGGGCGCAGCCTCCCCAAATAGGAGACGGGACGAAAGCCTATGAATCAAATGACACTCGATATTATCTGTATGTTTAGTTTAGGTAAGTAGTTTGTTTCTAAAAAGGAGAATTAAAACTCAGCACTAACGACGCGACACTGTTTCGTGAAAAGCACCACTTTCAGGAAGAGAGTAGGGGGGTTTAGTAAGTAGGAGACGGCAAATTTTTTAAAATCGGTTTACAAACGGCGGAGTCATCGTTGAACATAAGTAATTTAAAAAATGAACATAACACCTCCTCCGTTACGGAAGTCGGTTAAAAATGTAGCCTATGTGTTAATCCAGGATGTCAGCTACCTCCTTGTAAAATTTTGTCGAAATCGCTCCAGCCGTTTAAGCGTGAAGAAGTAACAAATATAAAAACTCACATACTTTCGCCTTTATAATATTAGTAGGAGTAGGATTAGTAGGATATATATGTCGCAGCCAACTTGTTAACCAGTGGGCGACATATTCCTAGTCTTGCCGTAAATACTGTTACAAAGAAAAACATTTTTTTTCTGTTGCAAATAAATTTTATTACTTTTACAGTGTATTAGTTTAATACATAAATATAAAACAATTTAAAATATTAAAAGCTTATTCAAATTTGCCTTCCTTTGGCTACAATAACGTCTTTTAAACATTGTGGCCAGTTATCATTAGAAACACGGACTCTTTCCATGGGACAATTCTTCACTGCCAGTCGTATGGATTGTCGTAGAGACTCCAAATTATCACGGCATTTACAGCAAGCCATACTCTCTAAAACTGACCAAAAATCATAATCCAGTGGATTAAGATCGGGACTAGACGACGACCAGTCTTCAGCTCTGATAAAGTCCGAAACGTTCGTTTCCAACCAAGACTAAACCGACTGAGCTTTATGACCCGGCGCCGAGCCTTTTTGGAAGGACCATTCTTGGTTATTGAACTTGATGTTGAACCTTAGAACTTCAAGCATAAATAAAACCATTTTGTTTGTTAAAATGTTGCTTAATTGTAAAAAAAAATCCGTAAACAAACATTTTTTGTGACCTCCCTTTACGTACCGCTTCAATAGTTGTTTTAATTTTACCACCCTTTCTTTTTTAAATTATCAGTTAGGAAATAACCAGTACGTCTCTTGTAGGCTGAAAGTCCTAAGTCATCATTAAAAATACGCGACATGGTTCTAACTTCTAGGTGCAATATTTATCTCGTGAGATGAAATCTTTTACTTTCGAACCGATTTTTTTCAAATTCTTTCCCTTACTGCTTTAATCACCTTTTTCGTACGAACACTGCGTGGACGGCCAGATCTTTTTCTGTCACAAGCAGAGGAGGTCTCATTGTACCTATTAATGGCCCGGTACATAAACATTTTACTAATACCAAGCATACGGAGAGTTTTAAAAATGACATTGGACTCCATACCTACTTTGTGTGATGCAATCATAGCGATTTGGTTCTTGTGATCACCCCACTTCATTTCAGTATCGCAAAATATTGTAAAATACATTGGCGCCAAAATGAGAAAACACAATAAACAATCATATAAAAATTACAGAATCCAAATTCAAATGTAATATTTTGTTTATTTTAACTAGTAACAGTATTTGTGACTTATGGCCAGTCTAAGTAGGTATATCACATTATGTTACTGTAAGCGAAATTGCAGTGCTTGCAGTTATCTAAGCGATGCTGTTGCAAGCTTTTATGTTTAAAGGTTCAGGAGTTCTGTTTAGTGTCTTTGGATCCAGATTCCAGAGACATCCTCGTATGAAATTTCACTTATTTGTAACATATATGCTTGAGTTACTATAAACAACATCTTAACCACCATGTGTGTTTTTCAAGAATTTCCCTCAATTGCTTATAGATCCCAATTCCCATCATCACCTTCGTAATAATTGTACCAAATTCGGATTAAACCCTATACAACAACAAAAGAATTTTCAAAATCTGTCCACAAACAGCGGAATAATGATCAATGATGTCTGTTTCGATGTAAGAATCTATGAAAAACACTAATAATACTAATAATAGCGTCATAATGTGATGTTGCAAGATGTGAGGGTAGAGACTAGAGACGATGATGATGATTATTGATTAATATAATGTACAATTAGCATATGCCCTAAATACTTAAAACAACGTCGAAAGCCCCAAACATGTTTCTATAATTAGGAGGCCGGAGATCTGTTTACCACCTTCGAAAAATAGTATATCTTGGTGCAAAATCTGACTTTTTGTTAAGATTTACTTGGAATACTACATTATTTACAAAATCACTATAAGTTTCCATTTGAAATACTTAATATGAATCGAAATCACAATATCATCCAGATAAATGGGGTTTTGGTATAAATAGCGAGGAATTCCCTCGATTACTTATGGATCCTATCATTAAGTCACCTTTTTTATGAACATAGTACCAAATTTGGAATAAACCCGATACAATAGCGAAAAAATGTGAATTGATCGTAGAACATACAAAAAAAGATATATATGTAAACAGACGAACATAACCGCCTCCTTTTTGGAAGTCGGTTAAAAAGAATATGCAACTACAAATAATAAATATGCAATAAGACTTTTGATATTTACTTTGCCTCTAGTAAAGAGGAGTATATTGGACTCACACTAAGCGTCACTGGGCCGATGTTTAAAAAACTGTCAACAAGTTTTTCCGATACGACACTTTTCTACCTACCCGCCTCTGCTATTTTGTCGTAGGTCACTTAACGCCTCTAGTACACCGACGCTGCGAAACAGCGGCGAATCGATTTGCTGTCTCACTCGCCACACGGCAATGCGTTACATGGCATCTCGCTCTATTCTAGTTTCGCAGCGTTACTAGAGGCGTAAAAACCCTCATTTCAATAGTATCAATATTCAAATCCATCCATATAATCAATAACATGCGTAGTGCGTACCATTGCGTTGACGGACCTACGTCATTAAATTCATTTGGTCGGCTTATGTCAATTCAATGTTAGCTGTGATCGGTCGGATGGGTTTGACTTAACGCGACCAAGTTACTTAGGTCCGTCATCTGCCTAGGAATCAACTTCCACGATAGTACATACCTGTCCGGGCATTTCCTTGGTGTGTCCGTCCGGTATGTGGAACAACACGAGGGGGGCGGCGCGCGCGGTGTGCGGGGAGGGGGCGCCGGCCGCGACGTCCACGCGGAAGAACCCGCGCCGCTGCAGTTGGATTATGTCACCCACTTTCAGATGAGCGAGTTCGGGTTCACCGAGCATTGGTATCTCCCACTGTAGAAAAAAAATATTTTTATAGATACCTTGAAATTGAAAATGGAATCCATGCTTCCAAACTAATATTATAAACTAGACGTTTCGCGCGGCTTCGCCCGCGTAAATTAGATATTTTACAGACAAATTAGTCCACAAAAATAGCCTATGATTCTTCACGTGGTCTATAGTTCTTATCTGTGCCAAATAACAGAAAAATTTATCCATTAGTTCATGAGATAAGCCCTTTCAAATAATTTCCCCGGTTTTTTCCAAATTTTCCTCTATTTCTTCACTCCTATTAGTCTTAGCGTGATAAAAGATAGCCTATAGCCTTCCTCGATAAGTGGGCTATCTAACACTGAAAGAATTTTTCAAATCGGACCAGTAGTTCTTGAGATTAGCGCGTTCAAATAAGCTTTTCAAATAATTTCCCCTCCATTTTTTCCACATTTTCCTCTATTTCTTCGCTCCTATTAGTCTTAGCGTGATAAAATATAGCCTATAGCCTTCCTCGATAAATGGGCTATCTAACACTGAAAGAATTTTTCAAATCAGACCAGTAGTTCCTGAGATTAGAGCGTTCAAACAAACAAACTCTTCCGCTTTATAATATTAGTATAGATGCGAAAGTGTGTCTGTCTGTTTGTCTGTTACCTGTTCACGCCCAACTCTGAACCGATTGAAACTTGGTATGTAGATACTTTGTGTCCCAAGACCTTTCTTGGGACACAAAGTATCTACATACCGAGTTTCAATCGGTTGTCCTTACATATAAGATACTTTTTATCCCGAAAAAATGTACGGTTCCAGCGCGATAAACGAGTTTTGCCGCAATGAAGTCGTCATTGGGCGTCATCTAGTAGTTTATATGCTTATATATAAAAAAGACACAACTTGGTCTACTGGGCAGATTTTAATGAAATTTGACCAATAGAAAAGGGAAATACATAATATTATTTATACGTCTTCCAATGGGAAAATTTCTAATTATTCCAATTTATTTATTCAAATCGCGGAAAATACCTAGTTGGTACTTAGTACGACATAAACTTACGTACAATATAAAATTGACCACGATATTCTGTACTAAAACTACTGTATGTACCATCGAGGAAATGAATTCCTAGGCAGTTGACAGACCAACGTCATTTGTTCGGATCGACATGATTTGATTTGACATGACATGATCCAATTTTGTTTTGTGAATTCAAATTTCAATATTATTAATTTGTGATCTGTCGACTGTCGTCTAGAGCGCAATACACACTGAGACCGCCGGGCCGCCGAGAAAGCCCGGCGACACAACCCGGCGGCCTGTATGAAAAGAATGATGTCGGCAACATGCGCCCGCGCGTGTTTTCCGCCGACATGTTGGCGGCTTGGGTACGCCTGCACTCAGTTGCCCTGCGACACAACTTTAAGACACGCGGCAATCACTGACCAATCACTGACTGCCAAATAAATTTCTCATCTCAAGCCGTCGACATGCCGCCGACCAAATTTTCCGACTTGTATTATGTGAAGCCGCCAACTAGACCGCCGACAAAAAGTTGCCGACGTTATGTCGGCAGCCCGGCGGGCTCTGTGTGTATTGCGCTTAAGTTTGACATAACCTGCCTAGGAATCAACTTCTCTGATAGTACTTAGTCTGTATGTAGTAGCAAAGCCAGTTAAGTCATGAGTCATGACAGTAAATACCACAAACACTTACTCTCGTTTTATGACCGATGTACTGTTTGAAATCTTCGTCTTTTCCTAGCAGAGCTTTAGATATAATGTGGTCGAAGTATACGCAGTAGGTTTCGACCATCGGGGACTGCGTGGTGTCGGCCAGCCACGTCAGTTTCAACGTCTTCTTATAGTCCTTATTGTCGAGGTTGGGTGTACCGTCAATGCTTGTGACCGTACCATCTTTGTCTCTGTAAATAATACATAGTATTTAGGGCAGTCATTACTAATAATAAGACTGCAGCCGCGCGGCTATCCCGCTGCTCTTTTTAGTAAGTATTACTAGCTATTTGACCGAGCTTTGCTCGGTATTCGATAAAACACGAATAAAAAGACATTTTCTAAAAATGAGTCCCAGCTAGATCGTTTATATAATCTAATATCTTTAAACGAGCAATAGGCTACTTGACCTATATTCAATTTCATTGAACTAATGCATATTTCTAGTAGAACTTGGCCTAGGAAATCGTATTTCACCCTTATCATCAAATAAAAACGTATGATTGATAAATAAAGTCGATTTGAAAATATGATTTTATGAAAATAGGATTTGTACTGACGAAAACGCTTTTGCGGTACTTCCGATTTGGATGTGACGTCATCTTCATACTAGTTTAATATCTTTTATTCATCGCGCTCGTTATATGTAAGTTTATTTGTACATAAATATTAAGAATAAGCCTAGAAAGATTTGTAAAATATATTTTCTTAAATAATTCAAATAAAACATCAGTTTTATATATTATCTCCATTTATTGTAGACAGGAAATGAAATGGCCAAAACTTTTCTCCAAAAGTTTTCAACATTACAAATGATTTCTAATTTCTTATTTAATTATTTTATAATTTTTGGGCATTTTTAGACTCGTACATTTAGCACATTAAAAAATTTTCAATAAAGAGAGTTTAAAATACAAAACGTATGACGTCACACTATGGCGGACAGTGTTTTCGGCGCCATTTAAAAGGCATGATTTTCAATCAACATTTTTATGGGTTTCTACTGTGTAAAATATTAAAATATTAGTTTTAATTGTGAAAATGAATGATTAAGAAGCGATTAGCATGAAGAAAAAAAATAGGTCAAGTAGCCTATTCTTGTATATATATAAATATATAATTGGAATCTCGGAATCGGCTCCAACGATTCTCATGAAATTTAGTATACAGGGGGTTTAGGGGGCGATAAATCGATCTAGCTAGGAATCATTTTCATAAAATGTCATTTTATGTGTGTATATGTCATTTTAGGTATGTTATCTGTTGGAGCGGCCAGTACGTCCGGATGGGGTTTTGAGTGACGCTGTCTAACTGACGATGGACCAACCATCACCATCAACCATAACCATCACCTGCCAAATATCTAGAATTATTATGAATGTCGGAAGGAACGGTGTATGCTCCGAAACCCATCGGCTCCAAATCTGACGATATCTGGTTAATCACGCTCAGTGTAGATAACTAATATACGCCCACAGTCTTGGAGGATAAATGCAATGTTATTCCATGGCCATTGAATCAGTTTCAATATACCGCTCGACGATCCGATATCAGAAGTGGGATTACCCGGAACGGATGGTGGAAATTTTCAGGTCAAATTTTTCTTAATGTTGGAGATAATGATTTAACGATTTTTGAAAGCAAATTTCAGAGTTGGTAGATATCACAAAATGGTAGAGTTGGTTTGTAAAATCAAATCCTAGTCAAAATCTATGCGAGATTAGTAAGAGATCGATTGATAAGATATTTTGATATTTCCTGAATTTAACCCCGGATCTTTCGTAGAGTAGAGCGCGGGCTTAATATAATGCTATGTATTTGTAGAGACAGAAAAAGCCGCTAAGCAGTGCCTAATTATTGCAATGAGCAGGTCTTTAGCCTCATGGTTAACGTGAAATAGCTTTGTTGGTATAAAAACATGGGATCAATTGATGGATTTTTAAGCACGTTTTAATTATGTTGAGATTCATGCTGCAACTATGCACAGATTGTTTAGAGGAAATGCTGACGTCAGAAAGTGCATGTTTTCATAATATTATGCTACGCGTTTCTTTGGTGTACTGGCTATCGTTATCTGTGGAACAGATTGTAATTGCAGTTGATCCATGAATGCAACTAAAATTTATTTACCCTAACATTCACGATTGAAATTATTGATAATAGAGTTTAGTTGCAGAAAGAAAAATTATTGATGGCTTTAACTTATCATAGAAGGGCTTTTGGAAATACAATCTGAGTTTTTAAAGGATGTAAAGATCACGAATGGATCAAACGAGGCGATGATATTATGATTTTGGCAAAATGGGTTACATACCTACGTGTTAATCGAATGTTCAGATAGGAATAGTTTTAATAGCGTTACTAAAATTCATACTGAGTTTTCAGGTACCAAAACTGTACAATATAGTGTGCTAAAGATGATGGAGTTGTGAGAAAGTCACTTCACGTTTGCTATTGGTGTAACGAAAGGATCACGTCTTGACAGAGTGGTCAAAACAAATCTAAGGATGACCAGGTTGAACGTCCGTTTGATATTTGTACTGTTTTATGAGCTACTGTGGACTTTTCTGCATCTAAGTTGGTGAGATGTTTTCATTCTGATTTAGTTTCAATGAATGATGTGCTTTTTGGCCGAGGAAAGTGTAGCCAGTACGTTGCAGGGCAGTAACGAATAAATCGATCAAAGTTTTAATTCGATATTGGAATGATACAATACTTTTAAATCGCAAAGTTATTTTGACGAGTATTGGTAGTGTTCGGTAATAATTTTGTGCGGATTGTAATTAACGATTAATGACTACAGTTGTAGTAAAGAATAACGCAATTTACAGTTACTATTTTACGTTTGTTTATAACCAATGCATTTTAAATAATGTTAATATTATGGTGGAAAGAGATTTGACAGATGAAAGGATCATGATATCTTGGGTACACGGTTCGTGTAAGCCCATAAGTCTTACTCTGGAATAGTTAAACCTGAATTGAAGCTGATCCCCAAAGTAAGGATTGGGAATTTTAGTGGCATCAGGCATGCGATATGACAAAGATTACGTTTTTGTGTTATTATTAGATTCTTTCACCCTTTATCACACAGTGAATAGTGACGCAGTTAATTAAAATTGAGCTTTTTGATGTGTGCCTAATTGATATGTTTGAGGCATGCAATCGGAGTTTTGACATAACATTATTAGATTGAACATGATGATGTAACTCTGGTATAGTTTTACGTCAGGATGAGTCAGGAGTCAGGACGCACCGTAACGGCGTCAAACAGAAAAGCTTTACTATGTCGAGACTAGAGATTCGTATTTTGTATTCATCAATGTTAACAAATGCCTGTGTAGTTGGCATTTGTGGCAAAGATGGTTTGTGTAGTAAAGTGGCCTATCATGAGGCAAAGGTGGCCTGAGTGGCAATGATGGCCTGAGTGGCAATGGTGGCCTGTGAGGCAATGTTGGCCTGTGTGGCATAGCCTGTGTGGCAAATGGACCCTGTGTAGAATAGCCTATGTGGCAACTGTAGCCTATGTAGCAAATGCAGCCTGAGTGGCACAAGACTTTTTGGTACGCGTTGACATTGGGTAATGTTGATGGTATTCATGTTGAGTTTGCAAAGTTTTATCATGACAGACAAGATGTTATTGAATCTATGGTAATGTTATAAGAATCCAGTATGGTTAGTTTGGCCGAGCGTAGGTGGAGTAAAGGAGAATAAAGTGTACATTTTGTTGATTTCTGACTTGGAGATAGAACACACGAGGACGTGTGATATGCAGGACGGCCGTATCGGCGTGCGCGATTAACTTGTCTATTGGCAACTTATTTTGAGATAAGTTTTATAATGTAGGTATGTTATCTGTTGGAGCGGCCAGTACGTTCGGATGGGGTTTTAAGTGACGCTGTCTAACTGGCGATGGACTTTTGAGAGGTGACAACCATCACCTGCCAAATATCTAGAATTATTATGAATATCGGAAGGAAAGGTGTATGCTCCCAAACCCATCGGCTCCAAATCTGACGATATCTGGTTAATCACGCTCAGTGTAGATAACTAATATACGCCCACAGTCTTGGAGGATAAATGCAATGTTATTCCATGGCCATTGAATCAGTTTCAATATACCGCTCGACGATCCGATATAATTTATAATTGGAATCTCGGAATCGGCTCCAACGATTTTCATGAAATTTAGTATATAGGAGGTTTCGGGGGCGATAAATCGATCTAGCTGGGAATCGTTTTCATAAAATGTCATTTTATGTGTGTTTTTTGAATACAATACACTAACATATACAATAATTGCTCGTTTAAAGATATAAGATTAAGAAGGCACTCTTCATAATATAATATTATCTCTATATGAGAATTTTTTTCAATCTAAATGCCCATTGATTATCAACATACAGTATCAAGAGCTTTAAACTACTGCACTGGAAGGAAGTGTTGAAAACTGAATAATATAAAATTCGATGACTATAAAACTAATATTTACATGTCATATTACTTATATCCAAAAGCTTACCTATGTATCTTGTCAATCATTATATTTCCGTAATTAATGAAGGTGGTGTTCTCTCCTTCCTTCAGAGTTTTAGCATCGACTTGATCAATGAGCAGTCTCTTGGACACCCAAACAGTCTTCGTTCCAACGTCAGGGTTTTTGGGGTGAAGTGCAACAGACAACTTGCTGTCTCCCGCCACACCCTTCAAATTTACTGGCACCGGTTTCAATTCGAGAGCCGTGTAGCGTGGAGCTATTGGATCTATAACCTATAAAAAATAAGGCTTAATTAGAATGTGTAAAAGACACAGATTCCCTTAAAACTCATCCTCAGAAACTCCATTTTTAATAGTTATCCTTCGATCGTGTATTCTTGTAAATCTCGTATATACATACAACTCACTCCTAGGAACCCACAAAAGAAATTGAACACTGCGCCTTGCCCTACCGGCTACCACATTTACTATTACATTACTAGCTATCTTAAAGTAGTCTATATAATTAAAACATAAAGTTAATAAACCTAGTGGAATAGAGAAACAAGGGCCTGAGCAAGCGAGATGTCATTATAAGTAGCACTGCGTGGTAAAAAAAAGACGTGTGTGATACATGACAATAATTGACAGCAGAACCAATTTTTTTTTTCATCTGTTTGACGTCCAGTCGGTAATATCTTAGAAAGATTGTGTAAGCTTGTGTAAGTGTGTATGTAAACAAATTTTTACACACAGATGTAAATCAATTTCGGTTTCGTTTGACAGCTCGAGATTGTTGCTCTTTTCCGCTAGGTATATTAACTTTATGAATTAAAACTTTTAAACATTTCAAAAACAAACCTTTTTATTGATAGCCCAAATTTTATCCCATTCCATGAAGACAACAGATCTGCTGGAGCCCTGGGCCTGAATGAACTGACGTAGCCCCTCCACCGTCATACCGCGGCGAAGCACCCCGCGAACAGTTGGCATACGTGGGTCATCCCTGTTTCAACAAGATTTAGTTTAAAAATATGTTTTTATAATTAATTATAATGATAATCCGAATATACTATTTACCACTAGATTCTTTAAGCTCTAGATAGCTTATTCAAAAATGTATCTGCATACTTTATGGAAAACAGTTTCAAAAAGACTTCGGGATAATATACACATTCCAAAGTCACATAGTAAGTTCAAAAAAAAATTTAAACTTACCATCCATCTACATGTCCCTGGTCAACAAACCAAGTTAATTTTCTTTTAGAGAGCACTGTGTTTGTCATGCTTAATCTGAAAATTAAAGAAGTACACTCATATAACTTTTGTTGGTATAAACTATTTTTGTGAGGGGTAGTATCTAATTTATCGTGTCCGACCGAAACTGGTTTTTCAGCCGAAACCGAAACCGAACTTTCGGCCTTACTCTCAGTTTCGGCCGAAACCGAAACCGAAACTTGGTAAAACATTTGAAATTACGATTATTTTCTGAAATTTACTGATTTTTATCATATATTACAACTTTTTAAACTAAAGAAAAAGTACCGCGTTGAATTTTTTACTTTTTGCGACATTTCTTAAAATAAATATTATTAATCTTAGACTCGAATATGTTCCCTAGAAACTTTTTTGTACTATATTCCGTTTTTCAAATGATTCCAAGTAGGTGCGATTTCACCAAAAAAATTCAACACGTTTAGCGCACACTAAACCGGTTCTTAATCGTATAAACACGTTTATAACAGTCAATTGCATTTTACCAACTTAAACTAAACTCGTTCACAGCAAATCCGATTTTTATCTTCTGAACGCCCAATATCATTGAGTTTTGACTTCATAAAATACATTTGGTCCTGTGAGTGTACTGTCATGACAGATCGAAAAATATAGACGAAAAAATTGTTAAGATGACAGATTTCACAGATGCGTTTGATTAGGCTTTTTATCGTTTCTTGTTATTTTGTTAATAAAACAACGTGACAAGGCTTCAAGATGATAAAAACATAAAAATCATCGCGTGACGTAACGTAAACTTAGATTCATTAATCGTGATTAAAAGAAGAATGTAAAATCTATTTGAAACAAAACGAGATTTACGTCGCCATATAAACGCGTTTATTGTTAATTGAGAACTCAGTTTAATCAAACGAAGTTTTACGTGTGATTGGTGTAAGCCGTAAGGGCTGCAAGAGTGAAGGTGGGCTAGATAAGATTCTAGCAGGGTAGGAACAGTGTAAGTCCTAAGAGATTGCGTGTCCGTAGTTAAAAGATAATTTTAAATCTATACATATATAAAACAAAGTCGCTTTTTTTCCCTCATGTCCCTTCGTTCCCTTTAATTTTCAAAACTACGCAACGGATTTTGATGATTCTTTCAGTGTTAGATAGCCCATTTATCGAGGACGGCTATAGGCTATATTTTATCACGCTAAGACTAATAGGAGCGAAGAAATAGAGGAAAACGTGGAAAAAACGGGGAAAATTATTTGAAAGGGCTAACTTGAACGCGCTAATCTCAGGAACTACTGGTCCGATTTGAAAAATTCTTTCAGTGTTAGATAGCCTATTTATTGAGGAAAGCTAAAGGCTATATTTTATCATGCTAAGACTAATAGGAGAATGTGGAGAAAACGGGGGATATTATTTGAAAGGGCTTATCTCGTGAACTACTGGAGCAATTTTTATGTTATTTAGCACAGATAAGAAGTAGACCACGTGAAGGATCACTCGTGAAGGCTATCGATTCTAATCATTTTTCCAGTGGCTATACATTTTATAAATTATACCCGTGCGACGCCGGGGCGGGTCGCCAGTATTTAAATAAAACGCGTGGTAAAAGTCAAAGAGTGAGGCGAGATGATTTACTACATAAATCTTGCAAGATACATCCTAATATATCCTATAATCTCACAATCAAACAAAATTCTTAAGTAAATAGTTCATACGCAATATAATCAATTTATCATAGCATTTACTAAATCGTTTGTTTGGGAAACATTGTTAAAATAGCACGTAATTTGCCAACAGTTATGTATATTAAATAAGCCTGCGTGTCGTAGAAATAAAATTCAATAATATAATTTCGATAACAATAAGTTTAGACAGTTTTGTTCAAATAAAACGAAGTGCTAATCTTTGATTTGGGACTAATCTGGAAAACATTATCTCAAAACACGACTAAATAGATGGTGGCGAACTGAGCCGGGGCCTCGCTGGCAAGCAAGCACGAGTTAATTGCGAAGTTTACCGAACGACGCATGAGTTTCGGCCGGGCCGAAAGTTTCGGCTATATTTTGGCCGAAACCGAAATTAAGGCCGAAACTAGATTTTTTGGCCGAAACTGGCCGAAACCGAAACCGAAAGTTCGGTCGGTCACTACAAATTTATTTAGCATAAAAGAATGTAATTCCACGAAAAAAAGTTGTTCCGCGAGTCTTCAAAATGAGACCCGAATACATGCATACTTTATGCAAGTATTCGGTACACAATTTTGTGCATTTATAAAAGTGACAATTATTGTCAACGGCTTTATTTCATTTTGAGTGTTAGTGTTTCGTAGCTAATGCCTAATGGTAGCTATTGTCCTATTTTAGTATGCGAAAAGGAACTAAATTTAAAAAGGTTGAAGTATGAGGTTTCCTTAGTTTTTATTATTCGTAGATCTCAACTGTTACTTCTCGCTAACACTGCCAAACCGATTTTAGAGATAAACAAAATTGCATATTAGCATGGGTTTAGCCTTTGTGTAACCATGCCTACCTGCTGTATTCCCAGATATAGGGCTTCCTGAGACCAAGGGCATCAATGAACCAGTAGAACTGTGGATCTCTGTCATGATACTCCATAGTACGCAACGTGTGGGTGACACCCTCTATAGCATCCACAATGGGACAGGCAAAATCGTAAGTTGGGTACACCCTGAAAAAAATAAACAAAGTCCATATAAGTAAATTACCACCATACTTACTATTAAAAGTGTGTAAATAGACGTTATAGTTATACATTGTCTTGCCTTGTCTGTCAAGTTACTTTTTGACATATAAGACAGGGACAGAACAGATATAAGACTAGAATGACTGCATACACCTTGTAGATCTTTGTTTTAACATAGTTTTAATAAACTTTACGAGTTGCATATTATGTTTTATTCAAGAAAGTTATCTAGTCTACATAATGACTGAAATCTTACTTGTATTGGGTTCCAGTACGTGGGTGAACCTCTGGCTTACAACGGTAAATAGTTGGATCCCTCATACAACCATTAGAAGACTGCATATCAATCTTAGCTCTCACACAGTTTTGGATACCAATATCACTGCCTTTCTTCATTTCCTCCCACAGTTTTAAGTTCTTCTCGACAGCTACAAAATAATTGTGTAGTTTTAGAAGTTTAATTTTAATTTTAAGGATTGTATTCCTAGAAATAACATTCTAAAAGAAAAAAATAGTAAAAAAAAATCTTACAGTTATTCCTGTTTTTGCTCTCGATTTTTTGTTCCCTTTCAGACTTCATCTGCTCTGCTGGAGTGTCGTCCACAAACGCTTTTCCTTCTTTTATTAGTTTCTCACAATATTGTAACATGAGGTCGAAGTATTGTGACGTATGAGTAAACATGTCAGGTTTGATCTCCAACATTTCAACATCTTCCAAAATCACCTATAAATTATAATTCACATTTTAAATTAAACATCACTGTAGCTAATGGTTTAAAAATGTAAATTCAGTTATGTGTTATTCTTACGTCAATTTACATTGTAGGATTTAATTAAATAACAAATACAATAATTACATTTTTATATAAAAGTTATGCTGGCTTCTCACGGTGCGTAATATCACGAGCTTCGTCGCGGCATCTCGAGCCACGCCCCGTGTGAAGAGGGTGGCTCGAAGTGACGCGGGCTAGCTCGAGCAGGCGCGTCCGATCCGATTAAAGTCGGTAACTTCAAAGGCGCGGCTCGGCGCGGCTCGAACGGCTCGTGATATTACGCGCCGTGAGAACGGATAGCGCGGCCACGCCTGCTGGCTCGTGCTCACTCGTACAAATCGGCTCGGCGCAGCGCGGCTCGTGATATTACACGCCCGCGCCGTGAGAAGCCAGCATTACATTTCCAACATGACTGATATCCAACAGTTTAAAGTTTTATTCATAACTACTGTACAGCACAACTTCTACATTATGTACAACAAATAGAAAATAATGAAAATAGTTGAAGCTATATTTACCTTCTCAAACTCAGCATTCTCCTTAGCTGGGTTGGTGTCATCAAATCTCATAATCAATTTGCCTTGAAAAGCTTGTTGATAGTACTGGTTGAGTAGAGCTGCCTTTGCATGACCAATATGCAGATAACTGTATAACATACAAAATAATAAAATGTAAAATATACCTCAACTTCTCGTAAAAAGGTTTCAAAATAATTCAAGGAAGAATCGTGGAAGAATCATGTAACATGAAAAAAATTCCCATTTTTTTTTTTGCTTAAATGGAGGCTTTAGGGCCGGAAAATTTATTTGAAATAGAAAAACTGTGGATTATTTTAGCTAGGTTATGAAGTAGATAAGTTACAGGGTTTATCCTTCAAGCCCCAAGCGGCCGCATGCGGCCGCGATAACAATACAAATCTATTGTGTCTCGTTTTTTCCACGATCGAGGGATTAAAATAATAAGGGAAAAAATGAGTTATTGTCTGTGTGTTACGAAATGTTATTTTTTCAATTCTTCCACTCAAGTCTTCAATTTTTGTATTATTATTTTTAATGAAATTGAAATGTTAAATTTAATTACTAGCAACATTTATGAATAAGAAAAGCTAGAAAATTATAAAACATACCCTGATGCCTCTGGAGGGAATCTAACAACCACTTTTCCCATTTCAGCATGAGGTAGATCAACAAACTTTCCTTCTTGTTGACGACCAGCTGACTCCTTTGTTGCTACAGGGGACCTTCTGGAATATTAAAAATATTTAAGAAAATAAATATCTACAGATAGAACCTCTTTAAAAGATATTTTAAAAATACTTATTATTTTTAATCTATATGGATACTTTAATGTATGTTGGGATATAATTACTTTCATTTCAATCAGTCTTGTCTGTCTGTCTATCACCCTAATAACAACCAACCTTGAAGAAGCCTTAGCCAAGGTTTCCATGATGTCACTAGGGATTTCTTTCAGAGCTTTTGCTACAGGCTCCTGTGCTTGGATCAACTTCATCCATCTCTGGACATTGTTCAGAGAATTTGATTTTAAAACTTCCTTGACTTTGTTAGAAACTGGAAAAATATAATTATAAATATTTACTATCATTATACTAATTTTGTTTTCATCATTACTCAATGAACATGTTACACTAGGTTTGATTGCAGTTGCATCAGACAGGTCTATTCACATTTAAAATGCACTCAGCCCATCAAATGATCACATAAAATATTATGTCATGTCAAATAACACATTTCTTATATATTATATTACTACTTACCAAACAGTATACTAAAAACTGCTAGGTCAGACACTGATAAATTTTCTCCCACTAAAAACGTCAGTGGGCCCAAAATCTTATCTAGATATTCTAAGGATTTTGGAATTTCCTCTTCTAAAATAAGGCTAAATGATAACCAATGGTTCATTGTGACTCTCTCCAGTGGGCTCGCCGGTTTATTAAATGCGTTCTCTAAAATTCTTATCAAGTCATTGCTAGTACCATATGGCACATTTTTTGATGAATTAGGTAGCTTTACTGATGAATCAGTACCCCATTCAATTTCCAAGCCTTTAGCAGCAAGCCTATAAAACTCTGCAGCAAGCAAACCACCTGTAATTTAAGACAAAATGCTATTTTAAGCTGCAAAGTAACAGGTTACTCTGTGGAATACATTTTATTAGTTGCAAGTTACCTAAAGGTGGTTTTGATTTGGAACAAGTGATTTTCATTGTTCTTTAATTTCTATGTGTTGGTGTAAATATTGAGTTTCTTTTAATAATTGATCTTATTCAATCGTTTATTAATAATTTTTAGAATTTCCTTCCCCAGTATTACACGATGGAGTAATATGTCACTGTGACATTGACACTGAGTCACTGACATGAGTGAAAGTTATAACTATTGTCTATGGTTTTAGGGCTGCCATTTTAAGGTAAAAATAAAATCAGATAAAATCACAAAACAAATGAGACATTTTCTTATCTTTTTTATTTGATTGTCAAACAGTTTCTATTTTAGTAACTAGATGGCGTATGCGATATTCAGACCAAATGTCACAGGAATTATACATTTTGGTTTTGACAACATCTTACCTGCACTTGTGCAAGATAACGGGTATTTCATGGCAAAAGGGCCCCCGAGACGGTCAAACGGTTTGACTCAAACACGTAAATTTTGGTTTGACTCAAACCATTTCGATCGTTTACAAAGCTAGTTTGAGCGGTTTGTCAAACATTTACATGTTTGAAGCTTGTTTGATGAAATTTCATATTTTTGTTGTGTTTGACGCGCCGTTTGATCGTGTTCCGATGCGTTTGAAAAAACTTTGTACCATTCTTTGGAGTACGTTATTTTTAACCGACTAAAAAAGAGGAAGTTATCAATTCGACGCGTATGTAATATTTCCAGAACTGCCCAGTTTTCGTATATGTTAGTCTATATCAGCATTTGAACAAATGTGCAAAATTTCAAAAGTGCGTGTATGTGTTCACATATCTCCGGAACTACAAATCCGATTTAAATTTTTTTGTTGTACTATATAGGATATTGATTAACTTGGGAGACTTTTGCAAGTCTCATCAAAATAGGTTTAGTAGTTTTTGAGATAGAGAATTTAATTCTCAATTTCGTATAATTTTTAAGTCGGTTTTATCTTTTAAAAAATAATATTTATTCGTCACAAGACGTGTACTCCACAGCGCATATTGAACCAAACTGCGCAGTTTCGTTTGACAAACGTTTCGTTTAAGATATTTTGATTTATGCCACACTTGACAGTACACTGATATTTTTTAGAAACGCAACCAATATGTATCCGTGATGCCAACCTGCAGATAATTTCAGATCGGTGGGGAACCAATAGAAAATCTAGAAGTGTCTACCGTCGCGCCGTCTGTTGGAGATTAAAAATAAGAAAACCTCTCTATGTATCCGTGTTGCCAACCTCATCCAACCTGCAGATAATTTCAGATCGGTGGGGAACCAATAGAAAATCTAGAAGTGTCTATAGTCGTGTTCGTTTGGTTTTTAAATTGCGCATGCGCGGCTTTTTTGTGTGTCAGTGTGGTTGTCATATTCTAAAATACCTTGTCATGTTCTAAAATACCTGTCAGATTTTCTAAAATTTGACAGAAATTGATAGGTATTTTGGAATATGACACTCCCACTGACACACAAAAAAAGCTACGCATGCGCAGTTGAAAAACAAACGAAGCACGACTTATCGTCGCGCCGTCTGGTGAAGATAAAAAAAAGAAAACTCCCCATTACAAAAGAAATAAAGATGTCATTTGACTGTTGACATTTCTCTACAGTCTTTGGCCATTGTATTGAATTATACTTCGGGGGTTTGTCCTCGATATTAGTATTCCTTTTTACACTAAGTAGTACACTTCTGATTCGTTACCACGCATAGCAATTTTAGAGCCAAGAAAAAAATAACAAGTTGTCTCTGGATTGCACTTTCCTCCGTTGTCTCTGGATTGCACTTTTCTCCATATTTTCCCGCCTCTTGTCTCTGATTTTAAAATTGACGCCCCCTTTGCCTGTCCCGACCGGGACGAATTAAAAAAAAAAAAAAAAAAAATGTCTCTGATTTTCCCTTTCTCCTGTTACCTGCAACTCTCTAGAACCTTCGTTCACTTTTTAACCGACTTCCAAAAAACGAGGAGGTTATATGTTCGGCTGTGGATATTTTTTTTTTTTTTTTTTTTTTTTTTTTTTTTGTATGTTCAACGATTACTCCGCCGTTTGTGAACCGATTTTCGAAATTTTTGTTTTGTTGTATTAGGTTTCACTCCAATTTGGTACCATGTTCACAAAAGTGGTGACCTGATGATGGGATCCATGAGTAATCGAGGGAACTCCTCGAAATTTATATGGAAACATATGGTGATTTTAGTTTTATGTGAAGTGTACTAAGAATATGCTACCAAAAAGTCAAATATTGGGTCAAAGTATACCATGGTTTCGAAGATGCTGAGAGAACTCCTGATTCCTTATAGATACACGTTCGGGAGTTTCGGCGTTGTTTTAAGAACAGAAAGCATATGCTACTATGCAATTCATATTCATCATCATAATCATCATCATCATCATCATCGTCATCATCATCATTAAGGTCACCAATGTCTCATGGCACAGAATTAATAATAGTACAAGGCATAGGTATGGATATACTAATAATAATAATTATGTACTGTATAACAACACCTGTTTGTTTAATACATGGCGGTCGGCGCCGCCGCGCCGCATGGCGCGTGGCGGCAGACAACAGATCGAATACTTTACTAATTACTTTATAAAATTTAAATAGACAAATAGAATTAAAATAAAGTTATTTTAAAAAGAGCATTTACACAAAACAAAGTCATTAAGTGTCTTTTTAATCAGTTATACTTATTAATCGATAGATGGCGCACTAAGTATCGATTTGAATTCTTGATTAAGCGCTTATTCCACTTATCCTAGCTAGGAAGTCCTAGCTAGGGTCCTAAAAAATTTAGTCAAGTGGAATAACATTTAGAAGCTAGGATCCTAGCTAGGATCCTGAATCGGAAAAAATTTAGTCAAGTGGAATAACATTTAGAAAGCTAGGATCCTAGCTAGGACTTCCTAGCTAGGATAAGTGGAATAAGCGCTTTACAAGAACAGAGCTGTCAATAATTATGATAAGTAATATTAAATATTATGAGTAGCTACGCTACATCCTATGTAAGTTTATACAATCTTTTATCTGATAGATCCTTCGATCGTGGAAAAACGAGACACAATAGCCTTTCTATTGTTATCTCAATCGCCGGTGACCGCTTGGGGCTTGAAGCATTAAAATTGTTAAATTACTTAGCACAATATGTTCACTTCACTGATAATATATGATTTTGTGAGTGTGAGTTGTGACTCTTGACAAATTGTAATAAGATACGTAAAATATACGCGAAGGTTTACCTACTAGTGTAACTAAAAAGAGTGAAATTATTATTATTTTTAACAAAAAATTAAAACCGACTTCCAAGGTAAAAACAATAATAACATTAATATGAACTAAAAAGTATTAAATAATTTTTACTATCTCATGGTGCCTTTTTCCGAATTCGGCTAAACCTCAACTATTTCTGTATTCAATCTTCATAATTTTGAAGTCGGTGCCAGTTCCAAAAGTTTCAAATATTCTGTCAGAGGACTGAAGATTCAGCTATCTGGTACCGACTTCAAAATAATGAAGATTGAATACAGAAATAGTTGAGGTTTAGCCGAATTCGGAAAAAGGCACCATGAGATAGTAAAAATTATTTAATACTTTTTAGTTCATATTAATGTTATTATTGTTTTTACCTTGGAAGTCGGTTTTAATTTTTTGTTAAAAATAATAATAATGTGCTTACCACGATCGCACTAAAATTAACTTTAGAACAAATTTATTTTCATACCTAATTTTAGTTTCAAAATGGGTAAACGTAAAAACGAAAAATCGTGTTATAGGTACTTATATAAATCTTTTATGTCTTGTTTCTTGATTGTTCATTTGAATTGTGAATCACTAGCTTTACTGCGGCCTGTCGGTAGCAGTCCCCTCAGACGGTATGCAAAGTGCAAGCAAAATTTGCCAAGACACTCCATTATAATATTGTTAAATAGTTAAAAGTGACTAGAAGAGGAAACAGATCGGTGCTTAAAGCAATCTTTCATCTTGCTATATACAATTCTCTTCGGCATCAAGCGCATCTTCGTCATCCAGTTCCACTTCAGGTGAACGTGATGTTAACGGTAAGTTATCATTTTGTTTTTAGTGACACATGGATTGTTACAAGACTGATAATATTTTCAACAAGGGCAATTCAGGGAGTCTATAGGATTATCTCGCTGCCCTAACTAAAATGCACTCAGGGTAGTCTGCAGGACTATTCGCGCATATTTTAAATTATTGCACTCAGGGTAGTCTGTAGGACTATTCGCGCAATATCACATCTATTTTGCGTTCAGAGTAGTCTGTGGGACTATTTGCCGCATTAATAAATCATTACATTCATATAATCTGTAAGATTATGGGTCGCTTTGCAAATTGAGGGTAAATCAATAAGGGCAATTCAGGGAGTCTATAGGATTATCTCGCTGCCCTAACTAAAATGCATTCAGGATAGTCTGCAGGACTATTCGCGCATATTTTAAATTATTGCACTCAGGGTAGTCTGTAGGACTATTCGCGCAATATTACATTTATTTTGCATTCAGAATAGTCTGTGGGACTATTTGTCGCATTAATAAATTATTACATTCATATAATCTGTAAGATTATTGGTCGCTTTGCAAATTGAGGGTAAGTCAATAAGGGCAATTCAGGGAGTCTATAGGATTATCTCGCTGCCCTAACTAAAATGCATTCGGGGTAGTCTGCAGGACTATTCGCGCATATTTTAAATTATTGCACTCAGGGTAGTCTGTAGGACTATTCGCGCAATATTACATTTATTTTGGATTCAGAATATTATGTGGGACTATTTATCGCATTATTTGCTGCATTGACAAATTGAAGGTAGTTAAAAAAGAAAATTCATTTCTATTTTTAGCCCATCATTTTGCAACTGATAATCTAGAACTGACAAGCGAGGATATTTTTAGCCTTGCCGTCTACTTCCGGGGCTCAAGAAGCAACTCGTTGTAGAAAAACAAAGTAATACGGATATGAATCCGGCATTTCTTGGAGTTTTTGGAATTTGGACATTGGTACTATTACTATTGCAAATTATGATCCGAAAATCAATATTATTGAATTGGCAACTAAATTAAATTACATTTGAACATCTGGTATATAAAAAAAAGGAACGTGATTTCTCGAAAAAATATCTGGTACCCGCACAGACGTTTATCAAGTTCTTATTTCTGTGGGTACCCGTAACTGTCAATTATTAATTCATCAATCCCCAAGCGGGGCCGGCCGCTACATAAGAATTGCATATCCATAGGGTCTGCGATACTCACGATCCAGATATTATTAATATCGGCACCGGGATCGAACGTGGAAATATAGATAACGTTTTCTGAAATATCAGAAAAATGATTGCGCTAGACTGTGGTGCCAAAAAAAAGTGTTGCAAATGTTATTTCTTGTTTGAGCCATGTCTCGGAACATGAATTACTTCTATAATCTGTGAGCCATGTGATCACATAAAAAAATTAATTCTAAGGATTCACCCGATCACAAAATATTATTACGAAAGGTTGTAGACGCTACACGTCTTTTAAGTTACGAGCATTATGATTCCATAGCTCGTAGTATTTATTTAGAGATAATCTCGTTGAAAAGCTTAAGTTAGCTAAAGCAGTCACGAGTCACCTAAAAGTAGCTAAAAAAGACTAGCCAAATACAGTCGTGGGACATTACTCATTAGACGACGTCTGGCGCCAACGAGATATCTCACTCTCGTGATAATTAAAAACTGCTCTTCTCATTGTCTAAATCTCGACATTATCTAGACAAAACGCGATAAAAAAGTTTTATTTCTATGACATATTTACACGAGAAAAATGTATGTTATGCTAGGGTCTATAGAGATGAAGAGACAAACCATCTAACATCGAGAAAACTTGTAGACAAAATTTTCTCGTTAGCGCATGTTAGGCGCCCAGACCAGTTGACCCGTCACCAGAGTTCGGTTCCATTACCATGTCTCGAAAGCACCCACCTCAGAAACAACACGCGTCTCAAGGGAGCTCGTGGAACGCGTGACGCGTCGCGTCGTCTCATCGACAGCGATAACCACGGAAGCGATAGACGAAGCTAGCCAGGTTAACTAAGCAGGTCGACTTGGTTTTATATTCACAATGGTCGATGATAAGCTAGGAACTAAAAATGTTGGTGGATTAACGGTTATAAAATAACATAATACTATGTGACCATAGTCCTAACGAATTTATTACCTAATGTTTTTGTTTTTTCTCATGCCAAAATCTGGTTTTACACAATGAGATTTATTTTAAATTTAAAATAACTGAATATAAAGTGAATATAAATATAAATTTACTTTCTAAAATGGAAGACTTGCGTACACTTTCAAAATTGACGTCAAATTGCTTCATGTCTACTATCTAGGGGCGCGAAAGTGCCGGGCCGCGGCGAGATCGGCGGCACGGAGGACACGGCCGTACCACAGATTAAGAATTAGTTACTATGGGCCGTACCGTACCTTCATTTTCTCGAAGTAGACTGATGTTAATACATGTTCCACTCTATAATTTTAAAAAAACCGGCCAAGTGCGAGTTGGACTCGCCCATGAAGGGTTCCGCAGCAGCAATAAGAATTGTTTCTATGAAATTATAAGGTGTAGAATACGTATATAATTTATAATAATTAAAGAGCATAACTTTTGTCGTGAAATTAATTCTGACGCCTCAACAACGGGATGGCGGGAAGCCTGTGAGGGTCCATGGCAGGAGGACAATAATTATTGGTCAGTCTGAAATACAGCAACATATTATCCAGAGCTACTAGCTTATTTTGCATTAAGAATTTTGTAATAGCTGTCAAATAGCATGGCCGTTAGTTATGTTAACCATAATATTATTAATTATTATGTACCTACAGACCGTATGGATGGAATACGATTGCCCACGCTCTATAAAATAAATAAAAAACGTTGGACAGTGGGGCGAGGAAAGAAAATTATACAATAAACAATTACAGCCAACGATTACAGCTGCATGTACAATAAATCTGCAAACTTATTAGTTGCGGATTGGGAATTTCTAAAAATACATTCCGATACAGAGTGGAAGATATTGGATACTGGGTTCCGCAAAATAGTTTTAACTTTAGGTGTGTCAGACATCGATTTATTTGCAAAGATCAAATAAACCAAAAAAGGGGCAATTAGACCCTGATGCAATTGTCATTGGCGTTTTTTACAGTGAATTGGTCACAATATTATTTTTACGCTTTCCCTCCAGTAGCGTGTATACTTTATATTAATTTCAGTTCAATTACCCTCGTTGTCGAAGTGTTATCCGGGCAGCAATAATGGGTCTTAACTCTTACATCAACAGCAGTGAATTTAAATGTAGCGTCGTTATCAGACAATTTAACTTACAAACAAAATGTAACGTTTGTATTAAAAGATGATGTGAATATGCACACAGAAATAATTGAATTAAGGTTGATTTATTTAAGCCGTCCGCGTCAGTGTCTATAATTTTAAATTTTCTAACTGAAGTCTTTAATAAAGGTAATACTAATTAATATAATTACAGTATTAATATTACGAATATATACTTACGAAGCTTTGGCTTTAATATTTGGAGATATAGGATGTTAATATAATAATTTTGAATTATTTATGGTCGTTACATCCTAATGATATTTTACCTTTATAAGAACTTAAAAATAATTAATGTATAACATTACTAGCTTTAATAACTGCACAGAGGGTGCAAACTTTATCAAAATTTATTTAAATACTTATATTATTATGACTGAAAAAGATATTCCAATAAAAATAATTGGTTTAATAATTATTCTAAATCTAAAATAATGCAATCCAATTTTCATTTACCGTATTTTCTAGAGAAATCTGAAATCTGTCCAGCCAAAACCTTATTGGCTTATGTAAATAAAATAATATCTAATTTCAGAAATTTTAATGTTTTTAAATTTTGATTTAGAAAACCGTATAATCCTGGGTATCAGGTCAAACCTTGAGTAAATGGATTAAGGATAAGGATAATACGAGTTGATGTGTCTAATTTTTCTAGTCATAGTAACCGTCACGTTTTCAGCTTCGTTAGCATTTAAGCGAGGAGTTTTAGATTCTATTCGCCAAACTGCGGGTTGGACAGTCAACTCCACGACCTTTGCTAGTTTTTATAATAGAACTATTAGTGTTGAAGGTGATAAAAATAATTTGGTATATAATTTATGTTATGACAGATTAGGTATAAAATGTTAACGAGTAACATAATATTTTTCTTACGGGTATCATTTAAGCTATGACCAATTTAATTAGTTTTGTGTTTCTTAAATAATAGGGTTTGTCCTCAAAATAGTAGATCTGTCACCAAAATGTAGTCACCAAACAATGCAAAATCAGTTCCACAATAAATCACCTAAAATCCTGAGATATAAGGTCTAGTACCAAATAAATGTTTTTGTATGTATAATAGGTGTGTCCTAATAAGTATTTGAGCAAACCAATTTAAAGAGATCATCAATAAATCATATTATGTTACTAGAAAATTGCATTAAGTTCAAATAAAAAATTAGGGTTGTCATCATCGTTTCAACCAAAAGATTCTGCTACTTAACTAGACTCCCAAGGTTCTAAATTTCCACTGATAGTATAAATTATATTTAAATAAAATTTTTAGCAGAGTAGTAAATAAAACAATTAAAGTCAAAATAATCAATATTTATTGTTTAAAATAATTACCACTGAACAATCAGCGCTGGTTTAAAATAGCTGGCTTATGGCTAGCAGAATAGTAGATAAAACACTTAATTAAAGTTAAAATAATCAATATTTATTCTTAAAAATAATAACCACTGAATAATCGAACCTACTTACCTAGTACCCATCGTTGCGGCCGGATTTTTGGTCAATTTTTAAAGCGCGCCAATTTGTCTCCGCCCCTTTGATCATTTTTTCATTAAAATTATAAATTGATGTATTAAATTGGTAACGAATACTATTAATTTAATATCTGAACGAAATAAAATGTTACTACTGTATTGGTGACAAAATATCAAATGAAAAGGAGTCGCAGTCAGGGATCGATAATCGATTTATTTGGTGACAGATCTACTATTCTGAGCACAGAGCTATTATTTAAGTAACAAAACTGTTATTATAAGAACGAAGTTTATATTTATGTAATGCAATATAATTTTATTGGTTATCGATCTCTTATTTTACACATATAATAACATTAATTTGATAATTCATACCTGGGAACAATTTATGTTTATCTAAGAACGAAAATATTTCGTGGCGATAGATCTATTTATTAAGTGATACAACTTGATGACAAATATAAATTTTGGTGATAGAAAATATAGTTCCTTTTCTTACTTAATGTATAAAAATTAAGCATAAATAAAATGACATAATATCTTGTTTGTTCTCTAAACATCTACTTAGTGTAAAAAGGAATACTAATATCGAGGACAAACCCCCGAAGTATAATTATTGATTAAACGAACTTACCTTACGTGAAGTTCAATCAAAATTATACGAGGGGTTTGTCCGAAGATATTAGTAGGAACTCCCACCCACCCTGTTCTCAGTAGATAACACCCAAGTAACTAGAGCTATGTCATTTTATTTTTTGGCTCTGAACTAAATGAAGGTTCTAGAGAGGTAACAGGAGAAAGGGAAAATCAGAGACAAGAGGCGGGAAAATATGGAGGAAAGTGCAATCCAGAGACAACGGAGGAAAGTGCAATCCAGAGACAACTTGTTATTTTTTTCTTGGCTCTAAAATTGCTATGCGTGGTAACGAATCAGAAGTGTACTACTTAGTGTAAAAAGGAATACTAATATCTTCGGACAAACCCCTCGTATAATTTTGATTGAACTTCACGTAAGGTAAGTTCGTTTAATCAATAATTTCATTACAAAAGAAATAAAGATGTCATTTGACTGTTGACATTCTACAAATATAATATACTAGTAATCTGTGGTTGACATTTCACTACAGTCCATGTGGACGAAATTCCCGAACAAAAAAAATTGGGTTCCAAAAAAATATCTTTGGTTCCAAATTTAAACGTAACTAAATCAGCTAATCTGTGCAAAGTCGACTGTGATTGGCTGATAAAAAAGACCATAGAGAATATAAACTACATCAGAAAAAAGACGAAGAAGAAGTTTCAAATTCAAAGTTCGATTTTCATTTTGTGAAAATTATTTTGTAGCAACTCATACAAAAATTGTAAATTAAGTGGATTAATTAATGAAAAACGAAAGGTAAGCCATTGTAAAATGTAAATGTAACCGTAAATTGATAAATTGAAGCAAAACATAACTATGTCATACCATGTTCTAATACAAAGTATGTCGTAGTATTATTTGCATATTTGTACATTAATTTACAACTTAAAGTATATTAATATGAAAAAGATAGATTATTATTTCATAGAAAATATTATAATGTATATCAGTATGCAGTTAATTTGGAAAATGTTAAAATATGTATATTGTTTTATTGTAATAATACATAAGGTTGATAAGTATACTTAATAATTTATGTAAACTGTATGGAAATGTAGTAAATGAAAAGTGTTTCATTAATTTCAGATTTTTAGGTCCCTATACCAGTTTGCAACATTTTAGTCTGCAAGCAATAGCTGTTATGGAGATTTTAGGAGGAGAAGGAAGGTATGGGATTATGAGTGGTACGGCCACCAAGGAAAAATCCTCTGATCAAGACCTGAGCCCACGCGATAGATTTCAGCTGTCGTATACAGGGTGTAACAAAACAAAGTAATGATACTTAAGTGTGTATGTATAAAGGTGCGCGTCCACTGGATCGGAATCGGAGCGTAGGTACGCAGCGGACGGATTTGTTACTTTGTATTTATGGTATTGACTACTGTGAACTGCACTAGAAGTACTGGAGCGTCATTCTGCGCCTGACAAATATATGACTACACGACGCGCCGTCCGCACCGTACGTCCCGATTCCGACCTGGTGGACGGGCAGCTTTAATCTCCTCCCCATATAGAGTTTACTGTATAAGCCAATCAAGTAGTTAGTAGAGTAGCATAGACAGCTATTCTATTATATTTATAAATAAAATACATAAAACTGTACTGTAATATTATTTATATAAATCAACAAAAGCTTGTGGATTAAATCTGTTTTATTGTTTAATTAGAATACAATAGCAATTCCTGGAAATTCCGACTGAAGTATTAATTTACCTTATTACCTATTTATTTAGCTATGTACAATAATTTTTATTGAAATAAAACATTTATTTGAGCTCATTTCTTTTTTATTTTATTTTTTTAATTTTTGGTATGTTTAGAGTGAAAGGTTTTGCACTTAAAAATTTCTCGTTTAGTTTTAAATTAAAAAAATAACGGATGTTTATTTTTTTCTTCTAAGTCCGACCTCTTGTTACGTAGTATACAGTATTCTCTTTGCAAGTAACTAGTTCTTGATCTGTGCTCTTTGCAACAGTCTTTGGCAGGGGGTGTGAACTTCTGTGTCGGTGAAAGCTCACCCACACATAGATAATTTTACACTAGTTGCGCTGGTTCGAATGTTTGCCACTATTAAAAAGAATACATTATGGTAGTTTTATTTTTTCAATTTCATCATGTTTTCTTATAAAATATTTAAATTGATTGATATTTCTGCAAATTGTTTTAGACAATTTAATTGGCAAAACATCAAAGTTGTTTAAGTTATCACGAACTAAATGCTATTTCATTCTGTGAACAAAATTAGAAATAAAATATTTGTATTTTCATAGACATCTGTACTGGCAACATAAATAGTTACTTCGTTAGCTGTGGTTAGTTTATTTTCAAGTGAAATTGTGAGGTTATATTCTTGAATATTTTCTCATATTTTGTTCATTAGCAGCAAATTTACGCTAAGTTGACTATAATTATGTCCTCCGTAAAACCCTGTGTGTGTTTTTATGCCAGTTATAAGCTGAGACACTTTTTAAATTGAAAAATAGACTCCTGCCATGTTTATGTTGTTGTGTGCTTAAGTGTTTTGTTTATATTGAAAAATTGACTTCGAAACTATTTTTATTGTGCGTTAAACAATCAAATTGAGAAATTGATTCTAATCCTAATGTGATATAGTGTTATTGAATTTCACGCAATTATGATTCATGTGCCTTACCGGAAGTCAATGAAAGTTTCCTTGGGAATAAATAAAAATTTTGAAAAATTGTATAAATCTGTTTTATTTCTATTTGTTTTTTAGCGATAACTGAAAGAGTGGATCTGTCAGAATATATAATATATTCTGATAGTTCCATTCTTTCGAATTAATTAATAATGAGTACCGCCACCCCACCCAGCTAAAAATTCAAATTTCCCGCCACAGAGGAATAGTAGAATTTTAAATTTCCCGCCAGTTGACGTCATCGCCACTTCAACGCCCTCTGCCCCTACTTCGCAGGTACTAAAGAATTTGAGGGGTACACTTTTTTCTATGAAGTTCCGCTTCTTCTCCTTGTGAGTATAGTATTCGTTGGTCTTTGGCCATTGTATTGAATTTTTAAACTTTTTGAGCAATATTTTGTATTATTTTTCATCTTTATGCAAAAATTTGTGTTTTAAATTTTAATAAACAATTGTAGTATAATATACTGAAAATGAAGCGTCAGAATGTTCGTACTTTGTCTCTAGTTGTTTGTACTTTTACATATTTGTTGGTGGGTGCTGCGGTTTTTGATGCACTTGAATCTGATACAGAGAGCAAGAGATGGGAAGTCTTATCAGGTAATAAACAAGACTTTTTACTACTAAGGATCCCAAGTTCGCAGCATAGTATATAGATGAGTAAGAATATAATATTACAATACACCTCTTTGCTTCCCAGTTCTAAATTTCTTTGTTCTTTCTCTTACATTCTTTCATTGCGGGTCCGAACTCCTAAGATAGTTTGAGCATGTTTCTCTAGCTCGGGGGCTCCCAATCTTTTTCAGCCTGCGGGGCAGTCACACGTCGCAATATTTTGTCACGGCGCCCTATGCTACCTAGCTATTAGAAAAAGATACATAAATGCAGATCATTGACAAATATTTATCTACCTGCTTTTGTGGTTTCGGATAATGATGGGAGGATCGAGTCAGGGCGCCCCTCTTGCCTTTCCACGGTGCACCAGGGCGCCGCGGCGAACACTTTGGGAACCCCTGCTCTTGCTTACTGAGTCCTGAGATCACATCAAACAATTTAAATGTGGTTGTTGCCACTGTCTATCCTAACTTGTGTTGAAGTGGTGCAGGTGAGAATATAATGGGCCTGGGTGCTGTGTTAAGGTGACGCCGCGTTAAAGTAAGAAACCGTGTTGGATATGTTTTAGATTGCTTGTTTTCTATGAGAGGCCGGGCCGGCCTCTCATAGAAAACAAGCAATGAAACAGCAACAAATGGAAAGGGCATAAGCAACAAAATGGTTTTTGTCGCGTAATTTAAAAACCATAAATACATTTCATATAAGCTATGCACATATTAAAGTGTATGCTTCAACCAATTTATGTACAAATTTTGGAACCTTAAATCACTCTCCTCTGTTGGAAAAATAGGAATCCCTTTTTTTACAGAGGTCTTTTCGATTGATAATTCTGTGTTATAAAAGTTGTCCAATCGTGTTATGCTATGGGCAATTCAAAGACAAAGACATGATGAATACTGACAATGAACTTTAGTTTCTTAGCTTTAGTCATTGCTGAGAAAAATCGGCATCGCTATAGCCAAATTATCAAGGCGTCGCCTTAAAAACACCTTTTCTTTTACAAATAACTTCTCTTTGACCAAAACTCAGTGGTAGATGTTATTGTTCTTCTAATGTTATTTTTATACTAGTTTTATAACTTATATTTCATTATAATTATAAATAAGCATTTTTTTTTTTTTGTATTTTTATTTACAGATTTTTATCATCTTTTTTTGTTGATTAGTTTTATTCCCAAATCCTGAATTAATTTTCTGAAACGGTGAGTATTTTAATTTTTTAACTGGAACCTAATTAGTATAGTTTTATAGTATAGTTTTATTAACAGTTTCAACTTTGTTTTTGCAGAATTAAAGAATGGTTTGGTCCGCAAGTACAACATTTCAGCTGAGGATTATCTCATGATAGAGGTTGTGATAATAGAGAATAAGCCGCACAAAGCTGGACCACAGTGGAAATTTGCTGGAGCTTTTTATTTTGCTACTGTTGTGCTGGCAATGATTGGGTATGGACATTCTACTCCTGTTACTGTTGGTGGGAAAGCATTTTGTATGGCCTATGCAATGGTAAATATTAGTTTTATTTTTGCTTATCATATGAATTATAATGTGTAAGAATAATTATAGAGTATCTACAAGATTTTTTTGTGAAACATTAATAAGTAATTTTAGGATTACAGCCTATGAATAATAAAAACTAAAGAAACGTAACTCCCATACTATTACCGTTTTTAATTTGGTTCCTTTCGAACTGTCATGGAACGTCAGATTGATACCGCTCAAGGCCACCTAAATATTGCAATTTGCAAATGTATTGAAAATGTGTACCTACAAAAAAGACACATTTTTGACAAGTATTGTAGAACATGTTTTTTGATGGAGTTACTTTTCCTTCGTTTTTATTATTCGTAGATTAAAGCCTAAAATTAGCCAAATACCTTAAAAGTTTTACATTGTAAAACAACAATATTTGAAATCTCAAGTGTGTTGTCTAGGTTATTGTGTGTTTACTTAATGTTTTAGGTGGGCATTCCACTGGGTTTGGTTATGTTTCAAAGCATTGGTGAGCGTTTAAACAAGTTTGCATCAGTTGTAATCAGAAGAGCTAAGTGTTACTTGAGATGTGAAACCACTGAGGCCACAGAAATGAATCTGATGTTTGCTACAGGCATGCTGTCCTCAATCATTATAACTACAGGTAGAAAATACTGTAGATAAAGAATTTTTAACCCCTTCAAAAACTGGTCTTTTTTAGATTAAAAGGATTTTTTAGTCTTAAATAGGTTTCTTTTATTATTCCTAAAATAAAAAATCTAATGTCATAATATTAGATTTTAATGAATAAGATGTTTCATTAGGAAAAAAGCACAGTAACTTTTGTTAGTTGGGCTAAAGTTTTAACTTTTTATTATTAAGTAAGATGTTTTAAATTACGAATTTGTAACATTCCAGGTGCAGCAGTATTTTCCAGGTATGAGGGATGGAGCTATTTTGACAGCTTCTACTACTGTTTCGTGACATTAACAACAATAGGATTCGGAGATTATGTAGCTTTACAGGCAAGTTCTAATATAATAACAATGTGTATTGTTTAAATTGTAATAATTAAAAAAATAGACAGGCTTACTTTAAAAACTTTTACTACATTGAGATGATCTGAAACTGTTATATCTTATATGTAAGGAAATTCCTGATCCTTGATAGTATAAGTAATAGGCTACTTGACCTATTTTTTTTCTTCATTCTAATCGCTTCTTAATCATTCATTTTCACTAAAAAAACTAATATTTTAAACAGTAGAAACCCATAAAAATGTTGATTGAAAAATATGCCCTATATATGGCGCCGAAAACACTGTCCGCCACTGTGCCGCCATAGTGTGACGTCCTGTTCTTTGTATTTTATACTTTCTTTATTGAAAAAAGTTTTATGTGCTAAACGTACGAGTCTAACAGTGCTTAAAAAATTAAAAAAGAATTTAGAAATCATTTGTAATGTTGAACACTTTTGTAGAAAAGTTTTGGCCATTTCATTTCCTAACTACAATAAATGGAGATAATATATAAAACTGATGTTTTATTTGAATTATTCAAGAAAATATATTTAATAAATCTTTCTAGGCTTATTCATATTATTTATGTACAAATAAACTTACATATAACGAGCGCGATAAATAAAAGATATTAAATGACAAATGGGATGACGTCACATCCAGATCGGAAGTACCGCAAAAGCGTTTTCGTCAGTACAATTCTTATTTTCATAAAATCATATTTTCAAATCGACTTTATTTATCAATCATAAGCTTTTATTTCACGATAAGGGTGAAATACAGTTTCCTAGGCCAAGTTCTACTAGAAATATGCATTTGTTCAATGAAATTAAATATATGTCAAGTAGCCTATTGTCATACAGTGCTAACATTATAGCACCAGCCCTACTAGACAAGTGGCAAGCGATAATCGTAAATGCCAACAAAATGTATTCAATTTGACATAAGTCATCGCTTCGCTAGCAAATACTTGGCGTTTACGATAATCGCTTGCCACTTGTCTATAGGTCCTCTGGAGTTAAGTGGAATCACTCTCCTGGTCCACTCAATGGAATTGTAACATTGTTTTAAATATGTTTTCAGAACGACCAAGCCTTAACAAGTAAGCCAGGCTATGTGGCGCTGAGTCTGGTATTCATTCTGTTTGGCCTGGCTGTTGTGGCTGCTAGCATTAACTTGCTGGTACTACGATTTATGACTATGTAAGTATACTTGTTACGCTCAAAGACCGAAATCGCTAGTGAGCGAAGAAATAGCTCACAACGCGTTGTGGTCGCAGTGAAACAGCCACGACGCGAATTTCGCATCGTGGCTCTAATGATTTAAACGGCCACTACGCGTTCTGGCAATCACAAAAAGGCCATAAAGTGAAATTCGTGTCGTGGCTGATATGCTATTAGTTTTTCTTGATTTGTTCTTGATTGATTATTGTTTAATCATCCATAGGTATGGAAGATTATATTATTTTAATTACCACGCGTATTAGAAAATATTTTTTCTTTTACTAAATCACTGCATAACGTGTTTATCATTATTATTTATAAAATATCCATAGTTTTATACGATCCGTACTAATAATTATTATTAATGTCTGTCTCTCTGTCTGTCAGGCGCAACGTAGTAGCAGACATCAACTAGTAGTATTATATTTAAATTATATTAATTAAAATAAAACTATATTTTTATTATTTATTGAGATCAGATTACTTTACTTATACATATAATAGAAAAAAAAACAACAACACGTTGCGCCAGACAGACAGACAGATAATATTAGTACGGATAGTATGGAACTATGGATATTTTATAAATAATATAATAACAAGCACGTTATGCAGTGATTTAGTAAAAGAAAAAATATTTTGTAGTATGCGTGGTAATTCAAGTATAATCTTCCATACCTATGGATGATCAATCAATCAAGAACAAAATATCAAGAAAAATGAATAGCATATTAGCCACGACACGAATTTCGCGTTATGGCCTTTTTGTGATTGCCAGAACGCGTCGTGGCTGTTTCACTGTGACCACATCGCGTTGTGAGCTATTTTTTCGCTCACTGAGCGATTTCGGTCTTTGAGCGTAACATACTCATACTTACTACTCAGTGTAAAATGCCACTTATTAAGCTTTTTAAAAGTTTCTAAAAAAAGCATATAAAGTTTTATATCAGATTTAATTTTTGAGGGATCAAAATAAATCTATATTATTAAACAAGAACAAAGAATTCATTCAATGAATGAATTTTTATTTTAGGCAAGCCGAAGAAAATGCTCGTGAGGAGGACAAAGACAGTTCTGGCACTATATTGCCACTAGACGGGCACGTCATCACAACGCGACGACGTTCGCACGAAGACCAGGCCTCGGTAAGATTTTTTAAACAACTGCTGTGTCGCAAAATAATAGCAATTAAATATATTATTATACCAATTACATTACAATGGGTGTTACTATCGGTAGTATTAAGCTTCCAAATATTTTTATCCATACTTTGCAAAAATTTACCTGTGTCTGAGAAATCTTTCAGGATTTTGTGACACCAAGCTGTATATAGTTAAATATATTTATAACGAACTAGATAACGCCCGCAACTCCGTTGCGCCAAAAGTCGTTTATCGCGCGGGAACTGTACATTTTTCCGGGCTAAAAAGTATCATATGTCCTTTCCCGGGACTCAAAGTATCTCCATGCCAAATTTCAGCCAAATTGGGTCAGCGGTTTAGGCGTGAAGAGGTAACAGACATACAGATACACTTTCACATTTATAGTATTAGTATGGATGTAGGTTACATTTTCCTCTCAAGATTTTAACTTTTTACATCACGGGCGGGGTCTACGCAGACCCCACACGCTGTTTTTTGACGGTATTTTTCTAAATTGGCAAGCTATGATCGCTCATTTTCGGCTAATCTCATTGCAAAGTGAGGTCTTTCAGCGAGTAAAAGTCCGTCGCTCCTCTGTTAAGAGAAGTTACATTTTTGCTTATGTGGGGATACCTGCAGACCCCACCCGTGATTTAACTTATATACTTTTTTCACATTGGTTATGTGTTTATTTGTTTGTTTTTTTGAATTGCCTATGTATAAATGGAAAAATGTGTTGCCGACTAAAAGAAAATCAATTTGCACAAATCATATTATGCAATTTTAATGTCTCTGAAAGTTTTTGGAAACATTTTGGAAGAGTTAGAGGTAGCTAGACCTAGTGCACCAAAAATGAAGCGAAGATGCTATTTATTCCCAGAACTAATTATTATTGTCCGTAAGCCATGCTATAAGACTTTTTGCAATCCTCATTCAGTCAAATAATTTTTTACTTACCTTGCCTATTCAAGGAAAAAATTTAGTTTAGGGTAGTACTTTTCAAGGATTGTAAATTTTTTTTCTGTAATGTTTAGTGTTAATTTTTCTTTTTGATCACTTATTTTTTTATCTTATTTTATAAGAAAAAAAATAATAAGTTAGTTAAAAGCAGATATTTTTGTTGAATTTTAGTACATTAAACACATGCCCTAAAAATTCTATGCACGAGATTGGTTAGTTCATAAAAATTTCATTAATTATCCAATTGCGAACTACATTACTGTTATCCAATATTTACCTATTATTATTATTATTTTAGTAAATACTGTACTCTTTACCCCGCATACTATTTTTAGATTTAAATTTTCCTCTCCTGCAGGGTTGCCTGGATGAGATCGCTTATAGCGATAAGGCCGCCCTTGCCCACATTTATGTTTTACTTAAGTTTCAGTAACTGATTGTACTTAATTTAATGTGAGCAATAAAGAGTCTATCTATCTATCTATCTAAAAATGGTCTTTACTGTCTAAATAATGGTTATTTTGTTATTTATAAATGCTTTTCATAAATAAAATAATATCTTTTCTTATAATATAAAACGGGTTTTAAAAAATTCTGAATTTATATGTATATTTATGTTGGGGTACTTCTAGACCCCACGCGTGACGGAACGTTACCAAAAATAACGCGTGTACTTAAAGGTTAATAATGATCTTATAGAAATATGATAATGTGTACAGGTGTGTTCGTGCAACTGCCTCGGCAATAAGCAGAGCGAGAGCGGCGCGCTACTACCCTCTATGACGCTGCGTTACTGCAACTCCTACGACCCGGAGCTCGTCGAACGCGCTTCTATTTAATCTAGATCTTTCTACACATTTTATTTTAGGTTTTTTCACACATTATGTCACGTCCCTATTGTCACATTCTAGGATCTCTTCGTCATTTCATTTATTCTCCTCGCAGTGTTGTGACTCGTGATGTAATATGTGGAAGACCTCTTAGATCAGTGGTACTCAACCTTTTCGGTCCTGGTGCTGCGGGCGCGGCGGCGCGGCGGGCCACGACCAAATTTTTTTAGGTTAAAAAATATTGTTCAAAATTAGCGATTTGAAAGTGAAAATGTGAATTTGAAAATGCTTTAACTTCACGCGGGCTACTGATAAAGGCTCGCGGGCCGCCGGTTGGGTATAGATGTTTTAATAAATAAAAATAAATACATAGTTTAAGTATTTGTATACTTAGATAAGCATTTCGGATAGGAAATAAGTATGAATATCAATGTTCAATCTTCCACATATTATTGTGCTCTACATAATATTGTCAATAACAAAAGCAAGAATCACCAGAATGTAATGTGGTTATGTTTTCTCACAGGCCCCAGCACAACTGGACATCTCTTATAATGTATCCTTCATAAAGTTTTACATACGATTAATAATGTATTACAAAATAAATGTGACAAGAGTCATTATTTTTATATTTAGAGATTATAATTAAGGAATGCAAAAATAATTGTTGTCAAATTATATACTTGCTATTCAATACACACTCAATAATAATTATTATTATACTGTTGTCTTCCTTATTCTCGAAGCTGTGTCAAGATAAAGTATTGTGATTTATCTTAGCATACTTAGGGCCTGTTTCACCACTTCCTGATAAGTGCCGGATAGGCTATTCACCACTTAACTTGACAGATAATGGAGAATCTGTCAAAAAAGTTGTGGATAGCCTATCCAGTATCCGGCACTTTATCTGGAAATGGTGAAACAGGCCCTTAATTAAATTATGATTTAACATGTTAAAATTTACTTGCCGTAATTTTTGCAGTATTATTTTTACAAACCTGTGATATCATATTTTGATCTTATTTCGTAATTTATATTTTTTAATTATTGTGCCAAAAATGTATAATAAACTTGTTTTTTTGTTCACTTCTTGTTTTTATTTATATATAACATGCCTAACCATTAAATTTATATAAAACTAAGAAATAAGTTCACTCTTGAAACCAGTCTAATATATTATATTGATTTCACATGCAGCTCAAAGTTCAAGGTTTTGTTTTTTGGTTACGAGATGGCTTTGACCCCTGATTATACAGTGTTTTATTTTTTTGTTCCGAGAACTGACGATAGAGAATGTTTCAATGTTTCATCATCATCAGCTCATTGACTTGACATTTTGGGAGTTACTATTTGGGCCGCGACACACTGAAAGTGCTCGCCTCGCCGCTGCCATTCCGGTGTAGCGCGGCCCTTATGTACTTTCATAAAAAGAAACAGGTAATGAGCAAACAGATTACCTGATGGTGACCACTTCCGTAATAAAATATGGTAAGTAACAAATAAGAAAATTCTTTATGCGTCTACTAAGTGTGAACTGTTGATTCTTCTCTCCCATTAGTGCCTTATCTCATGGCAATGAACTTCAACTAATTAACAAAATGCCTTTAACGTTATGGGTATATAGCACTCATAACTTAAAGAACATTTTGAATGGGTGGGACAGCTGCCTATATAAGGGCCTCACATAAGACAGACAGCTCAGTCAAAATGTCCCTAAAATACTGTTTATTTTATACTTTAGTCGTATTAGTAACGGTGAGTTCGTCAGCGGCGTTATTTTTTCCATCGGATGCTGCGATTGGTGTAAGGAAAGCCTCAAGATGTGAGTAGTACTAGTTACTGGTCTGTAAAATATATGAAAAACAGGTTTTTAGTGGTATAATCTATAACTTGTTAAAGTTTCGGCGGGCCGCAGGTTGAGTGTAGCTGGACTGCTGGACCATATGGCATATATTAAGTGCAGATGGAACGGGAAAGCACAGAGAACAAAGCTTTAGTGATCAACGCGTCAGTCGTCTCTATTACTTATCGTTACCAATGTTTCTTTCAGGGAACATACCATGGCTCGGCATAGGAGTTTGGTGCAATGGCTGCCCCCCGAGGGGCTGTGAAGACGACGAGGCTATTATACATGGATACTGCTGTGGATGTGCTTATAATTCAGGTACCTAAAATATTTTGAACCTCTATTTCGTTTATTTACATTTTACAGTAATAGCTAACAATCACATTTCATTGAAAAATTGTAAGCTTGTACTGTGAGTACTTGTATTGCGTTCATTGTTCAAACATTCATGACAGTTGCAGTGTAAGTGACAGTAAATAACCCAAACAACTGGTAACTGATAAGAGAAACTTCTGTAAATAAACCAACTTTGAATTACTAGGACATGAACCCATACATAATATGCATAACTAGTCATAATATTGTGATGTTTTTCGATTAGTCACAAAGTTTATAGCTCTTGGTAAGCCAGCAAATGCATAGAAAATATAATATAAGTGGTATATATAAAAAGTGATTTAAGAGAAAGTAATATTTAAACATGAAAATGCCCATCAAGCATAGGCTTCAATAACAATTAAATGTTTATTTTCAGATAATCTCCCAATTCTGTGTCCTGAATTTCTACAATGTCCACTAAATTTACACGGTCTCTGCCACGATTATGAGTACATGATGAGGTGTTGTTGCTGAGCTGTTAACTAAAATGTAAAATCGAGAAATATTACTGGCCCGCCAAATTTTACATCTATTAGTTTTGTAGAAATAAAGTATCGAAATATGAAATTACTACTTTCTCAAAACCAAATTGTATGCATTTATTTTTAAGGAACATCTGAATTTAATATTATTATAATTTTAAAAATAAAACACCCTTTTATAGCATACTGTTTTAATTTCTAAGAAACCCTTAATACAGAATTACAGTGGGTTAGTGGTAAGTAAACTGAACATTTCACATAATAACAAGTACAAAAATAATGATACTCGAGGAGTTAATCACGATCAAATTAATAAAATAAGTCCAATATTTTAAATAACAATCTCATAATAAAAATTACTGGGAAAATTAAATCCATATAATTTACATTTGTACAGGGACTGATATTTAAAACATTGTACTATATAAATTTCACTATCACATTATTGCAGTAATTTGATAATGTCTTTTAATTAATACTATGTTCCCACTTGAAGTTAACCGATGGCTACGTACGTTTACAATACATATTATTATCTATGCTAAGGCCCATTTGCTTTATGAACAATTTTGTGTTAAAGGTTAGTTTGAATAAACTCTAACACAAAACCCTAGTAAAGCACAACCTCAGTATGCATCGCTATAAATAAATATTCTATAATATGGAATAACACCCAGTGCTTAGTACCTCAGTGAAAAATTTTTAAATTAAAAAAGCATGTGTCTACACTCCATAATGGACAACTTTGATAAAATCTTACTTCAGAAGTAACAAGGACTCGCAATTAAGGCTGCCGGAGTTTTGTCGGGTGGAGTTTTGACTCACTCTGTAAATCATTGCCTTAGTTTGGAATACAGCACGAAATTAACCTACAATAATCATTATATATAAACATGTATAAACATACATCCATACATCTCACCTTTTTTCGTTTAACTAATAACATATGGACGATAGCAACTTAAGAAATGTTAGCTTAAGATGAAGAGTGTCTAGCACTCTGCTTATTTATAAAATTTATTTAAAAAAAGATGCGAACAATTTTTTGTGGAAATTGCATTTAAACTGTTTGATGTTAGCAGTCTGTCGAGAGACCACTTCAGTTCCTTGGTCTTACCGACAACCTGAAAAAAAGTTTATGTCAAATGAAAAGACCATGTAAATGTATCTACATAATATTTATTTTAATGCAGAAGGGTGATCGATAAGTGATAACTGACTTTTAGAAAGGTGAAATTGAATCAGGGCCTATCCCATTACATAGGAGAACCTTTTGGCCAGAAATGGGTTACAAACAGCTGATATAAGACAATAGCCGCATACTGATTGGGCGAGCAGCCTTGCGAGGTGAATCCTCGGTCGGTCAAGATGCGTTTGCCTCGGGCGAGGCATGTCTTGAGGAACAGAAGATTTGCTTTGCGGGACTGCTCGAACAATCAGTACGCGGCTATTAATAGGCCATCATTTAAAAGTATGTTAGCTTACCATGAGCAGCTGTGTTCAGCAGCAGGAGGACTTGCCGGTGTCGATGGGGCGGCCCTGGTCGATCTTGACAGCGGCGCCCTGCGGTGCGGCGCCGGCGGAGGGCGGGCCCACGCGTGTTTTAATCTCTGCCGCCATAGTCATGAAGGCTTGCTCTACGTTCGTTGAATTTTTCGCCGACGTCTCCAAGAACGGTATACCCAGTTGTTCTGCATATTGCTAGAAATTTATACATTTATATCAATAACAGTAAAATGAAATGTGAATGTAAAATGATGACTATTGAGAAAGTGAAAACATTATTTGATTTAATAACAATAAAGTAATCTCACATATTAAGAGTACATGATTATTTAAAGCTGATTTCAAACAATGCAAGTAACACAAGGCCACTTCCTGAGTTGTTAAGAAATAAAAACTTGAACATTTAATTCCAATCAATAAAATCATGTGTGAGTTAAACGAGATTGTAAATTAAATATTTACATTAAATAGTGTTATAAAAGAGGTTACTATGTTAAGAAAATGAGGTGAATACTTGTGAGAAAATCAAACTAATAACTTGATGTAGGAAACAGACATCATGTCACACACAAATGTAATTATGTGTGTGATGATGATATTTTCCTGATATTTTTACTGTACAGCCATAAAATGCATATAAATAATATATATATATATATATATATATATATATATATATATATATATATATATATATATATATATATATATATAAAGATTACTTGGCTCCCTTGTCTGTACACTTGGATGGTCAATAGATTTCACAACAGTTTTGAAGAATACTGCACTAGTCCAAAGCCTTATCTAGTAAAATATGGTGATAAGACATAAAGTTTATAAGCCTTGTGGCCTAAGACATACCTTTGCAGTTGTGTAATCAACAACTTTTTTCGTAGTTAAATCACACTTATTTCCAACAAGCAGCTTGTTCACATTGTCACATGCATAACGATCAATTTCTTCCAGCCACTGCTTAACATTGCTAAATGAATCCTGAAATAAGTGAAGCCTGACATCAATATTTGAATACTATTAAAACCCAAAAATAGAAGCAAACCCAGCACTATCTTGCAATTTAAACTTTAATATTAAAATCTTAAAGCAGGGATCAATCTCAATCCAAAACGATAACCTTGCACACAACCAAAGACCAAGCGTATACGCATCGCAATAAGATTTTTTTCCACATTTTCCTCTATTTCTTCGCTCCTTAAGGCAGGGATCAATCTCAATCCAAAACGATAACCTTGCACACAACCAAAGACCGCATCGCAATAAGATTCATTTTAGCTTAGCATAAAACTGTAGTTACTAGGGGCGGATCTTCTCTATTTTTCATGTTTTTTTAAAATATCTTTGGAAATAAATACTAAGAAACAAAATTGTTCGGTTCAGGATATTTTAATATAGATTTACTAACAATTTATTCAAATAAAATGTATAATTATCCTAGTTAATACTTATATTTCAATAAATTAGATTTTTGTCGGAGGTGAGTTTGTAAATTAATTGCAGCTAAAGTATTACGTTTTATAAAAATGTTTATGTTTAAAGTCTTTTAAATATTGTGATTTATATATCATATTTTTTACATTTCATTATTATATTGGAACTAGGTAAACCAGGAGTCACGGAATGACAAATTGAGGTTTATGCCCGCCTTAATGTTTATCAATATTACTTGTAATATTTTGGAAATTATTATGTTTACTAAAATTTAAACTGTGGTGTAGCAATTTACTTCACCACATTTTAAATTTTAGTGTAAAACACCATTATTTTATATTGAGAATTACAACAGTGGCCATTGTAAGCTGTAAACATAATAATTTCCAAAATATTATAAGTACTATTGATAAACATTAGATTTTAATATTAACGCTTTCATTCCCAAGAGATGCGACCTCTTGCGACTGTGAGAACAAAAGATTTCCAAGAATCCGCGATCGAGGTGCTAAGTTTAAATTGCAAGTTAGTGCTGGGTTTTCTTTGTGTTTTTTTGGAGTTAAATGTTAGTATAAAAAAATAATTTACCTGGTCTGTACAATCATACACAATAATGATTCCATGGGCACCTCTGTAATATGAAGAGGTGATTGTTCTAAACCTCTCCTGTCCTGCTGTGTCCCAAATTTGTAACTTTATTGTCTTCCCATCTAACTCTAAAGTTCTTATTTTGAAGTCAACACCAATGGTGCTGATGTAGCTCTCTGTGTAGGTATCATCCGCAAATCTGAGCAGGAGACATGACTTTCCCACACCGGAGTCTCCAATCAGCAGTAGTTTGAACAGATAGTCGCTGGAAACGTTTATGTTATGCTTAATGCGTATTCGGTTTTGATACGTCATGCAGAATCATAATCATGATAAACATTCATAAAAAGCATGAGCTCTAAAGGAGGCGTATCTTTGTTTGTTAAAACAAAGAAGGTCGTGCTGTAAAGAACTGGTAGTTTACTTATTATTATAAGCTTCGACGATATAGGCGGAAATTGAAGTCGAATTTACTTCGGACAGACCGCAGACGGACCAATATGATTTTACAATTACGTATGACACTGCCCTCGTAGGTACTCTTCTATGTTCAAAATATATGAGTCACCAGTTTATAAATTATTAATTTATATCTAATGTTTTGCTCTAGCCTAGTGGTTGCAACGCATTAAATTATTACTATTTGTATTACACTCATTCTACTAGGTACAATTCAATAAAAAATCTAGCAACCGTTTCACACACAGAAGACAAAAGTATACTCACTATTCTGGATTCATTTTATACTATAATCGGATTTGAGATGTAATGGTGACAAAAGATTGTAGAATCCGAAACTTGTGAACTTCTTTGTTTTAAATATAGTTTAGTGTAAAATATAAAATTCTAGTTTTATACGTAGAACAATGGCCGCCAACACCGAAACACCCACACTGACGTAAGTCAGAATTTCAGAAACTCATTTCATTTTTGCGACAGGAGTGCCACTTCATCACCTAGACGTGCACAGATTTAAAATTCCTGAGATTATTCTTGTCTATGGTCTACAGCTCGACAAGGCTTATGCCGCGGTCGCACCTGCGTTAATCGTCACGAAGCTTTGTGCTAAGAGACGATACCATTGGACAATGAAAAAAACCAAACGATCCAACGTGCAGCGAGCTCCATCGCGCGCGCGGCATGAAGCGCGCTGAACGGAGCGTTTGGCTTTGGTATGGACGTGCCGCGCGCGATCCATGCGCAAGTTTTGGAGCGCGCGAATCGCGATCCCTGGTGCTCGTCACTTGTGAGTCGTGATCGACGAAGATTGAGTACAGAAATAGTTGAGTTTTAGCCGAATTCGGAAAAAGGCACTATTAGATAGGAAAAATTATTTAATACTTTTTAGTTCATATTTTATGGATGTTATTATTGTTTTTACCTTGGAAATCGGTTTTAATTTTTTGTTAAAAATAATAATTTCATATAAGGACCAACTACAGTTTTTTATAAATAAATCTCAGACCAATAAAAAAAGATAGAGAGAGCCATCCATGCTACGCGGTGAGGCAGGCAATAGGAAGCCGATACGGCCATAGGAAGCCGGCCGCCCGCCATTCCGGTTTCAACGAGTGACGGCCTCCGCCAGGAGTAAATGTGTTCTGTGGTGACGGCGCATGTCGGTTTCATCTGTGTCAAGAAATATCAAAATAGAAAAGAAGAAATTTAGTAAAAAAAAATTATACACAAAAAATTTTTTTTAGTGTTTAAATATTTTGAAATTAATTTTTGTACAGGAACCTAGGTAATTACTATTTTAAGCTGAAAAATAACTCAAACATGTTAAATATTTTCGTATGAGAAAATGATTTTGGTATTACGTATGTATGAGAATTTCGAGGGTAACCCGGGCTCTTAATAAAATTACAGCTAGAACTATAGTTACATTCGGCCTCAACATGCATTATGGGGCCGGGTCCCATCGAAATTCTCATACATACGTACATCTCATACAAAAATTTACTACAAAATATTTTTTTTGTGTTTAAATATTTTGTACAAAATTTACTACTAAATATTAAAACACTCAAAAATATAGTTAACCACTAAAAATATATAAATAAATAGTTTTACTACAAAATATTTAAACTCTAAAAATATTTTAAGTACTTATTTAAATATTTTGTAGTAAATTTACTACTAAACATTTAAACACTTAAAAATATTTTTTAGTGTTTAAATATTTTGTAGCAAATTTTTGTGCAGGAACCTAGGTAAGTAATTACTATTTTAAGGTGAAAAATAACTCAAACATGTTAAATATTTTCGTATGAGAAAATGATTTTGGTATTACGCAAGTATTACGTAAGAATTTCGATGGGACCCGGCCTCATAAGCAATAAACAATATTTTAAACTAAAACTAAATTAAATTATTAAAAATACAGTTAATTGAACATTAGTTATTTTAAGGATACAGCGACCTTCTAGCGCTCCGTAAGGCCTTTACTCTTTAATCTAAAGATAATAGTTTCCTACAATCCTAAAGAAATGTTTTGGCGGGTAGCCAAAATTATAATTTACAGCGTCAAAACATCCCTGTAGATCTGAAACTATTAACTAATTACTGTATTTTAGTATTTTTCGGTCAATATACATTAAAAGTTGCGATCAGAAAATGTTAATATTATGCTTCTGACCTTTTCCATTCTGTCGGATCGAATTATTAAGTTGTGGCAATAGGGACAAATAATAATAAAACAAGTATCAAAATTACGTATTCTTTAAACTTACGTTTTATTACTAAATAAATTTTTTTAAGACATAATATATTCTGTAGGTATATTTCATACTAAAATAAAAGGGTAACATCTAAAATTAGTAAAGGTGAGAATTACCGCCATAATAATATAACAAAAAAAACTTAAAGTATCATCTCTTGCAATATACAAAGTGGGATTTTCCATATGTACAAACTTCTGTCTTTGTAGCCTGCAATAATCTGTAACAAGAAAAGCTTTTGAAAAATCTATTTTTTTTCTTAATAAAATGCTGGTACTTATTATTAATTAATAATATACTAAGGGGTTTCACACACAGAGCAGGTAATGTATTTAATTATATTCATTACATCCCAGGATGTATAGCTTTAAATTATCTTAATGTATCACACACACAACGGTAATGTAATGTATCTTTCCCTACATTTTAATGGTATACGCCCTGCTTGACGCACTTTTCAGCTGCTAAGGTGTTATACAGGCTGTTCTTATTTTTAAAGTCGTAATACTATGGATCCTTCGAGTAACTTGCTATTAGATTTACTAGATAGTTCATCAGAAGATGATTCGGATTGTGATTTTGATGCGCGCAATGGTTACAATATGTGCTCAAAACAGAACAATGTGGATTGAAGATTTAAATTTTGGCTCTGGTGAACAGACTGCCTGCAGTGCCTGCTGTGAAGGGCTGTGGTGAGGTGGTAACACTGTGTGTCTCTATCATATAATATATACAGGGTTACCTCGTAAGTCGAAGATCCTTTATGGGGCTATAGTTTAGATAATTTCTGACTGATTTTACTATGAAATACAACTTCTACAGGACAACCGTCGTGTTGGTACCACATATTCAACACGACGGTTGTCCTTCACATTACCGAAGATCAGTCCGACAATCGCTAGATACGACGTACCCCAATAAATGGATTGCGAGAGGTGGACCTACACCATGGTCATCAGTCAGAAGTCCCGTCTTAGCCCCCATGGATTATTACGTATGGGGACACGTGAAGACTTTGGTGTATGACGACCCCAATCCCATAACAAGGGTAGAAGTTTTACACAAAAAAATTATCGATGCAGCCGATAAAATGCGAACTACACCAACAACTGGAGTTGTTAAAAGTGCTTAAAAAAAAAACTTGAGAAATTATGACCGAAACAGCGGCGGACATCTAGAACATGAAATGTAAAAACAATAATTAATAAATATTTACTGTTTACATGGTTTTGTTTCATCTTTTAGAACTAACTAATAAGGTTATTACAATGCCTGGGGAGGCTATCATCTAAGTTTTTTGTAATGGAAACTGCTATTACCCTATAATGTTATACCTTTTTCGATAGCTGACAAAATGGACTATGTTTTAAGCTTATCTGCAAACAGACTTCTATAGATTTTTTTTGAGTATCCCTTAAAGAAAAACTCATCTTAAGTTTTTTTATTGGATTCTTTACTTTTATCCATCTTTTACGACTCATTTTATTCTGCAATTGTATTTTTTTAAATTAAAATGGATAGAGCGATTCATCTTCTAAAATAAAACGTATAAATAAAGAACCACACAAGATGCTCAGATTATAAAAAAGAGATACAACAAAAGGAAAAAAACGGACTTTTTATGAAAAATACTTAAAATTAAATTATCTTGAAAACCATTGGATGTGGGATAGGGTGTTTCATAGTAAAATCAGTCAGAAATTATTTAAACTATAGCCCCATAAAGGATCTAGGTCGACTTACAAGGTAACCCTGTATATATTATATATAATCACAGAAATTTTTGAACATCCTATGAGGAGAATGATGTATATTTCACACGGAAATGTATTGAGATGTATTTAGATGTAAAAATGTAAATGTATATTTTCGTATAGCTTTGTATCTGAAGATGTAAAAATATACATTATAGCTGTTGTAGCTCCTGACGATTTCTATAGAAAGATGTATCGAGAATCGAGATGTATCGTGCTATAATATATATCTTTACATTACCTGCTCTGTGTGTGACACCCTTAAGTTTAAGAGGTAATGAAGCAAATCCAGCAATTTTTGATTGTTTACACTGAAGGAAGTAAGGGGGCTGGCTGGGGGGCTAAGCTCATGCCATGAATACCCCTTCGATCATAGGCTGACACACTTACACGCGCGACCGCATGTGTACGCGCGAGTGAGACAACCTGCGCGCGAAGTAACTAGGATCAAGAAGTTAGTCACATTGTGACGTTTTCATGCAATAGCATCGCTTTTGTCACGGGCTTTGAGCGTGGCGACCGAATCAAGAAATTCCGTAACGAAAAAACCTAACACTCGTCTTAGAACATTGTTTTAGTTCGGCAGACTTCGGCACGGTGTTTGTGTCCGTGCGGCTAGACGTATGCGTGTGGACTAGCTGCTCATGTATTGTAAGATAATAAAATATTTTAAATAATATTAACATTTCATTTATTCAATAACGAAAAAAAAAGTTTTCTTATTGGTCACCACTCTCAAAAAGTATAACTTGAACTATTAATATCGAAGAAAAAAAAAACTACATAAATAAAATAATAACAATTACATGAACTGATAAAAATGCTGTGCAATATTAGCTTCACCGCGGCAGTCCCGAGTGCCACACGTATTTTTTTACTCGTGTTTGATTGTTTGTACGACACGATACGACTCACGATCGTAGCTAAATCGATATCGAATCATATTATCAACAAAATAATACCTTGGTTCCGACTATCGCCAAAGACAGCAGCATGAGGCTCGTTCCGCAGCTGAGCTGAGCGCGCGGCTTACTCTCGCCCTCCCGGTATATGTACACGCAGCCGTCGTAGCAGCCAGCGAACACTAGCCCGCCCGTCGCTCGCAGGCACACCGCGCCCTTGCCGCCAGAGTGAGTGCCAGCGTGCGACCCGCTCTGAGAACACAAAATGGTTACTAAGATAAATATATTACAGAGGCAAAGTTTGTAAGTTTTCACGCTACAGGGGGTAATTTAGTTTAGGTTATAATATTTCCTTGGTCATAACTAGGGCCCGGATTTATATGTAAATACCATAGACATAAGAACCTATATGGACACGAAATGAGCACGAAAGACGCATGCCTTCAAAATTTTTAAACTAAAAATAGCGGATTAAAAAAATAATTAAATAATCAGCCAAGTGCGAGTCGTACTCGCGCACGAAGGGTTCCGTACCGTTATAGAGCAAAAATAGGCCAAAAATTGCGTTTTTTGTATGGGAGCCCCCCTTAAATTATTATTTTATTTAAATATTATTTTTAATTATTAAAGTACACATATAATTAAGGCTTTTTTGAAAATTTCAAGTGCCTACTTGTTGTCATCAAGTAGTTACTACTTGTTGTTATCAGTAGTTGATACCGAGCAAAAAAGGTTTGAAAAATTACGTTTGTTGTATGGGAGCCCCCCTTAAATATTTAATTTATTTTGTTTTTAGTATTTGTTGTTATAGCGGCAACAGAAATACATAATCTGTGAAAATTTCAACTCTCTAGCTATTACCGTTCTTGAGTTACAGCCTGGAGACAGATGGACAGACAGACGGACAGACATCGAAGTCTCAGTAATAGGGTCCCGTTTTTACCCTTTGGGTACGGAACCCTAAAAAAGAAGAAAATAATAAAAAAAAATATCGAAATCGATACTTTTGCAAATAATAGTAAAGGCAAAGACCTATTAGGTCTTTGAATTCAAAAATTGTGGACCAGAATGGCGGATTTTACTAGAGACGTCACTGAATAAAAAAACATAATATCGATATCGATATTTTATTATTATTCAGCGACATCTCTAGTAAATCCACCTTTTTTAGTTTACAAATTTTGAAGGCGCGTCTTTCGTGGTCATTTCGTATCCATATAGGTTCTTATGTCTATGGTATTTACATATAAATCCGGGCCCTAGTCATAACTAAGGAAATATTATTTTTACTGCATCATTACATTTTTGATAAATAAATCCATACTAATATTATAAATGCGAAAGTGTGTCTGTCTGTCTGTCTGTCTGTTACCTCTTCACGCCCGAACGCCTGAACCGATTTTGCTGAAATTTGGCATGGAGATACTTTGAGTCCCGAGAAAGGACATAGGATAGTTTTTATCCTGAAAAAATGTACGGTTCCCGCGCGATAAAAGAATTTTGGCGCAACGAAGTTGCGGGCGTCATCTAGTATTATTATAATAAATACTGATTTTTATAACTTATGTCAATGTTGAAAGATTTTTGCTTCCATAGTTTTGGATTTTGTCCACAATGACGCCTTTCACCTTGACCTTAAGTGTTAAGGTCTGTATTAATAAAATACTCTGATACTTAATACTAATCTTGGCTGATTGTCTTGCTCAATGTCTTAAGATAATTAAAATTATTAGATTTATATCAAGAACATGTAGCACTTAAGTCAAGGTTTGACTACTCAAACCAGCCTCTTGAGTCTTAAGTAACAGTTTAACAGTACAATTGAGTGCTGAGTTTCGTTTATGAATAATTATGTCTGTACTCAGATAATGCGCCACACGTTTGTACTTTACATAATAACATTCTAGTAATTAAAACAGTATCCTAAGAGTGACTTTAGTGGTAAGAGTGGTTTATTAATACAGCCTTTAACGTAAAGTTGAAGCAAAACTTACGGTGTAGTCAAAAACATGTATTTCATGACTACTTGTTCCACAATAAACTTTGCCATCTTCATAGAGAAGTGAATAGACTGTCATTTTGGGCCCAACCAGGGTTCGCAGCAATAGGCCTGTCTGGGCATCCTTTATTGTCACATTTTCGGACCTCGCAGCCACAAGCAAGACTTTACGGGGACCTTCCTTCATTGCTTTCAAAGCCAAAATAGACTGGTCCGAAAACTTCACAGAACTTACTGGAATCAGCAAGCTATTCTGAAATTAATACATATATTTTTAATAACAGCTATTACTGTAGTTTGTTACTGTGTTAACAAAAATCTTATATTACAATTTACATTCAAAAATGTCAATGAAGCATAGAAATGGTGGTGGTGGTACCTTATGTTCAAACTGCAATACAAATCCTGTTCTGGTACCAACAAACAATGTGTCCCATGCTCGGTCCATTGTCTGTATAGGACTAAGCACATTTGTCTCTGCGCCTACCGGACGTCCCGTCTAAAAAGAGAAATTATAAATTTAACCCATCAAGTCCCATACGAGCACCGGTGATCGCGACAACAATATAATACAATAGCATTTCCAAGAATCCCCGATCGAAGGATTAAATAGATATCTCCATTTAGCTAACAGACAAGTATAAAAGTAATTTTACCTCCAAGTCATACAGTCTTATTCTAGAGTCTAGGGAACCTGTGTAGACAGTAGTACCATACTTTTCTTTCACTATGGTAAGGCATGTGACTGCAAAGTTTGATCCATATAATGTAGAAAGCAGTTGACCATCAGAATTAAAGTAGTATACATGTCCATCTAAGGATGCAGCTAAGAAATTGTTTTCAACACACTGAAAGAAAAAAAATATAATTCAAAACAAGTTTCTGATGAAACAGCTGCAAATTCCTCATAGAATTACCTATTGCATAACATACCTCAATAGCTAGTATAGCATCACCATTCCCAGATACAAGAGTTGAGTCTCTCTTTAAATTCTCATCAGCTGAATAATCAAAAACTTTACACCCATCATTTTGTCCAAAAACTGTAGTTGCCACTTCTTCCATGGACGATTGGCTGTTATCTAATATTACTTCCTCATTAATTGACAAGGATACATTTTCAACAGCTTCCTTGTCATTGTCAGCTTTAACAGCACAAACATCGCCAATAACAATGTCCTCGGACACATCAAGCATATCAAATTGGATCTCATTAACAACTGCTTCTTCTATAACTTTAGTTGGTACATCGTCAGCAGTTGCTCTTGGCTCCTCAACATTACACATTAAGTTTTCATCTTTCCCCAGTGATGATGTCATAATAGTGTCTTTCAAATACTCTTGTATATTTGTTCTCGTCAATACAACAGAGCACCCTTTAAGGCTGTATTTTTTACAGTAATCTAAAGAAAGATTTCCATTGTGAACTGGTTTTTTCCTAGATATTTGGCGAGGTTTTTTACTTTTACCTTTTTTCTTTACTGGTGTTAATTCATAATCATCAAGAGATATGATATCCTCTAACGGTCTTTCGTCTATTATGATTTGTTCAATAAGCGATATGTTTGGTGTTTTTATTTTTTTATTGGGCTTTTTAATTGTCCTTGTTGGCATGTCTGATAGTTGACTAGTTTGGGAAGTAACTTTCCGCGTATACGTTTTTCTACCATCGTTTTCTGTACTTAATTCATGTGGTTCGCTGTTAAATACAATTTTTTCCAACTCGTCGTCAGGGATGTTAACAAAGTTCTCCACAATGGCATCCTCTGTTAGTATTGGGTCATTTTGTTCTTCTTCAACCCCAACATTCAGAACCGTCATACCCAGACTATTTAAAGAATTTGTACTTGATTCTTTAGACTCAATTGAGCTGTATAATTTAAACTTCTCTTGGATTAAAGCCTGTATTTCTAAATCAATTTCTTTCATCCTTTCAAGTGGATCTGTGGTTTTCGAGCCTGGCTTATCACAAACTTTTATCTCGGTTTGAGTAGCTTTAAACGCCATATTTTTATTAATAGTTTGACTAAATCTTGTTTGCTTTTTTGGTTTTATGGTTTGTGTTTCTTTGGATGACATTTTTTTAGAAATTTGAATTGTAGCCTGTGATTTACTTACTTGCTTGGTTAATACTGTTTCATCTAAATTTTTCTTTACCTTTTTGTCACTTCCAAGATCAAGTTTTGAAGTATTTCTATGGGCTTGATGAATACTTACTTTTTTCGGTTTTTCCGTAAACATATCAATTGTTTTTAAAGTGGTTTTGGCGTCTGTTTTGGATGTCGAACTGATATTACATGCATTATTCAACTCTTTTGGACTTGTGGATTGGTTGGATGACATTGAGTTGCATTTTTTTCGTCTTTTATCACTTTTTACGTCAGGTGTTTTTGAAACTTCTTTCGTAATAACAGGCTTCTCTGAAATTACGTTTATCTCCTTAGAACCTGTTTTATCTTTTTCTTTCGAAAAAAATAAATTAAATATCGATTTTGGTGCATCACACTTCTCGGATGTCTTATTTGCGCAATCATTTACGTTTATTATTATATTTTTATTCAAAATTTGTTTACTTGTCTCTAAAGTTTGACTGTTTTCGCTTTTTTTGCGTTTTTCTTTTCGATGAGATGGTTTTTGGTCATTGGTTCTTTTGCGTGAGTCTGGTGTCAACTTATTACTGGGGAAATCGTCGATTGTTCTCCTTTTACTTTGACTTGTATTTATCTGTTCACTAACTTTAGCATTTTCAAAATCTGAATTGAAAGAGAATTTTAAATTTTCAAGTTTTTCTTCAACCATGTCATTTTGATTTGGATTTGTGCAAGATCTCTCACCAATTTCTTCTTTTACTTCCTGTTTACATTCTATTTCCTTTTCAACCTTTTCATTTTTAACAAAGGCTGAGTATGATGTATGATTCACTGCATTTTGTTCAGATATGCTATCTTCTTGTTCAATAAAATCATGATCTACTGCCACATGATATTGATTATCAAGTTCTGCAAAGGTGTCATCTTCGTCAGATAGTGGTTCGGTATTAGCATCAAAACCTTTTTGACTTTCAAATGAGTGATCCATTTTGTCATTAGAATGACGGTATTGAGAAGTTGTTGTATCAGTACTAAAATGTTTACTTATTCTCTGCGGCCTTCTTTGAAATACTGGCCAATGTTCGGTTTCATTAGAATGAGAGGCCACCATATTATCAAGATTTTCGTGACAGTAATTGTTATCATAGTCTTCTTGAACATTACCATAATTGTCATAGCAATGCATTTGATCTGTTGGTATGTTTTGATTTCTCGGGTTACTTTGATGAAACTCATTGAAATGCATATGCTCATCATGTATATATTGATTATCTTCTTCATCTACTTGCAATATACTACTCAGTTCTGCCATTACAATGGGTTTTATATCTTCCAGAAGTATAGTATCTTGTGGATCTAATATGCATTGCATTTGTTTCATGAATGTATCTTCATATATAGTGTTGTTGTCACTCTGAATAAAATCATCACTAGAACTGCACAAAGACTTCTCTGCAACAGATCGTAAATGCCTATTAAAACTGTTTTGTGATTCAGTTATAAGACTGTTGATTGCAAATTCAAATTTGGAAGAACAGTTGGGATTGTCCATAAGTTTGTGAATTTTTTCTTTGTCCATTTTAAACAGCTGATTCACTATTTTGTTTTTCATTTTAGCACAGTTTACTTTATCACTTTGTCTTTGTTTCTGAAGTCTCCTTTTTATTGGAGATTCTTGTGATCCATCTGATGTATTCACTTGATCATGGCCAAATGTTTGATCTTCTTGCCTGTTTTCATAATTATCAAAACTTGTTGATTCAGATCGATTTTGAAGACGTTTCCTTACAATATCAACAGTATCATCTACTGATCGACTGAAAGAGTTTGACTTTTCGATTGTTGAAATTGAAGAGCTACAGCCGTAGTGATCAGATGATGGAGGCCTGTGCCCGGAATATTCTGGTAAAGGGATTTTATTTGACTCAGGAAAATCATTTCGTTGTATAGGGTCATAATTTCTCGGTCTATATGGTCTTGCGTCATCATTCCAAGGATCAATATTACTACTCCTGTAATTTCTATTGTGACTTATTTGCCGATGATCAACATCTCCCATGCTATTTTTATGCAAGAAACGATTGTCATGTTTATTTTGCACCAAGTTTCTTTGGTTATTGTATGAATCAGAAGGCTTTTCATATTCAGGCCTGTTTTTTGTAAAAAATTTTTGTCTTTCATTATACCGTGGTTTTTCTGAATTACTCTGATAAGAATTGTGAGGATCGGGCCTATAACTAGACTCTCCTGAATGTTTTTCACGTCCCCTTTCAATATTTTCAAATCTACCACCATATGCATGTGGCCTATTGGGATGGTTTGGTGGTGGAAAGCTGGAAAATTATATAAAAAATTATTCACAATTAGCTTTTTTTTCTTTTTGTAGTTTGTGGCATAATATTATCATATTTATACTGTATGTATACAAAATATATTGAAAACTAGATGTTCCGCGCGGCTTTGCCCGCGTAATTTAGAAATTTCACGGAAACCGTACATTTTTCCACAAAAAATAGCCTATGTCCCTTCACAAGGTCTATTCTTCATGTGTGCCAAATAACATAAAAATTGCTCCAGTAGTTCTTAAGGTAATAAGCAATTTCGAATAAATTCCCCCCTTTTCCACATTTTACTCTATTTCTTCACTGCTATTAGTCTCAGCGTGATAAAATATAGCCTTCCTCGATATATGGGCTATCTCACGCTGAAATAATTTTTCAAATCGGACCAGTAGTTCCTGATGGAGGCACTTCACATGGCTATTTGTATTTGCATATTTGATGTATTTGCCAAATAATCACCATGTGTAGACAGTATGTTTGACAAAGTATTGGCCTTATTTGCCACATCAAAAGAGTCAAATAGGCAAGTAAACAAAATCAAGTAAAAGTTTGGTATTTGACGTCCATGTGTGGAAAGCCGTATTTGCCTTTATTGGCTTGTTTGTGTATACGTCAATAATTTTGCCAAATGTTACAAATAGCCAATAGCAAATACAAATAGCCATGTGAAATACCTCCATGAGATTAGCCCGTTCAAACAAACAAACAAACTCTTCCGCTTTATAATACTAGTATAGAAAATATAATAATTTTCTAGAATAAACAAAAGGAAATTGCCTTATTCAATAAAATAAGTGTGTAAAATGTACAAATAAAATATTTAATTTATGGTTAATTTTTAACAGTAGGTAATGTCAATAATGGGCTTAGCTTTATTGCAACAAGAAAAATACTATTGCTTTATTAGCTTTATTACCTAGGCGATCTTTGAGAGGATTTAGTAATATAATAATAAGTGCACTTAATTACATACCGTGGTGTATCTAATAGACCAAAAATTGGCCTTGGTGGTCGATAAAAAGGATTGCCGCCGTTTCGGGGCCTAAAATGTCTAGGATTATCATTACGCCATCCACTTGATCTTGCATGACCTCGCCTCATGATTTTGGATTATTTCACTGCATTATATTTTGTATTACTTTTAAAAACCTCTAAATGTTGTACAGTAGCTTAAATTTTTATGAAATTAGATATTTGCGACGGATTATTTTGTATTTTGCAAAATAAACAAGTTTTACGTTTGATCAATGAGTAGCTTTGACAGATGACAGCTGTCACTTGGTGGTCACTTGCCCGTCGGTGTTTTTTTCTCTGATATGGCTGTCGGCTATTTAAAAAGGCCATTTACTATCCTGCATAAGCCGGCGCGGCGGACGGCACGGCGCCCGGCGGACTGCAATGTAGGATAGTGAATGGGCCTTTTAAGGATTTTTTTTATTAAATAAGGGGGCAAACGAGCAAACGGGTCACCTGATGGTAAGCAACTACCGTCGCCCATGGACACTCGCAACATCAGAAGAGCTGCAGGTGCGTTGCCGGCCTTTTAAGAGGGAATACAACATTAATTTATAATTAATGGATGTATATAACATTTATAAATTCAAATATTCTGACCTAAATTCGAAATATATAGTAGAATAAAACATCCTGCATCGATTGATACCAAAAAATCAATACCTTACCGACAAGTTATGTGAAATAATTCATTTTAAAATTTCCATGAATCATACGTGATTTTTGCCGGAAGTGGTACAATTTTTGAGAATTCGTTAGAATTGGGAACTTTGTATCAAAGATAAACGACAAAAAAACTGCTTATCAAGTTCTTTGTAAAATTTGCGATTTTTTAAGCCCAAAAAAAGTGGGTTCACCAGTGATTCTACGGAAATATTTCAAATTGAAATTGATAAAAACTTTCCTTCGAAAAGTAATGGCGATACAGCTGTTACATTAGATTATTCGTTTCATTTCAATGTGCATGTGCAGCTTTCGCGCATGTGCATTAATAGAAATTTTAATCAATTTCTGTCAGATTTTGGCACATGACACTAACACTGACACTAATTTTTAACTTTGCGCGGTGGTCAAATCACATCTCAATTTTTTCATTAATAATTAAATATCGAATAACTTCTTAAAAATCGATCATAAATAGGGAATGCAATACCGGGATACCGGGATCCCGAAATACCGGGATCCCGCATGCATTATGCGGGACTAATCCCGGTCGAAAATTTTGCGGGATCCCGCGGGACTGGCGGGATCACAAAGAAATGTGATTCATATGCGTAACTTTGCGCGCGGGGTGCGTGAACTGGCTACAGGCAGCCCGCTAAAAAATTTAGCTTCAATTCACACTTTAAATGACAATTGAACTAACCAGCGTGGATGCTGAGCGAGCATTTCCAGCTGCTAGCTACCTTGTGTCGAATATCAGGAACCGTTTCGGAATTTTTGGGCACGATTTTTACCTATATTTCGAAAAAATTTTCGATAAAAGATGGACATAAAATAAGCGATTTTTTAAACTACATATTATTATTACGAAGCCATTTCCGAAAAAATGATTAGTTTTTCTTTCAATTTTTTATAGTCTGAAGTATGGAGGTGTTAATAATTAAACCCTTGAAAAAAGTGTCCGACAAAGTTTGTTTTATTTGAGATTCTAAGAATAAAACGGGGTCTATCAAGTAAAGTCATTATAACGATTTATTTGAAAAGTTCAAATCCTCCCAGCGGGATCCCGCAAATACCGGGATCCAGCGGGATTGTGATGGTTCAATCTCGCAAATACCGGGATTGAAATTCTCTTGCGGGATTGCATTCCCTAATCATAAATAATCATTATAATTATTAACTAGCGACCCGCCCCGGCGTCGCACGTGTATAAAATATATAGCCACTGAAAAAAATGATTAAAATTGATAGCCTGTGATCCTTCACGTGGTCTACTTCTTATCTGTGCCAAATAACATAAAAATTGCTCCAGTGGTTCGCGAGATAAGCCCTTTCAAATAATTTTAACGATCAAACGAACTTACCTGTACGTGAAGTTCGATCGTAATTATACGAGTGTTTCGTCCGAAGAGATTAGTATAATTAGAATATGAACACATAGTAGTTACGCCAGTGACTCCGCTCCAGGCACTATGTTTAGAGATTATAACTCTAAAAAATATAAATAAAAAAAACTTACAGTTGCTCTCTGGTATATACTTTATGGTCCGGTCCGCGGCTTCCTGTTCCGGTGTCTTACCTCGGCTAACCGCCATGATTCGACTTCATTCCTTGAGAGATATTTGTGATATTTCATCTATGGGTATACCTGTTAGGGAGGGTGGGTTATACTAATCTCTTCGGACGAAACACTCGTATAATTACGATCGAACTTCACGTACAGGTAAGTTCGTTTGATCGTTAATTATACTCGTGTTTCGTCCTCGAGATTAGTATAATTAGAATATGAACACATAGTAGATGTTTAGAGTAAGAAATATCACAAATGATGTCCCTTATTGGATAAAATGTAATATAGTCCATACCTTATAACATTATTTTGAACAATACTTTGTTATACCTATTTAAATAAATACATTAATTATTGAACAATAAACAAATAATTTATTTATTTGTCATTATTTTTATATAACCTCCATGTAAATATATAAAAGACAGGTTACGTTGTTAACAATAGGTCTATCATAGACTTAGCAAAGGTAGAAGACTCGCCGCTTCACCCAGCAGATTGTCTGATACTATTAATGTTAGTGTCTTTTTCTCGGTTGTAAAAGTTGCTGTATGTCTTGTACTTTTAGACATAAACATGAAAACGTCAATTTCACTATCCATTAATGTAATTTTAATCCCAAGAAAGAGGTTCTGAATGTCTAATTATGGTTTTCTAAACCTAAGAGAGAGTTAATTATTATCAGGTCTTGTAATATGTTTAGACCTATTTGTGCTCCTAATGCGGTAGCATGAAAGATCTGAGAATGTTCCAATGAAATAAAAATAAAGTAAGTACCTATGTATAATATTAATGGTTTCGTAACCTGATCTTGAAGCTTTAATTAAAGTACTGATTTTTATCATTATAGTAGCCTTTCATTTAATTTTAGATTATTTTTGCACTTATTATATGTGCAGTGACTAAAAACTAAGACACACTTCCCAACTTTAACTGTTCAAGTGTCAACTTTTCCTTTGGAAAAATGTAGCTAAATAGTTAATTGTAACACCTGCGTCCCAAGTAAAGTTATAACATGGTCTTAATCAAAACACACCCTTACAAAACCTGGAAATCCTAACATTATCAGGTATAATTATGTTTATTAATAGATGAAAGAGCAGATCTTTTTGAATTGATAGTCCCATATTATTGGTCACCATCTTTAAAAAGAAAAGTTTTGGTATTAAGTATAAGCACATAACTGAAGGTCCATACAAAAATATTAAAAATATTAAAAACATACCATTTTCTGTAGCACACATCATATTAATTTAAGGTACTTTTCAATATTGAAGCTAAAATTACATCTGTTGAAGCACATGGGTTTTCTCATTGTAATAATGCAGTCCTGATAAAATCCCTGCAACCATGGTACTGTTTTTGTGGATGTTCCGATTACAAGGTTGTGTAGACCACATCGGTACAACCGCAAAACCCTGTGCCTTGAATAAAATAATTATTTTATTGAATACTGGAGAACAATTATTACTGAAGGGAATGTAAAAAAATAATTTTGGACCAATCTGATATAAAAGCATCTATTGCAAAAGAATCTGGATCACTGAGCCATGAACACATAAGTCAATGACAGTCATTGCTGATAAGTACCAAAAAATGGTAATATGTTATAGCCTTTTAAGGACTATTTGACCTCTAGGTGGGTCCTTCTTGAATATAATAGAGCAAAAACATTAAGAATAATTATTCTGAATACTTTACACCATTACCAAAAATCCCTTGCTACCTTGGAAGATGAGGGTATTGTATTATATCTCCCAAACAATAGATGTAACTAGTAGCTGCTGTATTATCCATTGTCAATAAAACTTATCAGTTATAGTAATTTTTTGCAAATAAATTATCTTGAAGGCAGAATGGGCTGCAAAAAGTTTTAAATTATTTATATGGAAGTCAAATTCTATCTTGAGGTCAACTGCTGCTAGCCCTTTGATCTCCACAGCTGGAACCTTACCCCATAGCACCCCATAGTTGAGGCGTCAGAGATATTTCTGGACCTCAGCTGTTATTGTCACCTTTGATACTGTTATTTGAATAAATTATGTATCAAATTAAACCCCAAAACAAATTCAGCAAAAGTGAACTTGTTATCACAGATTAAGTTATACATAGTAAGACTTGTCATGTAAGTATTTGTCATAACATTCTGCTAAATTAATATGAGTAACTACTTAGTTTATACATATTCTATGGCTGGAGATGCTAAAAGTAAGAAACTATTAATAAACACATATTAAGGTACTTATGTATTAACCATTTATTAACTTTGCAGTTTGTAAACTTGTTTTACATCTTTAAAGTTTGAACTGCATAACGGAATAGTTACTTATTGTTTGTTTTACTTAATATAAGAAGTATATCTTTATCTATTTAAAGCAAACTTAAAATACAGTCAAGTGTGTGTCAATCACATATTATAAACATATACCTGGATCTGTGATTATAAATATCTTAATGTCTTTGATGGATATATTTAACCCTTTTATCTCTTTGTCTTTAATAAACCCCAGTAGGTTCACAAGTAACTTTCGTGTAATATCTATGTTTCTAATTAAATACCGTCGTCTTAATTAGCCCCAATCAGCTAAATATTGAGATAAATCGAGGACAGTTACCATTAGATCCAAAGGCTTCATTGTTGTGAAAATAATATGGGGTATAATATATATTATACAATAAACCAAAATAATATGTCAAAACATTGAACTCATACATGTTGGCCAACATAGAGATAAGTTTAATATCTAGAAGAATGGTGAACAATTATGTATAAGTGATTAAAAAATATTAAACATGCATCCTTCAAGTGTAACATTGCTAGATAAAAGTCATTTTGTTACAATGAGATTAACACTGTGCGAATCTCCTTGTGATTAAAGTATTCGTTGGTCTGAATGTCCTTGAATTAAATTGTTGATTATTAATATTATTATTATTATTATTTTTTTTTTTTTTTTTAACCTTCAAAATGTGTTACTTATATTATCCAGATTGGTTTAGGAATTACCCGGGACCCATTAATTGACCAGCACAAGGATAATATACGACTATTATACAGCACTCATTGATGTTAACTATTTAATTATCTAGTTCTTCTAAAGCTTTTACATCTAGCATGTATAAATTGCAGAAGTTTTAAAATATTTTTTGTTGAAAGCACTGATTAAATTTATTTTTGTAGCTCTTTATATAAGATATTAAGTACTAAAGTACAAAATATAGAGGGGATTAAACTCCACAGTTTATAAATTTGAGTGAGTGTACCTGCATAACGGGCCTTTACTGGTTGGATGTCCCCGAGTAAGGTTGAGCAGTCCTTTGGCACGGGTCTGGCCCTGGTCCCAGCAGCTGGCTGTTGTTGGTGTGACATTTTTGCTAGTATGCTGCTTACTAGCAATGGGCCTCGCCTTGAAGTTTAACATTACCTCATAAGGAACTTGCTGAAACAAATTTAAGGAAGCCTCCATGCTTCTGGTTTCAAATAGGAGCTTGAATAAGGCACTGCGTTTGCAGTTTTTATGGTTTCTTCAAAGTTTAAGTCAAGAGATTCTCCATATTTGTTGAAGAAAGATTGTGTATTATACCTTTCTTACATGATTTAAAATAAGGTATTTTACATAATATTATGGACTGCTGTGTTGATTATCACACAATAGCCAACCTAGGTCCATCATATACTTTGTATAGGCTCTCATTATTGTTAGAAATAATAGTCCCCAGCAGAGCAGATATCTGTTGCTATTTCACATTGTCTAAATATAATTGACTTGTCACATTTTACTGCCTTTTCGATTATGACCGCTTTGAGCTTTGTGCGGCTATGATTTTGCTATTATTGGGCATTTGCAATTTTTCTACTACCTTTTTGAGCTTCTATATCTAGCCCTTTCGGGCTGTATAGGTAAATTTTTTACTCTGAAGCAAATTTGCATCGAAATTTATTTACACCTCAAACTGAGGCGCTAAAGCAGGCGTAATTCGTCTGAGGAAGCACGTTTTGGATAAGATCATAAGCCATATTATCTGAAATAGGTTAAAGCCGTCGTAAACGGTAAAAGCACGTCCTTACAAGTCCAAGCGACTTTTGTGCACAGAACACATTTACTACTGGTGGAGCTTTTGTGACGTGTGTATCGCTTATAGCCATATTATTATCAGAAACTCGTCGTTAACGGTAAAACACCACGTCTTTACAAGTCCAAGCGACTGCTGTGACGTGAGAACCGGTTGTAGCCATATTATTATCTGAAAACCGCCGTGAGCGGACACACCACGTCCATACAGCGAAAAACCACTGTTCCGACGCGAGAAACCGGTTATAGGCTATAAGCGACTGCTGTGACGTGAGAACCGGTTGTAGCCATATTATTATCTGAAAACCGCCGTGAGCGGACACACCACGTCCATACAGCGAAAAACCACTGTTTCGACGCGAGAAACCGGTTATAGGCTATAGGTATAGGCTATTGCATGCTGTTGCTGTCGGGAAGACCGACCACGTGCTCCATTAAATTTCATGCGATTGAAAAGCGCTGTTTTGCAAGAATCCGTTATAAATCACCACGTCTATACAGCCCAAGCGACTATTGTGACGCGAGAAAACGGTTCTTTCGTAAAAATTTATCCAATTTATGTATGCTGAAAATATTTCCACCTGTCAAAGCAACACGTGGATGCTGGAAAAAATTATGCCCCGAAGGACGTTAGGCTTATTAATATTGCGTATAAATGCATACCATCCGATACTTCTGGTGGTTCATTTCATCCATCGTAGACTCAGAAAAACTGGGCGAAGAGCTGTAACTGAAGCTAGACAATCTTGTTGCCCATAATGGCGATCCCGCTTTATATTTAGTTTTTCCAACTTACGTAACTTTCTGATTATTTAAACCAATTTATCTTGATTTCACCTTTTTGGGATTTTTTTAAAATAGTTTTGTGTACGAACGCGGAATTACTGGAGCGGACGGGCACTAAACGCTCAATGAAGTCGAATCATGGCGGTTAGCCGAGGTAAGACACCGGAACAGGAAGCCGCGGACCGGACCATAAAGTATATACCAGAGAGCAACTGTAAGTTTTTTTTATTTATATTTTTTAGAGTTATAATCTCTAAACATAGTGCCTGGAGCGGAGTCACTGGCGTAACTACTATGTGTTCATATTCTAATTATACTAATCTCGAGGACGAAACACGAGTATAATCCCCCGTTGTTTCCACATTCTCCTATTAGTCTTAGTGTGATAAAGTATAGCCTTCCTATAGCCTTCCTCAATAAATGGGCTATCTGACAGTAAAATAATTTTTCACCAGTAGTTCCTGAGATTAGCGCGTTCAAGTTAGCCCTTTCAAATAATTTTCCCCGTTTTTTCCACATTTTCCTCTATTTCTTCGCTTCTATTAGTCTTAGCGTGATAAAATATAGCCTATAACCTTCCTCAATAAATGGGCTATCTAACACTGAAAGAATCATCAAAATCCGTTGCGTAGTCTTAAAGATTAAAGGGAACAAAGGGACATGAGGGAAAAAAAGCGACTTTGTTTTATAATAAATATATAATATATAATATATAATATAGATGTAGATATAGGTAATAAGTATCTGAGTGTCCAATTTTTACATATTTAGCACTTTCATAATTTAATTGGATGTACAGTGTAATTTGACCTTATATACATCCTAATTTTCGTAAAGAGTTTACAAAATATAACGTAGAGATAAACTGCGATAACATGGCACGCCCCTCCAAAATTCAAAACGTTTGAAGTGCGTTGTCTTGCGCGGTCAGCTAGTTATGATTAGTTGACAATGACTTATGAAACAGTGAAATATTCATAAAGTTAATATTATACCTATCGGAATATATATTACCTTTATGGAAATATTACGAGTACTGATTGGTTTGTTGATTGGTACAACTACATACAAACTCTTTCATAAGAATGTGACTACACACATTGAAACAGTAATTTGGAGGGGCGCGCCAAACAAGTAGCAAACCAACCCTTCTATTATAATGGTTTCAAACGCAGGCCTCGCTACCAAGGACCTTTAAAAGACTATCTACACGGTTTCAAACTTCAGTTTCAAACCGCTGTTTTAACCGTGTATCAGGCGCTTGAGGCTATCCGTCGGAGGTCCATCGAAATGTTAGGCCGCATCCCCACTCGCGCTTGAATCACGCGCGACACCGCGTTGCGAAGCATGAGTGTGGATCCGATTCTCATATTTTTCGCACTTCGCGGCTCGTTCCCCGAAAGTTGTCGGATATGAACAAACACAATAAAAAAAAGAATTAGCGAAATCCGTTCAGCCGTTCTTGAGATTAGCGCTTACACACTGGAGCAACTCGTCACAACATTATTACATGCATGACGTAAGTACTGGGAAAAGAACAAAAAATATGTTGTCCACGAATAATACGCAAGGCTTTAATAATTGAGCACGCCAAATTTCATCTGAGAAGATGGCAGGGTGCTGCCATGTTGGGATCGAGTGATAAATACCTACCTGACTACCTGAACTTCGAGAAAGATTTAAAGCTCAATTTCATAACTTATATTCTTCGCGGTAAGAGGAGGGATTTCGTCTTACAGTGCCGGTTTCCGGACATTTTTGACAATTGCTTTCCACTGCTAAACCCTCAAAGAAAGTTTATGGGTGTCTGGCAGTGAGAAACAACACGGAAGCGACTGTCAAAAATGTCCGGCACTGGAAGACGAGATTCCTCCACTTACCGCAAATAATATATTAAGAGCCCGGGTAACCCTCGAAATTCTCATACATACGTAATACCAAAATCATTTTGTCATACGAAAATATTTAACATGTTTGAGTTATTTTTCAGCATAAAATAGTAATTACCTAGGTTCCTGAATAAAAATTAACTTCAAAATATTTAAACACTAAAAAAATTTTTTTATGTAAATTTATTTTTTTACTGAATTCACTACTAAATATTTAAACACTAAAAAATAGAGTAAAACACTAAAAAATATATAAAAAAATAGTAAATTTACTACAAAATATTTCAAATCGAAAAAATATTTTTTAGTATTAAAATATTTTGTAGTAAATTTACTAATTATTTATAAATTTTTTAGTGTATTACTCTATTTTTTAGTGTTTAAATATTTAGTAGTAAATTAAGTAAAAAAAATTTATACACAAAAAAATTTTTTTTAGTGTTTAAATATTTTGAAGTTAATTTTTGTTCAGGAACCTAGGTAATTACTATTTTATGCTGAAAAATAACTCAAACATGTTAAATATTTTCGTATAACAAAATTATTTTGGTATTACGTATGTATGAGAATTTCGAGGGTTACCCGGGCTCTTAAGCTACGAAATTGAGCTTTACTCTTTCTCGAAGGTCAGGTAGCTCTTCAGAACTGGATGCCTCCTAAAGTAACCGCGACCGAAATTCCATAGTTGCTGGTCGTTCTTACCTCTGTAAAGGCCACAAACAGGTAAACTTTTAGCTTTTCTAAAATGAGGAAAGTCTGGCCGCCACAGATTTTTAATCTTTGATTAATAGTACAGTAAATGAAGTCAATAATAATATGAACTAAAAAGTATTAAATAATTCTTACTCTTTAATAGTGCCTTTTTCAGAATTCGTCTAAATAACTACTTCTGTACATACTATAGTCTTCATTATTTTGAAGTCGGTACCAGCTAATTTAATCGTGAGTTAATCAGTCAGTGTCAGAATATATGAAACTTTTGGGACTGGTACCGACTTCAAAGTAATGAAGACTATAGTATGTACAGAAGTAGTTGAGATTTAGACGAATTCTGAAAGAGGCACTATTAAAGAGTAAGAATTATTTAATACTTTTTAGTTCATATTATTACTTATTGTTTTTACCTTGGAAGTCGGTTTTAATTTTTTGTTAAAAATAATAATTTCATTCTTTTTAGTTATTTACCGGTAAACGTATAAGTTGTCAATTGTAGATAATATTATATAGGATGCAGGTATGAAACTATCACGACTACTATACTCAGGCAGTTTTCAAAAAAGTTTTATGCTATGTTCTGACATTCTAACTGAAGAATGTGCATGTGCGTGCTTCCGCATGTAAACTCATCAGCTCAACACACTAAAATATTATGCTTTAACTACTTTAAGCAACAATAATAGAACTATATTTTGTCCCAATCAAGGAGTTTCCTACATACCTAAGATCTATGGATCCCATGATCAAATTACCAACTTGGTAACCGCAACACCAAGTTTAAATCATTTACTTTGTAACAACATTATTATACAATTTTCATTATTTTTAACAAAAAAATGAAAACCGACTTCCAATGTAAAAACAATCGTAATATGAACTAAAAAGTAATGAAGACTGTAATATGTACAGAAATAGTTGAGATTTAGACAAATTCGGAAAAAGGCACTATTAAAGAGTAAGAGTTATTTAATACTTTTTAGTTCATATAACGATTGTTTTTACATTGGAAGTCGGTTTTCATTTTTTTGTTAAAAATAATAATTACACTATTTTTATTGTTGTCTACAAAATAAGGCTTTATGCGTAAATAACCAATAGTCAATACGAATGTTAACTATTCAGTACATTATGTTACTGTAAGCAAAATTGTGGCAAATGTTAGCAGTTATCTAAGCGATGCTGCAATTTCCAAACTTTTATCTTTAAAGGTTCAGGAGTTCTGTTCAGTGCCTTTGGACCAAGAGACACCTTTGTATGAAATTTCTCTTATTCGTAATATATGTTTAATTTACTAGAAACAACATTTTAACCACTATGATCGTTTTGATAAATTTCAAGGATTTCCCTTGATTGCTCATAGATACCATCATCAGCTCATCACTTTCGTAATTGTTATACAAAATTAAGATTATATCCTATACAACAACACGAAAATTTCGAAAATCGGTCCACAAACAGTGAAATCATCGTCAAAAACATCTGCTTCAATGCAAAATATCACGAAATGTAACAATAATTGGGTCATAGTGTGATGACCATGGTATAATTATAGTTGTGATGATGATGATTAATCTAATTGATGTGTTGGCTTATGCTTTCAGTTATTTAAACAACGCCGAAATCCCCGAACCTGTACCTATAAGCATTCAAAAGTTCTATTCGGTACCTTCGGATCCAGGGTATAACTTGCTGTGAAGTCTTACTTTTTGGTAGCATTTACCTCGAATGCTTCAGAAAAAATTGAAATCACTATACGTTTCCGTACAAATTTCAAGGAGTCCCCTCGATTTCTCAAGGATCCCATCATCAGATCACCATTTTTGTGAACATGGTACCAAATTCGAGTTAAGCCCTATACAACACAAAAAATTTTTTGAAAATCGGACCACAAACGGCTGAGTAATCGAGGAACATACAAAAAAAAGATACATACAGCCGAACGTATTACCTCCTCCTTTTGGAAGTCGGTCAAAAATCATTCGACAAACTCGAGTATCGATCGAAAAGACTATGAAAAGTACCAATAATAGGGTCATAACTCATAACGATGCATCGTGTGATGGTACTGATAAGTGATTATCATATGATATGATGATGATGATACGTACGATGAGTAGTAGTGTTCAACGATTACTCCGCCGTTTGTGAACCGATTTTCGAAATTATTGTTGTGTTGTATTAGGTTTCACTCCAATTTGGTACCATGTTCACAAAAGTGGTGACCTGATGATGGGATCCATGAGTAATCGAGGGAACTCCTCGAAATTTATATGGAAACATATGGTGATTTTGGTTTTATGAGAAGCATCCTAATCATATGCTACCAAAACGCAAGATTTTGCACCGAGGTATACTATGGTTCCGAAGCTACTAAGAGAACTCCGGATTCCTTATAGATACAAGTTTGGGAGTTTAGGCGCTGTTTTAAGAACTGAAAGCATATGCTACTATGCAAATTACATTTATCATCATCATCATCATTACCACGTCAGGGTCACCAATGTCACCAAATTCAACCTTATCTCCAGAGCATAAGGCACACATTTGACATTACTCCTGAGAAGTTAAAGTTGCTTCGATAATGTAACATTCTGTTCCACTTCGCCGAGATATTCTGGAAAACAACCTAATTTCAACCTTTTGCATTGCGTTTATCGTTCATAGTATAATAACGCATCGCATCGCATATCTGCCAGGGCTGTCAAGCAAGCGCGCGGCGGCGCGGGCGCGGGCCGGGTACTATGCACAGAATACTCACGGAGGTACTATGTGCGCTGCGTGTGCTTGTCGCACATGTCGAACGAGTGCCAGCCTATTGAAACTAGTCCGGTGACCGGCTACTTAGCACGTCACACGTGTTCACTTCGATTTTTTTTAATGATTGTTTAAAATTATCTGCAGGCTGCAGCTGATATTATAATATTTTGTAAGTGTGACTGTAATAAGATACGTAGAATAATATACAGGTGTATTATTCTACGTATAGTACGCGTTTGCTTACTAGGTAACTAAAAAGAGTGAAATTATTATTTTTAACAAAAAATTAAAACCGACTTCCAAGGTAAAACAATAATAACATCCTTATAATATGAACTAAAAAGTATTAAATAATTATTCCTATCTAATAGTGCCTTTTTACGAATTCGGCTAAAACTCAACTATTTCTGTACTCAATCTTCATAATTTTGAAGTCGGTGCCAGTTCCAAAAGTTTCAAATATTCTGTCAGAGAACAGAAGATTCATCTGGTACCGACTTCAAAATGATGAAGATTGAGTACAGAAATAGTTGAGTTTTAGCCGAATTCGTAAAAAGGCACTATTAGATAGGAATAATTATTTAATACTTTTTAGTTCATATTATAAGGATGTTATTATTGTTTTACCTTGGAAGTCGGTTTTAATTTACAATTTAAACGTAGTTGGTAACAGTCTTATTTAAAAGTATGCTGTACGAGTATGGCACGCTCGCGATAAACAAATATTATGGCGGTGAGCCTCTACTCGACTAGGTTTTGTAAGTGCATTTTTATTTGGAAATATCAAGGCAAAAAGCTAATCCATTTGAGTCAATTTTTTTACTGAGATAGAATAGGTATTGTCGAGTAATATGCATAAACAAAAGCTCATCTATTAGAGTCTGGCTCGTGACTCAAACGGTATAGCCTTTGTAAATACGCCGCCCGGTCCGGCCCAGCGCCGCGCCGCCGCTCCGCTCGCTTGACATCCCTAGCAGATTATAGCAAGCGAGACGCCAGACAGTTATTGTACTATGAACGCTAAGCGCAATACAAAAGGTTGAAATTAGGTTGTTGTTGTGAGACATGCATGTTACTTGTATTCATTATCGAAGCAGCTTACTTCTCAGAAGTAATGTCAAATGTGTGATTCATGAAACAATAAAATATAATAGTTCGCAAATCGCAACAAACGCACGGCTTGAATAACTTGATCAGAGTAAAATAATTATGAATGACGACGCACGCACACATATAATACGCTGCCGGAGGCGCGCGGGGGGCACGGGGTAGGTACCTCGCAATAGCGAGACAGAAACATATAAAACTTGTACTGGCGCGGTATCGAATTTCATTTGATCGAGCGCGTAACCCGAGCCCTTATGCTCTGGACTCAAGGGGCCGGGTACCCTCGAAATTCTCATACAAACGTAATACCAAAATCATTTTGTCATACGAAAATATTTAACATGTTTGAGTTATTTTTCAGCTTAAAATAGTAATTACCTAGGTTCCTGAACAAAAATTAACTTCAAAATATTTACACACTAAAAAATATAAGCGATTACATTTCATAAATTTTTACGCCATTGTCGACATACTTTTCGCACACTTGTTTTATATTAAAAACTCATCGAATTGTAATGTATTTTTCCTGGGAACACAGCTTATATTGTGTAGTTACAGAATGTCTTCAAAAGAATGGCAATATAATAAATTTTCATTCATCATTTTTGGTATTCGTGAACGCAACGAAATTTCTCTATAATTTCCAACATGGTATCGTGCCGATCCGCTCACACGACAGAGCGCGGCAGCGGGGCAACGGGGCGGGGGGCGCGGGAGGCGCGGGAGGCACGGGCCGGGTGGCGGAGTTTCAAGTACAATATTCCCTCAAGCTCCAAGCGGTCGCATGCGACCGCGCGCGCGATAACAGTAGATTTCCAAGAATCCGCGATCGAGAGAATGTTATTGTTGTTGAATGTTGATTTTGAAAATTTTCATGTGATACTTGAAGACAATTGCTTGAACAACTTGCTTTTATTGCTTAAACTTTTGATAATAATTAATAATGGATACCGAAAGGTGGGATGTATGATGTATCACACAGTAGTTTAAAATAAATAATAATTATGAATATCATAAATCATAATATTATTATTTTCTTATATACTGTATTTTGTAAATAACGTTTAGGAATATTAGCGATAGTCATAATATTATAATATGATTATACAATATACATTGATATTATGTATAATTAATTTCGTTAGTCTCGCTAAAACTCGAGAACTCCTGAACAGACTTGCTAATTTCTGTCTTGAAATAAAATAAAATATAAAAGTGAACTTGTATTCTAAGTTTGTATACCTATGTTTGTACTTATATTTTATTTTAGTTTGTATTTTTAGTAATTATTTCCTGATGTCAGTTTTATTCAATTAAATAATATAAATACTTTAATAATTAAATAATATTATTATAAAGCGGAAGAGTTTGTTTGTTTGTTTGAACGCGCTAATCTCAGGAACTACTGGTCCGATTTGAAAAATTATTTCAGTGTTAGTCCATTTATCGAGAAAGGCTACAGGCTATATTTTATCACGCTACGATTAATAGAAGCGAAGAAATAGATATTCCATACTAGCTGTTGCCCGCGACTTCGTCCGCGTTAGCATAGTAGTTCACATCCCAAGTAGGTATTAATATTTATTGTACAAAAATATTCAATGTACAGAATTGACTTTCCTATGACTTTATTATAATATAGCTGTTGCCCGCGACTTCGTTCGCATTATCATAGTAGATCACATCCCAAGTATTATTTTTTGTACAAAAATATTCAATGTACAGAATTGACTTTCCTACGATTTTATTATTCGGCTTCGCTTGCGTAATTTAGGAATTTCACGCAACCGTACATTTTTCCGCAAAAAATAGCCTATGTCCCTTTAAGTGGTCTACTCTTTATGTTTGCCAAATAACATAAAAATTGCTCCAGTAGATCTTAAGATAATAAGCAATTTCATATAACTTCCCCCGTTTTTCCACATTTTTCTCTATTTCTTCACTCCAATTAATTTTAGCGTTATAAAATATAGCCTATAGCCTTCCTCGATAAATGGGCTATCTAACACTGAACAGCAACAGCTAGTAATTAATAATACTCTTTTGATTTTTAGGCTTCCGTAGCCAAATGGCAAAAAACAGAACCCTAATAGATTCGTCATGTCTGTGTGTCTGTCTGTCCGTATGTCACAGCCACTTTTCTCCGAAACTATAAAAAAAACCTTATAATTTCATAAAAATAAACCTTATTGTTGCTGCGGATTGCGGAACCATTTATGGGCGAGTCCAACTCGCACTTGTCCGATTTTATTATTTTGAATGATAACAATGTGAGGAATATTTGGAGTAGCTTTTTTTCTGTTTTTGAAACTTTATTGTTACGTACTGTCTTTTAATAATTTTTAAATAAAAGCGTCGACCTCTGTGGCGCAGTGGTTGAGCGCATGGTAGCTCAAGCCGGGGGTCGCTGGTTCGAAATTCGAATCCCACCGACGGAACAAAACGTTTTCCTGGGTCATGACTCATGACTCATGAGTCATGAGTCATGACTCATGGATGTGTATAATAATATTGTAAATACTAGATGACGCCCGCAACTCTGTTGCGCCAAAACTAGTTTATCGCGCGGAAACCGTGCATTTTTTCGGGATAAAAAGTATTATATGTCAAAGGACAAAGACTCGGGACCGCCTCAAAGTATCTCCATGCCAAATTTCAGCAAAATCGGTTCAGCGGTTTGGGCGTGAAGAGGTAATAAGCTAATAACAGACAGACAAACAGACACACTTTTTTTACAATTTTTTACAATTAGTATGGAAGTATGGATCTTAAATAAGTTGAGTATAATAAAAAGGAAATCTATATCTAAATAATCCTTCAGGCCCCGCGCGAGCACCGGTGATCGCGACAACAATAGAATACAATAGCAATTCCTGGAAATTCCGACTGAAGTAATATTATAGGTACTTATTATAAAACAAAGTCCCTTTTTTCCCTCATGTCCCTTTGTTCCCTTTAATCTTTAAAACTACGCAACGGATTTTGATGATTCTTTCAGTGTTAGATAGCCCATTTATCGAGGAAGGCTATAGGCTATATTTTATCACGCTAAGACTAATAGGAGCGAAGAAATAGAGGAAAATGTGGAAAAAAACGGGGGAAATTATTTGAAAGGGCTAACTTGAACGCGCTAATCTCAGGAACACTGGTCTGATTTGAAAAATTCTTTCAGTGTTAGATAGCCTATTTATTGAGGAAGGCTATAGAGTATAGGCTATATTTTATCACGCTAAGACTAATAGGAGTATGTGGATAAAACGTTGGAAATTATTTGAAACGGGGGAAAATTATCTCGCGAATTACTGAGCAATTTTTATGTTATTTGGCACAGATAAGAAGTAGATCATAGGCTAAGAAGTAGATCATAGGATAGATCATTGATTTTAATCATTTTTTCAGTGGCTATATATTTTATACCCGTGCGACGCCGGGGCGGGTCGCTAGTATAAATTATAATATATTCGGTATTATATGTCTGGTACTTGTAAGTTGTAACACAAGTCCTTAGTGTACTTAGCACGGGGCCAGGCTGACGTGGTGTGATTTGTGAAGAGTCCAATGTAGATATTATAGTAAGTATATTATTTTAATATATTATGTAGAATCTGTATTCTGTTCAGTTCAGTGACAAGATCGACGACACTACGCCCGCGCCCGTATTCCTACTATTCCAATATATAAAACAACCACAAAAACAATATTGTTAATGATTCATGAAACAATAAAATATAATAGTTCGCAAATCGCAACAAACGCACGGCTTGAATAACTTGATCAGAGTAAAATAATTATGAATGACGACGCACGCACACATATAATACGCTGCCGGAGGCGCGCGGGGGGCACGGGGTAGGTACCTCGCAATAGCGAGACAGAAACATATAAAACTTGTACTGGCGCGGTATCGAATTTCATTTGATCGAGCGCGTAACCCGAGCCCTTATGAGCCCGGGTAACCCTCGAAATTCTCATACATACGTAATACCAAAATCATTTTGTCATACGAAAATATTTAACATGTTTGAGTTATTTTTCAGCTTAAAATAGTAATTACCTAGGTTCCTGAACAAAAATTAACTTCAAAATATTCAAACACTAAAAAAAATTTTTTTGTGTATAAATTTTTTTTACTAAATTTACTACTAAATATTTAAACACTAAAAAATAGAGTAAAACACTAAAAAAATTATAAATAATTATTAAATTTACTACAAAATATTTTAATACTAAAAAATATTTTTTGGAGTTGAAATATTTTGTAGTATATTTACTATTTTTTTATATATTTTTTCGTGTTTTACTCTATTTTTTAGTGTTTAAATATTTAGTAGTAAATTTAGTAAAAAAAAATTTTACACAAAAAAAATTTTTTTAGTGTTTAAATATTTTGAAGTTAATTTTTGTTCAGGAACCTAGGTAATTACTATTGTATGCTGAAAAATAAATCAAACATGTTAAATATTTTCGTATGACAAAATGATTTTGGTATTACGTATGTATGAGAATTTCGAGGGTTACCCGGGCTCTTATGCTCTGGACTCAAGGGGCCGGGTACCCTCGAAATTCTCATACAAACGTAATACCAAAATCATTTTGTCATACGAAAATATTTAACATGTTTGAGTTATTTTTCAGCTTACAATAGTAATTACCTAGGTTCCTGTACAAAAATTTACTACAAAATATTTACACACTAAAAAATATAAACGATTACATTTCATAAATTTTTACGCCATTGACGACATACTTTTCGCACACTTGTTTTATATTAAAAACTCATCGAATCGTTATGTATTTTTCCTGGGACCTCAGCTTATATTGTGTAGTTACAGAATGTCTTCAAAAGAATGGCAATATAATAAATTTTCATTCATCATTTTTGGTATTCGTAAATTCGGCGCAATTTCTCTATAATTTCCAACATGGTATCGTGCCGACTGCCGATCCGCTCGCACGACACAGCGCGGCAACGGGACGCGCGGGCTGCGGGGTGGGGAAACCGGTACACGACAATAATAATTCATTCAATGCATTCAAGTACAATATTCCCTCAAGCTCCAAGCGGTCGCATGAGACCGCGCGCGCGGTAAAACTCACTTAAAAGTAGATTTCCAAGAATCCGCGATCGAGAGAATTTTATTGTTGTTGAATGTTGATTTTGATAGTTGTTTGTGATACTTGAAGAAAATTGCTTGAACAAAATAAAATTATTTTGATTTGTGGTGTTTAAACTTTTGATAATAATTAATAATGGAAACCGAAAGGTGGGATGTATGATGTATCACACAGTAAGTATATAATAATATAATAAATAAGTAATATAATATTTTGAATATCATAAATCATAATATTATTATTTTCTTATACTGTATTTTGTAAATAACGTTTAGGAATAGCGATAGTAGATATTATGTAAGTATAATTAATTTCGTTAGTCTCGCTAAAACTCGAGAACTCCTGAAAGACTTGCTAATTTCTGTCTTGAAATAAAGTAAAATATAAAACTGAAGAAAAATTATGTTTGTCTATACTAATACTAATCTATACTAATATTATAAAGCCGAAGAGTTTGTTAGTTTGTTTGTTTGATTGTTTGTTTGTTTGTTTGTCTGAACGCGCTAATTTTAGGAACTACTGGTCCGATTTGAAAAATCTTTTAGTGCTAGATAGTCCATTTATCGAGGATGGTTATAGGCTATATTTTATCACGCTGCGACTAATAGAAGCGAAGAAATAGAGGAAAATGTGGAAGAAACGGGGAAATTATTTGAAAGGGCTTATCTCACGAACTACTAGAGCAATTTTTCTGTTATTTGGGTCAGATAAAAAGTAGACCATGTGAATGGTTATAGGCTATTTTTTTGGACTAACTTGTCTGTGAAACGTCTAATTTACGTAGGCGAAGCCGCGCGGAACGTCTAGTATAGCATATTTTTGACAACGATTATTCCATTCTAGCTGTTGCCCGCGACTTTGTCCGCGTTAGCATAGATAAGAAGACTAGATAACTGTCTACGTCTACGCCTACGAAAGCGGAAGCGGCCGCTCCCGCTTCCGCTTCCGCTCCCGCTTCCGCTCCCGCCTCAGCTTCCGTTCCCGCTCCCACTCCCGCTCCCGTTCCCGCTCCCGCTCCCGCCTCCGCTTCCACTCCCGTTCCCGCTCCCGCTTCCGCTCCCGCTTCCGCTCCCGCTTCCGCTCCCGCTTCCGCTCCCGCTTCCGCTCCCGCTTCCGCTCCCGCTTCCGCTCCCGCTTCCGCTCCCGCTGTCGCTCCCGCTTCCGCTCCCGCTCCCGCTCCCGCTTCCGCTCCCGCTCCCGCTCTCGCTCCCGCTCCCGCTCCCGCTCCCGCTCCCGCTTCCGCTTCCGCTCCCGCTCCCGCTCCCGCTTCCGCTCCCGCTCCCGCTCCCGCTCCCGCTTCCGCTTCCGCTCCCGCTTTCGCTCAAGCCTCAGCTTCCGTTTCCGCTGCCGCTCCCGTTCCCGCTCCCGCTTCCGCTCCCGCTTCCGCTCCCGCTTCCGCTCCCGCTTCCGCTCCCGCTCCCGCTCCCGCTTCCGCTCCCGCTTCCGCTCCCGCTTCCGCTCCCGCTTCCGCTCCCGCTTCCGCTCCCGCTTCCGCTCCCGCTTCCGCTCCCGCTTCCGCTCCCGCTTCCGCTCCCGCTTCCGCTCCCGCTTCCACTTCCGCTCCCGCTTCCGCTTCCGTTCCCGCTACGAAGTCTTCATAAGTTTTTGAGTTATAGTCGATCAACTAAAAAATGTATTCGGCGAAGTATAGGGGAACTTTTTGTTCAAATTCCTTTGAACGTAACTGAGATGATGTTGTTAGTAGTATAAAACACGGTAAAAATGTACATTCATTGACCATACAAAAATTATCAAAAACTAGCGTACTACGGAACCCTACATTGCGCGTGGCGCGACACGCACTTGGCTGGTTTTTTATTTGTTATGCGCCTTAAAAGTTGGATATTCAAGTCGATTTTTTTTTTCAATAAAATTTCTTAATATTTGCATACCATTCGATAACTTAACGCAACTTTTGTTATGAAACCACTTTCATAAACGCAATAATTAATATAACTACCGAACAAAAATCTTCCGCGATGCCTACAAACAACTCTAAAGTGAGGTCACAATCGAGTAGCATTTTGTATGGAGCGTTTCGGGCAGGTCCATTTTATGAGATGTTTGATTGAATTGTCATATCTTCGTGAATTTTTAAGCTATCAGAGTAATTCTTTCACCGATGTTTCTATTTTTTTAAGGTCTTTCAATTACTCATAAGAAAAAAAAATAGTCATCATGCCTATTAGTATTAGTGTGTAACAAAATTAAGTGATTGATACTTTAACTGTGTCCCGGGTCCCCGGTCTGTCTTCTGCAAAGAGTTCGCTGTGAGAGTAGCTACGCTGAAAAAGCCATTTTTTAACCGACTTCCAAAAAGGAGGAGGTTATATATTCGTAAGTTTATATATATATTTTTTTTGTGTTCTGTTTTTTTTTGTATAACTTCGCCGTTTATGGACCGATTTTCATGATTCTTTTGTTGTTGTACAGGGTTAAATCTAAGGTTGGTACCATCACTTCAAAAAAGTGGTGATCTGATGATGGGATCAATGAGGAATCGAGGGGACTCCTTGAAATTTATATGGGAACATATGGTGATTTCGATTTTTTCTGAAGTATTTTAGGCATATACTACCAAAAAGTAAGATTTTGCACCAGGATATAGGGTATATCCTGGTTCTGAAAATACCCAACAGAACTTTTGAATCCTTATAGGTACAAGTTTGAGGATTTTGGCTTTATTTAAACTACTCCAAGCAAATCCTACATTATTTCTGCTGAACATAGGCTAAATTTTATTTTGTAAAAAATAGGGTTTCGTAAGATATTTGGGTTTTTCGGACGCCAGGTGAAAAAATCAACCAGAAAAGTTACTTATTTTGCGTACGCTGCCGAAACCATAGAAGATAGAACCATAAAATGTTCTAAGTATTGTAGATCTTATAAATATCTACAAAAAAGTCCGCGACACACTATACTTATCTACAAGGAACTTAGAGTCAACTAAGTTCCTTGACTTATCTATGTCGAGTGAGGCACAATAACCATTTTTTTATTTAAAAATCTTGAATTTTTTTGGACAACATTTAAACGCGTTTATTTTACTCATGCCATTAATCCTTATCAAAATAAATCATTTCATCACGAAGTACAGTTTATGTAAATAAAATTTGGTCTTTGAATGATTAAAATTGGACGTTTGGTTTTGAAATTATGGCGAAATTAAAATATTACGATAGTGGGCGTCACCAAGCGGGATGCGCTTGCGGGAGGAAGACAATCTGTGCAGTGTGCACTGTACAGTGTACACCCTTCGGATAATGACTGCGTCCGCGTCGTCGATGTCAGTGTCGGAGTCTGTGAATTGACCTGGGAATCATTTTTAACCGACTTCCAAAAAACGAGGAGGTTATATGTTCGGCTGTGGATATATATATTTTTTTGTATGTTCAACGATTACTCCGCCGTTTGTGAACCGATTTTCGAAATTTTTGTTTTGTTATATTAGGTTTCACTCCAATTTGGTACCATGTTCACAAAAATGGTGACCTGATGATGGCATCCATGAGTAATGGAGGGAACTCCTCGAAATTTATATGTAAACATATGGTGATTTTGGTTTTATGTAAAGTGTACTAAGAATATGCTACCAAAAAGTCAAATATTGGGTCAAGGTATACCATGGTTTCGAAGATGCTGAGAGAATTCCTGACTCCTTATGGATACACGTTTGGGAGTTTCGGCGTTGTTTTAAGAACAGAAAGCATATTATGCTACTATGCAATTCATATTCATCATCATCATCATCTTCATCATCATCATCATCATTGCCACATCGTGTTAAGGTTATCAATGTCTCATGGCACAGAATAGATAATAGTACAAGGCATAGGTATGGATACAATAATAATTATGTACTGTATAACAACACCTGTTTGTTTATATACACGGCGGTCAGCCCCGCAGAGGCGACGGCGTCGCCGCCGCGCGGCGCGTGGCCGCAGACGACAGATCGAATACTTTACTAACTACTTTATATACCGATCGAATACTTTACTAACTACTTTATAAAATTTAAATAGACAAATAGAATTAAAATAAAGTTATTTTAAAAAGAGCATTTAAACAAAACAAAGTCATTGTCTTTTTAATTAGATACACATATTATCGATAGATGGCGCACTAAGTATCGATTTGACTTCTTGATTTCAAGAACAGTTGTCAATTATGATAATATTAAATATTATGAGTAGCTACGCTACATCCTATGCAAGTTTATACAATTTTTTATATGATAGATCCTTCGATCGTGAAAAACGAGACACAATAGCCTTTCTATTGTTATCGCAATTGCCGGTGACCGCTTGGGGCTTGCGGCATTAAAATTGTTAAATTATCTAGCACAATATGTTCACTTCACTGATATGTGATAAATATGATAATATAATATTATTTTGTGAGCATGAGTTGTAACTCTTAAGAGCTCGGGCTACGCGCCCGATCAAATAAAATTCGATACTAGCGCCACTACAATTTTTATATGTTGCTGTCTCGCTATTGCGAGGTACCCCGTGCCCCGCGCGCCCCAGACGCCCTTACACGGCAGCGTATTGTATGTGTGCGTGCGTCGTCATTCATTATTTTACTCTGATCAAGTTATTCAAGCCATGCGTTTGTTGCGAACTTGCGAAGTATTATATTTTACTGTTTCATGAATCATTAACAATGTTGTTTTTGTGATTGTTTTATATATTGGAATAGTAGGAATACGGGCGCGGGCGTAGTGTCGTCGATCTTGTCACTGAACTGAACAGAATACAGATTCTACATAATATATTAAGGTGACGCCGCGTTAAAGTAAGAAACCGTGTTGGATATGTTTTAGATTGCTTGTTTTCTATGAGAGGCCGGCCCGGCCTCTCATAGAAAACAAGCAATGAAACAGCAACAAATGGAAAGGGCATAAGCAACAAAATGGTTTTTGTCGCGTAATTTAAAAACCATAAATACATTTCATATAAGCTATGCACATATTAAAGTGTATGCTTCAACCAATTTATGTACAAATTTTGGAACCTTAAATCACTCTCCTCTGTTGGAAAAATAGGAATCCCTTTTTTTACAGAGGTCTTTTCGATTGATAATTCTGTGTTATAAAAGTTGTCCAATCGTGTTATGCTATGGGCAATTCAAAGACAAAGACATGATGAATACTGACAATGAACTTTAGTTTCTTAGCTTTAGTCATTGCTGAGAAAAATCGGCATCGCTATAGCCAAATTATCAAGGCGTCGCCTTAAAATAATATACTTACTATAATATCTACATTGGACTCTTCACAAATCACACCACGTCAGTCTGGCCCCGTGCTAAGTACACTAGTCATAATATTATAATATGATTAAACAATATACATTGATATTATGTATAATTAATTTCGTTAGTCTCGCTAAAACTCGAGAACTCCTGAACAGACTTGCTAATTTCTGTCTTGAAATAAAGTAAAATATAAAACTGAACTTGTATTTTCTCTATTTTCTTATATACTGTATTTTGTAAATAACGTTTAGGAATATTAGCGATAGTCATAATATTATAATATGATTATACAATATACATTGATATTATGTATAATTAATTTCGTTAGTCTCTCTAAAACTCGAGAACTCCTGAACAGACTTGCTAATTTCTGTCTTGAAATAAAGTAAAATATAAAACTGAACTTGTATTTTCTCTATTTTCTTATATACTGTATTTTGTAAATAACGTTTAGGAATATTAGCGATAGTCATAATATTATAATATGATTATACAATATACATTGATATTATGTATAATTAATTTCGTTAGTCTCGCTAAAACTCGAGAACTCCTGAACAGACTTGCTAATTTCTGTCTTGAAATAAAGTAAAATATAAAACTGAACTTGTATTCTAAGTTTGTATAAGTACCTATGTTTGTATTTTTAGTAATTATTTCCTGATGTCAGTTTTATTCAATGAAATAATATAAATACTTTAATAATTAAATAATATTATTATAGCGGAAGCGGAAGATAGCGGAAGAATTTGTTTGTTTGTTTGAACGCGCTAATCTCAGAAACTACTGGTCCGATTTGAAAAATTATTTCAGTGTTAGTCCATTTATCGAGAAAGGCTACAGGCTATATTTTATCACGCTACGATTAATAGAAGCGAAGAAATAGAGGAAAATGTGAAAAAAAACAGGGGAAATTATTAGAAAGGGCTTAGCTCACGAACTACTAAAGCAATTTTTCTGTTATCTGGGTCAGATAAAAAGTAGACCACGTGAAGGGTTATAGGCAATTTATTTGGACTAATTTGTCTGTGAAATGTCTAATTTACGTGGGCGAATCCGCGCGGAACGTCTAGTATAGCATATTTTCGACAACGATTATTCCATACTAGCTGTTGCCCGCGACTTCGTCCGCGTTAGCATAGTAGTTCACATCCCAAGTAGGTATTAATATTTATTGTACAAAAATATTCAATGTACAGAATTGACTTTCCTACGATTTTATTATAATATAGCTGTTGCCCGCGACTTCGTTCGCATTATCATAGTAGATCACATCCCAAGTATTATTTTTTGTACAAAAATATTCAATGTACAGAATTGACTTTCCTACGATTTTATTATATATAGATATTCCGCGCGGCTTCGCTTGCGTAATTTAGGAATTTCACGTAACCGTACATTTTTCCGCAAAAAATAGCCTATGTCCCTTTAAGTGGTCTATTCTTTGTGTTTGCCAAATAACATAAAAATTGCTCCAGTAGATCTTAATATAATAAGCAATTTCATATAATTTCCCCCGTCTTTCCACATTTTTCTCTATTTCTTCACTCCAATTAGTTTTAGCGTTATAAAATATAGCCTATAGCCTTCCTCGATAAATAGCCTATCTAACACTGAAAGAATTTTTCTAATCGGACCAGTAGTTCCTGAGATTAGCGCGTTCAAATAAGCCCTTTCATATAATTTCCCCCGTTTTTTCCACATTTTCCTCTATTTCTTCGCTCTTATTAGTTTTAGCGTGATAAAATATAGCCTATAGCCTTCCTCGATAAATGGGCTATCCAACAATAAAGGAATTTTTCAAATCGGACCAGTAGTTCCTGAGATTAGCGCGTTCAAACAAACAAACAAACAAACTCTTCCCAATTATAATATTAGTATAGATAAGTATTTATAAGATGTTCGCACGGTTTCGCTTGCGTAATTTAGGAATTTCACGCAAGCGTACATTTTTCCGCAAAAAATAGCCTATGTCCCTTCACGTGGTCTATTCTTCATGTTTGCCAAATAACAGAAAAATTGCTCCAGTAGTTCTTTAGAGATAATAAGCAATTTCATAAAATTTCCCCCGTTTTTTCAATGGGCTATCTAGCACTGAAATAATTTTTCAAATCGGACCACTAATTCCTGAGATTAGCGCGTTCAAACAAACAAACTCTGCAGAATTATAATATTAGTATAGATAGCAGAAAATTCGCGCACATTGTGACGGAATGCATCGGGTCGGGTCGCATTTCTCGTACAAGTTTTATATTACGTATTCGGTCGTAAAACTTGTATGAAAAAAACGTACTAACCGACTTAAAAAAGGAGATGTAATATTATACAGGGTGCAATTAAACCCACCGGCACAGCCACCGGCCAAATTTTTAGGGCTTAGGTACCATTAGGATTTAGGAGAGTCTATTTAACTATGGGAAATTATATTAAATTGCTTATTATCTTAAGAACTACTGGAGCAATTTTTATGTTATTTGGCAAACATGAAGAATAGACCACGTGAAGGGACATAAGCTATGTTCGGTTGCGTGAAATTCCTAAATTATGCAAACGAAGCCGCGCGGAACATACATATAATAAAAATCGTAGGAAAGTCAATTCTGTACTTACATTAAATATTTTTGTAGAATAAATAATATTATTTGGGATATGATCTACTATCCTAACGCGGACGAAGTCGCGGGCAACAGCTAGTAATTAATAATGCTTTTTTGATTTTTAGGCTTCCGTAGCCAAATGGCAAAAAACAGAACCCTAATAGATTCGTCATGTCTGCGTGTCTGTCTGTCCGTATGTCACAGCCACTTTTCTCCGAAACTATAAAAAAACCTTATAATTTCATAAAAATAAACTTTATTTTTGCTGCGGATTGCGGAACCCTTCATGGGCGAGTCCAACTCGCACTTGGCCGATTTTATTATTTTGAATGATAACCATGAAGCTATTATAGAGCTCTATATATTTAGCTCCATGATGATAACAATGTGAGAAATATTTGGGGTAACTTTTTTTCTGTTTTTGAAACTTTATTGTTACGTACTGTCTTTTAATAATATTTAATTAAAAGCGTCGACCTCTGTGGCGCAGTGGTTCAGCGCATGGTAGCTCAAGCCGGGGGTCGCTGGTTCGAAATTAAAAAACGGAACAAAACGTTTTCCTCGGTCATGACTCATGACTCATAAGTACTCATGACTCATGAGTCATGACTCATGGATGTGTATTAAATATATGTATAATAATTATAATAATATTGTAATTATTATTTTTAACAAAAAATTAAAACCGACTTCCAAGGTAAAACAATAATAACATCCTTATAATATGAACTAAAAAGTATTAAATAATTATTCCTATCTAATAGTGCCTTTTTACGAATTCGGCTAAAACTCGACTATTTCTGTACTCAATCTTCATCATTTTGAAGTCGGTACCAGATGAATCTTCTGTTCTCTGACAGAATATTTGGAACTTTTGGAACTGGCACCGACTTTAAAATTATGAAGATTGAGTACAGAAATAGTTGAGTTTTAGCCGAATTCGTAAAAAGGCACTATTAGATAGGAATAATTATTTAATACTTTTTAGTTCATATTATAAGGATGTTATTATTGTTTTACCTTGGAAGTCGGTTTTAATTTTTTGTTAAAAATAATAGTTTCTCTCTTTTTAGTTACCTAGTAAGCAAACGCGTACTATACGTAGAATAATACACGTGTATATTATTCTACGTATCTTATTACAGTCACACTTACAAAATATTATAATATCAGTTGCAGCCTGCAGATAATTTTAAACAATCATTAAAAAAAATCGAATTGAACACGTGTGACGTGCTAAGTAGCCGGTCACCGGACTAGTTTCAATAGGCTGGCACTCGTTCGACATGTGCGACAAGCACACGCAGCGCACATAGTACCTCCGTGAGTAATTTGTATTCTGTGCATAGTACCCGGCCCGCGCCCGCGCCGCCGCGCGCTTGCTTGACAGCCCTGGCAGATATGCGATGCGATGCGTTATTATACTATGAACGCTAAACGCAATGCAAAAGGTTGAAATTAGGTTGTTTTCCAGAATATCTCGGCGAAGTGGAACAGAATGTTACATTATCGAAGCAACTTTAACTTCTCAGGAGTAATGTCAAATGTGTGCCTTATGCTCTGGAGATAAGGTTGAATTTGGTGACATTGGTGACCCTGACGTGGTAATGATGATGATGATGATGAATGTAATTTGCATAGTAGCATATGCTTTCAGTTCTTAAAACAGCGCCTAAACTCCCAAACTTGTATCTATAAGGAATCCGGAGTTCTCTTAGTAGCTTCGGAACCATAGTATACCTCGGTGCAAAATCTTGCGTTTTGGTAGCATATGCTTAGGATGCTTCTCATAAAACCAAAATCACCATATGTTTCCATATAAATTTCGAGGAGTTCCCTCGATTACTCATGGATCCCATCATCAGGTCACCACTTTTGTGAACATGGTACTAAATTGGAGTGAAACCTAATACAACACAACAAAAATTTCGAAAATCGGTTCACAAACGGCGGAGTAATCGTTGAACATACAAAAATAAAAAAAATAATAGAAAAAAATATAAAAAAATATCCACAGCCGAACATATAACCTCCTCGTTTTTTGGAAGTCGGTTAAAAACTAGATTACGCCCGCAACTCTGCTGCGCCAAAACTAGTTTATCGCGCGGAAACGGGAAACCGAGCATTTTTTCGGGATAAAAAGTATTATATGTCAAAGCACAAAGACTCGGGACCGCCTCAAAGTATCTCCATGCCAAATTTAATTAAAATCGGTTCAGCGGCTTGGGCGTGAAGAGGTAATAAGCTAGGTAATAAAAGACAGACAAACAGACACACTTTAAAATTTATAATATTATTTTTTTACAATTAGTATGGAAGTATGGATCTTAAACAAGTTGAGTATAATAAAAAGGAAATCTATAATCTACATAATAATATATACTTATTATAAAACAAAGTCCCTTTTTTGTCCCTCATGTCCCTTTATTCCCTTTAATCTTTAAAACTAGGCAACGGATTTTGATGATTCTTTCAGTGTTAGATAGCCCATTTATCGAGGAAGGCTATAGGCTATATTTTATCACGCTAAGACTAATAGGCGCGAAGAAATAGAGGAAAACGTTGAAAAAACGGGGGAAATTATTTGAAAGGGCTAACTTGAACGCGCTAATCTCATTAACTACTGGTCTGATTTGAAAAATTCTTTCAGTGTTAGATAGCCTATTTACTGAGGAAGGCTATAGGCTATATTTTATCACGCTAAGACTAATAGGAGTATGTGGATAAAACGTTGGAAATTATTTGAAACTGGGGAAAATCGCGAACTACTGGAGCATTTTTTATGTTATTTGGCACAGATAAGAAGTAGATCATAGGCTATTGATTTTAATCATTTTTTCAGTGGCTATATATTTTATACCCGTGCGACGCCGGGGCGGGTCGCTACTAGCTAGTATAAATTATTATAATATATCCGGTATTATATGTCTGGTACTTGTAAGTTGTAACACAAGTCCTTAGTGTACTTACACGGGGCCAGATTGACGTGGTGTGATTTGTGAAGAGTCCAATGTAGATATTATCATTAAGTATATTATTTTAGTATATTATGTAGAATCTGTATTCTGTTCAGTTCAGTGACAAGATACGCCCGCGCCTGTATTCCTACTATTCCAATATAATAATATTAGAAAAAATGCAGATTTAACCATTCTGGCTTTAACTAATTGGGTGTAATTCGATAAAATAAATGTTTTATTGTTTTTTTTTCATGATATTTTATGAATATTTTATTAATTTTTCAACCCTTATGGCAACCATCCCTTTAATCGTGAAAAAACACTTTTTGTATTTCTGAACTGATAAATAGTTTGTTTAGTATTTATGATATAATTTTTGGATAAGACTGAAATAAACCCCTAAAAGTACCCATTTATTGGGGAATCACGGTAAAAATTGGATTCAAAAACTTAATAGGTTTATGTTTTTGAACCCAATTTATTCAGTTTAATTACTTAGCATTAATTTCTTATTTAGTTTTTTTTTTGCGAAATTTTTTCACCCCTGTAAACTACCCCATGTCTGAAAAATAAGCTTTAAGTTTTTATTTTAAGTTTTTTATCAGCTTTAATGAGTTCGAATATTTTTTTATAGATTAAGATAAATTTTATTAATATATTTCAAACATTGATATTATTTAGTCCAAAATATTCAAACAACGATTTCAAACTACCCTCTGTGCAAAAAATTGACGCAAAGGCTGAATCTGCTAGACTAAAATATTTAATAAACGCACATCATTATAAAAGCCCCTCTCTTATCGAGTCGACATTTACCGTTTTGTTTACTTTCTGAATATTGAAAGACGTACATTTAGTAAGGTCTATATGACGCCTGCAATCGCGCTGAAACCTTACATTTTTTAAAAAATGTAAGGTTTCATTTTAAAGGTAATTTAAAGACCTATAAGATCAACTTGAACAATACTTTTTAAAGTCCTTGGTTTAAAAAAAAATACGGTTAAAAGGTCCCGATTTCATGGTTCTTGCAGTAAAAGTTAGGCTTTAAACATCTCTATCTTCGTTATTTTTCATCCTATAAAAATCAAAAGAAAATCAAAAGATTTCTTAAAAAGTGGACACCAATTTTGTTCTTTATAATTTTTACGAAGGTTCAATATTTTTGAAATTATGTTCAAAACAAAATGATATTTACGATAATTTGAATAATTTCACTTTTACTAAATCATTCTGTTTTTGAAAACTAAGCATTCTAAACCAAGAATTTTTTTTGAGGTCATTACTTATGCTAAAATAAAGAAAAGCCTTTGGAAAACCATAAAGGTGGATGCCCAAAAAAACCCAAAGTCGATTAAAATAATTTATGTAAAGCAAAGTAGACCAATAATAGTAGATTGTAAATATGTAAATCATTTTATTCAAAACCATAACCGAAACGGATAATTTGAAAAAATAAATCTGAGATTTTGAGACGGCGCTTTGAATCAACTATGTAGTTTCTTCCTTTGTTTTTGTGTTTTCCTCGTAAAAACGATGGTGATACGTCGTATAAGAATATACAATTTAGAGAAAATAAAGTCTAAACCGGCCAAGTGCGTGTCGGGCCACGCGCAATATAAGGTTCCGTAGTAGTGCTAGTAATGTACATATTTAAATTGTTTAAATACATTACTAACAACATCATCTCAGTTTCGTTTTTAAAGGAATTTAAATTATAAGTTCCTTTTCTCCGATTAGCTACATTTTTTTTAGGTGATCGACTATTACTCAATAACTTATGAAGTCTTCTTAGCCGTGACAGTTTTTCTTTTAAATTCAGCATATATTTCCTACTCCCGTGAATATTTTTCCAGAAGCAACCGTTTAGCTGGTAGAACGTACGTACGGCATTGCAAGACTCTAAAGATTTTTTTTCCACTTTAAAACTTCATATTTCACATCTCTAAATCGGAAAATAATATGTTATACTCATAATATTTTTAAAAAACCTATCCAACTACACCTTACATGGTGGGGTGGACGCGAAAAAAAATTCATCCCTGCTAAAATATGTGTAGGGGAGGTACTTACCTTAAACATTTTTTTTAAAGATCTTATATACCATTTTGTCGGTAATTACACCTTTGTAGGTCCTAGTCTCTGAGCAAAACTGCGGACAGACAGACGGACAGACAGACCGAAACTATAAAAGTTCCTTGTTGACTACGGAACCTTAAAAAGAGATGTCACCGTACGTTTTTCGGAAGAAAGCGTAGGTATTCCCTCTTAAACGCACCTGTGGCTCTACTAACGTTGCGAGTATCCATGAGTGACGGTAATTGCTTTCTATCAGGTGACCCGTTTGCTTGTTTGTCCTTTTATTTTCGAAAAGACGTAGATATTTAACTGATATCATGTAATAATCGTTAAAAATACATGCACAGATTATACCATTTCTATACCAAAGTCCAAACAGACATTCTATAATTTCAGATATAAAAGTGATAAATACATATTTTAATATTAAATACATGAACATAAGAATCAGTAGACAAATATAATTAATGTGTTTTTACTACGACCTACGTACTAATCGTCACATTATCGTTTGTAGCATCATGTCGTCCTGAATGTCATAGATTCCTATAAGAAAAGTAAGATCGTTTTTAAAGTACTTGGTGATTGTTTAATTCAAAAAGGACATTGTATTTAGGACACCGTAGATGTAGTCTACTACGCCCCATATAAATGGTTTTAATCGATTACGGGTTTTTGGTCCATACATTTTTGGGCATTCACCTTTGAATTATTGTAGAAATGGTCAACGTTTTATTTTTCGATTTTTCCAAAACAATTTGAAAGTGTCATCTTATTTTTATCGTAACTTGTTCAATTTTGATGCTTTTGACTTTTTACAATGTTTATTAGAAAGGTATTTTTAAGCACTTTAAAAAGTTGCTAGGAAGTACATATTGTCATAAAATGCATCGGTTTACCTTTATTTAAGTTTGAATGCTTAGACTTAGGTACTCGCCGAAAGAAAATATAAATACAATCACCTATAGCTCACTTTGAATATTCTATTGGAAGGTATCTTAGAATAGATATTAGTTTGTTTTTTTATTGGCTTTCATTTTGGTATTTACACATTTTTCGTAAAAACCTATAGCTTTTTAGTTATTTATGAAAAACCGCTTTAAGACTTATTTTTCTCACGCAAAAACATGATATTTGATCTTTAATAACTCCGAAAGTATCGATTTATTCAAAAAACTTTATATAACAAATTTTGCTTATAATTTGTGTGTCTATTGATTCCTGGGGTTATTTTTATTAAAAAAAAATTCACCCCCCGAGAAGGGTTGGCATCCACCCCCAGGGCAAAAGCGCAAGTTGTCACTATGTCACTTATATTTCTTAGGGTATCCTCCACCTACTTACCAATTTTTATGAAAATTGATGGAGGTTCAACGAAATCGGAGATGAAAACCTTCACTGCCTCCATCCACTATAATAATAAATTTATGTGTCATACTCGTGTAAACCAGAAATCATTATCTAAATGTACCATCGAAGAAATTAATTCGTAGGCAGATGGCGGCCCACCTTTATTTGAATAGCCTCTTTACCCATCTACAATTATATTGTATTAATAATTATATTTCGCTAAAAATAATTGAAAAGGAGTTAAGTACACACTGAACTTCTAGGAGGCAGTGGAAAAATATTATGCACTCCACTTTTTGTATCTCGTACAGTAACTACTCGAAGTCGCGGGTAAAGCTAGTATTGAAATAAATATTGATTTATCGATGATATTCAGTAGGCATAAATCGTTATGACAACATTTACAATAGCTGCGTACACGGGGGCCCTTTGAGTGGAACGTTAGTGGTGTCCACTTAAGACACAGACACGATTTCCTTGGCCTGTGAGGGTTGGCACTTTACTTAAAAATTAGCGTTTTTATCTTTTATTGAAATACTTATGCAAAAACTAGCTTTTTCACTAAGGGCCTTATCACACTGGCGATTAGCGAGCGATTTGAAAGCGACTGCGCAGCGCACACGCCGCGACAGCGCAGCTTCGTTGCGGCGCGGCGTGGCATGGACGCCATTTTGTACACTCGTCTATGGATGTGACATTGTAGATAAAATATAAATTTTTAATTAATCGCAATTAATCTGCAAACGTGTTAAAAATTAATAATAATTTTTAACACGTTTGCAGAACAGCGCATAGTAGTCGCTCTCTCCCAATCGATTGCTTGATAATGGATCCTCCCATATTCGTCGCTGTATCTGCTTTCGCTTCCTGCGTCTTCGAAGTAACAAAGCCAGCAGTAGTGTTTCCTCGTCAGAATCCATTTTGCTACTGAGTGTCCAAAATGCGGAAGGCAAGCTGCGTGCACGCCGCGCAATCGCATCGCTTTCAAATCGCTCGCTAATCGCCAGTGTGACAAGGCCCTAATGACGTGTGTTTGTGCGTGGTAGAAAACTCCGTAGATGTATTTTATTATAATAAGGGTTTCTTATAAGAGTGCGCATTGACGGTATATCCATTCATTTCTGACATTCCAACTGTCATCGTCGTTTTTTGCTACATATCATTCGTATTTTAGCACAAGTGCACCAACGATGTTAGTTAAAATAACAAAAATATCTGTATCAGGCTGCAAATGTCCCATTTCCTATGATAGACAAAATATATGGGCGATCACGAACATGTCGAGGAGCATTACCTATTCGTCTTTAATTGATCGTGGTCGACGTCGATTTAAAAGGGTCAATCCAGACCGCAACGCGACGCGTAGATGCATTTCTAAATTATTTGTATTGAATTGACAGACTTGCATGACGTCTCACGCAATTGAAGTCTGTCAAATCCATATTATATAAGGGAAAAGACCTAATGGCAGACACTTTAAGGAAACATGAAACATTTGAATGTTATAAAATATATATAAAGGATTGATAACTTCTTCCATGTCTTCAGTAACTCTTACAAAATAAAACTATTATGATTATTCTCTGACGAATCAATTAAAAAATTTATTATTGTTCTTTTTGTAAACTTAGTCATAAGTACTAATAGATGACATCACAAAAAACGAACATCACTAATAGTAGACACCAATATGAACTAATAGTTGACATAGAACATTACATTACATTTTACATTTTTCCTATTATTAGGTCTTTATTTGACATTTTTCAAATGATTTCATTTACTTCATCATAGTAACTACATGCATCAGAAATATTATCCACGTTGTCTCCAGATTCTATTCATTCTTCTTCCATGCTGAAACTATCTTTTCTTTTATTTTTATTTTTCATATTTTTTTCCTAGCAAATTTATTTTCAGTCTTTAGTCTCCATGCTTCTTTTGCCTCTTCTTTTTTTCTTTCTTTTCTCAGCTCTCCTTTTTCTTCTTTTTACTGCTAAAAAACTAAAGCAATCGATTTTTAGATCAGTACAAGGTCTAATATTAGATACCATGTCCATTTTAGGTGCAGTAGTTCTAAGTTCTAAGATTGTTAATAGAATTATATTTTCAGAGAATAGTGATGATTTTTGCAGTAGAATAAAATACAAAATAACTTTAGTATGTATTGCAAAACTCAAAGATGAGATCCATGTCATCTATTAGGTTTTTTACATTTTCAAGAACTAATGGTAGACACTCTTTATATTGTTAGGGAAAATGGATAAAAAATCTTAAATAAACATTAATTAGTGTATACAACATGACCATTAATCCAATGAAATCAATAGAAATTACAAAAAATCAAATAAATGTATTCAAAACTTACGTGCAAAATTTCGCCTTAACCTTTTTGCTAAGATATTGCCGAGCGCGTGTTGACGCGGTCACAATATTTACGAAAACTGATCCCATTTTAAAATTTTGTTCCTGAAGGCGTCTCTAATATATTTTTTCAATTTAACAGATAGCTTGAGAAGCTTATAAAATTTACAGTGGTGAGAAATAATTAGAGTAATTCTTATTTTTATGGTATTTTTGTCATAAGTGTCATCTATTAGTTCAGTGTCTAGCATTAGGTCTTTTCCCTTACACATTTAGAAATAAGAAGTGCATCTACGCGTCGCGTTGTGATCCGAATTGACCCTTAGATAGCTGCACGAGAAAAGCGACAATTGGCAATAATGGCTTTTTATCATGACCTAACGTGTTAAAGATATTAACTTATCTGTTTTTTAAAAACTAAACTGTTAAATAAGTTAAGAAAGTTGGCAGCCCTACTAACGAGAGGGCAACTCCCCTACTAATTTGCTAAGATTCGCGCAGCCCGCATCTTTGATTAGGAATCTATAGCGTCCCTCCGAAGAGCATACCTACCCATAGAAACTGCGCATTTGTCCTCATAAACTTGTATTTCGATAATTAAGTAACCTTAAGGGCAAATTCACAAGCAACTTATATCTTGATCAAGTTAAGAATGCGGTAAAGCATCTTGAATTTGTCAAATATACCTACTTACCAGTGGCAAATTATGTCTCGTGCTTACACAGACAGACATACACACTTTTGAATTTATAAACTAAATACCCGCAAATTTTTTATCAGTCAATAACCGTACATTCGTTAGCAAAAGTTAGGTTAGCATAGCCAGGATTCTAGGATTCTATATTGGGGGCTACTAGGTAATTTTTATATTATGTTTTAATAGTTACATATAAAAAGTTACAGTAAATTATTACAACTCGAGACTGACGGCGCGCCATTGTTTGTGCGACGGGATAGCATTGGACGTTGCCATGGTGCCATACGTCACTTAAATTAAATTAAATATGGGCGAAATACTTTATATGGCAAAACAATGTTTGCCGGGGCAGCTAGTAATAATATATAATAAGGTATATTATGTTGTTGAATAGATAAACTATAGTCAAAAGACTCCAGAAACCGTGCTACATAAAGGTACATAGATTCTAGAAACGTTAAACTATTTATAGGACAAATAAGTTATACCGATACCTTCGGAAGCCATCGTAGTTTGCGAGGTTTATAATTAAGATACCGGAGCATTAAGTTATTATAAGTTTGGCGTATTGTAGGAAACCAACTTTTGCTCGAACGCTGCAGAACCGTAGGGTGGTAAGTGGAAAATAAACAAGTAGATACTAGCTTTAAATTTTTTAATTGAATTAATATGTTACGTGTATAATATAAAGCTTAGTGGTTGATTGTTGACACAGGAAATGCGCCTTTGGACCTCCTTATCTGAAATGAATGAGAAATAGTTACGTTTGATATAGGCATAATATTATATTTACCAGAAACGTACCTATTACGTAGGTAACTTATTTTGGGACAACTTATTGCTTTTTAAGATTTTTGCACTTATTTTTGCAATAGCATATATTTTACTAAATTTTAACAATAATATGAGAAAAAAATACAGTTTCTTTATATTCTGGTAGCTGGCTTTAATTTTTCTCAACCTACCGACCTACTCGTTTCTTCGTTAAGTTTCTATTTAAACATATTTCTACTTATCTTAGTTAAGCTGTTGTTCTAGTAGTATGATAAAATATATTATAATTTTAACGTTATTCTATTTATGTAGAGCATCATACAGAAGATGGTAAGTATGTTCCGTCATCTCGGGTATAAGGTATCAGGTAAGCCATTTTCAGCTTAAATGCCCAAACTTGGTCGCCAATTACTATTCTGTTATCACGTAGTGATGTGCAAATATTTGACAATAACCTAGGACAGGTCTTCACAGAAAAGAAAAAAAAATGTCTGTTTGTTTTAAAACTTGTTTTTTGTATTGAATAGGCTTTGATGAAGGCATGAAATATATTGAGTACCAAAGTAAAGGCTAAAAGCTTATTTTCGCCGGAAAATCTAAGGTTTTATTTTTACATTTAACTAACGTGGTGGAAGTGGAATTCTGAATTGAATTTTGAATATGGTTGTATCTAACAGCCCGTATTTATAATATTAATATAATATACATACTTACCTACAAAATTACTCAATGGTATCTGGCAGGCCTAAGCACGTTTCTTAGCTGTAAGTAAAAAAATAGAGTTTTAGGGTAAGTCGAGATAATTTAAGTTACTACTAAATGAGCAAGTAGTAGATATTTGTTAGCACGTACCGTGGTGATAGGCGAACAAAATACTAGGTGATTTAACGTTAACTTGAATAATCGAAACTTTACCATGATTATAACATTTTTTTAACAATTAAGTAAATATACTTATTAAAACATTTTCGGCAGTTTTTCTCTATCGACTTGTACAACACTAATAGCTCAGTGAGGCTCCGGCGAAGTTTAATACATTACTTTCTTAGTCTTTGCCAAGTTTGCCAACGGATTTATCAAACAAATAGTTCAGTATTTGCTTTGATTTGTAGTTTGTCTTGACCCCCGAATTGCTACTGTCGAGAAGTTAACATTGAAATTGGAATAATTCAAAACCGTGGTTTAAACTTTAAACTAAACACTACAGTAAATGCGCCCCATTTTGACACGAGTAGTGAGTACTCGCGTGGACTACCATGGTAATACCAGGGCCACTTTTTCAGCGATATTTTTTCAGTAAAGCGTGCTAGAAACTTTCCATTTTAGGTAATCCTCGTTTAATTTTGAGAAAACCTCAAATTTATTAACTAACTCCTGCGACCTCATCGATTGAAATAATAGCTTTTTGGCACCAAAAACGCTGGGCTGATACTACTCTAGTGTTATTAAAATAGCATAGTCATCATAATAACAGGAGGAGGCTGCAATACAGCGGTAAATGAACGTAGAGAATGACGATCCTAGAGTAAGATACAGTTTTTTTTTGGAAAATACATAGATTATTATTTACTTATTATGTTTTTTTACTACTGTAGTACGTCCATTATATTATTATGGCTGCAAGCGCTATCTTAGGGAACAATTAGCTTCAATCCTAATATTATGTTAAATACTTTATCATTTACGAACAAAAAATTTATTTCGCTGTTTGTAGCTTAAAAAAGAAAAAATATGCAAGGAAATACTAAAGAATCCAAGACCCCAATCTGAATACAGGAAAAAAATTCCCTAAATCAATGAAACGCAATACAAGTTGTACGCAATAAATACCGCCTCTATCCACCCCAGTCTCCCGTCGCGAAACACAATGGCGTCTTGTCTTTATCTTTTCCTTATGTAAATGAAACGATGAAATATTGAAAATGAGGTTAAAAACTTTCCCGCCAACATCGGCCGCGCCGGCGGTACTTCTATTTTTGAATTTAAATGAGCCATTCAATAAAACTTAATTTCCTTCGAGTTATAATGTTTTTTAAATGTTGAGGATTTTTCTTTATGCTTTTCAGATTTACCTGTATATTGCTGCTGACTGCACATTCATTTAAGAACTTTGCAAGCCGCCTACGCCTAGAGTACCTACCTACACGTGTACGATAAAGTCGAACGATTTTTTGAAACTATAATACTTAAATAATAATTGTTATTTGTTATGGTTTGTTCAAACCTACGCTACTTTCCATTAGCATTTTACAAATTATATGAATTAATTGATCAAAATACCAAAAGCAGAACGGTTGGGATTTGCGAAACGGAAGTCTTCTCTACTTCCGGCGTTACAATGGCGCAGGATCCGCTTCCGGCGCACACTTGAGCTCAATGTAAGAACTTCCTTTATCTTAATGAATTGTGCGAAACTGGAATGCTAATTCAAGTTTATGTTGAGGTTGTGCGACTAGCTTGCATTTGCACAGGAATAATAGAGTTTTCGTATCAAGACTTTAGATTAAAATAAATAAAATAGTTTGAAAAATATAATTGTTACGTTCGATGGTTCTGATTATAGGATCCCACCCCTAGTTTTAAGCCAGTTTCTTTATAAAGTTATAGTATTAACACTTAACAAATAGTATGTCTATACACGCAGAATTTCTTAAACCTCACAGTTCTCGCAGTTAAAGTGGAAAGAGTTGTTTTGGCGTCTCCAGGCAAAATAAACCTGAAAAGTCTTATTGATTTACGTCAACAAACTCCTCCTGCTAAGGTATTCATAATTGAAATTGATTAGAACGAAGTAGAATTTATCTTATGAATATCTCCGCATGGCTGGCTCCAGACGCGTGCGGCCGACAGCTCACAACTCTGCCCGATGCCCAGTTCATGTTACAGGTACACGCAAGTCTTATTAACCGACTTCAAAAATAGGAGGTTATCTATTCGATCCGTATGTATGTAATATTATATTTCCACAATTACCCAGTTTTCGCATAAGTATCTTAGTCTATATCAGCGTCTCAACAAATGTGGCCAATTTCAAAAGTATATGTATAATAAGACGTGTATGTAATATGTATGTATGTATGTATTTTTTGTTTGTATTCGAATGTCTCTGGAACTACTAGTCCCATGTACAACAAAAAATAACTACTGTGGTCAACTTAGGGAATGCTGCAAGTTTCATCAAAATCGGTTCAGTGGTTTTTGAGATAGGCAATTTTAATTCTCAATTATTATTACGTACAATTATTTTGAGGTCGATTTTATATTTTTTTAAAATACTATTGTTTGCTTGAGTCCAATCTGTTCGTATTTTATAATCTACAGAACTTTGATGTCTATGAGTATGTACGAGTAGGTATATATTAATGGCTGGTTTACACGTATTAAGTAGATAAGTAGTAATTTAATTTTAAACTTTTAGGGCTGCGCTCACTTGAGAGTTGAGAGTTGAGACACGACTCACGACTCACGAGTCACGACAGTCTTAAGACAGTTTTCAATTATTATTATTATTATTATCAGCTTACAGTGTCCCACTGCTGGGCAAAGGCCTCCCCTCTTTCCTTCCAAAGTTCACGATCTTGTGATGTTGCTGGCCACTATTTATCGAACGCATCTAGTTCGTCGCGCCACCTTTTCTTGGGTCGGCCTCTGTTACGCTGACCAGTCGGTAGCCACTCCGAAACTAGACGCGCCCACCTGTCCTGGTGCATACGTGAGACGTGCCCTGTCCAGCTCCACTTAAGTTTTCAATATAAGGTATTAATTGTTAATATTCATATTGTGTTTTGAATAACAATAATGTGAGCTCAAGCCTTAAGACTCCACTATCAGTCTACTACGTAGGTAGTTCTGTACATTTTAAACATTTTTGGGTGATCTAATTTTAAGAAGTTACTGTTACCTAAGTACATTACCTTGTCGAATCGTAACATATTTTTGAAGCTTTATGTTCCTAATTTATACTTTTTTTTTAAAGATTTCTACACGAACATCAGGAATAAATGACCAATCAATATATCTGATCGAAAGACAGTGTAGTCAGACAAAGACTAATTTGTCTTACAAGTTCACTTGCTAGTTCTGATGAAAGGAACCCAGTAATGCCCAGTATGGGGCGGCATGGGACATTTAATTTCGGATATTAATTAAAAGCGATCCTCCAGTAAGATTTATTTAAGATGGGGAAATCCTCGATATATTATAGGTCTACCAGAATCTGATGGCAAATTTTGACAGTAGATCTTCAAAAAATATCCTTGATTATTGGATAATTTTATATATTTGCATGTTTCACACACAGAATCAGCCGCTATAAGGAAAAATCCGGCCAAGTGCGAGTTGGACTCGCCCATGAAGGGTTCCGCAGCAGCAATAAGGTTTATTTTTATAAAATTAAAAGGTTTTTGATTTATTTTTATATTTTAGTTGATTTAATGAAAGTTAAATTAAGGTTTAAATTAAGTTTAAAAAAATACTTGTTAGATCTCGTTCAAACCAATTTTCGTTGGTAGTTTTTATAATAATGTACATCATATATTTTTTTTAGAATTATCATGCCCCTACTTTAGAAGTTAGAGGGGGGGGACACATATTTTATCACTTTGGAAGAGTCTCTCTCGCAAACTATTCGGATTAGAAAAAAATGATATTAGAAACCTCAATATGATTTTTGAAGACCTATACCCCACACGCAAAGGTAAGACGAAAAAATTTTTTTTTGTTTCAGTTGTACCTATGGGGACCCCTAAAATTTTTAATATTTTTCCATTTTTGTATCAAAATCTTAATGCGGTTCATATACTACATCTACTTACCAAGTTTCAATGGTATAGCTCTTATAGTTTCGGAGAAAAGTGGCTGTGACATACGGACGGACAGACAGACAGACAGACAGACAGACATGACGAATCTATAAGGGTTCTGTTTTTTGCCATTTTGGCTACGGAACCCTAAAAAGGATCAAAATGTTTTATTCCAATTACTCCGGTATTGTTAGAGTCAATTTACTATCTCACTTTTGCCATCATATTCTGGTAGACCCATCTCTTATTGAATTTTCGTCACATAAAAATATAAAGGGTTTTTATAATGTAATAAATCAAACAAATAAAATTAAAAAATAAATATATAGTAAATATTTGTATCAAGTTCAAAAGATTTATTAAAGTTCTTAAACATTCTTAATTATGAGATCAAAGCTTTTAAGCAAAGTACCAGCTACTGAAGCTTAAAGCTCTATGTACTTGTTCGACATGTACGTAGGTAGGTATATTATCTACTCTTCAGTAAAACGATTTTGCTGATGATTAAATTCGTTTTTATGTAAAAAAAACGAATTTAATCGAAAAATTTTAAGAAACATAGGAACATTATAATTGGGTAAATTTTATCTATTTATTTAAGCGTTTATTTTACTAAGGGCCGATTTTTCAATCGTCAGATAACTTTTACCGAAAGAATAAATATGACACTTTGATATTTTTTCCATATCAATTTTTCCTCTTTAATTTGGCAAAATTTAAAGTCAGATCCTTAAAGATATACTTTATGTAGTGCTAGTGTCACGTAGGGCTCGGCTCGACCGAAGGGCGGGGCGCACTTCCGGCGGAAATGTTGCCTTACCTTCTCTCGTAATTGAAATACTCGGCCTCCAACTCGATTGCAACACCTTCATTACTCATAGGAAATTTCCATCAAATATTGATATGGCGATAATTATATCGTAATTTAAAGTCATAGATCCATAATGCAATGCTATAAGACCGGTTCGTATAGCACTGCAGTACTAACTGACTAATGTTTCACTCACAAGCGTTAAAAAGATTATATTTGAAATTGTATCGTTTATATGACAATACTAAACAACAGATACAAGCAGCTATCTAACGCTTATTAGTAAAAATTGTAAAAAAAAAAAAACACATAGGTATGAACCAGAAAGTTAATTACTTAAGAGCGTTTTCAGATTATCGATGAGTGTCAGACGCCGATCCGCCATCGGGGTAAGTAAAATGTATGAATCGGGATAATGAAATCCGTTATCGGGGTAAGTAAAATGTCGGATCGGCGTCCGACACCGATATCGGATCGGATAGTGTGAAAACGCTCTAAGAGTGATTGGTAAATATCAAACTTTTTTAAGACAAAGTGCTGGGTAAAATCTCACTATACGTTTTTCGCGACTCAGTATTATGCAAAAATGAAATCGCAAGGGAATGTACGGTTCCTTAGTGATAAAAGCAGCTCAATAATATGCCCTTGCCCGTAGTCTACTCTGTCTATTACACCTAACTTCTGCAGGATTCCTTTATATTATGACCTCCTGTTATGCCTTCAGAGCCTATATTTTAATGCAAGCAATTAAATCCTCTTTACATTATTATAAGACAAGACTAAGGGCCTGTTTCACCACTTCCTGATAAGGTGCCCGATAGGCTTATTTGACAGATAAGGCTATCCACCACTTAACTTGACACATAGAGTATGGATAATCTGTCAAATAAGCCTATCGGGCACCTTATCAAGAAGCGGTGAAACAGGCCCTAAACATTATTATCATTATCTGTAGCATGTAAAAATTACGTAAAACAAGATAACCCGGTGAACTTGGTATCGCTCTCCTCCTAAAATAAACTTTCTCTGGACTCCCATTGATATTTGAAGACTAAAATTAGCCAAATCGATTTATCTGGTCCCGAGTAATAGCGAGACTAACAAAATTGAAAATTTATTTTTATCGATGAATGTTTTTGTCTATACAGTTGTCCGAGCAGTTCTCAGCGGGTCGTCGGTTCACCAGCAGACTGATTCAGATTCACCTCGCCGTAAGAGGGGTAGATAATTACCACGTACGCATAAACGGTTTCACATTTGTGTCTTGTAGGGTTAATATCTATTGTAATTATGTAATAACAATAACTTTAACTATGTTAACTGTGATTTTATTCTCTTAGGGTGGGTTGCACCAACTTATTTTAATTATAACTGTAAACTTTAACTATAACTTTAACTATAGTGCAAAATGTCAAATCTTTGGTTACCGTTAAATATGGTGTCCGACGCCATATTTAACGGTAACCGCTCATACTCATTTCTAAATTTTTTCGTGAAAATTTACTATGTTTCACATTGTCATATTTTTCCTGTCGATTTTTACGGACAATTCAATTTTTTATACTCTCAATCCTATTATCTGTATAGCTTTAAAAATAAAAATCTGTCAATTTCTGTGGCCAAAGTTAAGGTTAAAGCTAAGTTAGCCTTAACTATAACCATAACTTTAACCTTAACTTTAACTTTAACCACGCCTCTCGTGCAACCCGCCTAAGTAACTTGCAATATTTTGAAGACTGTTTGAAGACTGCGTTATAAAATAGAGACAACGTTTGATAATATTTTAACAATAAATCAAAGAAATTGAATTATTTTTATACTTTATTTTATGAATAGATATTGGTACAATTTAGAGTTTAGACCATGTCTTATAATATCTTAACAAAATAGCCTTTGACCTATGAGCTACCCTATGAGTAATAAAAGAAATCCTAAACTTAATACTTACTACGAATACATTAGAAGTTAACCTTAAAGTGCCTATAATATAGACTCGATAGGACTTTTAAATTTATTTTTTCACTGTGCAAACTCCGAAATTATTTAAGGGGCTATGACGTAGTATGTACTATGTACCTAAATGTAAACTTAAATAAACAAAAAAAATAAATAAACAAAAAAATAAATTATCATACCTAAACTATAACAATTCTGATATATTATGCACATTAGATTCAGCGAAGCTTTTCCCTATTGTCATCGGTCATAATTCATGCAAACATAAATATAATGTATGTGCCTAGTGTACGGAAAGATAACTCGTAAATCCACATTGTCATACCTTAGTACAGCGGTCGGCAACCTTTTGGCAGGCAAGGGCCACAAGATGGCAAAACAAACTAAAGGCGGGCCGCAGACCTCCTACTCGTATTAACCCTATAACTCCAGAAGCTCAATAAACCTATAACCTACACATAATGAAAGTAAATAAGTTTTTATTAAAAATGGCACAAACAGCTACGTACTTAAGTGGCGATAACTACTGGCAGTATTAGAAAATATTGTTTTTGATACACATAATTTATTCACAAAACATTCACGGGCTGCAAGTAAGACGTTCGCAGGCCGCACGTTGCCGACCGCTGCCTTAGTACAATAGAAACTCGATTATCCAGCCCTCAGTTATTACGAATTCGCGACTATCTCTCGAACCGAGTGCCCTCGGAAAATGTACCAATATCTTAGTAATTTCTTAACCCATTAAATCCCAAGCACCCGGCTGTCGCATTGCAATTGAAAAAGAATTGTGTCAGGGATTCCCATGATCGAGATACTAATAAACATTGATTTTCTGCCTTTTTGACAAAATATTATTATGTACTGTACATAATATGCAACAAACCCGCCTTTTTTCATAAAATCGTCATCTCGATTTTCAAATTAGTCCGGTGAATCGAGTTTTTACTGTACTTGCAAAAATGCCTACAAAATATACCCCATGTTATATTAATGTGTATTATTCGGTAAGCAATAATTTGATTTATAGAAATTATCCGCGGCATTTCCGTCCCTACGAATTCCTTTCCGTCGGATTATCAAATTCTAATTCTCGAATCGATCACCCTTCACCCTAATATATTAAATAAGTAGATATGTTTGTTTGTGTGTTAAATGGCGACCCCTTGTGGTACCTCGTCTGTGGTTTTGCCAAAGACTGGACAGAGTGTCTCAAGACTCGTTTTGATCATTTAATAATGTAAAGACCCTTAATTATCCTGCCGGCTTCGGGCTTAGGAGTTAGGACACAAAGTCGGGGGTGAACTCGCAATAAAAACAAAAGTCTTCCTCAGAAATACGTAAAGCCAAGGAAGCCGCCTCAAAAAAGATATTTAGTTATCGCTCTACATTACACGTTTGAAATTTAGAAATAAAATCATTGTTAACGTCGTTTGTATATATTTACTTTACTGAATTGACAGTAAAACTAAGTTATGCATAAGTTAGTTATCCATACTAATATTATAAATGCGAAAGTGTGTCTGTCTGTCTGTCCGTCTGTCTGTCTGTCTGTCTGTCTGTCTGTTACCTCTTCACGCCCAAACCGCTAAACCGATTTTGTTAAAATTTGGTATACTTTGAGTCCCGGGAAAGGACATAGGATACTTTTTATCCCGGAAAAATGTACGGTTCTCGCGCGATAAACGAGTTTTGGCGCAACGGAGTTGCGGGCATCATCTAGTAACTAATAAAAGTTCAATTCACTTACCTATTCAGTTTAGTAGCGCATCTATATTTTATTTTACAGATTAAAACAATGATTAAGATTTGACAATCTGAGACAAAAACATTTTATATATTTTTATATCGTCGCCTGTTCTAATATTAAGTGCTTAAAAGTACTTAAAAAAAAAGAACTTCAAATAAAAACATTTTTGGCCTTAAGGGTACGGGACGTTGAAATATTACAGTATCATTAATAAAACATACGATTCCTCGTCGTACAAGACGCACTTACATCAAACGAATCTCAGGGTTACTTCCATTTCGGGCCCTCGGAAAGGGGTGAAGAAAAAAACGCCAAAGACGTAATTACTTCTTAGCAAATAGTATTTTGCGGAGCACTAAAATTAAAATTTTCACTAGCGCAAAGAGATAGAGGTTATATTCGCGTGCCGAGTTTTTCGCAAGCGTAAGCCGCGTCTTGGTCGAGTTCGCTAAAAGCATGGGTTGTATCAAAGAAATGCGTCTAATGACTGTATTGATAGCTGTATATATGTGTTAGTATATTATTTTTAAACGCGAGTGAACGCGTGTGCGTGCAAGGAGGGGAGATGTTAAGAGACGCTTTCTTCGGCTCCTTGTTTCTTATACAGCGACTCCTAGCTCTTGATACTTGAAAAACTTTAAATAATTTCCATAATAGCAAGTAAAACGGGATTTTTAAAAATCTTTACCCTTTTCGAGGTATACTAATAGAAGTACTAAATTAATTAAGATTCTTAGTAAGCTCAATAATAAACATCGTAATATTGAAACTAATACGAGCTTAAAAGCTCATGAGTTTTACAAATGACTTGAATAAACCAGTAATTAATGTACTATAGCTATCAAATATAAGTAATTAATTAGTTTGTTCCATTATTTCACAATCGCCTTTTCAGACAACGTTGACAATTATTCAAAAACAAGTGTATTATTCGATTTTCTATTACCGCTAAAAATGGCATTCCAATTTCAAACGCCCAAACTTCATCAAACGTGAACTAAAACTTTTTTTGCGAATATTAATCGTATTGAATAAAAAAAAGTTGGATGAAGTGACGCTTTTATAAATATGAAAATGGCGAATTCCCCGTACAGATCGCCCCTTACGTCGATCGTCTCAAAGTTGTGCACACAGGCGCACCGCACTATCCGATAGGGCCCACACTCGCGAAAACGGAGGGGTCCACGCACCCCTAACTCCTCCTTTATATTTTCTTTGTTATGTAAAAAAATAATAATAGGAGAAAGGGGATCTCAAAATCGATACTCGAATCGCTGTACCTATTTTTAGAATGGACTTCCATAATTTTTTTTCGTGGAAGTTTCTGCCCGTTTATTAGCTACGACTGTATACTTAAATAGGAACGGAATAAAGTAATATTTTAGCTGAAGTATATCACCGTTTAGAGCGACCGCAGACTTACAATTATTTTAAGTTGGTCAACTAAGTCACACAGTATACCAATTATAGCTATAGCGACTTATGAGAGCTCGCACATTTTTGCAACTAAATTCGATTCCTTTCCGATTACCTACAATTTAAAAGTTGTCCAATTAAATTGCGATATTACGTAAGTAATTTAGTTTAAATACGATAGTCGGCCAACTTGAAATTGTATATCTGCGGTGACCCATAAGTACACTTACATGTAGTATTAATAATAATTAAAAGCAAGTAATATTTTAGTGACGTCAACTTTACAACTTTATTTTTCACTTCTAACTCTTATTACAAATCTTAAATTCTAACCTGGCCGATATTACAGAACCACACAGTACGTATTTAGGTAAAATGCTTAATTTTTGTCTTTCTTTACCTTTATTAAACCGATAAAAATTATTCCTAGTATGTTCGCAAATTTTTCGTTAAGAAGTATGTTACCCACAACAGTAAGTATACCAACTGGAGAACCTCGCTTATAATTAATTTAACATACTATAATTTCGAAACGTAGCCACCTCATTTGATTTATGATAAATATACCGTATGCTAACTTTATGTTACCCGAAACTCCGTCGGACAGGAATAAGTTTATAGTACGGGATATTTTCTGTAATGAAAACTATCCTATGGTCTTCCCAGACTTAAATTACCTCATGAAAATTGGTTCAGTGGTAATAAACGTGAAATGTGGCAATCAAACAGACACACTATTATATTTATAATATTAGTTTGGATTAAAATTGACGTTTAATTAATAATCATGCATTTAAAAAATATAGATTATTGTAGAATACCTTGGTTAGCACTTGAACAGTGAACTTTTATTTTTAAGTCTTTCTAAAATCACCCTTTTCACACACCACACATCTCGAGATGCTCTATAAAACTGACATAAAACTCGAAAATTATCCGTTGATGACCCAAATAGTCATTGTGAGGAACCGGTTAGGGCTAGCTCACACAAAAGTCCAGATGCCGCGGATGCTGCGTCCGCGCACAAAAAAAACCTGTTTGTTTTTGAATACACCATTGTCCTCTGATCGGTTATATTTTGATTTATTCGATTTTTAGAGAGCGGTATACGCCATAGGGATAAAAAGACGACACGCGTTCAACAGGTACCGTAGCGCACACAACGGGTTACAGATATTTTAAAAAAAATATTCGATTGAGACGGAAAAAAATAATGCATTTTTCTTAATAATTAACAATGAATGTTTCTGCAAATGAAATAATGCAAAAAAATTGTGAAAACAATTAAAATATCATTGAATATAATATAATTATTATGAAACATATAGATACTTATGTTTGATTGTAAATAATAATGTCTTGATTGTAATAGTTATACAGTATATATTCAGATAGAATTGATAGTAAATAAAAATATTATTTTCTCACCTCCGGGCGGTAAGCGTCAACTTTCTTCCCGCTGCGCTTACCGATGTTGCCGTTTTCCGCCTCCGTCGATGAGAAAAATAGTATACGCACCACGGGCAGTAAATAAGAAAGCCTCAGATCACATGTTTGTATGACTATTTGTTTTATGAAATTACATGTGATCTGAGACATTTCTTATTTTCCTGCCCTAGGTGCGTAACCTTAAACCTTTTTTTCTGTTGGATACTTAAATAACTTCAGCCCTTTAAGGCTCCTTATAATAATAATAACGATAACTTACATGTGTTATTAAAATATTAAAATAATACCGCAAAGAAGTAGACGATAATGCTAAAAAAGGTCGTCATTAGTTTTTAACATTACTTAAAATAACATTATAGTTACATAAATGTCTCATTTTCATATTACTAAATAAAAGTAAATATAATAAACAACTAAATAATACAGATAAACAATAGACAGATAAAGGTTGTAATAATGACTCTTTATAGCTCTATTATACGTCGGAAAGCAGTTGTGTGCGCGAGTGTATCCGTCTCATTTTTATTTGTTCCTTGGTGTCACACTCAATGTTTGGTCTTTTATAAAAACCACGGAACGACAAACGTTTTCCCAGTTAACTGTTCATATTTAAATGGTTTAATTCCGACATTTATTTAAAATTATTTATGACTCCTGTTGATTTAACATGCATTTAAAAGAGCACCCAATATATTTTATTTTATGCTTTTCTTCTGTTTGTATTGCTTTAAGGTTTGGGAAGTATCGAAAAATTATGAATCACTATATTATTGTTTTGAGTTTTTTAATTAGCTAAGGAGGCACTTAATTAAAAATTATATAAAAAAAGTAAATGGACAATATTAGTTTTGCAAAATATTTTTGTAAAAGTGTCCTTTGGAAAAAAACAACAGGCTCTACGTAACCAAAATAATCGCAACAATTGAATTTATATTTAAATGCAATTTTGAAGCACAATATATATAGGATGTAACAAAACTATATCCATTATGTGATAAATGATAATACTTTAGGGTGTGTATGTCTCCCTTAAATAGAGGTCACTGTGAAAGTAGCAGCACTGAAAGAACAAATGGCCAAGCGCCCCATCGTCATGAATTTGGCCATTACAAAAGTTACTCTACCAGCGCTGCTACTTTTAAAGTGAATTATATAAAACATATACACACCCTTATATTATTTAATAGCATGTGTTTAGACTTTAGTGTAATTATTTTTTTGGTATTTGTGAGCAATAAAGTGTATTATTATTATTATTATTATTATTATTATTATTATTATTATTATTATTATTATTATTATTATTATTATTATTATTATTATTATTATTCCCTGAAGTATTATTTGTTACATTCTGTAGATGTACCTATTATTCTCACATACATAATCATACTTAATCTTGTGAATATTTATTGATGTGAATTGATATAACATAACTTAATCTTGTGAACAAGAAATTCGATTTTTTTACAAACGAGCGAACAACCACATGGAAGGCGACTAGATACCATCTCCCCATGGGCAACCATACCCATAGGCATACGTGATACAATAAAAGCAGTTGCAAGTACGTTACGGGGGAAAACGCCTATACTTTATTGTAAAATTAATATTGATCTACCAGAATCTGATGGCAATTTTAGACAGCAAATTTTTAAAAAATATCCTTGATCATTGGATAACTTTTTATATTTGCATGTTTAACACACAGAATTAGGCGCGAAAAGAAAAAAAAAAGGATCAAAATGTTTTATTCCAATTACCCCGGAATTGCTAGAGTCAATTTATTTTCCACTTTTTGCCATCAGATTCTGGTAGACCTTTAGAAATGTGCTTAATTAACTTGATTGAATGGATTTAAATTATGTCTTTGTTGTACTAAATAGGCCTAACTATTTTTTGCTGTCTTCTATAGTTACCTACTCGTGTAGTCGTTATAATAAACTTATAAATTAAATAAAAATAAGAGAATTGAATGCTCAAAACATAATATTAAATACTTAGCGAAGTTATAATTTAAAAACATTACATTCGAAAAAAATACATGATCGACGATTTTTGGTTGACAGCGACTTTTTTAAAAATCACAACATTTTTGACACCAATTTGAATTGTGAAAGATTGCTTGATGAGATGTGCTTGATAGAGCTAGTCATAATTTATTTTCTGTGGTAAAGGAATAATGGCTCTTAATTAACAGTTAACAAAATTTAACAAACTTGAATGCTTTAGTTATTTGCTACTCATCGCTAGATGACTCTGTTATTTAAATCACGCACCTAGCGCCACTAGTGGCGTAAGTCAAAACTAAAATTTGAAAACTGCCACTAGCACCACCGATATTTATAGATGTCGCTAGCAGTACTGTTGACCGAGTACTTTAGGGATATACTACTACTAGATAAAAGATGGCGCTACAGAGTAGTTTATTAATTATTATAAAAAATATAAAATCACTATTGTTTAAAATTATATTTCAAGTACATAAAAATTTACATCTCAATGAAAAATATAAGTACTATACAACAGTATAATATTACATAATTAATTATAACTTTCATGGTCAAAACTCCGTAGTCCTAAAATACCCTAGTTTACTATAACAGACACTATATCAGGTAAATTAGTAAAATATACTCTGAGAATCGAGCTGCTTCATCTTACTTTTTAGGGTTCCGTACCCAAATGGCAAAAACGGGACCCTATTACTAAGATTTCGATGTCTGTCCGTCTGTCCGTCTGTCTGTCACCAGGCTGTAACTCAAGAACCGCTATAGCTAGACTTTTGAAATTTTTAGCCTATTTTGGCTTTGTAGTGCGCGAGTACAACTCGTACTTGGCCGATTTTTAATTATAAATGTGACTACGAAATTATAAAAATTACCAGGTACTTACTGTAGATGTATTATATAAAATAGTATAACTATAAATTAATTATAACAATAATAATTAAATCTAGAGTACCATAGAGGTTAAAGTGGAAATATAGCTTAAGCATAATATTATAATTGCAACTTCCTGTTATTTGATCGGTTAAATGTTAAATGTATTATTAATTATATGTGTTTTCTGACACATACAGTTTTGTATCTTTTTTATTTCTTAATCTAATATAATTAATGTGAAATTAACTACTTAACTCAGTCCTTTAACTAGTCTTTAATCCAGTAACATTGGCAAAAGCTTGCGAATACAAAGTTAAATGCGATATTTTATTCTGTTTTTTCATTAACTATAGTCGGGACATTTTAATAGGCCACATTTAACAGTTCATCAAAATTGTACCAGGTAACCTTATAGCGACGTACATAAAAAATAAATATTTTCGTTTTGTTATAACTGCACAATTGATTAACTTTTTTCAATTACGATTACATATTTATTGTAAATATGACCGATACGAATTATTTAACGATTTGCTATTACTGATTAACAAGTCTAAACGTAATAAACAAATTCTGATCTTAATAATTGCACGTCATTACAATTGTACGTCAGCTAACCTTTTTTTTTTAACTCTAGGTAAGTTACCCTAAAAATCGAAAGCGAATAAATAGTATTGATGCATTGATTACTTGTAACGAAATATCCCCATAAATTAATAACCACGTTGTGAAAAGTAACACATATTTATGTGAAATGAATAATGATAATACTAAATTTAACAGTTTTTATAATTCAAGCGAATAAATGCATTTTTTTTGTAAATTATGTACTTGTCTTATTTTGCTCCTTGAATTTGCAAAAGAAAAAGTAATAATGGGACAGGAGTTCGTTTCAAACGTATAAAAATCAAATATTTTATTTCAAGTCCGTATCGATTTATTTTAGTTTTTACGCAGCTCACCTCACTATGAAGATTAATCTGACAGATGTCAAATGTGGCCTATTAAAATGTCCCGACTGTAGTAATTTCCCGCATTCCGTACCAACCGAAAGGGTATAAACGAAAGCTTAAGCAAAACAGCGAAATTTTAGTAATAGGATTCATATTACTAAGCATTTGCTGTCTGTCTGTCCGTCTGTCTGTCTGTCTGTCTGTATCTCAAGAAGCAGAACCCTTAGACAAAGTATCTTTCGTTAAAAACGATGATCGAAATTCGTTAACAAAATGTATGCGGTTTGCCGTTTGACATAAGACATCGCTAAATGACATTTAGCTTGCGAATACTAATGTCAAATCCCATACATTTTGATAACGAATTTCGTCATCGTTTTTAACGAAGTCTAAGGGCTATACCTCTGAATTATTTTACAGAATGTGTATTCCTGTTACCGCTATAACAACAAATACTAAAAACAAAATAATATTAATATTTAATAATCCCCATAAAACAAACGTATTTTTTGGCCTTTTTTGCTTGATATCAATAATGAAAACAGGTTGAAATGTTCACAAAATACTCAATACTATTTATTCTTTGATATATTATTAGGTAATAAAAAATTAAAATAAAATAAATAATTTTGGGGGGCTATTGGTACGGTACTCACACTTGGCTGTTTTTTCTATACAGTGTGTAACAAAAATAAGTGATGATACTTTAGGATGTGTACGTGTTCCTTGTAGTGAGTTCACTGTGAAAGTGGCAGCGCTGGAAATTCGACAATTTTTTTCACTTTTGTATGGACAAGAGTCCGAGCGAGCGTCACGGGTTTCCCCATACAAAAGTGAAAAAAAAATGTTGGTCTTTCAGCACTGCTATTTTCACAGTCAACTCTCTACAAGGAACACGTACACACCCTAAAGTATTATCACTTATTTTTGTTACATCCTGTATAAACTATAATAACGTAAACTGTTGAAAAGAACTTTGGTGGCGCATATAATTTTTAAGTCTAATCGTTACTAACACTATGGATGACTGGTCTGAAATTTTTTTATTTTTTTATTATTATATTTTCTCTTAAGTTAAATATAGGCAACTATTCAGTGTGGCAAATACGTTTCAGCCTAGGCAATCTTCCTTTGTAAAATACAATTTTTCGCGTCATTGAAGCGTTCAAGACATTACTGAGTGTGGAGTCTGACCTAAATAGCTAGCCCCCATTTTTTAAGTCGCTAAAGCCTTATTCTATTGTCTTAAGGTTCAATTTCCTTTGGCTTCTGTGTAGTGTTTTCTATTTGTGGAATATTAGACATTATCTGGACGCTATGACCTGCTAAACACTAATACGGCTACCGATCCCTATTAGAGTTAATTTTCGCTTAGTTAGCCTTTAAAATGTGAACGATAACTATAAAGTCGAAATTAACTGCCTTTATTTGTTTGAATATGATTATCGGGACTATAATTCTTTAAGGCAAATTCTTCTGTACGACATTTTTAAGAAACTCATAGTATCTTCAAACTTCTCAATTCGGAAAGAATGATACAGAGCGACCGTAGATATATTTTGTTCTATTCTGTCAATAGATATTACGATATTACAATAGAATCCACAGTGACTATAATCACTTCACTACAGACTCTACAGTGACATTAAATTTTTGTTTTGTAACAACTACCTTGTACTTGTACTTGTACTTGTCACCAGCAGTATTTCCGGACCTATACGACCTGCAAACCTTCAAGAAGAGAGCGTATTCTTTCTTAAAAGGCCGGCAACGCGCCTGCAGCTCTTCTGATGTTGCGAGTGTCCATGAGCGACGGTAGTTGCATACCATCAGATGCCCTCTTATTTAATAAATAAATAAAACTAGTGACCCGTTTGCTCGTTTGCCCTCTTATTTCATAAAAAAAATCCATAAATTTGAACGCCTACTTTTGAAGCTCTTTTTTTAATTTTTAATTTTTTTTATTTGGGTTCCGCACCCAAAGGGTAAAAACGGGACCCAATTACTGAGACTTCGATGTCTGTCCGTCTGTCTGTCTGTCTGTCTGTCTGTCCGTCTGTCTCCAGGCTATAACTCAAGAACGGTAATAGCTAGAGAGTTGAAATTTTCACAGATTATGTATTTCTATTGCCGCTATAACAACAAATACTAAAAACAAAATAAATTAAATACTTAAGGGGGGCTCCCATACAACAAACGTGATTTTTTGCTCGGTATCAATGATGACACAGGTAGGCACTTGAAATTTTCACAAAAGCTTTAATTATATGTGTACTTTAATAATTAACAATAATATTTAAATAAAATAAAAATTTAAGGGGGGCTCCCATACAAAAAACACAATTTTTGGCCTATTTTTGCTCTATAACGGTACGGAACCCTTCATGCTCGAGTCCGACTCGCACTTGACCGATTTTTTAAATCATTTATTCTTCTCCATTATCACAGAATTACATAGTTACTACCGGAGACCCCGTCAGCAGATTATATAGGAGTTGTATTGAAAACGTCGAGGGGCTATTCCTAGTGAAATGGTAATCATTATGTAAATATAAACAGCGGTGTGCGATTTTTGGCATGGGTCTTGGTCCTGATTAATGTCTCCGTCTTCCGCCTACCGGGTCATTATGTTAATCGCGGGTCAAAAAATGCAATTCAAATTCTGTACTACACCTATGAAGGGGACCAATTCTGTCTTTTTTTTTTGGGTCGGGAAATGCTATTACGCATCCCCGGCAGCGTTGGAGAAGGACCACCGGGGTATGTGGGACTTGCTACGGCCGAAGAGATGGTAAGTGGCCGCAGCTGTACCCACTAAAACCCGGCCGTGTTCCTACTTCCGCGCAGGACGGAGACGTGAGGGCCTCTTACATGTCTTCCGTGGTTCCCAACCAATTCTGTCCTAGCTACTTCAAAAAAAATAATACACTGTGGCTCTCGGGGGCTGCCGCGTTAAAGATGTTGCATAGCATTTTATCAACTGTAATTCGCATACATCTAATCGCACGCACTCAAACACCATGCTGAAGTCTGCCGAACTGAAACGACTTTACACAAAGCACTGCTTTTAACGCCGTATCGCTGTGACGGTCGGAATGGGGCATTAGATTTATTTTGGTTACTGAATTTCTTGTTATGAAAAAAGCTCTGAAAAATATATTATATTAATCTAATATAATTCTTTGTGAAATATATTCACGAAGTATTATATATTACTAGATGACGCCCGCAACTCCGTTGCACCAAAACTCGTTTATCGCGCGGGAACCGTAAATTTTTCCGGGACAAAAAGTATCCTATGTCCTTTCCTGGGACTCAAATGACTTCCATGGAGATACATGCCAAATTTCTGCGAAATCGGATCAGGGGTTTCGCAGAAATTTGACATTGTCTTGGGGTCAGACAGACAGACAGACAGACACACTTTCGCATTTATAATATTAAGTATGGAAGTATGGATGTTACTAAGTTTAAGTCTTCGCGTGTTATTAATTTTGTATTAATCCCTACTGTAATTTTGTTCTATGTATTGTTGTAGTGGGTAACAAATACGACGACGACGACGACCTCCGTGGCGCAGTGGTGAGCGCGTTGGTAGCTCAAGCCGGAGGTCGCGGGTTCGAGTCCCGCCGACGGAACAAAATGTTTATAAAGTTCCTGGGTCATGGATGTGTATTAAATATGTGTATCATATAATAAAAATCTTAAATATATGTATAGTATAAGTATTAAGTATTAAATATATTTCCGTTGTCTGGTACCTGTAACACAAGTCCTTCAGGTACTTACCACGGGGCCAGACTGACGTGGTGTGAAGCGTCCATAGATATTATTATTATAAAAGTAAATAAAAAATAAATACATATATAAATAGAAAGCGTAGCACCTACATCGTGGGTATCGCAGACAACAGATTTTCAATTGTTATGCGGCAGCCGGCTGCCGCTTGGGGATAGATGGTTTAAAAGTTACGTAGATAGAAATTTCTACATAACTTTTTTTATGAGCCTATGCTGTCCCCACTCGTGGACTAAGTCCTTCCCCATGGTTTTCTACTCCTCTCGGTGGCGTGACCACCGTAGATCAACCTGGCTCGGTGTACCAACTCATCGCGCCATCTTTTTCAAGGCCGGCAGCGTCGTCCATCGTCTGCTACTCGTGTCACTCATCGACTTTAGATAAATTCGATAACAGATAATGTGAAGTTTGAGGCAGATGACTTACATTTACCATTTCTTCACTATTCTCATAAATAACGTCCTCAATAATATTCATTTACATTATTATCAAACAAATGAAATAAAAGAAGGAATTAATACAATATCAGAAATAGCAGAGACAGTAAATAATTATGACGCTGAAAAATGAGCGAAGAAATCTCGCAGAAATGGAAAGTTTAAATATTTTATGTTGAAATTTTTAATGTGACAGTAAAAGTTGTAAGTTATGCCGGGAACTCGTTTTTTATATTATAATTAGCGAGGTTTCACACTCGTCTAGACTTTTATGAAATTTTAATACTAAGTTTTATTAGGTTTCTTCCTTTCTGAGCTTGCTAATCCGGTATGGATATTTAAAACTTTTATCAAATAACTAGCTGTTGTCCGTGACTTCGTCCGCGTTAACATAGTATTATAACAAAGATGGATAGTTTCCCCTTTTTGTAGATCCTTATACAAAGGGTAAAAACGGGACCTTATTTAAGCAAACGTCAAACGCAAACGTCAATAAACTTTCATGTTTCTAACTTAAGTAATGACGGACTTTCATTAAAACTTTCAACCATAATTTCGCCCCTTGGGGGTAGAATTTCCAGAAACGCTTAAATACGTATCCATTCATTTTTAATCAGTAGCCCAAAAAGCTGTTGCCCGCGACATCATCCGCGTTAGCAGTTAATAACGGAGATGGATAATTTTCTTCAAGTTATTAATTCAAAGCGAATTTATGGCGCAGCCCCCCCAAATTAACTGACACTCAAAAACCGTATGTTTAGTTTAGTTTTACACTTCGTTCTTAAAAAAGTAGAGATATAACGCCACGACACCGTTTTGTTTTAAGCAAAATGTTTCACCGTTCACCGTTGTGCTCGTCGTATATTAATCAAACGACACTCGAAATCGGTGAAGATAAGATAGATAAAAGCTCGTAGCAAGGCAAGGAGTGGAGATAGATACAAAATGTAAAGGACAAATTTGTAGGAAATTTTATGAGCTTTTATTATGTACCGGACTTTTTTTCTTTCCGACGCACTGTTTTAGCGATATGAGCAAAAAATCCTAGGTGATATCGTTAAAATGTATAGCCTATGTGTTGACCTGACATCTAAGTAATATTCATGCAAAATTTGAAGTAAATCCATCCAGTAATTTATGAGTTTATCCCGGATATACATAAGACAAACAGACAAAAATTCTAACAACTATATTTTTGGCTTCCATATCGATTGTAGATCACGTCCCAAGTATTATTTTTCAAAAGTATTCAATGTACAGAATTGACTTTTCTACGATTTTATTATATGTATAGATGTATAAATTTATATCAGGCTACGGTAACATTGGCAACAGCTGGTAGGCACTTGACAATATATGACTGCAAAATACTCAATTATTTGTTCGTCTTAATTTATTCGTTCCAATAGGTTCAAAGAAATACAATTACGTCCTCCATCATCTCTTATTTTATCCTAATGGGGGTTGAATTTACCAATATCCAATTAAAGCGTACGTCTTAATCATAGAAGCTCAAATCTTTAATAATTTCAGTTCTATCAGTCGAAAGTCTAAGAAAATGTCTAAAAACTTTCATCCCCTATTTCATCCCCTTAGGGATGGAATTTATTAAATTCCTTTCTGAGGGGATGCCTACGTCATAGTAACTTTATGCATACACAGTCTCAGCGCGATCGGTTTAAAATTGACAAAGTTTCATACAAACTTTCAACCCCAATTTCACCCCTTTGGGGGTAGAATTTCCAAAAACGCTTATAGATGTATCTATTCATTTTAATCAGTAGCCCAAAAATAAAGCTTCATGTTTCTAACTCAACAAATGACGGACTTTCATTCAAACTTTTAACCCCAATTTCACCCCCTTAGGGGTAGAATTTCCAAAAACACTTAAATACGTATCTATTTATTTTTAATCAGTAGCCCAAAAATAATGTTTCATGTCTTTCTGTCCGTCATTTCTCAAGAAATGACGTAGTTTCATTCAAATTCTCAACCCCAATTTCACCCCCTTGGAGGTAGAATTTCCAAAAACGCTTAAATAGGTATTTATTTATTTTTAATTAGTAGCCTAAAAACAAAGTTTCATGTTTCTAACTCAAGAAATGACGGATTTTCATTCAAACTTTCAACCCCAATTTCACCCCCTTGTGGGTAGAATTTCCAAAAACGCTTTAATATGTATTCATTCATTTTTATTCAGTAGCTTAAAAATAAAGTTTCATGTTTCTAACTAAAGAAATGACGGACTTTCATACGAACTCTCAACCCCTATTTCACCCCCTTAGGGTTAAAATTTCCAAAATTCCTTCCTTAGTGGGTGTCTACTTAATAAAACAACCCTACTCACCAAATTTCGTGGCTGTAGCTCTAACAGTTTTTGCTCAGCGATGATGAATCAGTCAGTCAGTCAGTCAGTCAATCAGTCAATCAGGACTTGTAATTTTATATATATAGATTAAGATGGCTTATAAAAAATAATTAAATACTTGTTTAAAAGAAGAATATGTACTATGGTAATTAATGGTAATAAAAACAAGGCCTTTGCATCCGTTGTGGATGATATTTTATACAGTATTTTCAGAGCGAAGTAACCACTCCTCAAATACTGAAGTGCCTGGGAAAAGATTATGAAATGTCCATGTGGTTGCCCAAGCGCGTACGACATTCTCGCAACATAGTCGGCCTAGTCCAGAGGAAAGAACTAGGCAATACGTCTGGGACCAACTATGTGCAGGTTTCTTCACGATGTTTTCCTTCACCGTATGAGTGTCCGTATTATATGTACTTGATATCAGAAAATGACTCATTGGTATACGCCGCAACTCGGGATCGAACCTGCACCCTCTAGGAGTGCCAACCAAAAGTCTACCCATTAGGCCACGGACGCTCGTGGTAAATGGTAACTTTTTACAATATTTTAATATTTTTTTCTCCCAATAATATTAATTCACAAACAGCTTAGATATACAATAGAAAACTAAGTATGCCATAGTATTTATCATATTTCATCCATCTTCCCATTCTACCCTATTATACAACCGTAGAAATTAAATTTGGTCCTGCAAGAAAAAAAAAAAACACAAATCTCAGTAGTAAATAAAAGCTTAGACTTTTCCTGCGATATGAATATCTGCAGCACTCTAATGTCACTTATCTGTCCGCGTAACAAAAAATGCAAAAAGAAAGCCGCATATTATAAAAGCGTTAAAATATTTACCGCAGCGGTGAGTAGCCGTTAATATAAAAATGTGCAAATAGGGGAACAATCGCATGCATGACTTGAGTCTGCAAGTTTTTTCCCGGTTCCCACTTTGCCACTTTCCCGCCCCCGCCGCAAAGTGGCGTCGCGCCAGCGTCGGTTTTTTCCCGCCAACATTAAGCGAGGTAATTACCATGCGAATTTCTTATTGGATACTTTAACTAATTAGAATATACTTTCATTTGAATTTAAATGGTTAACCTTTATTTTGTTCTAACTTCTAATATAAGTTAATTAAATCCATTTGTGGTTAAGTTTTAGAGCGTTTATTTTCTGGATCTTTCCAATGTGGTGTAATGTTTATAGATTGGAAATATATATAGTTGTTTCTTGTGATTCTTCTTGGCGGTAAATAGCCAGTTTTTTTGGTAATGACAGTTAGGTATTTTGTGATCCATAACGTAGGCTCTACATTTTTTCTAACTCTACGAGTTGTCTTTTCATAATTCTTTGCGTACATTTTCTCTATCGAATCATCATAGTAAATAGCAATAAATGTATATTTAGGCCTGCCTTCTTTACATATTCCGTGACAGGCTCCTGGAATCATACAAAAATAAACGTTCAATCCTTTTACAGAAAATAATATAAACATGAACGAATTAATTACCCAACACTGATAAAAAGATACCTTATTTTAAACACCTTCAAAATTTCTTAGTTTAGTTTTCTATTTCTTGATCATCCATCACTGATTGGTTGTTGATGACATATGGAAGCTGTAGGTACGTTGTTCCTGTAAATAAAAATCGTTAACTTTAGATGCTTCTCGTATATTTCCCAAAATTAAGTTTCCCGTGTAGCTGTCTAGGAAAATTGGCAAAACGTGCGAGCAACGTTCGAGCTTACATCGACGCGACGTAGAATGCAAAATTTTTGTTAATATTTGGCATAAGTACGTCGAATAGGTACCATAGATTCTTTAGTAGGTAAACCTTACCAAGGTTATTATTTATAATGTTAAGGCGATATATCGAAAATTATACCGCAAGGGCAATTTTATACTTAATTTGTATGACTTTATAGTCGTGAATACGCTGCGGCCAGAAGCTACCGGCTCGCTCGGAAAACATGCGACAAAACGTAATTATAATTATTTAAAAAATAACTAGGAGCATTTAAGCAAAATGCTTTTATACGATTATGAGTTGCAAAGGTGTCTATTAATTAGACTAATTTCCTACAATACATCTATTTTCGTTTAAAAATAATCTTCAAATTTCTTATTTTTAAGAGGTCATTTCGAAAATTAAATGTATCGAGGCAAAATACATTAATCGTGTTTCTAGTTCTTCTTAAACCTAGATAAGGCTATGAAGATATGTATATCTCATTACCAGATTTGTAACATTTCTGAGGGTCCTATAGTATTACGTCAAAAAGGACAGTTTTTTCAATATAGCGCCTTAAATTGTGGATTTTGATACCACGTCTAGGTAGGTACATTTTGTAGGCGGCTTCGCTCGTGTGTATACGGAATATTACAGGATCACTTTTTGTAATAAATAACAGTTTTTTTAATGTATATTCTAAATTAATACCTAGGCAAATTTTACCAAAATTCATTTAGTTGTATGCGTGTAGAATTAAGTCACAAACACGCACAAGAACTTTTAAATGCTTCTTCCTTAAATCAGTAGTATATGATATTAAGATATTATACAAAATGTTTATTTTTTTAACATGCAACATTGTCTCATACAAATAAAGCGTGAAAATCATCCTATTTACCTTTCGATTACCAATCAAGCTCAGTTGAAAAACAATTAGTATCAAACACATAAAGAAACGGCCTAATTTCTGGCGAGAAGCCAGGCTCGGCTCGTTTAGACTTTCATTAAAAAGGTTATAAACGATAATGCTTTGATGATTTACAATTTAAGTGACGCTTGCTTGAGAATAATAAGCAACGGATTATTTGGGTCGCAGGTTCGAATCCCATCAGATTAAGTACGAAGCGTCGAGAGTACCTATAGTATTATTATGTATCATTTTGTAGAATATTCGAACCTACTCAAGTGACGAAGATGGCGGACCTACGTAATTTGGTCGCATTATTTTAAACCCAGCTGACTGCTCACAGCCACGAACTAATTAAATAAATGTTTAATTATTGACATAACCTGCACAAATGTGATAGGTCCGCCACCTACCTGTGAATCAATTTCTTGTGTAGTACATATTCTACCGTATTATAATATCTGAAATTCTAGTAATAACAAAATATACTTATATTACATAAAATATAATATCCGATGAAACAATACAAAACGTAACATGAGAGAACCATTAAGTTAAATTACGTTAATTCGAAACTTTGTCTATTAAAGATATCTCAATTCTACATAGGGCCTATCAAATATTTGGAGCACACATTGATCCGAAACTAAACGCACACAGGGGCGCGCACTCACACAGCGCATAAGAGGGGTGTCTTTGTTACATTAAGGAAGAAGGGAATAAAGATGGGGTCTGGGGTGGGAGGTGTTTTGTATTCAGCCCGCTGCCGGTCGGTCGTTGGCGATTTCGCGCGGGACACTTGGAGATTTCCATGGCGTTCGCAATGTTTGTGACGATACGGAATTTCTTTATTAGAGGGACCGCTTTATTGTCGGGTTCCATTCTATTCGATTTGCGTGAGAATATTTAAAATCTTTTGTCTCTGTTGTTTGGGTATATTACGTCGGTGTAGGTAGTTTGTATTTAGTATTGGTATCACATTTTATTTCATACTGTATACGAATAAAGATTTGCTTGAAAAAAAGAAACTTTATAGATACGGCATTAATTCCTAAATTCGTTTGCTTTAAATGCGCCAAAGGAAAAAATGTATTGAGGTAGAGTTGATATTACTACTAATAATAATAATAACTTTTAAGAATAAATTTTATTGTAGTTAATTATGTTATATTGTAAATAAACTAGGATAAACATAACATTCGAATGAAAAACACAAAATAAAATTTAATATTATTATCTTTTCAAAATTGAGCGCTGGAACCACTGCTCAACGAAGAGCGACATAATATTTAATGATTTCTTATTTTCTTATTTATTGATGTTGAGAAGAACCATTTAGGTAAGATGGTCAAAACATTAGGTAAGATGGGCACACCAAATTTTTCCAAAGCCCTTAAAATCTCAGTAGGTAATGAAATAGGTGGGTGAATTTCCCAACCGCTTTTTTTCGGGGCTACTGTGAAATTGGGGGTGTGAAATGGCTTTTTAGGGTTAAATAAAATTTCATCGTATTGTTTGTGTGATTATCCATATGAGGCAACAGACACGTTTTTAATTCGATAACTAGAACATAAAAATAAAAAATTCTAAAGGTGTAAATTAGGCCCCTCGGTGACTGTCCCAACGACCTTTTTAGTCCTAATTTCGTCAGCCGAGGAAAAAATATTAGTGGTACAAACAAACGGATTCTTTTATTGGGTTCTTAAAGAATGGAGGTATAATCAATACAAATTTCATAATCTCAATCGTTATACTTTCAAAATAGCGGGAGAAATAAAGCTAACTTTTTTTGAGCTATTGTATAGCTTTGATCGCGTTTATCAAGAAATTCCGTAACGAAAAACACCTAACATTCGTCTAACGTCGTTTCAGTCAATATTTGTAATTATTTTAACTTTAAATATTTATAAGGACACAATATTTACCTTTCATTTTATGAATAAGAAACTCAGAGACTGATATTTTGACCTCATGTAGTTTATTAGGATTACCTAAAATATTGACTTTTGTTGATTAGTGAATTAGCAAAAACAATAATATTATTATTTAATATTAGAATTAAATGAATCCTATCAAAAAGTAGTTTTGGTTATAATAATGTTAGAATAATAGTTACTCAATCTTTACTTTAACTGTTTAACTTAAGTATATTTTTATAACGAAAAACTTTAACTAAGCACTAGAAGATACCTTTTCGTGAAGTTGGCGCGTGGTAATTTTTATTCAAAGCAAATGTGTCAATTATTTCCAAGTATTAATATAATATTTTGTTATTTGTAATTAAAATCGTTTGTAACATGATTTTTTTTTAAATAAATATACATTGTTCTATCTACAAACATAGATCAAGATAGATACCGCATGTGTATGTTCCCAAACGACGAGCAATGCTCGTCTTTCGAAAGTCTGTTCTTTAGTCTGCTATCGGAATCGGATGTAAATCGGAATTTTAAAAATGCCTCAATGCCTAAAATGGGCGTATTGAGCTGTAGAAATTCAAATGGAAACATTGGCCTTGATAATGGACACGTTTCTTATCATCGGTACGTCACGGAGGCAAAAGAGTTGTGCAATTATAGCTGATTTCGTGATGGATTTTTTGTGATGGATATAGGCTATGTTTTATTGTGAAAAATATTAGAGATAATTTCGAAAATTGCAAAAGTGTAACCCAAAGTGTCAAAATTTTTCCATAAAAATACATTATTTCGCTTGTTTTACAATCACGCTGTATACTATTTCGGTGAATTTACATTTCGGTGAATTTTGTTTTCATCTCGGTGACTGATATTTTCATCTCGGTGACAGCTAAAATATAAACGCGTGTGCTACGTTTGTTTATTATTTAATTTTTATGTCATTAGTTTCGTAGTCATAAAACATTAAAATTGAGAGGAAACGTCGGTAAAAACTCAAAAAAACATAGAAACAAAAAAGTTCACCGAAATGAAAAAAAAAATGGACATGTTGAAATTCACCCAGGTAAATACCGATTACCTACCTATCTATTTTATTATTTCTCCAAACTGGTAAAATGTCTCGTTAAAGTTACCACTAAATCTGTGCCCATAATTTTTACAACTACAGGTTTTCAGGGAGCGTTAAATCTCAGGACGTAGAACGTTTCATTTTAACTTTTTTTATGCAGTCGCGTCTAACTACACAGACGTCTGCCTTAAAGCCATTTTTCCAGTGAGTATGCGAGTCACGTGACGTTTTCCAGCGTTTATACAGCTTTTATCCAGCCAGACCGTGTTAAAGAAGTGCAGCGTCCCACTCGGAATGCTAATTCGCAGACTAAGTACCTATGTCTAAAAGCTTGAGAGAATTAAATATTTTATTCGCTACTCGGGGTAAGTTCATACCGAAACGCGACGAGACGATACGTCATAATGAACCTAGGACCCTAATGTATCTTCTGCTTGCGTTTCGCCGTATTGCAGATAGACATACCTGGCAGTGACACACCTGGCCCTTTAGCCGAAACTTTTTCGTTTTCGCTTCGTTATAGAATCGCCGATGAAAATGTATGGAATTGACATAAGACGAGTCGAACGTCAACGTCATATTAACGAACGCATATGTCAATTCCAAACATTTTAATCGGCGATTCTATAACGAAGCGAAAACGAAAACATTTTAGCACACCCCCCTGGGACGCATCACGCAGTGCTAGGTAGGTATGTAGTGTAACGTACCATCAGAAAAATTGTTCGACAGGCATATTATGGTAAGTCTAATTAATTTCGTCGGGCTATGTCAAGTCAACTACAATGATGGTATCATTTCGACGACATAAACAGAGGATATTGCGATCCACCATTGGCCTATGAACTAAAATTCTCTGATAGTCTGATTAGCAAGTGCCATTTTCGTCAAAACCTGATATTATGCACCGAAAATTATGATTTTGGGCTCATTCGATTCGGAATACCATCTAGAAGATTCTATCAAAATTCCAAAAGGGGCTGAAAAAAAATGCAATAGTTATAAACAATTAAGTAAACATAAAAAGAAGGGTTTGGATTTTTTTTAATATTTCGAAAACTATTTGAGATAATCAAAATTTGAAAATAGATCCTTAAAGAGCAGGAAATTTCCTAAAAAAAAATCTTAGATCCTGGAACCTTACCAATAATCCTTATAGCTTTAAATGAGCGGCGAAAGTAACGGTAAAAACGCGTAGTTCGGGTTTCGCGTGAATTGCCGCAATCTGCCACGCGAACTAAAAAATATATTTTAACTGGTTAAATATTAATATAAAGAAATAAAAAAATTTGGGTACTAAGTAGACATATCAATAAACAATAATCCGTCAACAAAAATAAATTATCACAATTTTTTTAAATGTTATGCTTTTGTTCATTTGTTAATAGTCACCATTTTAATGTTAACATAAAAACGCTGATTATTTCTAAACAAGAAATCTAGAAATTTTTATTATTATTTTGAGCTAATCTTAAAAGGGTCTAGAAGAGATATCCGGTGGAAAATTTCAATAATTTTGATTTTTCACTTTTTTATGAACAATTAAAGGCATTCATGAAATTTTCATGTAAATAAAACAATTAGGGTTTTTTCATCAATAAAAATGATTATTTAAATTTTATTAGTTATAAATATAAAAATATATATTATTATCTGGCTTCTAACAAAAAAAAAATAACAATAATTGAATATAAAAGCTTTATTTACATGAATAATTTTGGAATGCTTTTGAATGTTAATAAAAAGTGAAAAATAAAAAAAATAATTTTGTCAACAGGAATCTCTTCTAAGCCCTTTTAAGATTAGCTCAAAAGAATAATAAAAATTTCTAGATTTCTTGTTTAGAAATAATCAGCGTTTTTATGTTAACATTAAAATGGTGACTATTAACAAATTAAGAAAAGCATAATAATTAAACATATAGTGATAATTTATTTTTGTTAACGGATTATTGTTTATTGATATGTTTACTTATTACCCAAATTTTTTTATTCCTTAATATTAATATTTAATCACTTAAAATATTTTTTTAGTTCACGTGGCAGATTGCGGCAAATCACGCGAAACCCGAACCACGCTGTTTTACCGTTACTTTCGCCGCTCAATTAAAGCTATAAAGATTACTGGTAAGATTCCAAGATCTAGGATTTTTTTAGAAAATTTCCTGCTCTTTAAGGATCTATTTTCAAATTTTGATTATCTCAAATAGTTTTTGAAATATTAAAAAAAAACCAAACCCTTATTTTTATGTTTATTTAATTGTTTATAACTTTTGCATTTTTTTTTCAGCCCGTCTTGGAATTTTGATAGAATGTTCTAGATGGTATTCCGAATCGAATGAAATCAAAATCATAATTTTCGGTGCAGGAGATCAGGTTTTTACGAAAATGGCACTTGTTTACCAGAGTATGACGGTCAATTTAATACAATCATTCAAAGTGAGAGTTTAGTCGCCGCGCTAAACGCGCGTTTAGTTTCGGTATGCACTGACCCTTAGCATGTGAGCAAATTAGCGTCTGGAAGAAGTACGTCTGGCGTTTAGATATTTTAAGTTATATTTTAGTAAAAGAACTAGGTGTATAATTTAGTAAAAAAAACATTTATAAGCGTTTATGTTTTTTCCATGATAAGCTCGGTGCTACGTCGTAGCACTTTGCTACGAAAAAGAGTTAGGGCCTGTTTCACCGCTTCCTGATAAGGCTATCCACCACTTAGCTTGACAGATGGAGTACGGAGAATTTGTCAATTAAGCCTATCCGGCACCTTATCAGGAAGCGGTGCCACAGGCCCTTAGTTTCGTCAAGTACAAATTTTTTTCGTACTGATTGCCATTTTTTTCAATCAATGTTTCAAATAAATCAATGTTACAAGTATAACACATAAAATATTTGAAATTTTAAAAGTACGTCGTTGTAATTAATAGACTACTAAAATATTGGTTTACAAACTTAAAAATAGTTTACCAGAAATTGGAGTATACGCGAAGTATGTATTATCTATGGCATAAAAATAGTGCGAAAATTTAATATTTGGCTTAAAAACTCTTTATTAGACAACCCCTCCTTTTGTAGCAAATTGCAAAAGGGATCATTGTAGTATAATTATGATATTTATTTAAAGATAAAAAGATACGTACATAAATAAAAAGGTGATCGAATGTAAACAAATGGAAAAGCAAATAAGGATGACTTTAAAAAGGAAACTGAAAACACGAAGTGGGTCCGATATCATACAAATAGAAGAATGTTAATGTGTGTCGTATCGATATGCTCTAATGGAATTGTAATTTCGCGCTGGAGCATTGTTATCCCGGTTCACTTGCTTAAAACTCCCGAACAAAGAGAACAAAACAAACAAACGAGCGTTTTCGTCAAACAAAACACGTACTACGGCGATAACCATCTCCTCTAATGAAAAGCAGTAGCTAGTTCTGATTGCGACCCCACTAACAATCTTAAAGTTGAGGAGCCCCACGCACACATGCACGCCGCCCCCGCCCCACCCCACCAAGGAATAGAAGAAGATATAAACTGGGCCAGCGTACGGTGACCTCCCCCGCCCCTCGCCGCGCGTAATAAATGAGGCGCGCGACCAAAACGCAATGAGTTCCCGAAGTTCTCGTATCGCTGGTCGTGCACGGGGAGGGAGCGGGCGAGGGGGCCAAGGAACGAAAGAAGAAACACCCCCGTGGAAACCGCAACGAAAACCGGACAGTCCGCCCCCGCAAGGAGCCTTAAAGTGTGGAGACGGTATCGATCTACGCCCCTTTTCAGTTCTTAATGCCCACTTTGTAGCGTGTCCATTAATTATGCCGGATGGCGTGAAATGGAACCTTTCGGCGACGATTGGAAGCCGGGTGAAATTTGAAAACGGTTTTAAGGAAATTAGTTTGTTGTAAGCTGTTTAATTGAGCGCTCCTATCGATGTTTTATACATTCTATCAAACTTAATTTGCATTCTTTTAATATGCGAGTCACTTTTATTTACAAATGGAAATGTTATGTGGCGATTGTTTTTAATGAAATAACTTAAGTTACTTTATGATGTTCCTTGTTAAATATTAAAATAATTAGTTTAAAAGGTTGAAACGTATGCTTAGTTTAGTAATGATTTGATCAAGAAAAGTGAGAAAAGTTTAAATAATTTTTATTTAAAAACATAGTACCAAAGGTATAGGTCGATGAATGAAGAAAAACTAAACGGTGAAAACTAGAGGACTCCGTTGAGAAAGTTCGACCGATTTTTACACCCATTATACTCCAAACCTCTAGACGAGCTAGGAAAATTCATTTTGAATGCGGAGAGCTGTAATGGCCATTAGTTCGTTAAGACCGTATATGAGTATTTTCACGTCAATATATCTTTGAAAATTCCCCGTACGCTAGTGAATCGATAGCGGCCAGGCTAAGGGTTGTAACGGAATACTTTCGTCCGCTCTCGTCTTACCACTTGATTAATGTGTGCCGACCAGCTAATCACCCACTCGAAACTGTACGGTGTACAACCCCGGATTCCACTTATAAACCTAATCGCTATAGTAATAAGGGCGAAATGTGGATTGTGAACCGTACATGTCACGTAGAGGTTGCTGATGCCCGGTTTCTGAGGTTTTTAACTAAAGGTTATCTATTCATTAGCGCTTTTGATAACGTCGAAATATTAACCAATCAGAAACGCTATTAAAAAGATAAACTTCTATCAAAATTAAAAAACCACAAAAATGGAGCATAAGTCAGAATTTCAATTTTTTCTATCCATCCCATTACTATTATGATGGTTTGATATATTGCATGATGCCTAGATCCCTTAATTAGTTATTGTATTAAATAGTAACAAAAAATACACAGCATTTACAGTTATAAGAATAATAGCAGTACTAGTACTTTCTTCATTGCCATAAAAAGGTTTACTGTAGTGTCGCATATCTCATAGCAGTAATACCAATTAACAATTGTTGCAAGCGCTACAGATTTCAAAACAATTTTTCCTGATTGCCACGTCTATTGCGGCTTGTTATAGAAACAACCCCTAAAAAAATTTCAATTAAAATATTATCCTCATTTCTCAAAAATATTTGTATAGTTTAAATGTTTACTTTCGTACTATCAGATATAAACTGAAACGAAATGATGAAATTAAATGACGAGAAAAGAGCACTCGTAAAAATGCGACCTGATATACACTTAAGGATATCCACATCCTTTGAAAGTAAATTAAAAAAAAAGCTTTCCCTGCCACGTTAGAATAAAAAGTGTCCAATTTGTCGGGAAGCGTATTCTATTATTGCTATGAATAAGTGATGTAATATGCGGCGCGGGCGGCATCACATACTTCAGTTCACTCCGCCGCGCCACGCACTTCCACACGTACACGTTGTATTTTTGTTGCATTTAAAAATATCACAACGCAGCTCAGCGCACATAGTTGACACCCATGACAAAATGTTAAGTAAGTAGGCATCGTTTATAAAAAAAGTAGCTTTTACGCACGGTCGATGTATGCGTCTAGTACGGTATGCTAACGAATCAAGAAGTTTTCGAGATAAAAAGTATCAATTTAAAGCTTAATCAAGGCTTATATTATATTAATCTAGAGCATACATAATAACAATTATTTACAGCTGTACAATTAAAATTAAGTCTGTACTTTTTGCGTGTAAAAGTGACAAATATATTCACAAACTTTCGTCTGTACCTATACTTTAATTATTGTGATTGAAAACTAAAACCGTACACGTGAATTATATAACGATACCATTATTACACATTTATGATACTTCGATTCTTTGACTTCAACCTAGGTTAAAATTAAAACGTTATCCCATATTATATTATGTAATGAATGAATAAAGGGTTAAATATTTTTTGCCCGCACCCCTGTCCATACTAAGATAACCTGTTTTCATAAAACACTTTTCCTTATTATTTTATATTACAAGAAAATCGCTACACTGACCGCGTTATACGCGTGGCATTCAACATATTAAAATAAGGGTAAGGAAAATTCATATATATTATGTTATATAAATGAAGATAACCTTCCTCAGAATTGGGCGCTCCTTAGTTGGCGCGGTGGTGGCGGGGGGCGGGGGGCAAGACACTCGATCAATACCGACCCGACTTTCAAACTGCTTTCACCCTCATGAAAGTCGCCCGGACTCTACCCGAACGGACCTAGGCGGATCTGTATAGAGCTTGGATAGTGTTAAAACAATTTTCTTGAATTAAAAAAAACTCAAAACATGCTGTTATTTAAATGTTCACCTACCTATATACAGAACATACTTGTAATATATATAACTAGCTATTTGACCGAGCTTTGCTCGGTATTCGATAAAACACGAATAAAATGACATTTTCTAAAAATTATTCCTAGCTAGACCGATTTATCGCCCACGAAACCCCCTATATACTAAATTTCATGAAAGTCATTGGAGCCGATTCCGAGATTCCAATTATATAATATATTCAAGAATTGCTCGTTTAAAGATATAAGATAAGATATATACCTATTTGTAATATCAAAGAAAATGATTTATAAGCAGATTGAGAAACTTCGTGTGGTCAATCTCAGTCAAACAGACATAATTCGACTTGAAATTTAATAGTAGGTCAATGTACCAGAATCAACAATAATATGATTAAGGAAGAAAAGAAAATGTCCAAAAACATTATACAAATTACAAACCTAGAACTATAAATACTTACTACATAATATAATTGAGAGTATTATGTAGTGAGTATGTTTGTTTGTTCATTAATAATTGAGATAAAATTTTACGATTTAACCCATCAATCCCTAAGCGGCAGCCAGCTGCCGCATAGCAATTGAAAATCTATTGTGTCTGCGATATCCACGATGGAGGTGTTGCGAGTAAAGAAGAAGTTAGGTTCACAGGGTATTCCCCGATTAAAATTGTCTTAACAATTAGCATCAAAAAGCGTCAAAAATTAGCAACAATACAGCTCCATATAGATACGAGCACGTCTTCGGTCCGCTGTCTTCACGTACGCCAACCCCCACGCCTCACGCCGCGGGTACATTTTGTTTCGACCCCACCCCCCGTGTCTTATCGTCATGTACTCTACATTAATACAAACTTTATGTATGTACAGCATCAATAGTCTCATGTGACATGTTTTTATTGTTTCATCTAATTTATAATACTGTAGTTGTCTATTCTTAGATCTTATCAGAGAACAAAAACCGTCTCATGAACCGCTCGAATAAATTCAAACCATTTTTTATATTGTGTTATTATTTTTATTAGTATTTTAAACTTACCTATTGTAAATCTTAATATCAAGATATTTCTCTAAAATATCATGTCTCTATTTTATAAGAATTCACGTTCTGAAACTCGAATTTCAAACTGGTTATTTTATCTCAACCCTTTAAGGATGCTGCAGGCTGTGAGAACCCACAGCAGAAGGGCTTCTCTGACCTCAGGTCACTAAGATACTTTGACGGTTACTATAACGGTTTCTGTTAAAACTAAATACTTACAAACAGTTAGTAACATGTTAGCTAATATATTATTATTATTTATTAAATCTTTTTTCAACTTCACAATCAAACCTATACGTGCTAAAGATGTGACAAAATATTTAATTTAGACGGAGTATTTACTTTTTTATAGAATTTTAATTAGTCATATAATATTGCATCATTAAAATTAATGTTTATTTTTATCATTACGAATTATTAAAAACAAAACAGTTTTTATAAGGCTGTACTCGCTCCACGCCGTGCAGTACAGTTATCAGAGGCCAGACAAACTGAAAGTACAACATACAAGTAGGCTTATGTCTTAAATTTAAGCAAACCCAAAATTAATGTATAGGTAAAAAGTCTATCGATAGAGATAGTTAAAATACCTAATAACCTTAGAGGTCATGGGAAGCGACACGGGGCCAGGGCAACGCCGGGTACAATACGATTGCAGGTCGCGGGGTCACCACGTTACCGGTTGGGTCATTTTGTACACCTAGCAGCAGTGAAGGGTTAAAGTGCACTTAATAGATTTTGGTATTTTTTTTACTACGAGAATTGATTTTATTGAAATAAATTAAAACAAAAAGAGAAAAATAAACATTCCCTTTTTGTTATTGAAAACATAACTAATCAAGCTAGGATTAACAAAAAATTAAAACCGACTTCCAAGGTAAAAACAATATTAATAGCATCCTTATAATATGAACTAAAAAGTATTAAATAATTTTTCCTATCTAATATGTAGTGCCTTTTCCCGAATTCGGCTAAACCTCAACTATTTCTGTACTCAATCTTCATCATTTTGAAGTCGGTACCAGATATAGCTGAATCTTTATTTCTTTGACAGAAAATTTGAAACTTTTGGAACTAGCACAAAAAATATAACCTCCTCGTTTTTTGGAAGTCGGTTAATGAAGTAATAATTGATACAAAATACTATTATACAAATTGACGTCAAATTGTACTGCATGTAATATTTTGAACAAAAGAGGCTAAAAGGAAATCCATACTAATATTATAAATGCGAAAGTGTGTCTGTCTGTCTGTCCGTCTGTCTGTCTGTCTGTCTGTCTGTCTGTCTGTCTGTTACCTCTTCACGCTCAAACCGCTGAACCGATTTCGCTGAAATTTTGCATGGAGATACTTTGAGTCCCGGGAAAGGACATAGGATACTTTTTATCCCGAAAAAATGTACGGTTCCCGTGCGATAAATGAATTTTGGCGCAACGAAGTTGCGGGCGTCATCTAGTCCTAAATAGTTTTCGAGATCCACGCTTTACGTATCGTATCATTTTTTTTAATCATAGCATAATTGCATGTTTGTTCATTCGTAACTTGTAAAAGTGTTGTAAATAATATTATATTATTATATGTTTGTCGCAAAGTCAGTATAAATCAGTAATTTAACGCTAACCCACTGGGCGATAAATTTAAGACCAATTTAGACTTAATCGTAGAGCACGAGGCGTGTTTTGGGTCCTTTTGCGATCGATAACAACTATTATACTATGTTATATATAACATATTTGAACACAAACGAGACAAAATAGTATAAACTTATCTATACTGTACTAATACTATTACCAAATATGTATTCTGTGCTTTTACTATACTTATTTCTACACAAAGAGGAAAAATCGTTTATTTGTATCGAGTAGGCTCTAAAATTTCGACGACCTCCGTGGCGCAGTGGTGAGCGCGTTGGTAGCTCAAGCCGGAGGTCGCGGGTTCGAGTCCCGCCGACGGAACAAAAAAGTTTATAAAGTTCCTGGGTCATGGATGTGTATTAAATATGTGTATGATATAATAAAAATCTTAAATATATGTATAGTATAAAAGTATTAAATATATTTCCGTTGTCTGGTACCTGTAACACAAGTCCTTCAGGTACTTGCCACGGGGCCAGACTGAAGCGTCCATAGATCTATATTATTATTATTATTATAAATACTAGACCTATATTGATGGTAACAAATGTAAAAGTAGTAGAAGTAGGGCCGTGCATAATATCTAATAAAGTGGTTAATCGGTGAAATAATGATAATGGAAATATTATTTTCAGATCGTCTAATACGAATAATAAGAATGAATAAGTATAAAAGAGAAAGAAAGATATTACATTAATTAATATTAATAAACTTGAACATTTAACTTTAAAGCAGGGGTTCCCAATCTTTTTCAGCCTGCGGCGCAGTTACGCGTCACAATATTTTGTCCTACTCTACCTAGCTATTACAAAAAAATTAACATAAAATATAAACACCTATAATGATTATAGTTGGGCTAGGCAGTAAATAACAATTAACAAATATTTTATCATCTACCTGCTTTACATACTCAATATTATAATTTTATTTTAAAATATTTGTGGTTTCGAATAATGATGGAGGATCGACTCACGAGCGGCGCCCCTCTTGCCGTTCCATGGCGCACCAGGGCGACGCGGCTCACACTTTGGTAAGACTTGCTTTAAAGCGTTTATACGTAACGCCCTTTTTGCCTCAGACAAAACAACAAGCTTTTCATTTAAATCTCAGCCAATCACCTAATGCGTTTGGCATTAAAATTTACTGTCGCCCGTTAATGTTTATAGTTTTTCGGAGTGTTGCAATCAACTTTGTTTCTTTTTATACCTATACAAAATTTACATAAATACTTATGCATGTAGCCAGTAACACCAAGCCATAAAGAGACGAGTCATAACTTCTACTTCATGAAACTTAAAAAACGATGCGATCCTTAAATTTTTCCCAAATCTCTTAGAATTCTTTAACCATCAGGCCTTTACTTGGCAACGTTAGACCACAACTTAAAATTGGCATACTAAAGAATAAGTAAGACGGTATAGTAATAATAATAATTGGAATAATTTAATGAAGAAGTACATTGTAATGCTAGTTGCGAAGGTTCCAAACGTACTCAGATTCTGTAGCTTCGATAGGGCTTCTATTCGTTGCAGGGTACAATATTAATTGGTATTCTCATACAAAGTCTAACCAACCTCTAAAGCACGGACATGAGTCCGAGTAACTAATAGATTTATATGAATAAATCTATTAGTTACTTTGGGCTCGCCTAAAGTATATGAGAGTAGTTGTAGTTTCAGATAAGTAGAGTACATTGGTGGGGCCCGTATAAAAATAGGGCCCTCAGAAAGCGTAAATTACCGGCCTATACGGCACCTATAATACAGCAGATACAGCGGAAGCTATAACGCTCCTGGACATTTAGCCGAAACTTTTTCGTTTTCGCTTCGTTATAGAATCGCCGATCAAAATGTATGGAATTGACATAATGCGAGTCGAACGTCAACGTCATATTAACGAACGCATATCTCAATTCCATACATTTTCATCGGCGATTCTAATTTCTATAACGAAGCGAAAATATTTTGCCACACCCCCCAGATAAGTTTTCTGTTTGATACAATCCGAACTGGATCGAAGCTGCATTAACGCCATATTAAATTTCAGAATCCGGGTAACTACTACCGAGCTCGACCGAGATGTATAGTTACGATAAGGACTCTCTGTAGGTGCTTTGTAATAAAATCTTGCCGTCGACGGATATTTTATGAATATTGTTTTGGCGCTATAAAAGATAACGCGTGCCAAGCCACTCCGAGAAATATAACTTGCCTTCATATTCATATTATCTTTACTGCGATGCGGACTATTTAGTTTATGTGCTGAATTAAAGTACCTTTGTAAATTATCTTGTTATTGAGACTAAAAGTAAAGCGTACTAACAAAGTAGTAGATTTGCATGAATTCCAATATTTAAAAAAAAGAACTTGGCTCTAAGTATCGCTCAATTTTTTATTGAAAAAATAAAAAAATTTGAATCAATTTGGCGAACATTTTTACCACATCTATCGTTATAGGAGTAAAGTATCATTTAATAAATTCATTTGTCACAATTTATTACCAAAATATTCACATGAAATTTATTTATTTTCATACTTAAAAACCAAGAAATTGGCTAAAAATTGAAAGTGCCAAAAGTGATAGTGATAATATCAAAATACCTAAATTGTGATAAATAGTAGGCATAAAAGCCTAAGAACAGTAATATAAATAAAACGTTTTCAGCGTAACTAAAACAACATTCACAGCAACTCGGCCGGAAAAGCAGATTTATATTACAGCCCAACTAAGATCATAAAACTATACTATATCACCGACCCTAGTATTAATATCCCAACATTTATCATCGCCCACCCCCTCGTCTTTTGTAAGAACCCGCAACGTTCGCCCAAACAAGTTCTGACAACGAAAACTATTCAAACATTCGCGGCTAACATCGCAACTTGTACGGCGGCGTTCTTAACTCGGCCGCTTTGGCGTTGGCTCCACGAAAATTGGAAAATTTCATTTGGCACACGAAAAGCGACCCTATCTCGGAATATTTAAATAGTAATTTAAAGCAACGTCGCCGGATGATCGCTTTACTGCGACTCAGGCGAAATTGAACTGTATGTTGAAGCGATAAAGTTACATTTCTAGAAAATTTCGCTGGAGCAATTCTCCGGAAGGGTAGAGTCGTAAGGAAGTTCGACGATTATGTTTAGTCAGCGCTGGCTGTGTAATGGAAAGGAAGTAGAAATTGGGGCCTGTAAGATGTGGTCATATAAGGCGGCCGTCCCCAGGGGGGCGGGAGGTGGTAGGTGAAGGGGGGAGGGTTATTTGTTTGTTTCTAAGGTCCGTTCTAGTCCGCAGCTGCGGGTTGGATTTAAATTTCGCACAGCTCTTTGTCCGTAATGTCCTTCGCAGTCGCCTGATGAGGTGACTCTTTACAACTTTAAATTGAGTTGGTGATAAATTATTCCGAGATCCGTTGTTTGTCTTACTGAAATAATGTTTTTCCTTTGTACGCAATTAAATATTTCCTATTCATAATAGAATGGATAGATGTGAATAAGACATGTTATGGTTATAAAATTGAATTTAAATAAATATTGGAAAAGCCAAAACGTATTTTAAAGTTCTATCATAAGGAATATTAAGCAAATGTCGCAGCAGAGGGCACTACTAGCACATACAGTAAAATAAACCAAAATCCGACATTTTGCACATGTCACGTCAGAATATAGACTGAAACATTGGATAACGTCGAACTAAACTTTATCTTTACTGACTGTGCTGGTGCTGCCGTCTAACGTGAAAAAATTGTAGTAATATATTATCCTGTTGTATTTCATTTCTTATTATGATCATAAGTTGTAAAGTTAGGAAATGTTAGATATTTTAAAACTCCAGTCTTTAATATAAGGCATATTAATTTATAATTTATAATATGTACTTGTATCTAGTTCGTTAGATAACAAATAAACAAACAACCATACAAGACACGTAGTATGGAAGCCATGCAAGTTTTAATGAAAACGCCCCTACCGAACAGAGACGTACAAATCATATAACTATAGCGTGGAAATTATACAATACATTATTTCAAGCGACTAAGTACGAGGACGGTATTTTAGGGGTATTAGTATTTTTGTCCCAACTCTACAAGCGAAACGAAGAAGAATGTATGAAATACTAGCTGTGCTCCGTGGTGTTACCTGCGGTTTATTAGATAAAATAAACTGTGACATTTTTCCGCAGCAAAAAGTAGCCTATATGTTAATCCAGGGTATTAAATCTCATACCAAATTTTATTTAAATTGCTCCAGCCGCTTAGACGTGAGCAAGTATCAAACACACAAACTCACAAGCTTTCGCCTTTATATTATTACTAGCGACCCGCCCCGGCATCGCACGGGTATAAAATATATAGCCACTGAAAAAATGTTTACAATCGATAGCCTATGATCCTTCACGTGGTATTATTTTTTATACTTGTGCCAAATAACATAAAAATTACTCCAGTAGTTCGCGAGATAAGCCCTTTCATCTAATTCCCCCCGTTTTTTCCAAATTCTCTTATTAGTCTTAGCGTGATAAAATATAGCTTATAGTCTTCCTCATTAAATGGGCTATCTAACACTGAAATAATTTTTCTAATCGAACGAGGGTGCAGTGCCAAAATGTTTTCGTTTTCGCTTCGTTATAGATTCGCCGATGAAAATGTATGGAATTGACATAAGCGTTCGTTAATATGACGTTGACGTTCGACTCGTCTTATGTCAATTCCATACATTTTCATCGGCGAATCTATAACGAAGCGAAAACGAAAACATTTTGGCACACCCTCCAGTAGTTCCTGCGATTAGCGCGTTCAAGTTAGCCCTTTCAAATAATTTTCCCCGTTTCTTCTACATTTTCCTCTATTTCTTCTCTCCTATTAGTCTTAGCGTGATAAAATATAGCCTTCCTCGATAAATGGGCTATCTAACACTGAAAGAATCATCAAAATCCGTTGCGTAATTTTAAAGATTAAAGGGAACAAATGGACATGAGGGAAAAAAGCGACTTTGTTTTATAATATGTATATTGTATAGAATACTGAATAACCCAAAAATGTTTTTTCTTACTTCAGATGTTTCTCGCAACTTTGTTCGGGTAAGAATTCGTTTATTGCACGGGAATAGTAGATTTTTTCGCGATTAAAACTGTCCTTTGTACCTGGAAATCAAAGTTTCTACATGCCAATTTGATTTAAGCGTGAACAGACAACGAATAGGCAAACACGCTTAACAACAGTGAATTTAAATATAATTCTATAAATAGACAATGAATGGTTTTCAGAGAATACAAGTATAAGTCCCGTTTCACATTCGTTGTCCTACTTGCGCAGGGCGGTACAGGCTTTTCACGCGCCACTGAAGGTTATTCAAGGGCTGTAGGAACGTTCAAGGAAATTGGGTCATTTGTCCCCAAAGTAGTGTCCTTAGTTCCCATCCACGAGGTACCCCGCCGAGCACGGGTTGGACATAAATTATGTACTTCAGCTATGAAGAAACATTTTCATTTATGTATATTGTATAAGCTGTTTTGTTTTGCTTCTAAATAAAGCGGATTTGCTCTTTAATATTGTTTGTGATTGTTTTGTAATATAATCAAATTCGTTTCATCATTTTCATGAATCATTTGAATTCATTCTTAAAAAGATTCCATCATATATGTTTTCAAACTTAAAAATATCATTTCCATACCGTTCATAAATAACGAAGACACGCTTAAATTCTAATTTTATTCCAACAGAAATGTCAGGTACAATATAGAAAGATTGTAAATTAAATAATTTAATTATTACGTAACATTGATACTACACTTTTCGAGTAAAACCTTCGTTTTATTGTCATGAATAGACAGTATTATAATAACTAGATGTCCCGCGCGGCTTCGCCCGCGTAAATTAGAAATTTTACGGAAACCGTATATTTTCCCGCAAAAATAGCTTATCACCCTTCACGTGGTTTATTCTATATCTGTGCCAAATATTGCCATAAAAATTGCTCCAGTAATTCGTGAGATAAACCACTTCTTAATATTTTTCCTCATTTTTTTCACATTTACCTCTGTTTCTTCGTTCCTATTACTCTTAGCGTGATAATATAGTACCCTATATCGTACTATATTATCACGCTCATTTAATGAAGAAGGCTATAGCCTTCTTCATTAAATGAGCTGTCTAACACTGAAAGAATTTTTTAAATCGTATCAGTAGTTCCTGAGATTAGCGCGTTCAAGCAAACAAACAAACTCTTCAGGTTTATAATATTAATATAATTATTAGTATAGATTTTTTAAATCACTTGACAAACTCGAATCTCGATCTAAAAGACTATGAAAAGTACCGATAATAGGGTCATAATAGGCTCATAATCACGGGATGATGCATGGTATAATATTATCATGGTAGTGATGATGATGATGATGATTGTAATTTGCATAATAGCATATATGCTGTCCGTTCGTAAAACAACGCCGAAACTCCCAAACTTGTATCTATAAAGAATCAGGAGTTCTCTCAGTACCTTCCGAACCATGGTATACCTCCGTGCAAAATCTTGCTTGACCAAATTGGGATGATACCCTATACATCAAAAGAAAAATTTTGATAATCAGTGCTCAAACGGCGGAGTAATCTTTGAACATAAAAAACGAACATTACACCTTCTCCATTTTGAAACTCGGTTAAAGTTGTAGCCTATGTGTTATTCTGATGTATAAGCTATATTAATGTAAAGTTTTATTAAAATTCATTCAGTAGCTTTTGCGTGAAAGAGTAACAAACATCCATACATACATCCATACTGTATACAAACTTTCGCCTTTATAATATTAAGTAGGATTTAATATCAAGCTTCTCATTTCAATATAATATTTCAACAATCCAAAGTTGAAACAAATACGAAACTTATGGAACAATATAGGTCTTAACCCCCTCCCTAGTTTCGCCCTCTTATCAGTCCACCCCCGGCCCCTCTTCTCAAAACTGGGGACCTTTCGTACCCCCCGCCTTATATACCCCCGCGATCGTTTATTAGCGCCGACGTCAATCTCTCTGGCTTCATTTGTAAATTAATATCTTTAATGGAGGTCATACGATAGTTCTGTTTTATCTAATTATTATTTCACGCCAACTTTAATTTGTACTTTATTAATATTCAGTTTTAGTTTTTTTTTTGTTGGAAGTAAAAGTACTTTCACACCGTAATTTTTCAATAACGGTACGTTCATGTTTACAACAGTATTTTTTTCTGGTGACTATTAAAGAAAGGAAAATATGTTTCAGCACGCATGCTGTGTTAGAGCTAGCCATTACATTATGTTCAGTCTGCCGATAATGTAATATCTAAAAAAATATTCTCTTTCACGAGAATATTATGAGAGCCTAATCAGACATGAAGTCAAGTTATTTTTATCGCGCGATATGCCGGCATTTTTTCTGTTTCCAATAAAAAAGGCAGAATGCCGCTCTTTTTTTAATCATCGCGTTGTCCATCACTATAGGTACTATTTATTTCGCTTTTTGTAATTACGTAGTCGTAGTAAAGTACATATTTTTATCGTGATCATAAAGCAATTGAAACTTTAAAAATCTAGTTTCTTTCTTCTTCTTTTGTTTCTATCCAAATTCACCTTACAAAATCAGGATTAAAAAATATTTCATTAATATACACTTACGTATATTGGTATTTTTCGTAGTCAAATAATAATCTGTAGCGTGGGTAGCGGTGTCACGTATCCTATATATTATTTATATGTGAAATTATACCGAGCCCGGGGGGTAGTTAAGGAGGAGTCGCCGATGAAATATGTCTTAGGGTGGTCGGGGGATGAACGGGGGGAGAGAGAAATTAAGGAGCCTTAAGCTAGCGGCCCAGGTCGATGAGAAACTTATTAAAGTTGGGCAGGGCGGGTCGCTAGTATTAATATTGAAACTAGTTCCGTGCCGCGATTTTGAATATTTATTTATGGGATTTGTGCACAGATCTCTCAATAATACTAAAATGATTACTTCACCAGAACAGTTGAAGTTTGATGATAACGTGTAAGGCGCACATAATTAGTAATTACTTAATTTTTTTATATAATTAGCAAAGCAAAAACCATTTTAAATGCTTTCAATTTCTTACAGAGCCAACCTGCTTTAATGAATCGCCCCATAGAGTAAAGTAATTTTGCACATTTTTGACCAAATTAAGAAATTCCGTAACGAAAATAAACCTAACACTGCGACGGTGCGGCATTTTCGTCGTTTCAGTTCGGCAGACTTTGGCACGGCGTTTGTGTGCGTTCGACTAGACGTATGGGTATTGGGTTTAGACTAGCTATTGCTATGCAATAGCTTTACCGCGGCAGTCCCCGAGTGCCACACGTATTTTATCCCAATTGATACATCCGAATACTACTACGCGAGTAATATCAGCTCTCTGAACCCCGCTTATATAAAGATGATTCATAACGTTCGCCGATCATTATGAAAAACCAGATTGTCACCATGATGGCGCAGCTGTCTACAGTGATGCACAATTTACGTCAATTATAGGCAACCATAGGCTAAAATGCCTCTCTACGTGCACACCTGTGATAATTCATAATCATGGCGGTCCATCATGATTTAACGTGAAACTACAAATAGCGGTTGTGTAAACCGGCCCCTAGACGATCAATTGTATGTGTCAATATCATGCCTTAATTTTATTGATCTGTTTATTTGACAATTAGATTGAAGGTGCGCGATGTTCAATATCAACCCTAGACGGTAATATTACGTGATATTGCGCAATAAAATTGCTCGTCTAGGGGCCCGCTAAAATGGCTCGTGATCAAATCTCAAGGTAGAATATTTCGGAAGTAGGTGAATGTAAGTTCGTTATAGCTTGCTGCCTGTCACCGCTGCAGTTACTCGAAGTCGTTAGCGGCCAGCAATTTGTTAACAACTTTAACCGCATCTAGCACTTGCACTAAATTCGAAATATTCTAGAAACTGACAATATTAATTATTAGTATAGATTTTATTAATCCATTACGTAATTTACTGTTTCAAATACTTCTTTGAAATCTTTGATTTTTGCGTGTCTTTAATTTTGTTTATACCATCGAGGAAATTGATTCTTAGGCAGTTGACGGACTTAGGTCATTTGGTCGGCATATGCTAATTCAATGTTAGCTCTGATCGGTCAGATGGGTTTGACTTAACGCAACCAAATTACTTAGTTCCGCCATCTGCCTAGGAATCAACTACTCTGATAGTACATCTATATACTTATTATAAAACAAAGTCGCTTTTTTTTCCCTCATGTCCCTTTGTTCCCTTTAATCTTTAAAACTACGCAACAGATTTTGATGATTCTCTTCAGTGTTAGATAACCCATTTATCGAGGATGGCAATAGGCTATATTTTATCACGCTAAGACTAATAGGAGCGAAGAAATAGAGGAAAATGTGGAAAAAACCGGGAAAATTATTTGAAAGGGCCAACTTGAACGCGCTATTCTCAGGAATTACTGGTCCGATTTGGAAAATTGTTTCAGTGTTAGATAGCCCATTTACTGAGGAAGGCTGTAGGCTATATTTTATCACGCTAAGACTAATAGAAGAATGTGGAAAAAACGGGGGAAATTATTTGAAAGGGCTCTCGCGAACTAGTGGAGCAATTTTTCAAAGTATCTTATTTGGCACAGATAAGAAGTAAACCACGTGAAGGATCATAGGCTATCGATTTTAATCATTTTTTCAGTGGCTATATTATATATTTTATACCCGTGCGACGCCGGGGCGGGTCGCTAGTTACTTGATAAAAAATAAGCATATAATATGTAATATAAAGAATAAAAAAGTACTTTAAAAAATAAGACGATCATAACGCGTAGCCAATAATTTCTTTAGGTACCAATAAAAAATCAAACCCTGCCATAGTTTTCTATAAAACCACGATATATTTAGAGATCAATCAATATTACTATACAATATACATATACAACTTGACTTGACATCTGTCAGATTAATCTCCATAGTGAGGTGAGCTGCATAAAAACATCGACCAAAACGAATAAATCAAGATGGACTTGAAATAAAATATTTGAATTTTATACGTTATTAAAACCAAAAACAAATTCCTGTCCCATTATTCAACTTCAATTCAAGGAACAAAATAAGACATGTACATACCTAATTTACAAAAAAATGAATTTATTCGCTTGAATTATAAAAACTGTTAAATTTAGTATTACCATAATTAATTTCACATAAAAATGTGTTAGTTTTCATAACGTGGTTATTAATTTATGGGGATATTTCGTTACAAGTAGTCAATGCATCGATACTATTTATTCGCTTTCGATTTTTAGAGTAACATCCCTAGAATTTAAAAAGAAAAAAGGTCAGCTGACGTAACATTGTAACGACGTGCAATTATTAAGATCAGAATTTGTTTATTACGTTTATATTATTAAGATATAATTTATTAAGAATATTATTAAGATTTAAATTAAGTATTAAGAATATTATTAAGATCAGAATTTGTTTATTACGTTTATCAGTAAAAGCAAATCGTAAAATAATTCGTGTAGGTCATTTTTACAATAAATATGTAATCTTAATTGAAAAAAGTTAATCAATTGTGCAGTTATAACAAAACGAAAATATTTATTTTTTATGCACGTCGCTACAAGGTTACGTTGTGCAATTTTGATGAACTGTCAAATGTGGCCTATTAAAATGCCCCGACTATATACAAACATTGCATACCTATCGGTCATCGAGTCTTCCCCTTTCTTATCATCATGAGTGCCCGGCCGTGGTAATGAATCAGGCCTCGCGTTTCGGTCCTATAATAATGGCTGACGGAGCTCAGGTGGACATATTGTATCTGAAATTTCACAATTTGTGATCCTGTTTTGTGGTTTGAGTAAGATCTTATAACACAGAAACATAAAATTTTATAAAACTAGAAGTTTTTATATGCCCAAAATGTCCAAACTACGCTACTAAATTAATTGGAGACTTGCAATTATTCGTAGTCCAAATATTTTTTTTGTAAAATTGCGAATACTATAGTACCTAGTCAAAGAATAATTTAAGATATATAATTAAAATTATTTAAAAACATGCGAAGACTCGGACCAAACTTGTTTTTATACCTGTTTAATTTCTTACTATGCACAAATTTAAGAAACGCTACATTATACGTAATGCATAAATGTACTTTAAACCCACCATTATGAGTATTGCGTGAATGTTTGTAGATGATGATGAGTTTGTAGAATATAATTTTAAAGTTTAGGACATAAAATATATTATTATTCATTAGAACACACCCTGTGTTCTGTCTAAGACTTATATTTATCGCCGGAGCCAGAAACTAAAGGTGTGTACACGAAATGTTTACGAAGCATTTGCTTAATAACTGAAACTTTAGGGGTTGGGTCGAATTCTCCTAATACCTTGTGTTAATATATTTTGTACGAGTGTGCGTGATACTGTATAGGCTTGGTCTACAATTTATTTCACAATATTTAGGGCCTGTTTCACCACTTTCTGATAAAGTGCCGAATAGGCTATTCACAACTTTTTTGTCAGATTCATCATTCTTGATCTGTTAAGTTATGTGGTGAATAGCCTATTCGGCACTTATCAGGAAGTGGTGAAACGGGCTTTTCGTAATTAATTTTTAGCAGCTTGTCTTTACTATAAAATAAGTATGTTACAACATATTTTATAGTAAAGACAAGAGATTACAGACTTTTTCGAATATAATATGAATTATAATAATTTAATATAACCTCAATGAAGATAATTTTCTACCAAAGTAAGTGCGACCGCACACCTGAGACACGACTGTAGTTAGACAGACTATCGTGTAATAAAATGCATTAGATGCGTACATCTGAGACAAGACGTCTAAAAGTTGTCTAATGCGCCCCGCGGGCCGCGACAAGTCTGACTAACGACAGTCGGCTTCCCTTTGAAGTGTATGCGAGCGCGCACATCTACGACAAAACTGACTAGCCACTATTATAGACATAACTACCAGTAGTTCAACTGCAAAGAGACGGACAGGTTTCAATATAATTATGTATTTTATCAAATTCGTCTGATTTCACTAAGATGGTGCCTCGCGCTGGCTGATATAATTTATTTTTAAATATCTATTTATAGATTTCAAAATAAGATTCTGACAATTTTAATCACATGTGTCAAAATAATAAACAATAATACGAGAAAAAAAGAGAAACACGTCTAGGTATTGTTCAATTTAGTTAAGGGAAGTTTCATCAAAATTGGTTCAGTAGTTTTGAAGTCGGTTTTAATTTTATTAATATACAACTTGCTTTTTGTACTACCTAAGTTGCAAACATAAATTATAATAAATTTACGTGTTTCACATCCCGTTCTTAACGTGTTTAACATGTTTAACATCCCAGAGAAATACAGTAATAGGAAACCCTAATGCCTGTAATATGTCATAGTTTTAAGTTCGTAGTGAAAAGTTAACAACTCTAACGATTTTCGTCATAATACGTCAAATTTAAAAATTTCAACATAAGTTCTAATTTCTAAGTCGGTATACTCTATAATTCTGTCTACTCTGTCCGAGCGTTCTCTACTGATTATTAATATACAATTGTATGCATTGCGTCATCGTAGTCAAGACAGTCTTGACTTGGTGTGCGCCACGTGATAGACACACCTGTCTTTAGACTGTCGTTAGACTGACTTGTCTATGTGAAACAAGATTGTCTAACTACAGTCGTGTCTCAGATGTGCGCTCTCTCTAAGGTTTACATTAAGCTGGACGCTGCACGCTGAACTTAATACTTCAGTCGGAATTTCCAGGAATTGCTATTGTATTCTATTGTTGTCGCGATCACCGGTGCTCGCGCGAGGCCTGAAGGATTAAGAGTCCGTATACGAAATTTTGCCGATTTCGCTCATTTAACAGACGTGATTTAACAGTTAAAATACAGTATTTCTATAAGTTTTAATGCACAACATGTAAGATCATTTCAATTATAATATAATGTTGAAGCTAGATTTTTTATTTTTTTTAAGTATCTTTTAATAATCCAACTCAAACCCGCGACAGTTTTGTGATTTTTGCTGTAAAAGGTTTAGAATATCACCTTTTTATGGATTGTATTGACGTCTTAACGGTATGAAAAAAATACAATGTACTGTTGAGAAAGTCGTCTATAAAGTGTTGGTATTACTTTTTACCACTTCAATATAAAAAACCCTTTAAAAACAGAAAACCTCTATCTGCCCGCTAACTTGGCGATCGTCCTTTTTCACCTGGCATATGAAAGACGGGCGTGAGTGTGAAGAGAGCAGTAGAAAATAGAGGACGGGCTCGATTCGTAGCTCTGCTACGCCGTTTCGTAGCAGTAAGATTTTTAAGAACTACACTTCAAAAATTAATTTGCGTCTATCTAAATAATGTATCTCGCAATAGTTTATTTCAAAGGAACTGTAATAAACAATGATGATATAGCAAAATACATTATATAATATATTTTAATAATGTGAACACTAGGCTTTATATATTTTGCATGTGTGCGTACCGAAATAAGGGTTGCTATGGTGACGAATCTTAAAGATCTCCCTTTCTGACCCGTCTCAGCTTCTCCTTTCTCGTTTACACACGTTTCTTGCAGGGAGGCGTCAGAATGTACAGACAGCATAAAACTACATTTTTGTACTAATTTATTTATCTGTGCCTGTTTTTATCGACGTATTGTTTTATATTCATATTAATTTATATATCTTTATTTATGACCCAGTCAACTTAGTGTTACTTTATTACTAATTTTAGAACATCTTCTGCGAATTTCTGTATTCAAAGATACTATTATATTGGATAACTGGATTAAAAAAGAACATGCCTAGTTTGTTAAGTTATATGAACACTATAATCACTATAAAAAGAAACGAAAGAATAAAGCAGTACGAGTAGTTACTTCTAAATGTATTATGCATACTATGCATTTAAAAATAACTTACATTAAAAAAAATATCCCAACACGTTTTATTTTGTACCTGTCCATCTCATCTTTAAAAACAATAAATAAGGAGAATTTCTCAAACTTTTTTCCCCACCCTCCCAAAGGGTTAGGGCGGGGCCACCAGCGGGCGCCCCCGCGCGTTCCCACAACCCATAAAATTGTAAATTACTGATGAACTGTTTGCCAGCCTTTCCGACAAATTTATACCAAAAGTGAAAACTATTCGATAATCGAAACTACTTTTTGTAAACTCTTATTTTATGTTTTGTTTCCAGTTACAGTCTATTTGGTAGACAAATGAATCGCTTTCACTATACTGACTCACATGTTACATAAATAGTGTGAAATCTAAAATTATATTATAATCATTAATCATCATAATATCAGCCTATATATTCGTCCACTGCTGGACATAGGCCTCTCTCAATGAACGCCAAGATGACCGATCTGCTACTCGCATCCAACATGGACCCGCAACTGAACGGCAAATCATACCTGATTATTGCTTCGTTACATGTCTAAAAATTATGATATTATACTAGCGACATTTGAATCTGTTAAAAATAAAAATAAAAAATTATAAAACTCAGAACTAGGACTAAAATCCAAGACTGCAGGATAAAATTGAATATTATTGAGAAAGTAAAATATTATACCAAAAGCATTTTTGGTATCTGTGTGATGGTATGTGCACACTGCTGATGAACTGGGCAGTGGCGAGCGCGACGCTCATCGATTTATTGATAGTTTTAGTCCAACCCTTCATCAAATGATTTGAAATATTTTCACCTGCAAAACATTTTGCTCCGTATAACGAGGGCATAGCGACCAATTTACCTTAAACTACCGTTGAACTAAATTGGACATCTTATTTAATAAATAATTCTCATGAAAATTCTAGTCGCTTCAGGTGAAGAGACAGCTTAGAAGTTTCGAATTCATCTAACATTTAAATTAGGAATCTAAACGGTAACAGTCATTTTATTGAGGTTTCATTTCATTAATTAATTAATCACGAGTATTTTAATTTCTACAATATGTTATTAATGTATATAATAATTATTATTTAAAATTAAACGAAAAGACAGTCAAACAAAAATATTTTCGATACTGACCAGTTATACCCAGTAGACTACATTTAAGTAACTTCAGATACTTCTTCCATCGTGCGACCACCACTGCACCAAAATCACAACTAAAATCTGTAAAAAGAGAAAATTACCGGTGTACTCATAAATATTGATGCGTCCAGTCTCCGGTCAAGGAGTTATGTTAATGCTAATCTATTGTTGGTACCGGTTCTTATTCGACAAATTAAGGGTCCAAAGTAAGTTACAACACTAGTTATGCGTACTGTTTATAATATTCTCGACCTTGTCGCGTCGTAACATAGTCGGTATTCGCACGAGCGTGTTTAAGGAGATTTAATATTTAACGTTGTTGAAAGTAAAGGTGTGTGCATATAAATTGAGTTGGATGTTGCAGCATCCCCTGTTGGATTATTCTAAATTTGAACTTTTGGTACGTTTGATCCATGGCTATTTTAGTAAGGCCGGTGGCGTGGGATAGTCACTGAGATGGTGTTCTGTGGGAACTTTGAGCTTTTATCAGTTTTTGGAACACGGCGAGTTTTAAGAGCTTATAAGATGTTTCTTCGTAATTTTAAATGAGTGTGCAAATTACCAATATTAAATTAAAATATTCAGAAGAGTATGTTAATTTAACAAACATGATTTTTCGTTCTTTCTCTGCTTGTTTCTTATAGTTTCTAGTAGGTTATATAGAATTTGGTCCGCCACCTGCTTATGAAAGAATTTCTTCGATGTTGCATGCATTTTTATCGTATAGCTGTTTTGTTTTGATCGCCATGAAATACTATAATATTTACTTAAGCAAATAATATTCTTCTGTGAAATATAAATATGTTTAGTAATGAGCACAGGTCTCGGCGGAAGTCTTCAGTCCGTCCCACCTCTGTGCGCGTCATTTCCGCCTGGAAATTGTCTTCCGACTTGCTCCTGGCTAAAGCTAGGACTTAATATTAAACTTGAAAATATTGTTTGAGAAGGAAAATGTTACATAATTGCCAAAAGCAGGTCCAATTTTTAACGGACTTTTTTTAAAGCAATATCACGATTATGTTACGTAAGATGCTGGTACTTATCTTGGGACCTAGATGTTTCAAACCACATCATAGTTATGACGTGGGAGAGCCATGTTTCGGCACGAATGGGCCGGTTCGACCGGAGAAATACCACGTCCTCACAGAAAACCGGCGTGAAACAGCGCTTGCGCTGTGTTTCGCCGAGTGAGTGAGTTTACCGGAGGCCCGATCCTCTACCCTTTTCCCTTCCCTACCCTTCCCTATTTCCTTCCCTACCCTCCCCTATTACCTCTTAAAAGGCCGGCAACGCACCTGCAGCTCCTCTGATGCTGCGAGTGTCCATGGGCGACGGAAGTTGCTTTCTATCAGGTGACCCGTTGGCTCGTTTGCCCCCTTATTGCATAAAAAAATATTATAAAAGAGAGGCCATGCTTTTATGGCGAAAGTATTTGAGTGTGTTTGTTACTTCTTCACGCAAAAAAGTATAAGTAGTTAAGGCTCTGGATTAACGTCATATTACGTCGAAATTAGTATTCTGGCACGGGAATATTTTTCTGGGATACTCAATATCCGAAACTATCAATTTCAGTGAAACCGGTTCCGTAGTTTAAGTAACAATCATACAGACATTTTCGCATGACGCCCGCAACTTTGTTGCCTCAAAATTCATATATCGCGCGGGCACCGTATATTTTTTCTGGGATAAAAAGTATCCTTAGATGTCCTTTCCCGGGATTCAATACCAAATTCCAGCAAAATCGGTTTAGCAGTTTCGGCGTTAAGCGGTAACAGACAGACACACTTTCTTATTTATAATATTAGTATGGACAATTAAATTTCACCGCAGATATATTATTTTCGAACGGTCCGCTCCAGGCCGTAGCGACCCGTATGTAGCACCCACGTAACAAAGATCATTATCTGGCACGAGAAAGTTAGGAGGTATCTAGTTAGACCCCCCTCCCTCCTCCCCCAGCTATAGTTTAGATCAGTTGGCCAGCGATACAAGACAAACTGTGGGCGTGTCTTACAGCGCGGACCTTGTTTCAAATTACTCCGTGATTACTGACTATGGTCCAAGCTACTAAACGAGGCAAACATAATCTTAAAGCGTGCTAAAGGGTATAACTACTAGGATACTATGTAATCTTCAGCAATTGGTTCTGTAATACCAATGCAATGACACGAAATTTGACCAGATACGAGAAAATTTATTTTCTATTGCACTCTATATACATAAAGCGCTATAAGTAAAAAACCCGAGCTGCCGGACCGTGAAATTCCGTAGTGCAGACTATGCCAACGCACACTATCGATCCGAACTTGCGTAAGGCAAAAAATGTGTCGTTTGAAAGGCAAGTGTAAAAATAAAACTAAGACTAGGGTCCCCTCTACACGCTCGAACAAGTTACGGGGTCAGCTGGTCTACGCAGCCCTATGTCATTCAACCTTCACCTAGCATCTAGCATGTGGAAGTTTCTTTGATTTCCTTCGACGATTGTGCACTGAGTTGTAAGAGGCTGGGAATAGTGGCATGCAAGTAAATAGGGCACAGTTATAATGAGTTTACATCTTAATAGAATATTAGTATAATATTAGTATAGTACTGATAAATATTTCAGATACTGAGTATTTTAGGTTATTAGAACCAGGCGTTACTTTGCAGAAATAAAGTTATAAATGTTAATTATACTTAGTGATTAAGGCTAGCTTATCTTCTGAGGAAAATATTTAGCATGTACAATTTCTAACTACTTTTAAAAAACAATTATTACTTTTCTCGAATGGACTTAGAACAAGATTTTTTCACGTAAGTATACAGAACTTACTCGAGAAACAGTTTTTGAATATTGGATAAAATTAAAACTAATAAAAACCATCGCTTTATTTGTTTATCTCACAAATTAAAAATACGGTCAAAATATAAATAAATCCAATGTGGCGTGATCATAACTGAAATTGTCACACAATGTAATCCTGTAGCTAAGTTGGCGGTGAAAGCAGTGTTCAGAGCTCAGTGCTAGTCAAACTACGCACATAAACCTGACTGCACGCGTATAAAGCGTTTATCTCGATGTGCCTTAGGCGAGACTCGGAAAATGCCCCGTGCAAGTCACAAAATGGAACGACTTGCAAGAAAAATGAAAAGTCGAATTTAATATGCATTTTGCAACCGCCATTTTAAAATTTATTTCAATGTGCAATTTTTGTTATATTAAAGAACCATAATGATAATGTGTTTTTCATGAGGGAAAAGTATCTTTTGACTAGAATATTATATAGAAAACTTTTAATAATTATGTTAGTAGGTACTGTACAGTACTACGTAGAGTTTTTATCAGAACCCATTTAATTTTATTGTCTAAATTGAATTTTTGTACTTTTGCACGATTCAAATAAATAGCATAGCATTAAAGAAAAACTTTGTTACAAAAATCGCTCATCGCTTACATTCGGTGAGCTAAGGAGCAATTTGCACGACGTAATAGTAAAGTACGCTTATGGTAATTACATTGTAGCCTTTAATTTCGTTTGGGTTAAGTCAGATTTTAAGTCGCCTAGAGCGTCTAGTCATGATCCCGCCATTAAAGATAAGATTAGGACTTTTAGTGCTTCTATAAATTCGGTACGTTTATTTTAGCAGTCTCGCTTAACTACCCGACCCCTTTTAGATAAAACTAAGTATTATTATAATGTTAGACTGGGGGTACGCGGAGATTGACTATTTATGTAGGATTTTAAGGTAAATAATGTTGTTCTGGCAGTAATATAATATGTTTAGATATAACTATCGAATTCAGAAATAAATAATAAAATATGTCGAGTTATTTAAAAAAACCCATAAAATGTCTTTATGTTTTGTACCATTTAAAGGTAGGATGTAGGTACCACAGTAATGAGGTAGTACTCCCTGGAGTTTTCAGGTAGGTATCAGGTGCGAGACCATAAATCATCAGCAGGTGATGGCTGACGGCCGATGACAGGCGCCCGGGCCCGGGGCGGCGCCCTATCATACGAGACTGAATATGCAGACTGTTTATTGTTATTACTATAATGTAGTGTCAGATTGAATGGTATAATCATCACTGCATTCAGCTAAAGTGGAGAATTTCAAATTTATTGTTAAGAAGTTCCAGATTGTGTGCAAGTTTAAATCGTTAATTTTAATTATTTTTCTATTTTTTAACGTAAAGTATAATATGAATGATAAATAGGTGATAGCAACATTTCAGATAACCTGGTAATTCGCTTTGTTCTCAACGTTCGTTCGTTTGATGGTCGACTTCGAAGCCGAAGGATTTGACGAACGTCATTTAACCGAAGGTGGCTGAAGATGAAGGTCGGACACATCCCACAATGTATTATAGTTACTTACTTTAAATATATTTCCATTTTTTAAAGTAATTATACTTTTGTAGCATACAACATTTTTTATAATTATTTATAACTATTAACTTAGTTCTACATTGACTTTTAATTTTAAGTTAGATTTTACCTGAATCTGTACTGACTCAATGACGTTACATGACGTGTGATGATTTCATCCTAAAATAAAATTCAAATAAAACATTTTATTTTAATCAGCCTTTTCTCCAAACGCCAACATAACGAAATCAGCCCAACTGCGTGTCGGCCAGAAATAATAAAGAAGCACATTAAGTAAAATGAAAGTCCCCCATTAAGCGGCGGGCGTCAGGCTATTTACATATCTTCATCAGAAAAGGTAGGGTGAAGATGATCTGGCGGACTGTGCGGGACCCCCAGGGGGTGGGGGGCGCCGGGGGTGTCGGGGGGTCGACCCCCCGAGATAATTGCTCCAAGAGAGCGCATGTCTTCATAGCACTCCTGTGACATTCGTTAAAGATAATTCGATTGGGTTTCGGAATAATTATGGGTAATGCGAGCGCCTGTTTGCCTCGTCATACCGATTTTAATGATATTTGAATACATTTAAAGGGATGTGACAAATTGTTTTCGAAATTTTAGCAGAACGAGTATAATTTATAACTTGTAGTCGGTACCTATATATAAATGTAATGTTTATATAACAAAATACAAATTCATAAGTAGGTATCTATTAATATAATGTACCCAGTCTGTGTACCTGTGTACCTGTATTGTACCTGTATTGGCTTAAGCTTAAAAGCTTAAGCCAATGAACCGAAATTATAATGTGGACGTATACAGAGTCCCGGGCGAGGAAGAAAAATTGAACGATAAATTGAAATGAAAAATAATATTTAATAGTAATTATTATTTTATTTTTATTATTTATTATTAAAATAGAAATCAAAGTAATATGTTATTGTGAATATGTTAAGTGCCTACCTAGTCTTGCCATTATTGAAATCGAGAAGGAATATTGCTTTGCTCTGCATCCTGCTTACGGGGAGTGCTCTGAGGAATTATGGTACGGAATCATACCTCCTGCAACTTTTCGCCATTGCTCCACGCGAAAATATAATATACCATTCTCCTCACCATGATGAGTGGCGGTCTTCCACCGTACGCGTTTTTCGCGTAACTTTCTGCCGCGCACTGCAAAACTCTGGAACGAACCAGTAGTATTTTCAGTGGCGTAACTATAACATCCGGGGCCCGTGGCAAATTGGTAGGTAAAAAAAATGTCAGTAAAAATCGTCACGTTATTAATAACACACATTATAGAAAATTTCTGACCTCACAGCCTCTTCACTCTTGGGCCGGGGCCCTTTTGGGTCGGTTTCCCGTGGCATTTTACCAGACCTGCCACCATATTGTTACGCCACTGAGTATTTCAGGACCTACAAACCTTCAAGAATAGAGCGTTTTCCCTCTCAAAAGACCGGCAACGCACCTGCAGTTTTTGAAACTGCTAGCTATTGCGGTTCTTGAGCAGCAGCCTATGGCAGACGGACGGACATGCAGCGAAGTCGTAGTAATAGAGTCCTATTTTAAATGTCTACTCTTTGGGTAGGAAACCCTGAAATATACTACTTTGTAAAGGAATATAGTCTTAATAATTACTATTCCATTCACTTAAATTTAATTGATTGTATTGTTTCTGTCGCTACTTTCTACTTACAGCTACTTAATTATTGAAGTCGGCCCCAGCCACCTTGAGTATAAATTGTGAAAAATATTGCGATCCAGGGATCTTTAATAATAATTGTTTGTACGGTGTACCTACTGTTTTGGCTAAGGCTATTGTTTTTTAGTGCACCGAAGATTTAAAACTTTTACTAAACTAAATAATATTTTTTTACTTAAGTTACAATAATATTATCTTTTGTTCTAATAATAAGAGTGGCATTTTATGATGCCCTGCGTCTAGCATTGTACGACGGCAGCTAATAGAACTATTAAAATGTAAGTGGCGCCATCTGGTTGTGTGAGTGAGAACTGAATGTATCGCGTTTTATTTCTAAAGATAAATAATTTTTGATTTTTTTTGGGAATCAAGTAAGGCATTATTTGACTTAAGCATTAAAAATATTTAAATACCCTAGATATTTAATTAAAAGCAACTTGCCCGCAGCTGGTAATCGTAGCGTCATCTAGTGGCAAGTAGATGTATGACAAAGCTGTTGAAAAGAATTGACAATTAAAATTAACTTTTTGCGTTGAAAAAAATACTTTAATGCTATTATTAATTATACAACACAAAATTAACCGATAAATAAATATTTTTAAGTTAAAGGTTGCTTTTATTCTCTATATAGCTGTAAAAGTTTTGTTTTGTCTTTTCAATACTAGATGACGCAGCATGTTTTTAAATGAAGGTCACACCGAGCTTCGCGGTGTATAATAAATACGATATCGAGTCAGTAAAACTAGGGTTTTTTAAAAATAATTTTACTTTAAGTATACCTAATCGATAATACTATATTATATATGTAAATAATTGAAATAAACTAGAATTAATTTCTGTAAAATTTTTATTGTTTTCCAAGGGTTTCGTATTCGTTGCATTCTGTTGTGCAGTTTAAAAAAAAATGTACTAGACTAAAAAATTACGATACTATATTTTATTATGTACCTATTTAAATAGTATACAATTTTTTGTGTAATGAATGGCCAGTAGTTTAAAGTAATTAAAAAATAATAGTAGTAGGTACGTAATATGAAAAAAAAAACAGCTTTATACGGTCGTAATGAATTTATTAAGACTGTATAAAGCTGTTTTTTTTTTTAATTTTTAAGTACGTTTTGAGACATCTTTCAAAAACTAAAAATGCATAAAAGAATTAAAATCATAATTTTGATGCTCTGATAGAATCTGCGATCGAAGGTATATAAAAATAAAATGTAAACCATTACCGGATTTAATTTCTGTCGGGAGTACGGGGAAGAAACCAGGGGAGAAAGGAGTGATTTTTGTTTTTCATTAAAGCTGTATCTCGATTCTACTAAATTATCTAACAAAACTGCGGCTTTGTTTCATGCTCCATCCAGACATTGCGACTGATTTAGGCCTTCAAACTACGATTTTTTACTTTAAAATGTTTGTTTGAAGTACACGAAGTAAATTTTTTTCAGCAATATTGGTGTATAGACATGAGCCTATTCCTATAATATTCCTTCCAATTTCAAATATCCCGCCAACCGGGCGTATCGCCTCGCGTCCATTCGCTGCGCGGGAACATTCTCAAAAAAAGATGGCTGCTTGAGACATTGTGCGTGCGCGCGTGTGTGGCTAAAAATCTAGAAATAAGAAACTAATAATCTCGCTATTGGTTTGCTGACTGGACTGTGGTGAATTTGTGGTGCTATTGTTTAACGCCACTAAAGGTGTCTTCAAAGGCTCTTCGTCTGCCGGCCGGCGACATAGCGACCCCCGAGTTGAAGAAGAGAATTTTCTTTAGTCCAAACCTTTCCCAGGTGAGTGTCTTTACTATTCTACTCCTGGGAATTCACCGGGTATTGAAGCACAAGCTTCAGGGAAATGCAGCTGCCTCTCCAGCGAGAATCATACAATTGGGTTCAGTAAAAATTGTTCGTCAGTTCATTTTTTTTATAAAATAAGGGGGCGAACGAGCAAAATGGTCACTTGATGGAAAGCAACTATCGTCGCCCATGGACACTCGCACATTAATGTGCATTGAGTGAAAATTGATACATGATATGTATTGAGTGAAAATTGATACATGATATGTATTGAGTGAAAATTTATAAGACGGGAGATAGTAGACCCTATTTCTACTGTACGACAAAAATAAATTCCCCTGCTATTTCTAAGAGGTAATGCGGACTGGGTCGAACGAGGCTCGAAGCTGCATTGTTGCATAGAAAAGTAGAATCGAGGTACTGATTCTACGAGTATGGAACTGTGCGGCGCTGCACTTTGATAAAAGTTATAATTTCATCGTTCTTTTGTTTACTCGTTCGTTCTTCTGCAGCTGAGATGTTTTTGTTTCTTTTTGATATGTTCTGTATGTTGATTGTAAAAATTAATTGGATGGAGTAATTGACTCTATACTTAATTATGTCTTTAATAATAGAAAATTTTTACGGATAATTTTCAATCGTTTAATTTTATTAATACACAACAGTTCCTTCTTCTTATTGTTCCTTAAGAAAATAATAAAGGTATGAAAAAAATTAAAATACAACAATAAAAATATAGAAGTAAGGAAGCTTCTTAGATATTTTTTATTATTCTATTTAAGTTTTTTTTATACTTTTATATTTTCATAAGGAACAATAAAAAGAAGGAGCTGTTGTGTATTAATAAAATTAATTAATTAGGTCTACTTTTATTGTTTTGTTATACATATATTTATAATCTTTTACATACATTTATTTTTGGCTCTTACGTGATGAACCGCTATAACATAATTATTTACTTTCAAAATGTAAGTAAAATAAGGGTCCATAATTTTTAACCCCTGAAAAGACAGGGGTGTTATAGAAGTTGTTTGTCTATATGGTCACTGTTAAGCATTAGTGTCCTAAGTTCTAACCCACAATTTTTTTGTTGTTAAATTTTGAATGCAGTCTTGTTCTAAATCATCTAAAGAACATAACTGCATTCATAACTCAATACGTAATTTTTTGTGGGTTAGTACACGAATGCTTAACAGCGCCAATGTGTGTGTGTCCGTGTCCGTGTCCGTGTCCGTATGTGTCCGTGGCATCGTAGCATCCAAGTGAGATGATATTTTGATATAGCTTTTTTGTTTGAAAGCTGACATGATCGAGAGTGTTTTAGCAATAATTCTTCAACATCAGTCCTCTCAGTGTTAGAAAATGGGTAATCTTATATTTCATGAAAGTTGTGAGTGATTATATCAGTTCAGTATTCTGATTCCTGAGTGTGTTTTAAATCGGGAGTTGTTATTCTTAATTTAACATAATTATATGACTTAAGAGGATGACCGAAATCATTGATGTACACTGCTGTACTTCACTGTTTTTACCTGACTTTCTTTTTAAAGATATAAGGGGGCAAACGAGCAAACGGGTCACCTGATGGAAAGCAACTTCCGTACCCCATAGACACTCGCAGCATCAGAAGAGCTGCAGGTGCGTTGCTGGCCTTTTGAGAGGGAATATGGTAATAGGAGAGGGTAGGGATGGAAAGGGAAGGGAATAGGGGAGGGAAGGGAAGGGAATAGGGTAGGGGATTGAGCCTCTGGTAAACTCACTCACTCGGCGAAACACAGCGCAAGCGCTGTTCACGCCGGTTTTCTGTGACAACGTAGTATTTCTCCGGTCAAGCCGGCCCATTTGTGCCGAAGCATGGCTCTCCCACGTATACTGACTGCATCACCTTTGGCCTTGTCTGTCATTTTGATATAAAAAAATACACACATACGTGGTGCTAATATCTTAGTTCTGTCTACTCTGTTAGTACAAAAATAATAATACTATATAGGTATGCTAAAATATATTATAATAACTATGTCCTTTAAAGTAGTGTACAAGACGTGTGTCACTTTATTCAGCCGTCTGGACTCTCTTGCGCAGAGAACATTAATCGAACCTCTGATTTCTGAAGTTTTTATGTCGGGAATTTATTTATCCTTCCAACGTTTTGAGGTTGGCGCCAGTAAAAAGAAACAAAACCGGCCAAGTGCGTGTCGGATCACGCGCAATATAGGGTTCCGACTTCCGTAGTACCGCTAGTTTTTTAAATTTTTTTGTATGGTCAATGAATGTACATTTATAACGTGTTTTACTCTACTAACAACATCATCTCAGTTACTTCATAAATTAATCATATATTGCCTACTTCCGTGAATTTTTTTACATTTCCGTGAATTTTTTTTACACTGGACTCTAACGATTTTTTTCACTTTAAAACTTAATATTTTACAAACGGATCCCTAAATCGGAAAATGATCTATGAATACTCATAATATCTTTAAAAAACCTATCCAACGACACCCCACACGATGGAGTGGACGCGAAGAAAAAAAAAATCATCGCCGTTTGATGTGTAGGGGAGGTACCTACCATAATAAATATATTTTTAAGATTTCATGTTTAAAGTACTATTTTGTCGGCATCATTAATATGTGCATTCATGCCAAATTACAGCTTTGTAGGTCCTATATGTCTGTCTGTCCGTGGTTTTGCTCAGAGACTATAGACTATAGTCTCTGAGCAAAACCGCGGACAGACAGACAGACGGACAGACCAAAACTGTAAGGGTTCCTTGTTCACTACGGAACCCTAAAAATCAGTAAAAAGTCAGAAACGCCTGTTTTAATCTTATTGTTTTGTACCATAATATCTATAATCATCAGTTCAGTGTAAGCTTTTTGATGTAGTTTGCTGACCTTAAAGACTGTTATACTGTACTCGGCGAAATATGGCGGTAGCGGTCATTGACTCCCTGTCAAAAACTTGTCATTTTCTATATAAACCGCGATTGACAGTGAAGTGTCAGATGTTGTCAATCTTTGTATAGAAAATGGACAAGTTTTTGAAAGGGAGTCAATGACCGCTACCGCCATGTTTCGCCGAGTACAGTATGGTAAAACAGAGGCCTAATCGATATCGATCGATCGAGGTATGAGGATTGGACCCCGGATTACCCGGACCCGGACCCACTTATCGTTATATGGAAATTGAGAAAAAGGGGGTAAGTCATTGCGTTTTTAATGTGGGTTATAATGATACGTTGAAGTACCTACGGTAGGGCTCGAGGGCTCGAGTTACGTCACGACCAAGCCCGGGATAAACCCGACCATAAATTTCAAGGGAGGGTAAGGGAGGGTACAAATTTTATAATTGCCGTAATGTTGAAGATGAGCATATTAAGAGGGAGTTCGCAGTGTTCCATCGCGTTGTGGTACATTGCGTTTTTGCAGTGAAACAACGCGTTGTATGGCACATAGCTGCGTTGCGACGACGTACATCAACACATTATAGACGGTCGCAGTGGAATGTTTTATATTTTACCGTCCCACGATATCTTTTCCGTCAAAACACCGCGTCAGGAGAGAAACCCGTAAATATGGAACATTATAAAAGTATCCAAAACGAAATAATATGGTTGCGTTCTCTTGGATGTCTTTAGTGAATTTTGATTGAAATTCCTTTAAATGAATCGGCCAGGTGTGAGTCAGGTTCGCGCACAAAAATTCCGTATACTGAATAATAATGTCTGTACCATTTATGTATTAACATTGAGCAAAAAGCGTCAAAAAACCGTTTTTTTTTGTGTGGGCGCCTCTCTCTTGAATATAATTATTTTAGTAAAGATACAAAAATTGAGAAGTGAATATTTTATGTTCCTCCCGGTTACCTTTGATATCGAGCAAAAAATGACAGAAAGTCGCGTTTGTTGTATAATAATATCTATTTAATTGATTTTTAGTATTTCAACAGCCTGATGACTCACAGTCAGCAATGTCTTAGTAATTCCCGTTTTTTACCTTGGATTATGGAACCCTAAAAATAAAAACTCAAAAAAAAATTGAGTGGTTTTTAATTTTTAACTTGGGTCTTGGTTCAGAGTTCAGACATAATGTTTTTAGCTCCTTTATGTTTCACTAGATGTTAAAATGTTAAATTTTATTAAAAGAATTAAATTTAAATTAAAAGAATTCCGCAGGAACCGTACTTTTTCTTGCAAGAAATAAAAACAAAGCTTTTCCTTTTATTATATTTGTGAATATTAGGTATGCATATTATATTCATTATAATTTAACGTTTGCAAACGGTTACAATTTAAATGAAACCAGCCACCCAAACTGATGTCATGATTATAAAATTTACCGTCGTACATTTTTTAGGATAAAAATTACTATTTGTCCTTTCTCAGCACACGAAGTATCCACTGCAAAATTTAATACAAATTTGTTCAGCTGTTTAAAAGTGAGTAACGAATAACACACTTAAATATTAATAATAGATATCAGTGCGAATTAAAGTTCCCCACCTTGTCTGTCTGTCTGTCAAATATAAGATACAACGTATTTTAATGCTTAATTCATCTATTTGACAACCGACAAACTGTTGTCTTAGGAAAACTGAAGTGTCTGATTTCCTAAGGTCCCTTAAAATTATTTTCTTAAAGGTGTAATTAAAAACTAAGGTGCGTTAAAGTATTCATAACAAATGCTACAAAATTGTTACTAAAACAGTAGAGATCTGAAAAAAATACGACTTTATTTTTGTGTCGGTATTTATTTGCGCCAAAAAAAAGGTTATTTAAATGTACAATTGTTTCTCTCCTTTTTAAAATATAATCACAAGGTAAGTAATTATACTTTAGTTGTAGTTTATGACAGCGTTTTGTTTCTTAAGGACTGTAATAGTAAGTTTTAAATTATTAATAATAATATTTTATCATTTATTTCTACTTATTATTTATTAAATATATTTCCGAAAATAATTTGCAAAAGACCATTGATATTTTTGTTATAACATTATTTTTTTTTTAACATTTATGATTCAGCCCACAATATAACAAATTAGTAAGTATCCGAAAAATATGAGATATAATAATAGGATAAATATGTACAAAAGCTTTACAAATGAGAGCTTTTCATAGTTTCCGATCTTTTCAAAATAATTTGTTCGATTTTCAGTTGACCATAAAAGCATTTTATGATAGAGAGATTTTTAATGGAATCAAAAGTACAAAAATATTTTTATTGCAACTGGGTTTCTTGTGTTGAATGCATATTTATATAATAATATTCCCTAATTTATGGAATTTAGAATTACTTAATTTACAATAAATTGTTTAATTACTTGAGGGTGGAAATTAACATAACAAGAATTTTCCATTGTGAGCTCTATGGTGGTCTATTATTTGTAAATAAGTAGAAACTAAAAAATATCTTAAAATCAGGGAACGAGTTAAGCCGAAATTAATACCAGTCTTCGTCCGCCGTCGGAAGCAACATGGCCGCCACTATCACATCCCCCGACTCATTCCCCGTTTTCTAACTCCCCCACCCGAACAGAGCTTGCTTTTTTGCGAGCGAGAGGGACTTCCACTCTGGAATGCTTTCGTTCTAAAATATTTTCTACTAAGTCTCCCCCGAGTGCTAAAATAGACCTTATTCCGTTAAAATAGAGCTGCATTCCCCCGGCCGATATACGCGTACCCCAGACGTTTTGGGCTCACAGGGGTTAGATGAAAAGTGTTAAAAAGCGAAAGAGACGGATAGAGCGACCGTCTCGGGCGGGGCCCAAGTTTTCGTGAGTCGTTCGGAGCTTAGGCGTCGCACCGTTCGCGCAGATCACTTTTGTGCATGTAAAAAAGAGATGGAAATATTTTTCGCGTTTTCTTTTTTTATTTGGTCTTTATCTTGCGGGGAGAAAAATGGTGCGTTTGGGGGTCGGGTGGGGGTCGGCGGGTAACGACCGCGAAGTTGCGTGTAATGTTTTAGGGGGTTACGGTACATATACACACAGTATAGAATAATGAATAGTGTAGAATGTTTAATCACGCTTTTTGGAGTACTTAGGCTGAAAGCATGGGAGATAATTATGCACAAAAATGATTTTCGATTTTGTCGAAACTACCAATGAAATGAAAGTCTTTAATGAAAATCCAATAGGTTCCGCTAATAATACGAGCGTTTGGCGTTAATTGAAAATTTTGCGCTGTATTTTATACTAAATTATTGTGGCCTAACTAAAAACACAGATAAATAATTAAATGATAATAAATTTATAATGGCCGTAATGTATTTGCGGTTAATTATGTACTCTAATTCATTTTGTCTTCCGATTAGAGCGTTTTATACTGTCATAGTTATTACTTTTTTATATATTACTAATCCGAAAATCGCCTTTCTGGTGAATAGAGACTGGCACTGATCAGTGACCATTGGCGCTAAGTGTTGACAAAGACGCAGGATTTTTTACGGATTTACTTACCATTTTTACACTTGTAAAAATGGCGAATCCGTAGCCTTTTAATACTCTTTTTCTTTGTGGTTTTCACGACACAGCCTTCTCTACGTAGAGCTGCTAATTACTATACATAACCATTACCTAGAAATAATAAAAACGTAGATAAATTTTTTTGTGAAATTATCACGTGCCATTAGACAAAATATATACAAATATGTACATGATTATATATTTTTAAAAATATTTTTGTGACAGTTTTTAATATTACTATCAAAATTTAAGCTACTCATAGGGTATTAGCATGGGCGCCGGCAGAAATAATCTCCAAGGGGCGCAGGTTTTCTTTCTTTTCTTTTCTTAAATTACTTTTGACGAACAACAGTGAAGTTTGAAAAAAAAAATTATTGTTAATTATTATGTTGTCCTGATATTATGAAATCTGTTAATGTAATTGTGTTTTTAAATCTAAATTGTAATTATGTTTGACGTCAAAAAGTGTTTTTGTAAACCTATTTTGAATAAATTATTTTGAAGTTTGAAGTTTGAACTATCTTTGTACGGCATGGTAATAGGGTTACAAAATGCTTTTTATTTCAATAATTCTTGTTGATCCCGAGATTTCCAAGGGGTGCAAGTGCACCCCCTGGCACCCCCCTGCCGGCGCCCATGGGTATTAGAACACTTAGAAGCTTTATTGCTAGTAAGTGTTAGCAAAGCAAATCATTAAAAAAAAAAAAAGTCTTTAAATTATAATTATCTAATTAGATTTAAATAATTTAGATATATTATAAAAGACATTAATAACTGAGCGTCATGAAGATTCATTAATCATTAGTAGTTTTAACTTTCTTTTAGCAATAGAAAATTTATATTTACTTTGTTAAATAATAAGGCTTCAAATAATAATTTTTATAAAAGATGCTAATTCTAATGAGCTTATTAATTTACTAGATGACGCCCGCAACTCCGTTGCCAAAATTCGTTTATCGCGTGGGAACCGTAAATTTTTTCGGGATAAAAAGTATCCTATGTCCTTTCCCGGGACTCAAAATATCTCTATGCCAAATTTCAGCAAAATCGGTTCAGTGGTTTGAACATGAAGAGGTAACAGACAGACAGACAGACGGACGGACAGACACACTTTCGCATTTATAATATTGGTATAGATTATTACTATACCACAATATTACCTTAAACTAACACCAAGCTTGATGCGTAGGTACATCTACTCAATCACGTAAAAAGAACAGAACCAATTTTTTTTTATTCGTTAACCTTTTTATTATAAAACGTTTTTCAAAGTGCTTTACGCAATTAATAGACGCTCCTTTTCTGTTGATAGGTACTAAAGACGTATGATGATACTGATGTAAATTACCTATGTTGTACTCACCTTACCATTTTATAAGACGAGAGGAATTTTTGCAAAGCTTTTATTAAGGCCATCCCCCGAGCAAACGACCTTGACCACACATTTGCCGCGTCGCGACGCGTCGCGGAGATCGCACCAAAACCCTATTTTTCTTACTTATCTTAGTTTAAAATTGACCTAAAAAAAATTTAAAACGTGGAATATGTAGTTTATGATATTGTCTATCTATTGTCGTGTGTTTCAAATAACAGTAATTTGTAAATACTAAGGAGATGCTGAGTGTATGCTTGAATTTTAATAAATCGGTTTTACTTTGGAAGCTGATATCATTAGTATAATAATACAAGAATAGAAAATTTAAAACGTGGAAAGGAATGTTGATATGCTGAAGATTATTGCTGTATTTTTATTATAACTTTGTAGCTTTCAAATTATGAGTTTATAAGCCCCTAAATACGGTAAATTACGGAATCTCCGTAGGGAACGCCCTTAACGTCTAAAAGCTGCCAATTGCACCAAAATCATCACTAAACTTTATACACAAACTCATAAATTAATTAGCTTAAAATAATTATTGTACTAAAAGTTTTTACACTTCGCACATTTTTTATTGACATTTTTTAAAACCTCTTTTTAACATTTCTACTACCCGCTTCTTTGCTACGCCGCCGTCTCGCGTTCTTTTAATTGTTAGAGATAAAAATAAACTATAAGACCCTATTTTGGGTCCAGTGGACAGTGTCGCTGGGGTCAACCGTGAGAATGAGGGGTCAAGGGTCACGGGACCTGTTCAACGAATCTCTTTGACCCTAATAAGATAAGGTCAAGACTTCTGACCCCACGTCTGCCGCGTGTGATTTACGCATAATAAGTTCGCTCCTTGGCATAATTGAATAACTTGTAACGTAATTGTTATGACTTTTTTAATTTTTTGTTTTTGGTTAGGATTTTTTGTGCAAAAAATTTTCCCTGGTAAAAAAAAATATAATTTGCTGTTGGAAGCATCCATAATGTTTGATATACTTGTTTTGCAATTTGAAATAGGTTTTAAAAAATTTAAAATAAAATATTTAGTAGGTAATAAAGAAACTTTAAATTTCATGTTATTTTGTTATTTTTAGTTGTCGAAATAGAACATTTCTCGACGAATTTATAACAAAAAAGACTTTCAGCTGCTCCCAGCTTCCAGCTTCAGCTCCCAGCAAAATTCATTATCATCATTAACCCTAACAAAGTCACAAGCAAATTGTAAGAAAAATAACGGTCAAAGTAATAAAAATACGCAGCTTCGCATCGCCGTAATTTTTAATTTGACTAAAACGGGTACAGGTTTTAATCCTCGCTGGACCCTTTAGCATTAATTTTATGCAATATTTTAAATATAGAGCAGAATGTTTAATCGTGAGAATGCAATATTAGCAATTCTAATGTCTCGCGGTAAGAAGTAACCCTTTTTCACAAGCTGACCCCACCTGTTCTTTGCATAATATTCATTTACGTTTTTTCTCACAACTCTGCGCGTATTTGCATTCAAAAGGGGTAAAATCTTAGTTTTGATGAGGCTAGTTAGCGCTGGACACTTTATTTTAGGCCAACGTGTCTGGGGAGAGTGATGTTTTGCATTTATTTTTTTCTTAAAACAGTGAAATAATATAATAAGGATAAGCAACTCTTAGTCAGTTCTTTTAGGTAAGTGAACATTTCGTCTGCTGAAACATTAGACATTTTTGTGGCGTAGGTACTTCGAGTCCCGTAAAACTATATAAGCTATCCGAATTGATATAGCGGTAGATTTAGGCATTTCTAGGTAGTTTGAAATAGGTAACTTTTCCAAGTATTCTAAATACGAAATGCTATCTGACTGCTTATACTTTTGCTTAAGCTGATTTAAAAATTTGTTGTGTAGATACTTTGACTCCTGTGAAGAAACATAGGATAACCGCGCGATGAGGATATCTCGCATCGAATTTTCTTAAAGATTCTTACGGACGGAAAATGCAGTTTTTACTAGAGTGACTCTCCTAGTTATTACTACGAGGTCACCTGTAGCACATTCGCTGTAGGTCTGACCGCAAAGGGGACGTAACAAGATCCACCGCCAGATCGGTCCCCGCTCGGACGTTTATATCGGATTTATATCTGCATTTGCCGTTAATTGAAACGACAAAACGATTAGTTTGCGCTCGATTCCTTTCCACTTGTTTCGACATACTGACGTCGATTAATTTATTAGATAATTTAGTTTCCGATTGAATCGATTTCCAAGCACGGTCGTTCCGCTATAATTTATTTTATTGTCCCCGTAGGTGGAGCGTTCGGAAATAGTGATGCGCTTTCGCATCCACGTCTTCGCCCGTCTACGCCGCCGTTGCGAACTCGACGAGTAAACAAAATCGTGGCGTCCCAGTGAACTCGACTCGACACAAAGCGAAGCAAGCAACACTTTCCGAACGCTATGATTCTCCATTCAATATTCGAATTTGCAAAAAGAACTTGTAGTGACGTGACCTTGCTTTTCCTCGGTTCGTTTTTCGTTTAGCACGCAGGCGCGTTGGCGTTCGGATCGATGCCGAAAAACGGGGGTTCCTGTCCCCCGTGAGTCCCACGCCGCAAAGTAAGCGGCTCGCGGCTTCTGAAGGGTTAGCTCGGTTGCTCGTTGCTAGGTAACCGCGCCTTCGTATTTGGGGACGGTCGATAATGCCCGCGTTGTAATTTTCTTTAATCGTCGTAGGTGGGGCGATCCTAATGGCGCCGAGCGGACTCGTCACTGATATCTTCCGAAAATGTTTTACATAACAGAAATTAACAATTTTCTAACACAATTACAAAAAAATTGATGATATTTCTTAAATAAGTTTAAAAATCTCTATTATTGCAAGTTTTATAATGATAACTTTATCTAAGCGAAGCTACACAAATCTGAAATCTGATGTCATAAAACAATAAAATATTTCTAATCCAATTTTAATGTCACAAACATATAGGATATGACATAGGACTCTATCTTCGTGTGAAGAATACCCCAAGATGCAAATCAATAATAGTCGTCCCCAAAAATATACTACCTATTTATTTTATTTCTTTATTTTATAAGTACTACCACATCATGTACATTATCACCATATATATATTACATATATACAAATTACGTCTAATGCACATTTCACTTTATTTATGTCCTGAATAGGTACATAGAAATAACATAGAACGTACCTAACTGTTATAAAAGTTCAAAATGTTTTGTTACTTGGGCATACGCTTTATTATGTTGTACAGAACTTTAAAATATATTTGTAGTTACATAGTATGTTACTATTTAGTACATGCTACCTTATTATAGTCCTCAATTACCCCTTTTAATATTTTTTATTCAAGCTCAATATATACCGATATGATCATATGATACAAAACAGAGAAAATATTAATACAAATATTTTCATGAATTCTACGTCAAAATAATTCTACTAACCATGAAGAAGTTTTAATAAAAACTGCCCTACATACAAAAAAATATTTTGAATGCGATGAAAAAAAATAATTTCCAAATACCAATGATTACATAATTGAATTCGGCGATCCATACTCACAAATTATAATAAACTAGATGACGCCCGCAACTCCGTTGCGCCAAAACTCGTTTATCGCGAGGGAACCGTACATTTTTCCGGGACAAAAAGTATCCGATGTCCTTTCCCGGGACTCAAAGTATCTCCATGCCAAATTTCAGCAAAATCGGTTCAACGGCTTGGACGTGAAGAGGTAACAGACAGACAGACAGACAGACAGACACACTTTTGCATTTGTAATATTAGTATGGACTAGATGACGCCCGCAACTCCGTTGCGCCAAAATTCGTTTATCGCGCGGGAACTTTAAATTTTTCCGGGATAAAAACTATCCTATGTCCTTTCCCGGACATCAAAGTATCTCCATGAAAAATTCAGCAAAATCGGTTCAGTGGTTTGAGCGTGAAGAAGTAACAGACAGACAGATAGACAGACAGACGGACAGACAGACAGACACACTTTCGCATTTATAATATTAGTATGGATGTAGCTGGATGTAGTTAAAAATGCTAGATTTGGATATAGGCGCTTTGTTAGAAAAGAGCAGTTTAATAAATACGGGTCGATAAAATATCTTTTGATAAAATTTTATATGCAGATATTTTTAGTCCCGGGAAAGGACATAGGATAGTTTTTATCCCGGAAAAATGTACGGTTCCCGCGCTATATAATACAATAATGCGATATCTATCTCTCTTCCTGTTTCTTAGTTACAGTCTGTCAAGAAAGAGTAGATGTAGTACAAAGTTTTCTAAACGTAATCACGCTCAAAATGTAATTTTCCCTTTATATTTCCGCAGAGAATGCTCACACACTTTAAATATTATCACCTTGCACATTTTTATCTCGATTTAATAAGGTTTTCATATTTTTTATGTGATTTCAAAATTGTGTACATCATCTACTCTTTGACAAGGTATAAATACTTATTGAGTCTTAACGCTTGAACCGCTAAATCGATAAGATGAAATTCGGTAGGTTCCTTGAAACCCGAGAATAGTTCCCGTGCGATTACTTGCTATATGCTACGAAGTTGTCGGTCTTTTTTAAAATTAAATATTCAAAGAAAAAAGGCACAACAGCTTTTGCTAGCGACTAACCAAAATGTAATGACACCTACGACCAAGTAATCTAACCTAATCAACTAATATCAGTTGTGTACATTGACTAGGCAGACATAATACCCGCAACTCTGTTGCGCCAAAATTAATTTAAACCGAACATTTTTTGGGGAAAAATGTATCATGATTGTGATGTATGTTTCTATCTTTCTTGTATCTTTCCCGGGACTTAAGGAATCTCCAAAGCTTTTAGTAAAATTGGTTCAGTGGTTTAGGCGTAAAGAGGTAACAGACACACTGTCGAATTTATAATATTAAAATATGCAAAAGTGCGTCTTCCTTACTGCTTTTATACTGCAGTCACAACGTAATATGCAAATGTGTACCAAAACAACAATTACTATCGATTGCGTACCCAAGACATTGGCCACTCTCACTATCTTGTATTAGCCAGAACATAATACGCAGTCGACCGCAAACTCGCCTCGAAGATAGCGAGAGTGACCCTCGACCCAGTGTCTAATATACAAAATACATAGCGAGAGTGGCCGCACGCCCTCATATTATGTCTATGCCGCTCTGAGGCCGGATAATTACTATGTACAGTGTGCGGAGTAATGCGGTAAATACTGAATGGTTAGTCTGATAACGGCTGGTTTCTGAAAGGAAAACAAATGTAGATAAATCAAAAACAGATTTTTTCGGAATAGTCACTGTAGACTTGAGGCTATTCCACAAAAATCTCTTACGCCGACAAGATTACTTCCTAAGATCTATTTACTAGGTTATAAATTCCTAAACTTAAATGTTACGGGATTTATAAGAAATACTGAAAAAAAAAAACAACTTAACATTGTTATCTTAATTACAAGCGAATGCTCCCTCACCGGGAGCATTCGCTTGTAATGTAACGTTGCAGAGTCGAGTATTACAATATCAGTGATAAGAACCGAGCATAACAATGCGCACCTTGTAATGATACAATGTGTAATATCTTGATACAACTTGTAGCACTGCTACGTGACATAGTGAAATCAACTAGCTTAATATAGATGCTCAAAGTCGAATCTATAATGTTACACGCCTTTAATGTTTTTAAACTGTATAACTTTTCGTAAGTCCTTTTTCACATTGTGAAAACAAGACTGAAACAGTCCTATTTAAATATAACTAGTGACCCGCCCCGGCGTCGAACGTATATAAAATATATTGTAGCCACTGAAAAAATGATTAAAATCGATAGCCTATGATCCTTCACGTGGTCTACTTCTTATCTGTGCCAAATAACATAAAAATTGCTCCAGTAGTTCGCGAGATAAGCCCTTTCAAATAATTTCACCCGTTTTTTCCACATTTTCCTATTAGTATTAGCATGATAAAATAGCCTTCCTCAATAAATGGGCTATCTAACACTGAAAGAATTTTTCAAATCGGACCACTAGTTCTTGAGATTAGCGCGTTTAAGTTAGCCCTTTCAAATAATTTTCCCTGTTTTTTCCACATTTTCCTCTATTTCTTCGCTCCTATTAGTCTTAGCATGATAAAATATATTTTAGGCTATAGCCTATAGCCTTTCTCGATAAATGGGCTATCTAACACTGAAATAATCATCAAAATCCGTTGCGTAGTTTAAAAGATTAAAGGGAACAAAGGGACATGAGGGAAAAAAGCGACTTTGTTTTATAATATGTATAGATAAATTTTTAAATAGATAAAAAAGCCTTGTTGTTTGTACTGTAACATAATTAGAATTTCGTGTAAGCATAACTGGAATTTCTCAAACAAAAAAATATCGAGAAAGATAGCAAACATTTTCTGTAAGATTTCTTAATACAAATATCACTAAGCGTAAATAATTATCATCCTCTAAACATAATTAAAATATTCAGTTTAAGTTATATAAACTAGATATAATATAAACTAGATATTACAATCAGGAATACATCTATAGTGCCATCCTTGCTACGCTTCCATTTACGGCACCGTGTTATTAGCTATTATGTAAAGCGGACGTAGCGTAGTAGAGAGAGTATCGGCCAGTTGAGTGAATGCTTAGACACACTGACGTGCAACAGGTACAAGATACACATAGTATCGCTACAGTGTAAATGATATTCAGTAAACCATGTTCGTAATATTCCGGATAGCGTTCACACGGGCGACTTCAGATAGCTTCAGAATTTCTCGGTCTCAAATCCTATAAGCTTTAGATCCTGGTGCGTACTAAAGAAATATACACTTCCAAAACATAATACGGTCGAATACCTTTTTTCTGTCATTGACAACTAACGAAAGCAATTGTAAACGATTAATAAAGTAGAGGTAAACAGTAAACCTGAGTACAAAAAAAAGTAACAAAAGCGACAAAGAAATATGGGTAAAAAGCCAGGAAACCGATTGAAACCATGAATAATGAAGGTTTTTATGTTATGAGTAGTTGGAGAAATCGAAAGACGTCCAAGTAAACAACTTCAGACTGAAAAACGAACGACAGTAAAAATCACGAAAAAAGAAATTTTGCACGTTTAACTAGGTACTAGCCTTAATATATATTTTTCTTTTTAGGGTTCCGTAGCCAAAATGGCAAAAAACGGAACCCTTATAGATTCGTCATGTCTGTCTGTCTGTCTGTCCGTCTGTATGTCACAGCCACTTTTCTCCGAAACTATACGAGCTATACTATCGAAACTTGGTCAGTAGATGTAGTCTGTGAACCGCATTAATATTTAGATACAAAAATGGAAAAATTATTAAAAATTTTAGGGTTCCCCATAGGTACAACTGAAACAAAAAAAAATTTTTTCGTCCAACCTATGCGTATAGGGTATCTATGGATAGGTCTTCAAAAATCATATTGAGGTTTCTAATATCATTTTTTTCTAATCTGAATAGTTTGCGAGAGAGACTCTTCCAAAGTGGTAAAATGTGTCCCCCCCCCCTCTAACTTCTAAAGTAGGGGCATGATAATTCTAAAAAAAATATATGATGTACATTATTATAAAAACTACAAACGAAAATTGGTTTGAACGAGATCTAAGAAGTAGTTTTTTTATACGTCATAAATGGTAAATCTTAATTTAACTTTCATTAAATCAACTAAAATATATAAATAAATCAAAAACCTTTTAATTTTATAAAAATAAACCTTATTGCTGCTGCGGAACCCTTCATGGGCGAGTCCAACTCGCACTTGGCCGGTTTTTATTTATACATCAAGCATTTCGGAAAACAGAACCTATACAGGCGGCAAATTTGTAGTAATAGAATCTGGTTTTACATAATATATTATCTTACTTAAAACTAACTATTAAAAAAGCTGTTATATTATGAATCAGAAAGATGAATACCGACCATTAATAAAACAATAAGTACATATTGAAATTGGTGTGCCAAGTTCCTTGCATGGGATATCTGGGCCACAACTAAATGAACCTGTACACGATCTAACCGGTATTTACTTGGTGCGTGTTTGTGGCGAAAGTGACCATTATGTGACGTCACCGAGCCAATTTAACATGCGACAATTTGAGATGTACCGACAGCAAATACAGCGAGTTTGCCACAATATAACGGGCAATAGTTTCTACTAGAAATATAGTTTATCAAAATTTTGCTATGAGTTTGTCCACGAAAATGGTAATTTAATTCTTAGTTTTAATCTGAGGCATGGAAATTAAAATCTTTACTTATTATAAAACAAAGTCGCTTTTTTCCCTCATGTCCCTTTGTTACCTTTAATCTTTAAAACTACGCAACAGATTTTGATGATTCTTTCGGTGTTAGATAGCCCATTTATCGAGGAAGGTTACAGGCTATATTTTATCACGCTAAGACTAATAGGAGCGAAGAAATAGAGGAAAATATGGAAAAAACGGGGAAAATTATTTGAAAGGGCTAACTTCAACGCGTTAATCTCAGGAACTACTGGTCCGATTTGAAGAATTCTTTCAGCGTAAGATAGCCCTATTTATTGAGGAAGGCTATAGGCTATATTTTATCACGCTAAGAATAATAGGAGAATGTGGAAAAAACGGGGGAAATTATTTGAAAGGGAATCTCGCGAACCAGTAGTTCGCGAGATTTTTATGTTATTTGCCACAGATAAGAAGTAGACCACGTGAAGGATCATAGGCTAGGTTTTAATCATTTTTTCAGTGGCTATATATTTTATACCTGTGCGACGCCGGGGCGGGTCGCTAGTGATATTATAAACATTGTAATAGAATACAGCATACATACCGAACCACCTTTAATTAATTATTTCAAAAAACTTAAGAAAAACTTTGTACTTAGAAAAGTAGACAAATTATTATTACATTTATATATAATTACAAATATTCCACGTGATTAAGTAAATGAAGAAACTACTCCAAAACTGCGTGGTGAGTTTAAAATACATATTATCTTTATTTTTATAATACTAAATATTGTAACAGTAATAGTGTTTCTTTGATTCAATAGGAAAATTCAAAAGGAATTGTTATCTTCATAATAATTTTATCATAATAATAATTTGTCAGCTCATCAATAGATCTAGCCGATGTTGATAACCGTCTCGTCAATCCCTAATAGGAAATTAAGCCCAGGGCTGGCGCTTAAAGCAGGATTCCTGTCAACATACATGCTACATTACTAAGTTTGTATGCTAATATGAAGAAGAATAGAAGAAGAATAAAATCAACAATGTACAGTGGAAGGAAAATTTTACCGTGAGCTCTGCCTATGACAATTTTCCGCTTCATTGGCAAAGCTTCATTTCTGACATAACAATATCAATATTAGTCAGAGGTGTTATTATGTCATGATTTTCAGTAACAGACGACGTAACAATAATTTCTTTTCATTTTATTATTTTATAGGAATTACTACATATAATATTATGTCAGATAAAGGCATACGGCCGCATTCAGAGACATTTAATGATTACAAAAATATAATATAGAGACGGTATCAAAATCTTTATTAAACTCTGGAGGTTCACTAATCATATGACATCATATTTCTATGAGCGGTATACTGAAATAGTTTAGCTAAGCTCACGCATTTTGGCTGGCAAAATGGAGGTATATTTTCGGCCGTAAAAAAGACAAAAAGCCGGGTTCTCCGCTGGGTCCGTTGATATAATTTCCTGATGCGTCATCAATCACTCGGCGAGGGAGGGCAGGGGCGGAGGAGGAGGAGGGGCGAGTTAAGTCGACACATGTAAATTTCAGGGCGAAATTATACGGAAGGCGTAACGAAATATCGCTGTTTGGAAAGGCCGCTGGGTAAATATCCTATACCAACAACGATGGGGTATCTAATATATTTTGTATTCTCGATTTTCACCATCAATCGTTGCCAAGGAAAGCTAAATTAAAATGGAGCTTCTTTTTGTTAGGCTCGTTTCAGTAACGTAGGCTTGGTATCGTATAACGTTATCTACGTTATTAGTATTGTTTTGTAATGAAATAAATAGATACGTTTTATTTTCAGGTTAGAGAAAATGATCTCTTTTTAAATTGTCGTATAATGTGACTTTTCATCATGTACGAAACATTATATTATTTATCGAAATTAACTTAGGCGAAGACGTTAATCAAATATTACACAAACTAAATAAATAAACGAGTAAATAAGTTTTGAGAAACTTTCATCTAAATAACATACCTTTGAGTATTTAGTATTATTAACATACCAGTGAATTGGAAATAAAAATACGCGTAAACGATTTGTTTGCTCGCATGATATAAATGTTAATCTATCACTGCGCAAAGGGAAATTTCAAATAAAAACCCAAAAGATATTTCACTGTAAAGAGCCCATTACAGCGGTCTTGGCTAGAGATGGGCAACGGGTTTATACCCGATGGGTGGAAACGGATTTAAACCGGGTTTTTTGGGTGAAAATGGATTTAAACCCGAATAAAAACCCAAACAGCGGGTTTTTACTCTCAAACTTATATTTTGTATTCAAACGTCAAAAAATAATCGGCCAAGTGCGAGTTGGACTCGCGTAAGAAGGGTTCCGTACTGGTATAGAGCTTAAGTAGACAAAAAATTGTGTTTTTTGTATGGGAAAATGGGAATACTTAAATATTTACTTTATTTTAATTTTATTATTAATTACTAAAGTACAAATATAATTAAGGATTTTGTGAAAATTTCAAGTGCCTAGCTGTTACCATTATTGATTACTTCTAAAATTTACACAATCTGTGAAAATTTTAGAAGACGTCTAGCTATAGCGGTTCTTGAGATACAGCCTGGAGACAGACAGACTTGAAACGGACAGATATCGAAGTATCAGTAATAGGGTTCCGTTTTTACCTTTCGGGTACGGAACCCTAAAAATGATTTTTAAAAATCGAAAAAAAAAACATGTTATATTTCAGTAAACCTAGTATTAATATTTTTAGCTGTATCTTGTTTGCCATTAAGGAGGTAAATAAATTAAACCAAATAAACGTGATTCATATTGTGTTTATATTAGAATTAATTATTGTAAAAATCGAGGTAAAATAAAATAATTTTATGAAGATGCAGAATCGGTACTTGAAGATTGTCCACAACTAATGAATTCCACAAAACTTGATGTTGTCGCTTCAGTTAGAGACGGTGCGTCCTCTTCGGTTTCTGTTATTTCAACAGGCGAACTTCCATGAAGAGTTTCTTCGCTCATCGGCTCATCTGTCGTCATTTCACTCACCACCTTTCTGTGCAATATGTTCCAGTTGTATGCAAGAAATGTTATTTTAGCAGCTCGTTCCGAAGTAAGGCGATTACGTCTTATATTATGTATATTTGCTTGGGCACTAAATGTACGTTCTGTTGCTGCAGACGTACATGGTGCCGTAAGTACTCTTATAGCCACTTTGCTTAATTGTGTCGAACTGCATATTCCTTTCCACCATGTGACCGGCTCAATGTCTCCTAGAGACCGCCACACAAATTGTTTGCCCCAGAAACACTCTTTGGCTTTGTAATTGGCAAGATCTGGTGTTATATCTAAATTAAGCCTTTGTCCTTCATTATATATAAACTCCATGGCTTCAAGTTCTTGCTCTTGGCTTAATTCCAAACCTTGTTCTCTAGGATCAAGCATGTACGCTGCCATGTGTATAGGTTTTATACACATACTTGCCCTTAAATCTACCGATATTAAAATGTCACGCTTCTCTTCTTCATTTAACATTGTAATGGAGGGAAGTACAAATTGAAGTTTTGATTTAATATTTTTAAATGTCATGAAAACTTTGCTTATGCAATAATCATTTCCTTCAAGCAGAAATATATATTCTGTTATGGGTTCAATTATTTTTATGGTTTCTTCAATTTTATTCCAAAAGTCTTCATTTAACAATATATTTTTTAAATCTCGGGGGAGGGTTACAGTTTCGTCTACTGCTAAAGTCTGTAAAGCAGCTTTATTATTTTTTAAACTCTTCATAGCTGTTACTATACTTCCCCAGCGTGTTTTAGCAGGTAGTTTAAGTTTTTCTCCGTACCCCTTAACCTTTATAATTTTTGTAAGCTGCGCGCTAAGTATTTGACTTTTTTTAATAATTTTTATGACATTTACTGCCTCTTCTATGAATTGTTTCATATTTTCAGATTTTGCACAGTCTTGGCTTAATAAATTTAAAATATGCGCACAACAACCCAGAGTAGTAATAAATGGATATTTGTTTTTAATAATATCAAAAGCTTTTTGCATATTTTTAGCATTATCACCTATGATAACTACAAATTTATTTGTACCATATGTTTTCATAACATTTTCAATTTCACCAGCGATATATTGGCTGGTATGTCGATTAGCTTCAGTATTCAAACTCTTGATGAAAACTGGTTGAGGCTTTGATATTACGAAATTTATAATACCTTCCATGCGTAAATTACTCCAACCGTCGCACTGGAGATGTAGATAATTTGCTGATTGCAATTCTTCACTTAACTCCGTTCGCATCTCATTATAAATTTTATCTAAATATTTGGTAGCCAGTGCTTTCCGAGATGGCATCTTAAATTTCAATTTCTCAAAAAAATTAACCCAGAGTGGGTGCTCGACCATAGATAATGGAGTGGCTGTTACAAAAAGTGCTTTCCACAAAATTCCACAGCAAGGTCGCTCTCATTCAAGTTGGACCTATCATCTTCTTGTAAGATACTCGTACTCGGGCCTGGTGTGGGAGGCTGCGATTCAGTACTAATATTACTAGCACTACTACCTTCTTGTACTGCTTGAAAGTTACCAGACGTGCCCGTCTTGCTACACTTATCCATTAGCAATATCTTCATTTGAGTTTTCACAACTGGAGGACTCTTCAAACAGGCAACAAGATGTTGAGTCATTTTGGCAATGTTACTGTATCGGTATGACTTGTCGCAGAATTTACATCTAACCGATTTGTTGGCAAGCTCGTGATAATGTCGCCATACGCGTTGGTCTTTCGGCCGCCCCATTGAAACTAAAACAAACATAAGGATTTAATGATTTTACTATGTTCAATCGACTATATTCATCATAATATGACTTTCTTGACTACGCCGCGGAGATTGCGGGCGTTGGGCAGGGGGCAAAAAAAATATTAAATGTGCGGTGTCGGGAACTCGGGAGTTATTAAGGGGCCGGGTACCCTTGGAATTTCTCATACAAACGTAATTCCAAAATCATTTTCTCATACGAAAATATTTAACATGTTTGAGTTTTTTTTTCAATTTAAGATAGTAATTACCTAGGTTCCGACACAAAAATTTACTTCAAAATATTTAAACAATTTTTTTTTTTTTTATTTTAAATTTTTTTTTTTAGTAAATTTACTACTAAATATTTGAACACTAAAAAATAGAGTAAAACACTAAAAAATATATAAATAAATAGTAAATTTACTACAAAATATTTAAATACTAAAAAATATTTTTTTGTGTTTAAATATTTAATAGTAAATTTACTAAAAAAAATTTAAAAAGGATAGTAATTACCTAGGTTCCGACACAAAAATTTACTTCAAAATATTTAAACAATTTTTTTTTTTTTTTTAATTTTTTTTTAGTAAATTTACTACTAAATATTTGAACACTAAAAAATAGAGTAAAACACTAAAAAATATATAAATGAATAGTAAATTTACTACAAAATATTTAAATACTAAAAAATATTTTTTAGTGTTTAAATATTTAATAGTAAATTTACAAAAAAAAAAATTTAAAACAAAAAATTTATTTTTTTGTTTAAATATTTTGAAGTAAATTTTTGTGTAGGAACCTAGGTAATTACTATCTTAAACTGAAAAATAACTCAAACATGTTAAATATTTTCGTATGAGAAAATGATTTTGGAATTACGTTTGTATGAGAAATTCCAAGGGTACCCGGCCTCTTAAGCTACGTCAACGTCTCGATACTACATTGTTATTGGTCAAACATAAAGCTTGAAAGACATATCAATCCCCTGCAGCTATGAATTCGGAGAAACGGAGAACCAAATCAACATCTGGTTGTAAAGCCAATGACTACCTGCTCTTTTTATTGTAACATTAATTTGTTGCGTTGTTTAGGCCAAACAATGGACTTTTTTACGGTTACGTACCAAAAGGGTAAAAACGGGACCTTATTACTGAGACTGCGATAGTCAATAGTCAAAAAGCATTTATTCCATTATTTGCATAAACTAAATTTGGACATCTGTCTGGATTTCTGTCTGTCTGTCTCCAGGCTGTATTTCAACAACAAAACATTACTTACTTAAATAATTTAAGTAACATAATTATTATAGTTTTGAAAAGGTTTTCGAACGAAGCTTTTACCATGAAACAAAATCGGTGCTTTAGAATATTATGTACTCCTACATATTGTATATGAACTGAGCATGAACTGAGAGAATTAATATGAATTAATTATGAAACAACAATATTCTTACCTTGTATGATGTTCCAACGGTGATCAAACTCATAAAACAACAAATTATTGTCAATAACTCCAAATTACGCTCATACAGTCACAGATTTCAAACACATGTATTTCACAACACAAGCAAGTGAATACTGAGTGAGATACCAGTGAGTAGTGACCGGGCCCACGACAATGCAATAGGCTCTCTCATTAGAAAGAGAAAGAGTATACGTGCGATGTAAGTACGACAAAGAGCGGCATACTTTTTTTTGTGTATAAAATGGTATGAAGTGTTTGAAGACCACACGGGAAAAACAAGGAATGTCAAAAAATTAGAATTAAGAGAAAAACTGTTTTTAAAGTTTGAAAGTCTACATTTCTTTCATTTTAGACTCTTTTAAGTGAAATATTGAAGCAACTTATTACTAGGTTAACAAATGCTTTGCCTGTATTTCTAAAACTTGATTTGTTTTAATAAGTTTTAAGTTATGGTTCAGAATCTGAAATTAGTGACTACATTCCATAGCTGAAACCATCGATGTCAATTAACATTCCTGGTTTTTGCTTTGCATTGACATTCACTATTACAGCTCAGTTATAAAAATAACATTACAAATATTTAACATTTCAGTTACTTTTATAATACATAATACATAATAATAATAATATATTAAACATATATTTAGCATTTTTTTAATATTTTGTCCTTAATTTCTTTAAAACAAACAAAGTGTCAAATGACAACGACGGTCTTTAACGTTTGACGCGCGGGCATAGCCGTTTCTTGCCATGGACTAACAAATACAAATTGAACTATAACAGTTGACTACGATGATTTTACCCAATTCTGATTTTTGTAATAGAATCTTTCCCTAAAAAGCTAACAGATGGCATTAAAAAGTCAGTTTCACAAAAAAGGTGACATTCCTAGTTTTTCCCGTATGGTCTTCATTTTATCTGCTACACGGCACTGTTAGGTCATTATGTAACTTATAAATTTTGTTTTACGGTGCTTTGCTACCATGAATAAAATAGCTCAGTTTTACTCATAACTCTTGTAACTCGTTGAAATACTCTATATTTTACTCTTAATATTATTTATTTTACACATTTTACTCTAAACACAATATAAGATACACATTCTTATTACACCATTCATAAGTCATACTCATAACACAGTAATTTTCTCTACAAAGTCACATCTTAGAATATGTCACATTTCAAATTACAGAAATATAAACTTATAAAAAGGTCGAAAAAGTTTTAAACAGTTCTAAAATATAAAAAAAATGACCATATAGATAAACACCCGAATAAAAACCCGGCGGGAGGGAATATATGGGTTTTTATTGGGTTTAAACCCAGCGATCGGGTTTAAACCGGGTGGATTGCCCATCTCTAGTCTTGGCAAAAAGCAGGGCACGGACAAACGGCTCACATCAATTAGTGGAGGAGGCGCGGGCAAACAGACCCGGCAGCCAGTGGCGTAGCTAGGTACCTAATCGTGGACCCTGGGACTAAAAAGGGCAGGACTCTAACTAGGAGATGAAGAAAGGCGTAAATGTTTTGTTGGCGAGGTCCTCATCAGATGCGTATTTGTAAATTTGGCGACTTGTGGCAGTTAAGTTTTGCTATAGTTTGTTCGTTCTAAGATGATATGGGTGACAGTTCTCGTATTCCTTGCTACGGATTTTTTTTACAAGAAAACAAAAAAAATCAGAATGTAATAAATTATATTCCATCTACAAAAATAAATGTTTCCTGTAATTGTAAATGAATAAAAATGAAAAGTTGCTAAATGCTAACTTATTGATATAAAATTATAAATATTAACTTTGAAATAGGAGTATAAAATTATTGTTACGAAAATATTTGAAAAATGTCAGATGCATGAAACGGAACTTATGTCAATAGAGATTGACACAGTTGAATCGAAATCAAATCGATAAAAAGGGCGGCCATCTTAAATCGCCGGCGTCACTCTGAAACATCAGTACGAAATCGATAATTTCGATTGCAATTCCTTTACGAGGTGATTCGATATTTTTAAATTATTCGATTAATTTTTTTAGGTAACTTCCCTACAATTGTCAATTATAATGTGTCACGCATATCATCATAAAACGAACAAACTATAGTTCATAATATTATGTAATTACTATGTAGTATGTATCTATCTACTTTATATACTATCTGAAAGATATCTTAGAAAAATGATAATACCTACAAAACATCTAAAATTTATAGAATGTAAATATGTAAAAATCAAACTAATGGATACATGTCTTATTCCGTGCTTATTATATGCCTGCCAAACGTGGAAGTTTACTAACAAAGTAAAAAACAAAATGATAACATGTCAACGAGGAATGGAGCGAAGTATGCTCAGCATGAGTTAGATGCAAAGAATAAGACACACAAAAATAAGAAAAATTACAAAAGCATCAGATGGCCTTAGAAAAGGTCTAGCATTAAAGTGGAAATGGGCCGGACATGTGGCACGACTCCAAGACCAGAGATGGACAAAGCGAGTCACAGCGTGGAAAGACCCACAAGGGAAAAGAAAGAGAGGAAGACCTTATGTCAGATGGGAGGACGAACTTACAAAGATAGCTGGTTCCAACTGCATGGAAACAGCGAAATCAAGAGAACACTGCTCATCTTTAGAGGAGGCCTTCACCTGTGGAGGGGTTCTTACAGTAGAAGAACAATAAACGAAATAAAAAATGTTATTTACCCATATTATATTATAATAGTATTAAGATAGTGTTATTTTACTGTTAAGAAATAAAAGGCTTTTCTTTATTTTTTATTTTTTTATTTTATTTATTTATATGTAAAAAATTAAGACCCCCCCATTAGTATGGGGCCATCTTCCCTCTCAGTAGCTACGCCACTGAGCAGGCTCGACAGGCCCGGTTTAGGGGCAAATAATCGGAGGCTCATTTGAGCCGAACACCCTCCACCCCGTGTTTACTACTCATTAAGCCCGAAGATCAGTTAACGTATACTAGCTGTATCACCCTACACGTTTTATATTCAGAGCCCGTTCGGAGTTTAGCGGGTATCACGCAATATATAACGTTGTATTTATTTTGTGTTTTTTTGTGATAGGTATAGCTGTAAGAAAGTAAAACGACTTGGCACATTTACTCAAATGTTGCAAAACGGCTTGCACTTTAACTTTAACTATTATTGACGATTGTTTAGTAACAATCGTCAATAATCGTTTCACTATCAACATCGATGTTTTGAATAGAAAATATGTTTGGTAGCCTGAAGGTAATTATAATTCTCATATTTTAATATCTTCTAAGTTTACGTTTCTTACTGTGCAATTATTGTTTATTATAGTCAACACTATATTTTTTAAATATCCACACTAATATTATGAATGCGAAAATGTTAACCCAAACCACTGAACCGATTCTGAAGAAATTTGTTATGGGGATACTTTGAGTCCCAGGAAATGGCATAATATTATGATGTTTTTTTATCTCGGAAAATGTACGGTTTGGCGCAACCTAGTTACGGGTGTCATGTAGAAATGAATTATGATCATTAATGTTCACTAAATGTACCCAAGACTTCATTACAGTACGTCAGACAGTTTAACATCTTAAATGAAAATATCACTACAGCCGCTACACTAATTTATGGGAAGAATGTGAGTGGGCGGTGTTAGCTCCCCCCAGCCCGAAGTAACGTTTTCCGCGCGACTGTACAACGAAGGCACGCTATATTTCTCGCGCCATTTACCCAGATGTCCATCATTTCGGAGATTTTCCGTGCGAAAGTACAAAAAGGGAGGGTCGGAATGCAAATTCAAGTCACGGTGTTAATATTAATATGTATGTAGGAACAAAATAAACTGCCTAATGTACCTTCTGGAGCTGACTCGAATGCGGTGCATAATTTACTCTTTGTTTCTTTGTATATTTTGGTGATGTTTAAATCCACTGTCAGAACGAATACTTTACTATTACTTTGGTAAACAGCAAATCTTTGCTATCTTTTAAGCTCAGTACATCAGTGTTTTGACCTATTCTGTCATGTAATTAGAAAAAAATTGGTAGACAAAACGTTGCTCCGATGTATTGTAACTGATAGCATCCTTGCGTCGTTAAAATGAGATCAGCCTCCCCGCTGAAGATAAATACCGTAGATAGAAAGCTTAATAGCCGGCGTAACGGTTACCAGAGGCATCGTTACCGTCAAAATTAAAAATGACCGTGATTCGGCGTTTTCTTTTTTGTTCTGAAAGGACGGAGGTGAATTTTGTTGAAAGAATATTTCGAAGGGACGGGCCATTACGACCCGAGCTGGGAGGGTTATTATATTACGGTGAAGAGGGTGGCGTTATAATGAGTCCCTTTTCAAATTTTCCTTCACATTCGCATTTTCATTACGCGATAATAACTGGTGTTTAGGGTGGTTGAATAGCAAATTTTATACAAAGTAGGTATATAATGTAGGTAATATTATGTACGGGTTTAAATTGAGACAGAGTTTTGGGATCCAATTTTATGTAATTTTTGTTTTGATTGGATTTTTTAAGACCTTACGTTATGTAGTTGACTTAAAAATTATAATATCTAAAAGTATATCGATAACGTCGAAGATTTAACAAGTCAAAGAAATGCTAATTTTTGTTATTTTAATTTATTCTCTTCCTCAACATAGAACAGCTAATGTTTCTAACATATTATTGTAGGAATACTGTAGAGTAACATGTCAAGGCAAGAACTCAAAATATAATTGTTACAAATTAAAACCATGTTAAAACTGTAAGGGCCTGTTTCACAACTTCCTGATAAAGTGCCGGATAGGCTCGCCACAACTTATTTGACAGATTTTCCATACTTTATATTATCTTAAGTTAAGTGGTGGATAGCCTATCCGGCACTTATCAGGAAGTGGTGAAACAGCCCCCAGTAACTGTACACTTAATTGTAGGTTTATTAATGTGTACCGACTGATAAAACTTACAATTTGAATACAAAATTGAATTTACGCCTAATTTTCATATTTAAGTAGCTTTTTTATGCCCATTTATTCAGATAAAATGAAGGTAAGTACAGCCTTTACGTATTAACAAAAATAATAGAGAATGCGCTGCGAAATAACAGCTAAAGCCCGTTGTTCGCTGTAATAAGTAAAATAATGAGCAGTTTTAGCTTAAGTAATGTAAAACTATCTTATATTCGCGTCGAGAAAATACGGCTTTCGGTTAGTACGTTTAAAATATCATACACCCTAAAACAAATGTCGGCAAAACAAAGCTTTTTCGTACGGATTAAGCGTTTACAATTTTACATAATAAACTGAAATTTCAAGTAACATTTTATGAAGGCAAGGTTGTCAGATGATAGAAATGTTATATTTTTATGGCATTATGTGTAAAATATAATGTATAAATTTTAGACGACTGTTTGAGCTAGTTGAAAGATGATTGTGGGACCTGATATTAAAAATTTCGGAATAGAGGGTAAAAATGTATTTATTTGAGTTTCATAATGGGTATATTTCATTATTCTCATACGGTTGTTCATTATTAATCGCTGTAAATAATTACCAGCTGCCAAAATAGAGAATCCTATTATTTTCTCTCCTTTTATTCTCATTAAAAAGTAAGATTAGCAGCAAAACTTGAAATTAAGGTAAACATACTAAAATGTACCATCAAAGAAATTGACTCATAGGAAGTTGACGGATCTGCGTCAAATGGTCAGATTAGTCAGTCAGATGGCGATTGTCATAAATTCTAACAAAATGTATACGATTTGACATAAGTTGTCGCTTCGCTAGCGAATACTAATCTCAAATCTATAGCGCGTATATTTTGTGGCGTTAGCGTTAGCGTTTCGATAATCGCTTGCTGCTTGTCTAGGAGGGCTGATCTGTCGGATAGGTTTGACATAACGCGACCAAATTACGCAGGTCTGCAATCTGCCTATGAATCAATTTCTCTGATAGTACATAATATGTCGAAAAAAAAACTCGGATTTTTTTCTCGGATTATTTCGGACTAAAATAAAAAGATTAGTCAAAAATAATATTACAGAGTATCCTAAAAGATTCAGGGACGTTACCCTAATCTGTGAAACTGGTATAAAGCTGGTAATTTACAGCGTCGCTTCGTCGCCCGTTAATTAGTATTTTCATCGAAATTAATTGAAGACTAAACGAGAATTTTTAGGGCTATGAATTTTTATTCTAGGACTATATTTTTTTATTTTTAAGACTATAAATTTTAAGTGCCCACTTCAAGAAAGATAATTATATTTGGGCATTGGCGTCATAATGTTTTTTTATATATTTCAAGTAGATTTCAAGCAAACGTTGTCTAGTAAGTACGAGAAGCGAAAATGAGATATTATTGTTTCTTGCACGTTATACTGTTTATTGTTGTCAGTTGTGTGGTAAAATAAGTAAATAATGCATCTGTAGTGCATCACATTTTTCGCGTTTCATTGATTTAACAAAGCAGTTTATATTAGTAACAACATAGCTTATATGAGTAAAAGTAAGGATTGTAGTAACGATAATTCTGAATATTGGACAGTGTCTTATTATAGTTCCCCTGCACAAACGTGTTATACTATCGTGCTGTCGTACTGCGCAATGCCAACTCAATATGTTTAGTAGAAGACAGTAGGGTCAAAGTGACCCACCAGCATTTTGCATGTTTCTCCGTTTCTTATTAACCCGCTAAAACAGAAACCCTTTTGCGGTCGCGGTCAGGTCGCGCGCGATGCCAAAAAAGCCAAAATTCTCACGCGTGAAAGTGTCGCTCTTCTTTTACCTTTTTCCAATGGCTATCGACGAACCGCCTTTCGATTTCATTACGGACGTCCGACGTTTTTATTTTTAAATCACGGCTTGCTCCACGCGGTGCGGGTTTTTTTTCTCGCAATGTTTTTCTGTATTTTTACCGCGGAGTGTTTTCGTGCACCGCAAACAATACCATCGCGCCCACCGAATTAACTCGCAACTTTTCGCCTTTTAACGCCGATAAAAATATTTTAATTCGCGTGCCGGGCGTAATTAATAATTAATATTTTTCCGGGCGCGATTTAATGGCGGCGCTTAACACGTGTTCGTCGATTGTTTTTTCGCGAATCGTTTCCATGAATGGAATGATGACGTAATAGGATAATGTCAGCGCCGACAATTTTACGTTTTTATTGGACATCGTGTTGTTGGTTTTTTTGCGTTGCGAGCTCGGTCAATGGGACGAATGCATCGGATTTTAATTCTCAATGTCATTATCACTTTTACAATGAGCGCTCATGATTTTTAAGTATATTCGAATATAAATATCGGGTCAGCTTTATTTTTCAGCGGCGGACTTTCGATGACTTTATTGTGGATACTTTTATTGTACTTTATACTGTATTTATGTGGTTATAGTTGTGGTATTACATTGAAACTTGCTTAAAAACTGTGATTATAATAGCATCTAATTTCGCCCATAACTATACAGTAGGTACCTATACTCATACATGAAGAATCTGCTTTAAAACTCAATAGATTCTTCACGCGCTCTTCAAATTAAAATACACACATACCTAATCGCTTATTTGTGAGAATTAACAAAGTATTCTTTCTGGCTTTAAAAACATTTTGAAACCAGTTTGTATATTATCCACAGTAGCAGACGCTCAAGGTGAAGTTCACCTTGGAGTTCAATCAGGAGCTATTGTCGCGAATATTTTGCAGAGAATCCCATCGGTCTTCTGTATTCAAATTAAAAGACGTACTTCTTATTGTTAGGAACGAGTATAAGTTTAATGGTCATGAGACACAACAGACTTAGAATTTGGGTCCAGTTTAAAACAAGACTGTATTATTAATACGATATAAATGAACTTATTTCAAGTAGGTAAGTAGATTTAAAAAAATTAAATTAAAATTCAGTAATATGTAGTAATTTTTTTGTAAAGTAAAAATTCTTAGTAATAATAATAATGTGAGAATTGTGCTCTCACTGTTAGTGTAGTTTTATAATGACGCGTCTGCCAGCGCAGTTGGAAAGCGTCGCGGTCCACGAGCTTTGAGTGCCTGATCGTTACATAGAAAAATAAACCGCGCGGACGGTGTTTCGGCAGTGCTTTTCTCATTGCGACTGTACGAGCTAGTGGCAAACCTGAACTCGTTATTATAGTTTCGAGCGGGTCATCCGCGTGCTTGCGAGCCGCGCTTACTACCCGCGCAGACGGTACGCGTCACTGTAAAACCAGCCATGCCCTCGCCCGCGCCAGTACTGCTACGTAGTTCTACGGACCGCTTCGCGCACAAAAATCTTCTTAGCTTAGCTACGAAGATTTGTAGCAACGATTTATATCGCGTAGCGCGGTTACGAGTTTTCTTTTATGAAATGACTAGCTGTCCCGGCAAACGTTGGGCAAACGTTGCTTTGGCATAATAATAATATATAGTACTAGCTGTCCCGGCAAACGTTGCTTTGCCATAATATATTTGCCATATTATTTTATTGATGTGACTAAATAAGCATGTTACCATGGCAACGTCGATCGCTATCCCGTCGCACAAACAATGGTCGCCGTCAGTCTCAGGTTGTAATAATTTACTATTTAGTGGAGTTCCCAGAGCGTAAAAATCGTGCAAACCTCCGATTTTTGCAATAGTGGATGAAAATTGAAAAGAAAAAAAGGAAGGTGTAGCTGATAACATAAATTATATTTCTTCGCTTCATTCTTCGATATATAATTATTAACCAGTAGTATAGAGTAAAGCGATGCTCTGTATCTGCTAGGCATCGCTTTTTTTCAAAGACGTATGTGGGTAGTTGAAAAATTACCCGCACGCTCGGTCACTGGACGTTCCGGGATGTCTTATTCTTTGTTAACGCGAGGCAACGCGAGCACGAATACTTAGTAACCATGACAAAGCGCTGCAGCTGGTTAGAATTATTATTTAAATGATTGAGTCAGTGTTGGAAGTAACTTAAGTCAGTGTTATTTTATCGTGTAATAAGAAAATACATGTAAGTACTATTAAATACTTAAATAAACGGCAGGCACTACAGAGGCCTAGACGAGTCAAGTATATTCAATACTAACCGGCTTGTACTGCGACCGCGAGTCAATAAACGTTCAATGTGTTGGGACTGCGAGTCTTTATACACGACCTACAATATTATGTATGCTTTATCTGTTCTATAAATAGAATTATAAAATTATATGATTGCCGGATTGGGGGAAACAATTGCAGGTGATTACTGCAATTATTTTAACTAACCGGCACGTACTGCGACTGTGAGTCAATAAGTACAGTGTGCTTGGACAGTGAGTCCTATTACACAATCTATATTCTATAATATGCATCGGAATTGATTGCGGATCTCTGACGATGTTTTACCTATTCTATAAATAGAACTATATGTTTGTCCGATTGAGGGAAATAACTGCAAGTTAATTACTGCAAGTTTAATTATATATTAAGTTATTTTATAAACCGCCATAATGTGTAGATTGACTACGGGTCTCTAAGCACAATTTATATGCATCGGAATTGACTGCGAGTCTCTGACGATGCTTTATCTGTTCTATAAATATAACTATACGTTGGCCGGTTTGGGGGTTAACAGCGAGTTATTTTATAAACCGCTATAATGTGTGGATTGACTGCGAGTCTCTAAACACAATCCTTATGCATCGGAATTGACCGCGGGTCTCTAACGATGTTTTATCAAAAAATAGAAGTACAATACTATGTTGGCTGGTTTGAGGGGATTAACTGCGAGTTAATTACAATTTAAAATATATATTGATCTTTTTCAAATCAATATTATGTATGGATTGACTACGAGTCTCCGACAATGCTTAAAAATAAAAAAAATTGCAACTACTGCGCGTTTTTCCCGCGCTCTTTGTTCTATAAATATAACTACCTAATGATTATTATTATCATATTAATATCTTTGCCGTTTTATAGAGAATAGCTATTTCGAGCTAATAACTAGATTGACTGTGAGTCTCGTCAGTTATCAACCTATGCGCGTCCTGCGCGATCCTTTTGTTTTAAATATAGAACTACGATTATGATTTACTATGTCTGCCGGTATATAATTATTATTATTAAATAAATCTTGTACCAATTTTGGGACTCGGGATACACCGCGAGTGTACATAACGAAACTTACTTAATATTTACGTAACGTTATAGTTACTACCCTCAATATTTTTTGCAACATATTTTATTGACAAATAAGTCGATTATAACGAGCTACCCCAATATTTATTTTTTTAGGTCACTAAGACCAGACAATCGGGAAAATATCACTAAAAGTGACCAATATAGGTATGGAACGATCAGGTTACGAATGAACCCGAAGCCTTCCCGAGTACCGGCACTGATAGAACCGGACCAGATCCGGATAGATCCAGGGCTCCTACTGACGTTAGGTGCACCCTCGTTGGATTCGCCAGATTATTGTTTTAAATGATCCCAAAAATAATTAAGTTAAGCTACTTCTTATAAAACATTCCTGATAATAAGTGTTGCAGATCAATTCCATTTCGATCGATTATAATCATTATAGATCTCACCTAACAAAGTCTCGATATGATCAGACTTATCAACAGTATCTGATTTATCTCGATATAAATTATTATCAAACTTATCAGATAATATATTATCAGAAAAGACAACTTCGTAACGGAAACCAACACTCAGACTCGATAAGTCTTGTCTCAATATCAGACCGAGATTATTATTGTTTCGTTGGATAATTCCAGTATTTGTTCTCAGAGACAAGTTAGTACATCCCATCAATCGGGTACCTTTTGGGCTCTGGCAAACCCTTCCCGCTACCCGTCGAAAAAAAGGGGGGGGGGGGCAGAACTGGTTACCGTCGGCTGGCGCCGCTAGTACTGTACTGCTACAATCAACCACTTTCTAGTTCAAAGAGCGTTGAGGCGACTAAACGCTCAACACTGCAGCCGTAGTGCTGGCAGTTAATTTTATATATATTTTATAGATGTTACTATTATAATTGTTGTGGGCTTTACACAGCTATCCCCAACCCCCGGCCCGCGGGCCGCATGCGGGCCACCGGGACTTTATTTGTAGCCCGCGTGATGTTAAACCATTTTGAAATTCACGCCCACGGGCAAAATATTATACAGTCAACGTGAAAGTCTTTTTTCATTTGTAAATCGTTAATTTTAAATTACGTTATTTTTTAAACCTAAAAATCTTTGTTGCGGCCCGCGACACCAAGACCAAAAATGTTTGCGGCCCGCATGAAAAATAAAAAAATTAGGGAACTTCGTTCCAAAAACAAAAACAGGTTGGGGACCACTGGCTTAATTTATTATACATCATGACATCAATAAACTATTAGAATTTAAAACTATATCTTCGTGTACCCTTATCGAAGGTTACCTTATTTCAAAGATTTTCTTTTCCCCAAACAAAGCGGCGGAAAATATTGTATTATATTTTAAATACAATTATTGAATTACTTTAAATTTGAAACCACTTCGTAAGTTTATTTCAAAATTACATGTTAATTTGGAAAATTAACTTTTAAGGCTTTCAAGCCAATACCCAAAAGTGGATATCTAGTAAAAATAGATTTAAGAGCCTACTTCTTGTTTTCTATTAACTCACTAGTCGATCGAAATATTTTAATTAACGGATTAAGAGCCTTAAGTATTGACATACAGACTATCAGGTGCGCTTACATTTCATTTTTTTTCACAAAAAATATAAGGAAGGAAACTAGACCAGGCGTAGGCTTTATCTAGACTAGACTTACCATGCTTTAACAATATCAGTATTCTAGGCGACAATTCTTCAGTCTCCGGCACCCCCTTTTTTGTTAACGTTTTATTGTGTATTAAACCCACAAAAAATATGTAAATATTTAAGTCTTGACGTTTATAATATATATTATTATAACATAACTAACTGTCCCGGCAAACGTTGTTTTGCCATATAAAGTATGTCGCCCATAATAATATTATTATTTTATTGAAGTGACTATACCTACTAAAGAGTATGTCACCATAGCAGTTCATGATTGCTATCCCGTCGCACAAACAATAGTCGCCGTCAGGCTCAAGTTGTAACAATTTACTATTATTTATTCAACAAATGAATACACTTATTAATATAAAGATAAAAGAGTAGATGTTGCCCGATTCTCAACCCTAGCTCGCTAAGATTCACGAAAGTCGGTCGAGCCGTTTCAGAGGAGTTCAACCACGCACACCGTGACATGAGAATTTGATATATTAGATATATTATATAATAATATATGCCTATTAAAAACGAAATAATATAGAACAGTTAAATCAATGTACTCGTGAGCTATCTCAACTGATAGATATTTTGACACCTTCATATCCTGATTCCCGATCCCCGCCGCGGAATGCAACTAGTTTTAAGCGATTAAAATATTTAATACTAAATAAAATATGCAATGATAAATACGATAACAGAATCACACTTATTCTTGAATAATAATTGTTAAAATATTCAGCCTGGTGGACCGAGAACACAATATTCTCGACTTTTAATCGTATTAATATGCAATAATCACACTATCGAGCTGGACCCAGTTAAAGCAGTAGACTCCTTAAAATTTATTCTCAACTACTTTACTTCGACTTAGATTTTAGATAAATACTCTGTTTAATCTTATTAACTAAATATACTTAATATTACAGAGATCTTCGTCCGCTCCATCGTAACCTTAGCCAAACAATTTGACAATGGCTGTAATACGAATCACGATATTATCTTCTACAGCCATCACTGTGCACTGTCATTGTTTATGAACAATGTTGACTTTATTGGTTGGTGAATGTCACCAGATGGCTCAGATGAATGTGTGAAGACTGAAGCGTCTTTCGAAAGAAACTTTCCGGTAAAAATGCCTGTATAATAAATACATACCTGAGTAGTATGGTATACCCTGGATCCATTTATAAATTATTTGTTTTTTCTTGCACTCTGTACCAACTGAATACTGGTCATTGACTTAAATTTTCTGCCTAATAAACCTCGGCAAAATAAAAAATTACGGTTTTAAATAGCGGTATCGAAATTTATATTACAAAGACATCAACTCCCGGGCGTGATTGGATCGGTGATGTTATTAATTTATGTAATTCCTTTTTAATAAAAAAGAAGTTTCAAGTTATATTTAAGTTATTACACCATGCGATGGTTATTCAAGATTATATTAAATAGGAACTGTGTGAGATCGGCGCAGCGTCGACATGAGCGTCGACACGAGCATCGACACGAGGGTAGACACGGGGACTGAAACTGGACACGATTAGTAAGATGACAGTCGAAAGGCAGGACTAGCGACTCCAATACTTTCGATATTTTCCTTAGCCATAATCTTATCGACGAACAAAATTTCGCTGAATCAGTTATAATATTATGTTTAATCACCATGATCCCAGTGTGTTATCATTTAAATCACAAACCATAGAGGTCTCTTACGTTTCGTTTCTGACTATAATTATTATTTATTTTTGAATTCTTTCTCCAATATAATAATGATTACTATTCATAATGAATATGATATTTCGTAAAAAAAAATCTTTCTTTCGTTACTCTGAAAATCTACTGGTTAGTAATTATATATCGAAGAATGAAGCGAAGAAATATAATAAATGATCAAACGAACTTACCAAGTGAAGTTCGATCATTATTATATGAGTCGCTTCATTCGAAGATATAATCTCCCTCCCACCCAGTCTTCACGAAACTATGTTTGCTGCAGTACCCAAAGAAAGAAAGAAAGATTTTTTGCATTACTTCTCTCTAAACATAATGAGACATGCCGGAACTTCCAGTAACCGAGCGTGCGGGTAATTTTTCAACTACCCACATACGTCTTTGAAAAAACGCGATTGCCTAGCAGATACAGTACTACTGGTTAATAATTATATATCTTCGAATGAAGCGACTCATATAAAATGATCGAACTTCACTTGGTAAGTTCGTTTGATCATTTATAATAAAGTTTACCTATTAGTTCAAGACAACTAAATTCAAATATATGGAAAATTTGGCAAAATTAAAGTACAACTTTTATCTATCAGGATATGTAGGTTATAGAGTAAAGTTATTTTTCTTCTACTCTCCCCCCCCCCTCTCCGGGGTGTGCGTCACCCCCCCCCGCGCCCTCGAATATGTCCCGAAACGTGGTATTTTCCACTGAAATAAGAAACCGTATTCGATACACAAAAAGTATGTATGAACGAAATAAACCTTGATTAATTTACTATAAGCCTCTCATATAAACAAAAGCGATATCACTTATAGTTTCGGCGCAATCGGTCACCAAAAACGACTGTTTTTAATAATTTATAAATTTTTTTTGCTAATCGTTCAGTTTTTTAAATAATTTTACAATTTACCGCCAAGATGTTCAATACATATAGATTATTGGAAAACATAAAAAGTCTATGGTGTTTAAAGTAACACCGTTTAACGAGTACGAATGCTCATGTTTCGCTAAATGGCCGCACGAAAGTCATTTAAAAAATAGCATAGCAACAATAAATAAAAGAGTTTAAAAATAAATTATACCTTTTTATAAAGAAAATATACTATTCTTCACTTTTGTCATACACATCTTGGCGGTAAATTGTGAAATTATTGAAAAAACTAAACGATTAGCAAAAAATATTAATAAATTATTAAAACACTCGTTTTTGATGATTGATTGCGCCGAAACTCTAAGTGATATCGCTTTTGTTTATATGAAAGGCTTGTAGTAAATTTCTCAAGGTTTATTTCGTTTATACATACTTTTTATGTATCGAATACGGTTTCTTATTTCAGTGGAAAATACCACGTTTCGGGACATATTCGAGGGCGCGGGGGGGTGACGCACACCCCGGAGAGGGGGGAGAGTAGAAAAATTTTAACTTGACATATAGTGTCAACTTGACACTATAATCTACATATCCTGATAGATAAAAGCCGTACTTTAGTTTTGCCAAATTTTCAGCCAATTGTCCTGAACTATATTGAAAAGTTGTGCTTTTGATTTTTAAATTATTCTCTTCCACTGCAAGTAAACTCATAAACTGTATAATTTTTGAAGAAAATTAAATCATTGAAGAAAATTTATATATTTCTTTCTTTTAAATATGTAGCAAAATAATTAAATATATTATTTTTTTTTATTTGTATCGTTGCTTATATTCCAAAGAAAGAAAATAAGTTGAAAAAATATATAATTTAGATTTAAAATTAATATTTTTGTATGTAGATGAGCATACCTCCAAATGTGCTTGTTGTGTGCCTCGCCAGGTAAATGGCGTTCCTATTTTTCTTTGGTTTTAAATAGGAAGTTTAAAATTATTTTTTAGGCTTAACAAAGCCTTCTATTTCTTAATGTGTATAACTTTTTAGCTCTTACTTTATAAATTTTTCTGAAAATGTAGCACAAACATTTCACGGATATTTCGAAGAAAATCTGTATTTTATTACTTTTGGTTAGGTTTTTACAGAATAAAATTGATTTTTTTTCATTAATTATATTTGCTAAAACATAGTTAAAGGAAAAAAATACAAATTAGGTTAAGAACCTTATAGTTGTATTTAGCTTAGCAAAGCAAACTTTCTTTTTTAAAAATTGTGTATTTGGTTAATTTTCAACGTAAACAATCGGATAAGAGTCATTAAATAACAGGAACAAGAAATTTTTTTTCTGGACCGGTTTTATGTGGTGAAATATTAATTTTTAATTAAGTAACTAAAAAATTAAAAGCACAAAAAATTTTTTGGTAAACTTTGCAAGTTATAGTGTAAAAAATTTGAGATGTCATTTTACATCTCAAAATCAAAAATCCATTCACTATTACTATTATTATTATTTTATTGAAGTGACTAAATAAGTATGTCGCCATGGCAGCGTCGATCGGTATCTCGTCGCACAAACAATGGTCGCCGTCAGTCTCAGGTTGTAATATTTACTATTATTTATTCAACAAATATACTTATCAATATATAAAGTACCCTGTAGCCGATTCTCAGACCTATATGCATATAAAATTTGGTAAAAATCATTAAAGCCGTTTCTGAGTACTTCGTGGACTAACATTGTGACACGAGAATTTTATATATAAGATATTCATTGTCTCAAGGTACGGAAATACGATACTTCGGTGTCGGTATTTCCTTACCTTCTTACAATGCAAATGTTACAAATGTTGACCCCCCAGAAAATGTTATTAAATTTTGTTATAGAATTAATATTTAATACAACATTTTTACACAGTTTTATAAAAAAAAACGGCAATAGATTAACATCACAAACACCTAAATCTTTAAGCCACTATTTAATTTTTATCTTAAAGGGTCATCTGAATGTAAAACTGTTTGCGTGCAACATCTCCTGGGGTCAGCTTCTCGCATAAAAACGAGTTATTAATTCTGTACAAACTTTTAACATGCAAATTATTTTGCCCTTGTCCGTTAAGATATACGCATTTAATAAGCAGTTTTAAAGACGACACTTAATATGCGAGGACAGTGTGAACGAATATATTTTTACTATCTTCACAAACAATTGGTGATGCGAAGAATTTCAACTGACATTCTTTGTTTATCTGGTCGAGGTTCAAAAGTTCATTTTAATATGTAGTGTTACTATTTGGAAGTGTGGTAATTTCTCCGTTGTCATTATTTAATAAGTAAATTCAAAAGTATCCAATAGAAATTTAGTGCTGCAACGAATATATGTTTAGATACATTCGATATTGATATTTCTTAATTTGTCCATAATATGACAAATTTGTATTTTCCCTACATTATAATATTATTATTTTTTATCATTTCATTTCTTAAACATTCTTATTTAAAAAAACAATATTAATATTCTTTATCTTACGCTACTGAATTAATAAAAATGCTAATAATAAATTTTAAAATTAAATCTAGAAAATGCAGCACTCGTGGTGCAGGTTTAAATTATTCGTATATCAGATCTTTTTCCACTGGAGTTACACTTGCAGCCGTAAAGCATGGTACTCTGGAGAAATGCACAGCATAAGTACTTAATTTTATTCCTCTTGCTCATTTTTACAAGAGAGTTGCCAGTGGGTTTAGCTTTCTATGTACAATTGTTTCACAAGAAAAGGATGTGGAATAAATAGGTAGTAAATGCTAAGAAATTTATGATTTTAAAGTACCTCATAATAATATGATATTTTTATTTTTTAGTGAAAGGAATACTGTTCTTATCATATAAAGAATATACATTAACTATGCGGGTGCCTAAACCTTATTAGGTAACGGTGCAAATCTAGTTTTAGGGCTTTATATTACGTCACCGTTGTTCAAATTCAATTAGTTAACTTTAAAATTTTACGGTTGTAAATTTATTCTATTTCAATGATCATAATTCATTGTTATACGCTTAAAGGCTGATTTATATTGATACAGTAGCTGGCACCAGCATCACTGGATTCCGTCGCTGGATCAGCACTGTATCAACGTAAACATGTTTCAATCCAGTGCTGGACTGGATATCCAATAGAAATTTAGTGCTGCAACGGATATATACGATTGAAACATGTTTACATTGATGCAGTGCTGATCCAGCGACGGAATCCAGTGATGCTGGCGCCAGCTGCTGTATCAATGTGAATCAGCCTTAATAGATAATAGTTGAAAACTGACAAACACAAACGGTAGATAAAAGTAGTGAGGTCTCAAAGCATACTACTATAGAGTGTAAGGTCCCCAGCACAGCTGCTACTTCTTCACGCCGTACGAGAAGGACATAGGTGGGAGCGCAAACGCATATATATATATATATATATATATATATATATATATATATATATATATATATATATATATATATATATATATATATATATATATATATATATATATATATATATATATATAATAGTCTCCACTATTTAGTTTTTATTCTAAGGTAGTAGTTTAATTTTAAATTATTCATTATTGTTTAGTGTAGTTGTAAAATTTTTAATTTTAGTTCTTTAGTTTGCACTTTGCATGTCCATTGATATTCTTTATTGTCAAACTGACATCTGTCAGTGGTGACTGAATGTCAATGCCATTTTTGTATAATTTTTTTTTTGTTTTTTTTTGTCTTGTGCAGATAATAGTCAAAGCAATGTTGCTAGCGTACATTTTTTTATATTCTCACATTATGGTGAGCTAGGATGGGCGAAATATGATAAAGTTGATTTATTTATTTTATTAAGAAATAGACTTTTTTGTGTTTTATATATTATATCCTTAATTTATATATTTATTATAGGTATTAGTATTTATTGATTTTATATATATTATTAGTTTATGGATTTATTATACTCTGATAATGATATTATCAATGAGGAATTTCTTTCGTGCTCTTCTTCGTCTGACAGTTTTCATAGCCTAGATGGCGATGAAGGATCGACTTCTTGTTCTGCTCATGAACAGTTAACTACTTCCTTTTCCCGCTTTCCCAACAACCTCAACCTTGTCCATGTTAATGCTCAGAGCATACCTCGCCACTATCCAGATATCCTTGAAATGTTTAGCAGCTCCCCAGTAGATGCTATTTAATGTCGGAATCCTGGCTCAAACCTTCTCTGTCATCTGCTGCCTATGCTCTTCCGGGGATAAGCTCATTAGAAATGATCGTGTGGGTAAAAGTGGCGGTGGAGTGGCCATTTACTTGCGTAGTGACATTGCATGTAAAATTATCACTGCCTCGCCCAACTGGTACACGTGTTCAATTGAGTACTTGTGTGTTGAGATCACCTTAAATCATAAGAGGGTACTACTCTGTGTGGCCTACAGTCCATCCTTGCGTATCGATTACTTTAGTACTCTGGAGTCTCTGTTGGCTACGCATAGTCCAAATTACGATTGTACTTTAGTTGCAGGTGATTTCAACACATGTCTCATGAAAGCCTATACACGTGCATTGAAACTCCGCTCCTTACTCGCATCTCTTAACCTAAGCATCCTTCCGCTCTCAGCTACCCACCATGCTCCCAATTCCAACCCTTCCCTCCTAGACCTTCTTATCACCTCCTCACCCGATCTCATTGAAACCCATGACCAATTTCCATGTAACCTCTCACACCATGACCTAGTTTTCCTTTCCCTTAAGCTCAAACCACCACGTAAAAAACCTAAGTTCCTCATCCTACGTAGTTTTAAGGGTTTGGATCTGAAGGCTCTTGAGCATGACATAATTATATCTAATGCCGACTGGTCACGTGTCCACTCTGCCTGGGATATCGATCTAAAAGTATCGGCATTTAGTGATATATTGACCCGGATATTTGACACTCATGCTCCATTTAGAAAAGTTAAAGTTAAACATGCACCGGCACCTTGGCTCACCCAGGAAATAATAAACATGATGGCTAAGCGTAACCGAGCTCTGTGTCAATACCGAAAAAGACCAACTGAGGCAAATTTGGCCAAATATAAGTTCCTCCGTAACCATTGCAGTCGCCTGTGTAGAGATTCAAAAAGACACCACATACATTCTACAATTGACCAAAGCAACCCCTCCCAACTCTGGAAATTCCTTTCGTCCCTTGGTATAGGAAAGTCTTCGGTTAGTTTAGATAGCACGGTAGATATCAACGTTCTTAACAACCATTTCTCTAAACCACCTGTAAGCGTTGAACGAGATACCAAAGCGCGCACGATTTCCCATATCTCCTCTTTTCCTATCCCCTCGTGTACTCCATTTTCGTTTCAGCCTGTCACTGAGGATGATGTTAAGAAACACATCACAGCTATAACATCCACTGCTGTAGGGAATGATGACCTTAGTCCCCGCATGATCTCCCTTTCAATTCCTGAACTCTTGCCAATTCTCACTCATATTTTTAATCACTCCTTGGCAACGAGTTCTTTTCCTTCGGCATGGAAACGTGCCAATGTAATTCCTTTACCTAAAACCCCTAATCCCTCTTCCTTATCCCAATTTAGACCAATATCTATTTTGCCCTACCTCTCCAAAGTCCTTGAAAACATCGTCCATAAACAGCTTTCCCAATTCCTTACCTCTAATAATTTGCTCTCTTCCTTACAATCCGGTTTCCGTCCTGGTCACAGTACTGTTACAGCACTACTAAAAGTTACTGACGATTTACGTCTTGCTATGGAGCAAAAATGTATGACTATCCTGGTACTTCTAGACTTTAGTAGTGCTTTTAATCCAGTTGACTTTGACATCTTCCTCTCGGTCCTTCGTTCCCTAAATATATCATCCGCAGTGATAAACTGGTTCGAATCCTATCTTCGCGGGCGCTCGCAGTGGATCCGCCATGGTGAGGCTACCTCTGACTGGTGTGATCTCGATGCGGGGGTTCCACAGGGTGGTGTTCTTTCTCCTCTCCTTTTCTCAATTTTTATAAACACAGTCACCTTAATATTTCTGTCCTGTAACTTTCATCTCTACGCAGATGACTTGCAGATTGCAGATATATCGTCATTCTCATGTCGATGATATTAGTACAGCGGTCAGGGACATCAGCGCAGACCTACAACGAATAGCAGACTGGGCTAAATCGTTTGGACTCTTAGTCAATCCCAATAAATCACAGGCAATAATTGTCGGTAGCAGGTACATGACACAAAGACTAAATGATGTGCCCAGAATTATATACAATGATACTCCGATTGCTTACACAAACTCTGCGAAGAACCTCGGAATAATCATTGATAGCAATCTGTCCTGGCAACCTCAAGTCAATGAGGTAAGTAGAAAAATATTCCACTCGATACACATGCTTAAGCGTCTTCAGAACTTTTTGCCCTTAAAAACTAAAATTTCCCTAGTCCAATCACTTATTTTCCCTATTCTTGATTATGCTGACTCCTGCTACCTAGATGTTACCGAAGAATTGCTGACAAAGTTAGAACGTTTGCAAAATCTTTGCATTCGTTTTGTCTTTGGTCTTAAAAAGTATGACCATGTCTCTGCTTTTCGGTCACAGCTAAGGTGGCTTCCGATTCGCCTTCGGCGAAATATCCATATTCTCTCCCTCCTTTATAACATCCTTTACAACCCTTTGCCTCCCTCTTACCTCGTTAAGCGATTTAACTTTTCACGATCCTTAGACGTCCCTTGTAGATCTAATGTTAGAACAAACTTTTCCCTCCCCTCCCATCGCTCCAACTTCTTTTCCTACTCCTTTACTGTTCATGCAGTCAGATTGTGGAATTCCCTACCCCACGCCATCCGTGATAGTCCTACTATCTCTGTCTTTAAAAGACGATTGAAGGAGCACTACCTCAATACTGAATCCAACTATTATTAAATGTACATATAGTATGTATTTATTTCAGTAAGTATTTATAAGTTTTTAGTATAGTTTGTATTCTAATATTATAGTATGTTATTGTTATTAGTAAGAATAATGTTGTATTTTGTTGAACATTACGATAATAATTGTATTATAACTGTACCTGTAAGTCTTCTGTAAGTAGTTATAAATATTTTTTTTATATTAGTATTATTCTTTTTTTTTTCTTTTTCATTTCTGTTTATGCACGCCCTATCTGTTGTTTGTGATCAAATTTCTCTTCCTAGGGCTGCTGGAAGAAATTTCTTTAGAGATAAGCAGTACCTGTTGTGTCGTTTTTCTTCATAAGTATAATTTGCTAAATGTTTTTGTGTGCAATAAACTGTTAAATAAAATAAATACATTATCTTATATATAAAATTCTCGTGTCACAATGTTAGTCCACGAACTCCTCCGAAACGGCTTTACTGATTTTCACCAAATTTTGTAGGCATATTCAGTAGGTCGAGAATCGGCTACTGGGTACTTTATATATTGATAAGTGCATTTGTTGAATAAATAATAGTAAATTATTACAACTTGACACTGAGAGCGACCATTGTTTGTGAGACGGGATAGCGATAGAAGTTGCTATGGTAACATACTTATTTAGTCACTTCAAAAAAATAATATGGGCGAAATAGGTACTTTATATTATGGCAAAGCAACGTTTGCGGGGACAGCTAGTATTTTTATAATTTTCCGTTTTTCATGGTATTATTGACCTGTAACGTGTCTTAGAAAATATTAAGATTTTTAGGCCTATGTATAGTAAGCCAAGTAATACAATAGTATTATATTATAACACATAATTATAAAGCAACAGAATATTATGTAATCATTATAAAATATATTCCTTCTAATCCCGTACTTAGTTATTCTCTTTCATTTATGAGAAGGGTTATGTATTTAGCGGGGCCGTCATAAGGGCCTGCCTCCCCCATCAACGTCCTTTTACGACGTAAACATGCGTTCAAACTGTGCCTCTCAAACTGTGTACCGGTATATCTATATTCTGTAGTTGTTGAACTACCGGGGTATGTATTTTGGGCAACAATAGTCAGCATTTTCAATATCGCGTTATTGAGAAGTGCAACGTGTTTTTAAGAATAATAATTAGTACTTATCTACTTAACGTAACTTTAAAGTACTAGAAAATGTATTCAGGCTCCAGAGTGCATCAGGTATTAAAATTCTGAATTCCGTACGTTCTTAGTGCGAACCGTTCCGTTCGGAATCTAAAATCTTAATCAAAATACCAAAGGAAAAACTCGAAAATTACTTGGGAAAAAAGACAATTACGTCCGATTTATCTTAAAATTTTGTGTTTTAATAAATGCAGGCGTGTTTATACTGTCACTTCTGTAGGAATAATATGATAGGAGCACCTAAAGAAGATCTTCCGAGAGACCGAGATGCTGTCGGTTAGGCCGAAGTCCACTGTAGTCATCTGATATTGCGTCGACTTCAGAAACTTTAGTAGCGCGATTCAGGCGCGTTGTTTGATTCCCTACTCAACGCATACCTAAAAACACTCAAGAAATTCAAAATGGCGGATACACCATTGAAAGTTTGAGTATCTGGGCTGGTCGGGTATTGCGGGGGATGTTAGGGACAAATCGCCGGCGCCCGCGGCCGGGCACGCGGAAAGACGCCCTAACCCTCGCCCCCCGCACCACCCTCACCCGTCCCTACCACCCTCGCGACACTAAACCTTCCAAGGGTGCAAATTTTAAGGTTTTATATTACTTCTATGAAGTAATGCGTTATTCATGCGTAATTAGGAGACGATAAAAGATTCATGAAAGCAAGGAACAGAATAATTTTACATTTTTTATTTGAAAAGTTTTTTGTCAACCAAGAAACGAAAGTAGTGGAAAATTTAAATAATGTATGTAGTATTTTATTAAACCTTTAGGTGCATATTACGTAAACAAATTTAGCCTACTGCTCAACGGTACAATTTACTAAATAGATTGTCTACTTTATTAGAAATATATATATTACTGTTACATTATTCTATTGTGTTGCCTATTCTGAAGGTTTTTAATTATATCTTTGTTTATCGCCTGCGGCGGCGGATTAACGTTCCAAATAAATTGCCTCCGAAACCCTTATAAATTTCTTCTTTATGTGGTCTTTAAAATTTTGCGAAGGGTGCAAACCACAGTCATCTGCCATCAGCCAGGGTCGCCCCGGCCTCCCTCGGATTATTCGCAGGGGAAGATAGTTAAAGCCGGTCCTGAATAAATTTTGCTCGTCAATAAAAAGGGCTTTGTCCTTTAAAATAAAGGGATGTTTTTGTTATCTTGAGGATTGCCTAATTTGACAACAACAAAAGGGTTTTCGTTTGGGGAATTGCGTTCCACGATAATCAAGGCTTATATAAAAGGAAAAAGGTGGATCGTAATTTGCTCGCGGACACACAAAGGCTAAATAATATGTCGGGGACCGTGACGTCTCCTGTATAAGATCGTTTGTTATTTCGTACTGTTAGAATTTTAATGTCGCTTCACCCTATGTATGTTAAAAATATATATGTACTCAAAAAATCAGTTATCACAAATTATCAATTGAAGTCTATTTGAATATTTACGAACATTTAATACGTAAGTCCAAACGTCAGACAAATTCGTCGTGCTATGGATTATTGCTTATCATCTAGGAGTTCGATCGAAGGAAAAGTTCGATTCGATCTTCTTATGATGACAGAATATGATGTGTTCAAAATAAAGTCGGAAATATCTGACTTTCCATCGCAAAATGGCCGTGCTATAAAATGTTTGTCACCTTGCATTGGCAAAAACAACAACATCAAGTGACTGCAGATAATGGGATAAAATGCGCGCGGAGGGCTGCCTTCCGTGGACTCTGCTCTTTAACTGCATTTGGCGTTTTTGCCGGATTGACGCTGACTGCTAGTGCCGGACAGCGTCGATCATCTATAAACTGACGCTTTTTATTCGATTACGACCGCACTACCAGGTAAAGTTATATATGTGGAGGGTTTTGATTACCTCCCTTACCTACAGATAAAAATATCGACATTATGTATGCGTTTAGCTACGTAATATCTGAAAGTACGATAGTTATACGTTTTAATACATTAGAAAATTATTCTGTGGCTTGAAAGATTATGGACGAAGCGTTGTATTACTGTAACGTTTGTATACTCTGTGTACCATGTAGGCTTTTTTGTTAGTAAGTTGTAAATGCTATTTTTTTATTGTGGCGTGCAAAGTATTGCGTTAACGTCCGCATAACTTTGTTTCGCGTTACTTTGTAGTAGTCACAGGTGAACATTTTAACTGTCAAGAAAGTTCCAAGGTTTTCAATAAAATATTTCTTTAATGTATTACTAGGTGAGACTATTTGTATACCGATAGCTATCACATTAAGGTGAGTTCAATTAGGATAGCATTGTCGTTGACGGGCAAGGTGAGTGTCATCGAAGATGTCAGGTGTCTCGGACAGCATCTCGCACTTGAGCACACGAGCACACCTGCCCCGATTATTGTGTATGTGAATCACGACGCAATCTATGCTCCACATTAATAGATAGATTTTTCGTTTAAAATGAAAATCAATACCGAATTATATCGAATATAATATATTATGCTATGTAATATTTATGAATCATAGCTACTAATGTTACACAGGTACACTGTTTGTGTGTTGCTTGTATAAGCTTAAACAGCTGAACTGGTTTGGACGAAACCTAGGAGAAAACTTAGCATAGTTTTGAATGCGGCAAAATATACAAAATGTTTGTATGTACGTCAGAAATATCGTTGTGATGTCTAGATGAATAAAGTAGTATAATGTGAAGTAGTTAAAGCTATAAGGCAATAAATAAAACGGCTAGTTTTCTGGATTCTCGTTCGCCTCGGTTCAAGCAGAAGGCGGCGACGTATATCATCGTTGTTTACGGTTTTATAAATCGTTTCTCACAATTTCCCCACGAGCGAGTTAAATCTTGTTTGTTTTCCGAGCTATTTTTCTCAAGGGCCGCACGTGTGGGGTGAATTATCGCCGGGTGAAATCATGGGGATGGAGGGGGTGCTGGCCTAATTTTTATGTGGAGGTATAGAAGAGGTCGGGTTAGATAAGCACATTATAAGGGTATCCTATTACCTTCACACGAAAACTTATGCGGGCCTCACAAATGGAGTTTGAATTACGTCCAATTATTAAAAAGGTTCGTTTATTTTTTAGGCTAAATGTGAATTTATTTATATAAAAATTTCGTTAATGTTTATTTATATAATGCAAAAGCATTTCTAGCTTGAATGGGAATGGAATTTTGTAGTCATCAGGGCGAGCGAAGCGAGCCCTAGTATATCCCACAACCTGAGCACTTTTGTACGTGGTACACTACGAAAAAATTATCATATGTATGATTTGTGCTTTAACATGGTAATTTTACTTATATGTATATGTATTATCATCTGACTGATGATAATACATATAGGTCAGGTATAGTCAAGGTTTGGTTACTATTAAAATATATAAAAAAACTGCTTTAAAGATTAGGCATTACCACGCAGGAAATCGACGCGAGCCCTCACAAAGCTCGGCTTTTAATATAATTTTAGTAGCTATCGATGGTTTGAAAATAATTCTTAGCAATGCAATATTATTACGAAATGGGTTACATTCTACTTTTACGCTAACATACTGCGAGATTGATATTTTAAGTCTAGAGACTCAAAATATATAGAAAAGTTATATTTCACCGTGAAATACAGCGGTACATAGCTTACGATGTTTTAGTACGTGTAATTTACAAAGCCTAAAACGAATTTAATATTGGGAAGAGCATAAATCACGGGTGCACATGGCGCTAGTACGCCCATAAATTACGAAGATTTAATTAATATAACCGAACGAAATCTTACCGCCGCCATTTTGAAAACCCTTATCCCTCCTCCCTCGGAACACATGATTACTCGACAAAGTTGAAGAACAAAGTGCGAAATTCGGGGCGATTATATTTAATTCTTGGCGCTTTGGAACAGAGTGTATAATCGTTTGGCGTGTGTTTCTTTCGGGTGCATTGCAAAGTTTGTCTCTTGCCGGCTCGTCCTTGCGTGGGTATAATTAGGGACGGACCCTCGGAGATGAGATTTTCGGTTTGCGTTTAAATTGATTCAATCGAGGTCCGATGTTTCGCTCGAGAGTCTCCGTGAATTCGCTTTTTGCCTAAGTTTGGAATTAGGAAATCATTGGAGCAAATGGGTTTACAGATGTCTCAATTGATTGTGGGAATCGCAAGCCTTTTCATGTCATTTTCTCTTTGTTTTTCGTATTATGGTTTTATTTAAAGCTATTGAATAGGTTAGAATAGGACTAAAATTGATATAAATTTTAATAAATAGGGTTTGGTGTATTTTAACGATAATATGTTACCTTAGATATTATAAGCAGATAAAAAAAATCGGTACCTAATGTCCTGATTCATAATAAATTTTAATATGTGATACCGATTTTCGTAGATTACTAATTCTATTTACAGACATACACACTTTTGCATTTATAATATTAGTATGGATTAGAATTACATGTAACACTATGTGAACAATTAATGCGATTTAAAAGATATCTTTGTATATTCAACTAACTACGGTTAACTGAAGCCACATTGGATAAATTATTTAACATGAAACTCTCGGCTATTTCCCGGCGGAACAAAAGCTTGGTTTAGAATTATATATGAGCGGAGCTTAAAGTTTAGAAGCTAGCTGTGCAAGTCTAAAAGCTTGGCGAGCCTGGCCATGGAATGTGATAGACAGGACATGAATAATTAATAAATATAATAGATCCCGGCCTGTCAAACTGTAATACAGTTGCTTGGATGTGGCTTTGAATAGCAGAAATCGTTGGTAGTCATAATAATGATCTAGCTCCTTATATTATGTGCTAGCTTTTACACAAGCTTTTAAATCTTTAAAAATGTTCTGTCTGCCTGTCAAACTAAACTGACTTCGATAAAAGATACGCGGCCTCAGCTGAAGAGGACGTAGAACAGTTTTTGTCGTGGAAAAAGTAAGCTTTTCGTATACTTACTTTTACTTTAAATTGATGTGTGAGTATACAAACCATTGGTAAATAATATTATATATTTTGCTCCAGCGCAAAATATACATATAGGTATTTAGTACACTGTATGCTCATTGTCTTTAATCTTATCAGTAAGGAATTAGCAGAATTGGCCAGAGTTATAGTTCTTTATCATGATACTAGATGATGCCCGCAACTCCGTTGCACCAAAATTCGTTTATCGCGCGGGAACCGTACATTTTCCGGGATAAAGACTATCCAATGTCCTTTCTCGGGACTCAAAGTATCTCCATGCCAAATTTCAGCAAAATCGGTTCAGCGGTTCGAGCGTGAAGAGGTAACAGACAGACAGACAGACAGTCGGACAGACAGACAGACACACTTTCGCATTTATAATATTAGTATGGATATGGATTTTCATACTTACCTATGGGCGACATCTTTGAACTAAATTCATACATTTTCAGTCTACCAGACGGTTTAAAATAGATCTGTTTTCCTTATATAGAAGTGTCTAACTTTTCCTACTGCTTGTAAAACTAGAGTGCCGCATTAGCAGTTTAGCGCGGCGCGGCCTATCCCAAACAGGGCCCGCTCTGTGGCGAATTAAAATAAATGCATTCATATTGTAATTGTATCTGCTACGTAAGTAATTGTATATTTATTGCCAAGCAACTTTTATATTTCATGTAGAAACGGACTCACTTCATCTATACCATAAAGTTAAAATACCTAGCGGAATAGAGCAACAATTTCGAGCTGTCAAACGAAACCGAAATTGATTTACATCTGTTTGTAAAAATATATGTACGTATACACTCACTGAAGCATCTTTCTATGAGATTGAATCGTCAACGTGCCGATAAGTGCCGAATGGACGTCAAAAAAGAATTCTGCTGTCATGTATCACACGTCTCTTTTTACTACGCAGTGTTACTGATAGTGACATCTCGCTTGCTCAGGCATTTGTTTCTCTATTCCGCTAGGTATATTAGCTTTATGATCTATACTTCCATACTAATAATATTATAAATGCGAAAGTGTGTCTATTTATAACTTCTTCACGGCCAAATCGCTCAACCTATTTTGCCGAAATTTGGTATTTATTTATTTATTTGACACACCAACAAGGAAATACATCAGAGAAGATCTTGACGTAGAAAACATACAATTGTAGAATAAATATTAATGTATCCTAAATTACAGGTGTAGTTCTACATGCACAAATCTTACACACATTATCTTAAGATTTAATAACTATGATGAATCTAAAATGGCAACAAATAAACAATAATTTCATATTTAAACAAACCACAATGTGAGAGAGAAACGAACAGAGAAGGGTTAACACAAAAACAACACAAAAATTGTATGTAGCTTAGATAGTGAAACATCATCAGCACCTAACGCGACAAACCAACAATTAATTTTTTAAACTTAACCAATTTATTTGAGAAGATACAAGTATCCCTAGTATTTGACAAACTGTTGTAAAACCTGCACATCCTTTTAATCGGCGAAAATTAGCCCAAATTTGTTTTGGCTGATTTAATGTAAAAAGGTTTGTATTTATTTTTTCTTGGTAAACGAATTGGTACATTTAATTTTATTCTTTTCAGGAGTTCTTTAGTATCAATAGTGCCGTTTACAAGTTTGTGCAGGAAAATTAGATCGAAGTACTGTCTGCGATCATGAAGCGAAACCATCACGCATGGATATTATATTATACATTTGAGTCTCGGGAAAGGATATAGGACATTTTTTATTCCGGAAAAATGTACGCTCCCACGTGATAAACGAATTTTGGCGCAACGGAGTTGCGGGTGCGGGGCGTCATCTAAATATTATAATATTATGTATTACTAGCTGTCCCGGCAAGCGTTGCCTTGCCATTATATATTTGCTATATTATTTCATTGAAGTGACTAAATGTTAGTATGTCACCATGGCAACGTCGATCGCTATCCCGTCGCACAAACAATGGTCGCCGCCAGTCCCAGGTTGTAATAATTTACTATTATTTATTCAACAAATGCACTTATCAATAAATAAAGTACCCAGTAGCCGATTCTCAGACCTACTGAATATGCATATGAAATTTGGTAAAAATCTGTAAAGCCTTTTCGGAGGAGTTCGTGGACTAACATTGTGACACGAGAATTTTATATATAAGATAATACAACACCAAATAGATGTTGACTCCACCTTCGTTGAGCCAAAATTTTGTGCGAGAAGTTTTTCTCATAGATTTAACGATTTAAATCTAGGTATGGTTCATCGACTATTTTTTGAAAATTATAAATTAATTTTATTTAAAACTACAATGTTTAATTATTGTAGCTTTAAACAATTAAAAAGAATACATTACGAAACAAAATCGAATATGTTTTGCTAACAAGCCTCTTATTGCTGTAAGATGCTAGTATAAATGTTTCGTATCCATTTCCTCTTTGTAAAGCTTTTTAATCGAAACGTTTTTATATTATTCCTATACCAGCTTAATATGCTAAGGAAATAATAAAATATTATTCCTATACCAGCTTAATATGCTAAGGAAATAATAAAACAAAGTACAATAATAATTATTACAAAGAGTGGGACTTAAAACAATCCGTCTCAGTATTGTAATCCTGTGTACAAAAAAAAAACTAAGCCACGCAGGATCTCTAGGGCTTAGCGTTGTCCGGGGATAAATACTTTGTTCCCAGGCTAAGATAATCAAAGAACAATTTTTACTTTGTGTGTATTAAAATATTTTAAAACAATACTCTAAGCTTTTTAGTTTTTGTATTAAAGTATTAATTAATTGGTCTTGCTTTTCAATTCTGATATTATGTTACTATACTGTACTCGGCGAAACATGGCGTTAGTGGTCATTGACTCCTTGTCAAAATCTTGTAAATTTCTATATAAACCGCGGTTGACAATGAAGTGTCAGATTTTGTCAATCGCGGCGTGGCAGGGAGTCAATGACCGCAGCTACCGTCATGTTTCGCCGAGTATAGTAAAGTTACTAACATTATTGTGCAATTTTACTATTTAACAGGTGAACTTGTGGTTATATGTACATATTTATAAATTGTTTGCTTTTTGTATTATGTATTAAACACTTACTAATTAATTACAAGGGTCCGTATACGAAATTTGCCGATTTCGCTGATTTAACAGACGTGATTTAACAGTTAAAATACAGTATTTCTAAAAGTTTTAATGCACAATATGTAAGATCATTTCAATTATAATCTAATGTTGGAGCTAGATTTTTTAAAGTATTTTTAAATAATCCAACTCAAACCCGCGACAGTTTTGTGATTTTTGCTGTAAAAGGTTTAGAATATCACCTGTTTATGGATTGTATTGACGTCTTAACGGTATGAAAAAAATACAATGTACTGTTGAGAAAGTCGTCTATAAAATGTTGGAATTACTTTTTACCACTTTAACATGAAATAGTTGAGTAAAAAAATATGTAACTCGGCAAAATTTTAGAAAAAATGGGCAAAGAATTGCTGTTAATTTCGGCAACTTGGAGCTGTAATTCATAAAAAGAAAACGACAGACACAATCTATAGATAACATTCTATCCAATTCGAGAAAAAAGAAAAAATAAAAAAAACAAATTGTGCCAAAAAACACGATTCAAAACAACCTAAATCTCACATTATATTACTCGCCGCAAGGTTCGAGTCGGCTTTTCGCGCTTAAATATATTTTAAATCTAATAATTTATATATATTTTTTTAAGTCTAATAAGGGGAAAAAACCTAATTTAATACTTCTGTAGCGAACCTTTGCAATTTCGTATTCATCGACAAAATTTTGTATACGGACTCTAAGCTCTTTAAAAATATGAACAAAAATGGTTCTATGTGGAATATAAATTCAAAGAAAAATACGAGAAAAGATAATATACTGTACTAGGCGAAACATCAAACATGGCGATGACATAATAAAAATTGTTATTATTCTTATTCATTTCATTAATAAAGTTTATTTTAAACCAAAAACATCATAACTTAATATAATTTTATATAAATATTAATATAATGCTATGTATAATTAACATAAAAAAACATACGACAAAAAAAGAAACCTAATTCCTACATCCAAACGATTTAAAAAAGGAACATTTTTTTCTTAAACAAAAAACGCACTACAGTCGTGGTCAGGAGGCTCCTAATGAGTCCAGGGGACAGTTTCAATTACCCGCAGCTGTAGCCTCCAGCTTTTTGTACAGATGGACTTGTCAGCCCGGAATTGTTTACTCCACCGCCCGCACTCATTTATTTTGATCTAAACATATGTGTAGAGGCTTTTGTATTCGGTTTTAAAGATATAATTTACTTGATAAATAATTCTTTATTCAGACTATTTTTTTGTCTATTTTTTTGGTAAGATTTGCAATGATGTCAAACAGGGTAATAAGTATCATGAGAATAAATATTTGAATGGCCAGTGCATAGTCCAAACAACAAGGCAAGGCACAAAAGTTCATATTATTGTTTAACTTTAATTATAAACTTCTATGAAATGTTAGATCTCCTGCTTTATATGACCATAAAACTAAGGGTAGTAAAATAATGCTTAGATCTTCACAAACTGACCCGAAAATACGTCTCATAGACGGTCTTAAAGGAATTGGAAGCTATATCTATAAGCTAATTTAATGCTCAGATACCTTTAAGTGAGAATAAAATTAATGTATCAGACACTGTCTCAATTAATTAGTATATTGTATAATGGAGAACATCTGAGCTCCGATAGCCCCCGGCACTAAAAAGGATAAAATACTGGACAGTGAATCCTCGCAAGATCGTATTATAGAAATGTTAATTATAAAGTTGGACCAATAACTTATACTAATTGTTTGAGAAGCGGGTGGTTTATTGGTCTGAGGCTGTTCTTCATGTTATTATGTTGTACATATATTATGTTGTCACCATAATTACGTCAAAACAGTATAAGCACAGTCGATATCTAGTCTTGATTTTGACGTCGAGACTTTCGCTTATATAATAATGTTAAATATAGCTTTAATTATTTAGGGCCTGTTTCAACGCTTTCTGATAAGGTGCCCGATAGGCTTATTTAACAGATTCTCCATACTCTATGAGTCAAGTTAAGTGGTGGATAGCCTTATTAGGAAGTGGTGAAACAAGCCCTTAATATAGTTTATTAGCAATGGGAGAAAATTTAGTGGATTACTACTTTCATCGTGATCAAAATAATCATATTTTTTACTTATTCCAGTTAAAATTTAGAATAGAACAACGTATGTCGTGTTCAAACTCTAAATAAAATGTTGTATGGAACAAGTGACGTCAGTCTCTGACAAAATAAATGTTCAAATCTTGCGAACCGTCGATGGTCGTATTCAGCTAGATCGCGCGGGCTAGCTCCAGCCATAAAAGTACCTCTATATAAAGTCAGCCAATCGTTGCGAGCGTTTCGTTATTGAGGGATTGTGTGCCACGTCACGAATTAGTGCGTGGTGCAAAATAAAGGAGTGTGCGGCTTAAAGTTCTTATATTTTGTAAAGCTGATATCTATTAGATTTCATACAACCCGTTCGCTATAAGTTTGCCGATCTGCCCAAGTCAAATTAAACGTCTGATATCACCTTAACATAGTTATTGGTACTGATAGAACAGTATACGTCATTTTGCGACTGTAGCAGACTCTAACTGGCAGACGTCAGTTTTTATGAGACACAATAATTTATCTTTTGCCATCCAAACTTTAAAATCGATCGTGGGAATCACAGACACAATTGATTTTCAATTGTTATGCGACAGCCGGGTGCCGCTTGGGAATTGATGGGTTAAAAAAACAGTTTTTCTAAAAGGCCTGATAGACGTACGAACATAAGGCACGCGGGATTTAAGTTCGCGAACTTACTCGGCTCGACGTCGGTGACACACGAGAATCGCTCACACTGGATTACCATGTCGCCAGGCTCGCGGCTAGTGGCCTGCGGCTCGCGGCTTGCGGCTCTTTGCTGACACACATGACACAGGCAATTAAGATCGTCGAGTCATAAGTCCGCGCACTTACTCGCACGTCTCTCACCCCTTTAAAAGTTACATATTTACTTGTAATGTATCATCGGAGAATTTGGTTCATAGACAGTGTACCTACTTTATTTGGCCGGGTTAAGTTATATCAATATTTGGAGTTTGCTGTTTTTGACACAACCTGACCAAACATGAAGCTATGGAAGTGAAAAGCCGTTATCTGGGACTCGGAATTTGTCGCTCGCGGCGCTAGACTTATACCGTTTTTGGAGCATTTAGCTGAAGTGAAGCTTATCAAAATATTGGACCGATGATGTCCAGAGTACAAGGATGTTAAAGTAATGGCGCGTTTCAAGTTGGCAAAAAAAATTAAAGGGGATTTTTAATGAGTGCTGAGGAAGGTAAAATATGAGTGCTCCGTGTGATATGACGGAGGCTAATACATATAATATACACATGCGTCATAATAACGAAGGTTTTACGGCTCTGACCCTCTTACTACCTTTTTATACCGCTCCGTGTCACTGTGATTTGCAGGGAATCTTCCAGTAGCGGCATCCAGCAAAATGTTGTTGTTTACTGAAAGCCAACGTGTTGAGCCTAGGAATGTAAGCTACCTCCAGTTAAAATAATGAAGTAATCAGGCAGCTTATTTTAATAATACAATTTGTTGTGCTCCTCTTGGTTATATAATATATGTATAGCCTAATTCGAGACTCTATATTTAAAGACATGAATAAACTTGAACCTTTCTGCCCTAGGATAAACAATTAATAATGTTTTTCACGACTTAAACTAGATTGAAGATAATTTCGAAAAATGCTCGGACGTAAATCACGAATATTCCTAGCATTTTAAGTCTTACCTACGCGATTTATAATCAGCGGACACTTCAGCGGGCCCGAGAGGGCTATAAATAACCGCCGCAGGTCTGCCCTCCCCCCGGCACTCCCTTCCCCCCACCAGACCCTCCCAACGGCCGCAAACGGCTAAGGTTACCCGACAGGGAAGATGAAAGAACACCGTAATAAATCTTTTTCCAAGTGCGGATCGTTTGAGAATTTTAATTTTGCGAGGAAAAGGCTCCGAGGCTTATTTAATTTACTTATTTTTAGGTACTCGGCCTGTATTTTGTACGTTTCGAATATTTGTAAAGGTCTAGCAGTTTAATTTTTTTGCGTGTGTTTGCCTTTTGTTTAAATTGAGTTTGCAGTTTTATATGAAGCAAATATACCTACTTAATTTTTATAGATTTTTGGAACTATACTGACATTCCCAACAATTTGACCAGGCCTTTATGGTTTATTCCTGTTACTTGTCAGGGGAACCATGCTGAATAGCCTAAACTCGTGCATAAACTCGTGACGGTGGTATTATTACGATTGATCATGCAGATCTCCAATTTCAGAACATTTTTATTCTTAATTTGCAATAGTCATATTTAGTTTCAGCTCTCAAAGGAGCTCTTTATAGTTCCCGTATAATTTGAACCTTTTTCACAAAACCTACGTTCCAATATTAGAGCGAATATTTATCTCGCTACTAGAGACTTATGAATTATGATGAAAATACTTAGCTACCTTCCAAATAATTTTACGAGGACGAGTGTTTGTACAACGCTATTGACAGTCCTTTCTCCAAATCACTCATATTGCGTTTCCGCTTGGACTCAGACTAATATTTACTCCCTTTCGAGTTTGTCATCTGCTCCGAAACGAGAGCAGCTAAAATAAACATTTACTTCAATAATTATCTATAATTCTTTAATAAAAGGCAAAATTCTTTTAAATTTTTCATTCTAATTTCCTTATTTCAATACTTCATATTTATTTATTTTAAAATGTTGTATCGCATCCATCTATTTGCATCTATCTACTTAAGTAGTACAAACGTCATAATATTATGTCTATTTTTTCGATAGTTATTTTTAGTTAAATTATAAGATAAAGGTATGGAAAACATATTAGCTTAATTTCCTAACAGACCAGAATTTGCAGGTATAAAGCAAAAATTATTTATAAAAACCTTCTTTATATTCATATCTAGGTATTACGCATTTCGGAGTATTTGGCCAGCCTGCCTCAGGGAACTTAGCAAATAAAGCCCTCTTTATTTGATCTACGCTAACACATATTTTAATTAAGTGAGCCCAGACCTTACTCATTTACACGATTAAATTATAAACGAGCATTATACTATTGTATTTATAAGAACCTACACTGTTTTTGTTATCTTATAAAGGTTCAGAAAAATAATATTGTTTTAGTCCGTAGTCTGCAAAAGTAAAAGAAGTGTTGATTTTTTTGAGGTTAGGTTCGTAATTTGTTCAAGCTTTTTTCGCCAGATTTCATAATAAAATACTAAATGAAATTAAAACTATTGTAGAAGCTTTTAAAATGTTCACTGGAATGGGGAGCCGGTATTTTACGCGAACATTAAAAATCAATACTACCTAATAGCAGTAACTAGGGCCTGGAAAAATATGTAATTAAAAATCCAAAATATGTACATAAAATATGGACAAAAAAATCAAAAATATGGAAGAATATGGAGTATAAAATAGAAATATGGAAAAAATATGGAGTATAAAATTACAATAATTAAACATTGTTTTAGTCTTTAATATAGGAAATAATTACTGTACCCACATAATTACGGCTGCATTACAAAAAAAAAACTTATAAAAAAGATAGCGAAATTATTATTTCAAGAAAAAAAGAACAGTTTTATTCAACTTCCACTACACAAACTCCACTACATAAACATAAACTAATAAATTGGTTACAATACACAATGACGTGCTTCTTAAAATTATCAAAATTAAAACTCTGACTAATCTCTGACTAACAATAATACTAAAAAGTATATTATTCAAAATATCTAGCCTTAATCGGACCCAAGCATGCACATGCATTTACGTGATAATGTTAATTGACATGCCGATCATGTAAGCATCACAGCACGTCGCATGTCATGCTGCATGATCGTCTTGCATCAGTTCGCTTAATATTGGCTAAAATAATATGATCCCTGCACCGTGCACGTCACAATTCACAATAATTATTCACATGACGTGATGGGTGCATAGTCGCACACTTTAAACATCAAAAATCTGCACAGAATTTTGTTTTTTTTTGTGTGTTGCTTAAATTCTTTATTTTACCCGAAGACCAAAACATACTTCAGTTTTTGTTTAGCCATGTCAGCAACAGGTTACAGGACCTTCATCATCTGAAACTTTATTTTCTATTTCTTCAATAGTCTTCTTTGAAACGACGATAAAACGCGAGAGGAACGAAATACGCATCCGTACATACGCATACATGGTGGCGGGAACGCATTGCGTAAACGTATTTTTTTGTATTTTTGTGAAAATATGGACGATTGTGACATTTTCTTGCAAAATAAGGATTATCTTTGTAAAACCTTAAAATATGGAAAAATATGGAAAATAAAACTTGGTTTTTCACAGTCTAAACATGATAATTCGTGTACAAAATATATTCTAGACCAAAAATCACGTATCATGCAGGTGATATAAAAATTTTATGGTAATATTGTTTTGTGCTATGAAAGCATAGATCTGAAACAGCTGTCGCTATCAACATGACATTATCATAAAAAAATATTATCATGAATCAAAATGGCCAAACAGAAGAAGGACTTAGTCAGTATAACACTTTATAGCACTCCCAATTAGACGAAGGCGAAAATTACATTTAAGGCTCATATAACGGGCGACACTGGCTGGCGCTGGGCATAAAGGCTGTAACTACATTACTTTAGCAGAGGGTTGTCCATTCCGTAATCTAATCACCAAGATTGCGATCACGGCGCTCGTCAATGGAATATAAATTACCCTTTAAACGATTTCATTTATTGGCATCGGTAAAGCTAAAAATGATTCTGAAAATGAAGTCATTAATGTAAGTTAACAATCATTATGATAAGCATGTATGTTGAGGTCTAGACATTCAATATCGAAAGATACAACTGATAACAAAGTCACTCGTAGCGTACGTTTTCGTAGAGTTACTATAATATTTTAGACTCCTTATTTGATATTAATAAAACCTTCGTTATTAACAAATAGTGCAAGCGCATTAACTCGTGATAGACATATTATGTAAATCTATCTTGCACATGTAATTTCTTTAAATCATATTTTATCTCAGTACTAAAATAAATTATAATATTTGTGGTAACTCATTAGAAATTCGCGTGATTAAATAAAAAACCCATCTGTTTTCTTGCCCGCATATGTGCGAAGTTAAATTTTAGGTTCGCTCTCGAGAATACTGATATTTATCTGGCCGCGGTTGGACTTTTTTAATATAAATGTTCTTTGTTCCTGACGGGAGAAAGTTTTAATGAAAATTCAAATAAGGACAACTTTTTAACCTTTGGGTTTTTCATGTTTTTTTTTTGGAGAGAAATTGCTTTTTTATTATTCTAAAGACCAGATACGACCCTTTTGGACCCTTACGGCAAATGAAGGGAATCAACCTACTCATTTGTTTTAAATAAATTTAATTGAATTTTTCCCTTCATTATAACTTCTGTGATTGCAAAATTTAGGGCCTGTTTTAACACTTCCTGATAAAGTGATGGATACCTTATCCGGCACTTATCTGAAAGTGGTGAAACAGGCCCTCAAAGTCGTAACTATTTTTTAAATCGTTTCCTTTACAAAACTACGCCTATAGAGAAAACATATTTTTAAAATAAACATCCAATATTTTTATTACTAGATTTTAGTTCTAATTTCGAGTCGATGATTTCCAATCACAGAACAGCAAAATCTGCTCATTAATTTGAAGCACTATTACACACCAAATTCAAATATCCAAACAAATTATCACTCGTTTTTAACAATGTCAGCGGCTCAAAGGATTAAATTGTCTAGCTTAAACAAATAACATATTACAATAAAATGCTTTATTTGGGCTGACAGAATAAACGCTGCATTTTAGCTGGTGGCTCGTAATTTTATAAGGAATCGTGAAACAAATTCAGTGTAGCCGAGGATCGGAACTTTTGTACAATTACCGCGCGGCCGCAGCGCTCCCCAGCTTACTATTGTACGGTCGGCAGAAATATATACAGGCTTACAAGAATGCAAATGGTTTGACGTGTTCCTAATCAAAACTATCGCCTTCATATTGTTAAATGTCCCTTAAGCGACGGCTGTTTTATAGTCACTCCTGTCATCCAAATATAATTCTGCATGTAGTCGAAATGAAAACTAACGCTGGTGTCAGATTAACAGCTGCTTCGTATCCACTTGATTATGATACTTACCAATCCACTCGCAATGATTAATTATGTTATTGACGTCACAACACCCTTGAGGTCATTAATTGTGAAAATAAATGGAGCACATGAAGTGAGACCTATTTTTACGAGGAAAAAGAATTAACTTAAATGTAAATTTATAACCTCTATGTCCACTACCTTAAGCTGGTATTTTATTATATTACTGTTATAATATGCACATAAAGCTCCATCTGCCGACCGTACTTTGAATAAGTTAGCTACACATAAATTATAGCCGCCAAAGGATAGCAGCGTCTAACTTTGCACTTTCCTCATATTTTGTACGTAATGGATATATATGAGTGGTTTTAACTTGCAGACTAACTCACTAATTGAGAGTGCGTTACCGCCAATATCTACGAACTCGCGACTCTACCTAAATTAGGGTACAAGTAGAAACAGTCCACTTATGTAGCGGCGCTGAAGTGCTGTAAATAGGTTAACCTGTGATTTCATACACCAGTATGTCGTGTCGATGGTTGTTATGTACTATCAGAGAAGTTCTCTGAAATCTGAAATACGGCACTCCGACTCGATTGGAATTTTTAAATCAAAATTGCGCAAACTTATTTTAGAAAAGGCATAGATTGTAACCACATAATATTCGTAGTTAGACGTATTTATCTAATTAATATTTTATGTATATATCTAAGTAAGTATTTATCATAATGAGTATATATCTATTTAACTTTAATAATTAATTAACTTTATGGATTTAAATATATATTTTTTGTCCCTATTTCTTACACTAATAACTATACTTCCGCTTACATTAAAGTTCTCCAGTTAACACAAAGGTTGTCTGGAAGAAATCGCTTTTAGCGATAAGATCGCCTTTGCCCACATACCTAGTTCTAATATCATCTAATACTGTATGTTTAGTGTAATTATTTTATGGTATTTGTGAGCAATGAAGTGTTTCATTATTATTATTATTATCAGAGAAGTTGATTCCTATGCAGATGGCGGACCTAATAATTAGTCGCGTTACGTCAAACCCAGCCGACCGGTCACAGCTAGACATTGAATTGACATAAGCCGACCACATGACTTAGATCCGCCATCTGCATAGGAATCAATTTCCTCGGGTATACAACATTTTCAGACCTATAATAATTATGTAAAAGTAAATTACAATAGGAAGATCATTGCCCTTAGAAAAAGTACACTCTGAATAACATCAACAAGATCTGTATCTTGTTTATCAAGCGACTCTACCTATATTAGGGTACAAGTAGGAAGATAACATAATAGGGATGATGACAAGGCCAAAGATTAGGGAATTTTGTTAATAAAATAAAGAAACCACGGTAAAAAATAAGTGTTCCTAAAATTTCAGCTCGATAGCATTTGTATTTTTTTTTGTGCGCATAACAATGTGTTTGTGTTATGCGCCTTCAAAGTTGGATAATCAAGTCGATTTTTTTTTCAATTAAATTTTCTAATATTTGTATACCATTCGATAACTTATGCAATTAAAAGCAACTTTTGTTACGAAATCACTTTCATAAACGCAATATTTAATATACCTATTGAACAAAGTTCTCTCCCGATCCGTACAAACTACGAAAGAGTGACGTCAGTCTTTCGTAGCACTTTGTATGGAGCGTTTCGGACAGGTTTATTTTATGAGATGTTTGAATTGTCATATCTTGGTGAATTTTCAAGCAATCAGAGTCATTCTTTCAGCGATGTTTCTATTTTTAAGGGTCTTTCAATTACCAATAAGAAAAAAAATGTCATCAAGCCTATTATTATAAAGAGAGAAGTTACAATCTAGTTGTTATAATTGTCATTACCTATATTTATTACTAATTAGATAAAATTCTATATAAACTAAAGTAAAAACATATTGTAAAATAGTATCATGTAGAGTCTAGAAATATATTTATAAATAAGCGAAGAACGCTACATTATGGATACTCGATTTTGTGATTACAACTTAAATAATTATTTACAAATAAGGGTACCTATTTTATCCTTAATATCATGAATTTCATCTATAGCAATAAAATATTGAAAACAACAGTTAAAAAACCACTTTCGAGTACGAACCGTCCGTCCACACATAAATTTCGGTGTGAATAAAGTCGGGATTCTGCAAGTGATATTAAACATTCATTATTTATTACAGAACTAGTTTCGTGCCAGGGAATACTGACAGCAAATTTCTCATTATGATAATCTGTAAAACGGGACTGAATCGCATATTGAAATATTTTACAGAGTGTTGTTCGGCGCCGACCCGCCTGTGTCTATGTATCGTTAGCACGCTTTAATAAGTACGAAAATTTTGGAAACATTTTGCGAAATGCTTAATGATACAACTTTACATTGGTTGGCTGATTTTGTGGCTGTAAAAGTTGAGATACAGTAAATACTATTATTTACCGGTAGAGTCTAGGATTTACCAGCTACGCCGTGAAAGTCCTACGGTAAATGTAGGATAAATAAAAAGAATTACACCATAATTACAGAAATTATTGTAAATGTTATTGAGATCGATTGATTGATCAGGTAATAAAAAAGACCACAATTTCATTATCTTCTATTTTCCTGTCAAATATACAATATTATGTGTATTTCTGTATTCAAAATGTAAGTATGAAACCACTTCATATTTAAGATTAAAAATAACTATTAAAACCTAAGTACTAACATGAGAAAAAAAAGTTCGTGGTACTAAAACTAATTAACAAAAAAATTCTTATTAAACCACCCAACGCCACCTAGCGGATAAGTTGTGAACTTTTCGGCCACGGGCCGGAAGGGTCCAACAACTCAACTATTAATTTCCTAAGGGAACTCAGCACCCGCACACCCTGTACCATGATTTCATAAGAAAAAATAATTTATCGTTAATTTTTTTTCTTTGTAAAAATGATAGTCGATGTTTGAAAAATAACGTTTGGTGAAAACTTTAAATATGGTCGTGGTCCAACTGTGGATTATTTTAGCGTTTGACATAAAAGTATTATGTATTTATCTTAAACTTCAAATACCTTTAAAAAGTTTTTTTTATATTTTCAAACATAGGAAGCATTACTAACAGAATCTCGGCGTCGCAAAACTGTTTGTACTTGGCAAAAATTGTCGTTAGTATAGCAAAAAAAAAAAAAAAATTATTGCTTTTGCGAACGTATCGCTCGCTCATGGTACGAGGACGCTCCCGGCTTATCTTCACGCGCGCATGACTATCCTATGGTAATGTAATGAAAAATTACGTTCATCTGATACCGGCGCCCATCTCCGAGCTTTTTGTTCTAGCTCTACCTATATTGTTAAGCCTTTCATATAATTCAATTCGCTTCATTAATTTGCGACATCGCACCAATAATTACATTTTTATTTAACGATGTTATGCAGTTGGAGGAAATAGTATTTAAAAAATACTGTTAATAAAATATGATAATGCAAGGAACAATTTGAAACCGTTATAATTCAAAAGTTATTTTGATAAAGCTGTCTTAATTCTTACTAATTCGTTCTTGTAAAGTGTATCAGCAGTTACTCTAAAATTTTTTACTCAAATTCGTTGAAATAAGTTTTAAGCGAGACGAGAGAATATCATAAAATCGTGTCATATAGCGCCATCTATTGTCGGAACGATGTATAAAAAACTGGGTGTGTGTTGTTAATGCCATCTGTCAGCCGAATGCAGAAGCTTTTTGAAATCTCTACCGAGCTCTATCAGACTTCCAGAAACTGGTGTTTCCAAACCTTTTCTCTCATGTCTGTAAGCTTTTTTGGGATTATAGCTGAAAACAACAGCTGATACCATATGAGTATATTTGTTTCTTTTTGTAGTATATTTGTAATAAGTAATAACATTAAATAAATATAAAGTACTAAAAAATAAGTAACATTATTTTTTTATTTTGTTTTTAGAAAGTAACACCAACTTAGTAGCGTTTAATGGTTTTTGTGACAGTAATTTCTGCAGTTTACTCAACAAATTAAGGAATAAAAAAAATCCGATTTTAGAGTCCTACTCTACATAATAGAGTGCATACAGTATAACGTCACCGTATTTCGCCACCACACAATTTAGTCGCCGTTAAACAGCTGCCGGTAATTTATCGCAATTCACATGTTTTATAATTGCACTTAATTTTAATTTTGTTATAGGTTATCGTTGTTTTTCTATTTGATATATTTTAGTTATAAACAGGTTAATGCGTACTTTTATACAAAAGCTTTTTGCTCATACGAGCAAAAAGCATGAGCACGGACTTTAGTATGAGTTTCAATTTTATTACCTTTGTATTCTATAAATGTTTATAATTTACCAGCAGGACGCAATGCGTGTTTGTTTGTTCTACAGGATTCGATTTTGTCCCGAAGAACGGGTGCTGCGTGACATTCAAAACCACTGCAAGCTTACGTTTACGTGGTAGAGCCACTGCTTAAATGTTTATTTGTTTTCTATACGATATTCCAATTTTAAAGGAATAATGCAGGTACAATTGTACACATAAGACATGACATAAAAAGACTAATATAAATTATAAAGTGCATTACATCATACGACAAAAGAATTGTCTGCAAAATTCATCTTGCATATTCAAGCTTATCTTCCGGCCTTGAAGGTTGAAAGAGAAATGCATCTTCGCCCCCATCGCACCCCATCCCCCACTACACCCCACTCCATCTCCACCGGGTGGCCTTTTTAATTCTCATCGCCTTTCCACTCATTCCGCGTCTGTTATTGCATTCGACTGTTTAAAAGTGAATTCTATATAAGAAACTACAAAGGAAAATAAACTCTAATACCCAGATATAAAAGTAATTATGTAACTCCACCTACATTAAACTTAGACCTCTAATACCAGATCCAACTACGCGTTGGAGAAATTAGTTTGCGCTTGTCTTAATTTTCACAATATAAAACTGCATTTCAATAGCTATAAGTGAGATTTTCGATAGAAATAATTTGGTAGAGATCTGTGCAATCCTCGTGTCGGGTCGGAGGTGCAATAATTTAAGCAAAGGGTGGAAAGCGACAGAAAGTTCTTTTTGTAGTTTGTGTGAGTGAGACGTGCGTAGAAGTCGAGAGGGTGCGGGTTAAACGCGTCACAGGGACGGACTTGGAGAATGGTAATTTTGCCTTTGTGATAGGCATTGAAAATCACTTACATTAACAAATAAAAATCGGCCAAGTGCGAGTCAAACTTGCTCACGAAGGGTTCCGTACCGTTTTAGAGCGAAAATAAGAAAAAATGTGTTTTTTGTATGGGAGCCCCCCTTAAATATTTATATTATTTTAATTTTATTAAAAATTTATAAAGTACAAATATAATTAAGGATTTTGTGAAAATTTCAAGTGCCTAACTGTTGCTACTAGCAAAAAAGGCAAAAAATCACGTTTATTATATGGGCCCTTAAATATTAACTTTATTTTGTTTTTAGTTTTTGTTGTTATAGCGGCAACAGATATTATACACGATCTGTGACAATTTCAGAAGTCTAGCTATAGCGGTTCTTGAGTTACAGCCTGGAGATAGACAGATGGATAGACGGACAGACGTCTCAGTAATAGGGTCCCGTTTTTACCCTCTGGATACGGAGCCCTAAAAAATTGTGTGTGTGTCACACACACAGAGTAGGTACACAAATAAAAGTGAAACTTCCTTATGAGTTATGATATTTCTTTTTTCAGAAATCTGACAGATAAGGCTTTAGAAAAAAAGTGGCGATCAATAATTATTGAGTTATTATCAAATCTTAACGAAATGTTCTTCGCGTTCCTTTGTTTTGTTCTTGACGACGCGATTCTGCAAATCGATTTGGCCGTGGAGACGTCTCGTAACTGGGAGTTAATAAAATGAAAGAGATGGCAATATTTTGCATGAAAATTGAGCGACACAGTTCAAGTGTATTAACAAAACAAAGATTTTATTATTTTTTACATTGCTTATAAAATTCTCTCATACGTCATAAACAAGACGTAATGCAAAATGCAGTTATCTCAAATAATTCTTTTATATTATGAGGTTTTGTAAGCACAATAAAATAATTCTTTATGAGCTTTTGTATTCTCTTAAATGTAATTAGGTACGTCGATTCATTTTAAAGATATTCAAGTTTAAGCATTCTGTCCAGTGACGTCACTATCCTGAGTATTCCTTAGCTGTCGTACTCAGAAAGACTAATAGGAAAAGAGTGACGTCACGCAATGGGTACTTTGAACTGTTTGCCGTAATATCTGTTAAAATTTGAGAATAAGTAAAAACCTACGTGTCTGTAGGTATACATGACATTTTTACTGTAACAAAGGATTGCGAGCTATTTCGCATACGTGTATAATACATTACGCACCTAGAGCAGAAAAAAAGAAATGTCTCAGATCTGTCGAGGCTTTCTTATTTACTGCCCATGGTGCGTATACTATTTTTCTCATCGACGGAGGCGGAAAACGGCAACATCTGTAAGCGCAACAAGAAGAAAGTTGACGTTTTCCGCCCGGAGGTGAGAAAAAATATTTTCCAATAACAATAGGGGCATACACTGTTTTTTTTATTATTAAAGTAAAATTCATGAATAAGATATTTGACGATGATGATTCATGATTCATTTCATGTTAATTCTTCCATGGGAGGTGAATGATGTTCTATTTTAATCTCTAAACGAAGGGTTTTTTTGTACTTATTTGGATTATTTTACGCAACAAAAATAACATTCAAAATATCACCAACAAATCTGCTCAAGTTTCCACCTAGTCATCATCTATGTGAATGCTTTACAAAACTAGACAAATTGTTGTGACTTTTCAATACATTTATTGGTTTCTCCGTGTACAAAATAATACATTTGAATACTCATGTGCATAGTTCGGCCCTGTACGCTATCAACACCCGAATAGGTTGACGATGCGAATACTAAAAACATTCCCCTTGCCCCTTACTACGATTTTTAAGCCTACTCCCTCCACCCCCTCTAACTCCCGGGTTAGCCAGAGGTACATTTATGCGCAATAAATTTTGACCGCCAACATCAATTCAAAATGGCGTCACTGCACCCATATTTATCGCGCGAAATATTTCCCTATCACCTCAGCATAGAATTGAAAATACGTTGCTAAAAAAATTTTTGTATGTAAAAGAAACGGCTTTGAGTTTTGCGTCCCATCGGCGAGCTTAGCGATAACAGCTTGTATATCTTTCCGCATAGGATTGCCTTTTGTTTGTACGCAGGCGATTGCAGAAAGAAGGCGCCAGTTTGCGGGCGGAATGGGACAGACAGAGGTAAATAGGGTAGATATTGTCTATTTCTCATTTGTCTTGGTGATAGTGCGGTAATATAATCTATTGTCCTGGCTTACGCTGCCGGTGAAAGGCTCGTAAGAGTGTGGCTTTGCGACAGTCATATTCGAATACAATAGCGCTTTGATTAAGCCTGTAAAATTATGAGCCCGCTCATCTTGTAGCGTTTTTACGTTTCTAGCGGTTATATAATTTTTTTATATAACCGCTTGTATAGAAATACTTTCCTTTGGACTTTATAATACGATGAGTATGAAATATTATTATTTATATGAGTAAAGAAATAAGTATTTAAAATTATTTTTGTTTGATTTTATGCGTGGAGAGCCTATTACCTGTTACCTACCTGGCCGGCCTGTCATGAGCAAGATTAAAAAAAACTAAGCACTAGATGGCGTTCACGTCGCTATAGGACTAAAACATGAAAAAATAACTATGTTCTCTAATAACGCACAATGGCAGTAGGCTTGGCAATGAAGAAAGTAAAAAAAAATGGACAAGGGTTGTGAGGATGTGTGTTGATATAAAGGTGTGGAACAAAGAAAAAAACATTTGCTCATGCCAAGCCATGAAATAAACGTTTCATCTTCTTTTGTTTAGTTATTTAGACCCATGTACCAGTCCTGATGTCCTATACTCTACAAATTATGCCTACAGTAGCCGGTGTCAGCGAGGTAAGCCCCTTGTTAAATCACTATCCGAAGGACCGTAGACTTTTTTATTGATCAAACAATAGGTACACTCTGAAACTGTTTTCCAAGTTCCAACATTGTTCTTATAGTAGAGAGATTTTGTGCCTAACAATTCTCAAATATCGAGATAAATAGATAAACTAACTATAGTTTATTTATTTTGGTGTGATAATAACTTAGTCTAGTTATTGTTGTATTGTACACAAGTGTGAACTGTGCAGGTTCATGTTTCTGTGATTCAAACTGGCAACAAAAAAGTAGTCTAAGCTCTAACCTTCAAATGAGGAAAGCCATACGTTTAACATTTTTAAAATACTTAAAAAAATCTTACTAACTAAAGATTTTTTATGCGATTGAAAGCAAAGCATTTATGAGTCATTTAGATTGACTAGTTTATTGAGTGTCAGCTTTGCGACTGTACAAAGCTGGTGTAAGTCGCTAGTAACTGCACAGGGAGTTCCGATACAAAAAGGCATATCAGTCTAAAAGCCTAAGTGGTTTTTACAGCCGCTGGAGGTTCGTTAGTGAGTCCATTAATTTTAGATCAGCCAACTACTCCGTGATGTCGCGGGAAAGGGGGATCAGAGTAAACACTATCGACTGGAAGCTTTCTATTTGCTTGGTAAGTAATACGCTGGGTTTGGGCATCTAAATGGAACACGCGTAATCCATTTAGACTTTTTTGGGTTGGACATCGGCCAGTAAATGATCGGCGTTTCTCTTGAATGTTATAAAAAGTTTATCACCATGCGGTGTTGGGTTGAGTTGAGAGTTCGAATCCTTACCGAAAGAAATCTCTTTTGTTGTAATTGAGCAATGAAATTTCACTTTTATTTACAATATGTGAACAAAGTCATAGTACAAAAAATTCTTCGTCTAATTTTACTCGTCCTATTAAATTACTTTTATATTTCAGACGTGGAACATATGGTTTAGCAAGGAACTCGTTTGCAGTAGTTTAATAACTTACGGCTCGTCCGCCTCTTGGCTTCTCCGATACAAGACCTGCTTCCTCATAGTCGAAAAGCACACTCTCTTACAACATAATATTGTGAACTTTATTAGCTTTTCATATAAGCTTTTTATAATGATTTGTGTAAAAGGAAAACGATGAAAGGAGGATCCAGGAAAATGAGAAGAATGGACTTTTAACGTGCGTGTCATTAATACTTTAATTGTTTAAATTGAATCGGTCTCTTGGAATCTATTTAGCCAAGAGTACTGCAAGTAAAAAATATTCACACGTTTACAAAAGTTTATTGGCAGACTTCGACAATTTTGTTTGTGGAGAAGTAGGTACCCGTAAATGTTTGTAAATTTTATAATATCTTTATTCTGTTTCAAAGTGTACTCTACAAATAATATCGTAATATTTTATTCCGACGATTGTTTTTCTGCTATATAAGCAATTCGTAAGCTCTACAGCCCTTTGTCCCTATTCCAATTCTCCTGCCTCTAACGTACCATCGTATCTCGCACTCTTCGATATCAAAGTATACTTACACCATAATATTATTGATACTGTATTTTGCTATACGAGATATACCTTACAGGATATTAACAGACAATAACGTTGCATAGTCTTGGTTGCCGTATTTTTATATAAAAGCTATAGGCAGTCTCACGTCCGCAAAAAATAACAAAGGGCCATTAGTATTGGAAGTGTAAGCCTCATCAAGATAAATAGAAATGTCACGATGATGGATTACAGCTTCAGGCGGACAACGGCTGCCATAATTCAACCCTTAAAATCTGATGTCGCTGGATCCTATGCCCTTGGCTATAAAGTCCAGAATCGCTCGAAATTTTTCTTTAAATTTTCCAATAAAACGGCTGATTCCTGCAAGGCTGCGTTTGTCGTTATCTGCAGTAAGTAAACAAGTATATAGGGGGCTATTTGGTTTTGTGGAAAATTGGTGTTTGCTTTGTATATTAGATATTGGTAATGTGAGTTTATACTACCTACTATACAAAACTCTAGTGTCACGGTATTTGCAACAAAAGTTCTCGGAATAATGTTTTTTATGATTTGGAAACACCGCGTGATTTTCATAATATAGCTATCAAAAATATGGCAAAACAACAGCTGTCGGAGTGTGATAATTTTGAAAAATAAGAGTATTAACTGTTAACTTAACAAAATAGACGATAAACGACATACTATAATATTATGTATCTGCACCAGCCCTAGTTGACAAGTGGCAAGCGATTGTCGTAAACGCAAACAAAATGTATTCGATTTGACATTTAAAGTCATCGCTTCGCTAGCGAATACTAATGTCAAATCCCATACATTTTGTGGCGTTAGCGTTAGCGTTTACGATAATCGCTTGCCGCTTGTCTAGGGGGGCTGTATTTATCCATTTAACATTCTTCAAGTCTCGTAGTAGCTTCTGAGTTGCGACCGGACCTGAAAATGTTAAGATAAAAATATTAAATAAAATGTAACTATAGTTCTACCAGAATCTGATGGCAATTTTTGACAGCAAATTTTCAAAAAATATCCTAAATCATTGGATAAATTTTTATATTTGCATGTTTAATATACAGATTAGCTGCTAAAAGAAAATGATCAAAATGTTTTATTTCAATTACCCCGGTATTGCTAGAGACTAGAGTCAATTTATTTTCTCACTTTTTGCCATCAGATTCTGGTACACCTATATGTATTAAGTACTATTTTGATCTGATATTTCACATTTTCAACTGGGATCAGAAAAAGTGCATAATATGGAAGGTTGGTAATAATAATATCTTATTTAAATGGAATTTAGAATAAACCCTTGTGTATACATTTTCTGTAAATGCTTAATTTTTACTGTCCAAATAAAAATCAATTAAAACTCCTCATTTAGAAAACAGCCTAGACTCGTTTCCTAATGTAGTACTTTTTCATCCTTTTATCTCAACGAAGCAAGCTGACTATAGAAATGGAAAAAATATCTGCAACGTTAGAAAAGCACAAATAGGAAATAATTAAGTTTTTAATTCCAGGCATCCATTAAAGCAGTTGTCTAGAGAAGTAAAAAAAAATTTAAATCACTGCGGAAAAACAAAATGGAAGGCTAAGCTTAGGTATAACTGGGGCGAAATACGCATGTGCGCAGTGCGTGCGGCCGCCCTAGGCGACGCGGCGGCACGCGCGGGGCGGCCGGGTGAGGCACTCGGGGCGATCCAGGGAGGTGGGGTTTTATTTCATAGGTACGGCATTCGGACCATCTTTCTTGAGCGTTTCCCTTTGATATACGAATAATTTGAGGCGGTTTAATATTCTAGGTCGTATATATGTATGAGGTTAGGCCCGCCGCTTTTGTGTTTGTAGAATTAATTAGAGGGTGTTTTTAATTTTTCGTTCGGCTTATGTTGCTCCGTATTAGGCGTTCGTTATAAAAACATAGGATTTCGTTTTTTGTTTAGGGTTAGCTCCGCGAAAACAAACGAATACTTAATGAATCTCACAGCGTGCACGGAATGAAAAACATAAAGAACGTCCTCCTTCATCAAAGACGGCTTGTTCTGGTAAATTCATTATTTTCCTCCTCTCCTACAAACGTTAGAATGAAAATAGCTAAAAAGGAAACTTTTAATGAATTGCTCTTTATGACACGGAAAGATTCTCGGAAAATGCCTTATTTATATTTCATATTATTTTGAATAAGAATGATTCTTTAAAAGCTAGTTCAAATTTTTAATTAATTATGTCACTGCAATAACTTTTTATCTTGTATTTATATAACGTTTTAGTTTTCCGAATTTCCCATGAATATGTTATATTGGAGAACTCGAAATTGGTTCCGTATTGGAAAACAAATTAGGTGCCTGGTTGAAGATGTGATGTGCTTGTGTAAATACAAACTTAGCACTCCTAAGCACCAAGTACACACGCCATCTTACACCATGTAGGTGATAGTGAAATCAGGCCGCATAAAATGAGGGTCTCGTCGTAAAGAGACTTCTAGTAAAATAATCCTCACAAAATACGTCCTGGAGCTCTAAAGCTCAATTATTCACTTTGACGTTGGTCGTAGATAATCATCTGTCATATGACATTGAGCGGGAAAACGTCCAACATATAGTGACCCGCCACTCTCTTTTCGCCGATAATATTCAGCACGCTCATCGTTCCCGGCTAGACGACGGCGGGTCCCGGAAAACTGGAGGCCCAGCGACGGGCATCGACGTGTTTTGAGCGGGGTTTTGTTTGTGCGTAGCGTAAGAATCTTTGAGTGGCATTTTTTGGACATTTTTCCCGATAAAAAATGTTTTTATGTAGCTTTGTTGCGGGCGCAGGGTCTATTGTTTTTATAGCTTGCAATATCATCTATTCTCGAATACTGTAGGCAATAGGCAGACATTCTGTCTTTGACTGCCCAAGCTAAGTAATTTTAAGTATGCTTAAATTATTGTCATAAAATATTATCGACATACCTATAGCCCGGTCACGTTAACTTGACGCATCGCATTGAAATACAAAATGCATTCCAGCGATGCGTCAGGTTGATGTGGCTGTGTTATAATAATATCTTATTATAATTCGTTATGAGTCAAACTCACAAATATCAGGTAGATAATTTTGTTATTTAACATGCCGGCTCCATAATGACGTCATGAATGATCAAACCATGCGTCAAGTTAATTTGACCGAGTTATACTAGAAACTTTGCGGGTTCCTAGACAACTTTTGTACGTCCCTCGGGTTCATATCAAGGAGTGAGATAAATCAATAATAATATCAACGTTTTTTCCCGGTTGGACACTGCTGACTATCCTGCCGACACAATAGATGCAGTTACAGGAATATGTGGCGCTAAAATGCCCGGTAAAAAAACTAGAAACATGGTAAAACAATAAGAGTTCCGAGTACCGAAAGCATAAAGGTATCAGTAATCAGATAGGACTAATACGACATAAGTGATCGAAGTCCATTTGATATGTTTACCCGAGGCGCGGCTCTGTTGTTTCCGCGCTGGAGTTTACTTAAGGTCGTCCTGTAGCTAATTAAATAGAAAGTTCTCGGGGGACGAGATTTAATGGAGTTCGGAGGAGAGCCTTTCTGTTCTACTTGTGATTCTACCCTAAATCAATTTGGACTGTGATGTTATAAAGCCTCGAAGCCCATTATGAGTGACTAGATTGCGAAACTGTCTCTAGCTAGCGTTTTATGACGATTGAATATCCAAGACGTGAGTGGAAGAATAAGGTAAGTAACATGAAAAAACCGTTCCCGTTTTTTCGCTTAAATGGAGGATTAAGGGCCGGAAAAATTATTTGAAATAGAAAAACTATGAATTATATGTGTAGCTAGATATATTAGCTAGGTTATGAAGTAGATAAGTTACAAGTTTTATTAAAATAATTAGGGAAAAAATGAGTTATTGTCCGTATGTTACGAAATGTTACTTGTTCGATTCTTCCACTCACGTCTTGAGAATGATTATCATGTGCAATCAAAGACGAATATTATATGCCCCTCTAAAGGTCCTAATTTTGATAAAAAAGCCTTTCTTCTACATAGTTCGTTACTAATATTTGTATTATAAAATATGTGAAGCGTTCAGATGTTTGGCGTGGACGTAGGTACTTTAAATCCCGAGAAAGGACATAATATAATACTTTTTACTGTGGCAAAATATGCGATACCCAAGCTATAAACGAATGCACAACGGAGTTGTGGGCAACATCTAGTAATATGGGTCAATAACATGTCAATTTTCTTTGCCTTATGTGAATTTAAAAAAAATATGACATGTTACTTAGATTTCAAGTTAAACTTAGAAGAAGTTTAAAGTCTTAGCTTTCACTTCCTAAGTGCTACTGTAGATCTTAGTACGAAGCTGCTGCCTGCTGATAAATTTTTCTCGTGATTGTTTTTCGTGTCTACCTACCCATATTTTTTTCACAGAAAATTGATTTTTTGTGATCTGTTACGAGCTTTGCAGTAAAAAGGTAAATGAAACGTTTTTATTATGTAGTACTTAGATTTTATATACCAATAGAGCTCTATGTAGAGAATAACAAAGGCATTCAAATAATCCCATTGCGTAACGCGCCCGTTTTCGCGTAATTTACAAAATACGAATAAAATTTTATCACGTAATACAAAAAGGACCCGTGGACCTTTGTAAAGGAAAAATGAGAATATTTCTTTTTGATTACAACAATATAAACGACGCCTTTTCCCGTGGTCCAAGTGTAGTTAAAATATTCACATCAACTTACAACTGTAGAAAAGCTACAGACAAGAATATAACAGTAAAATAATATATAAAATAAGATATAACAGTAAAATTGTGTGTATATAATACTAATTAATTAATAATTATAATATGATTCATCTAATCAATCATGATAGGTGAACGTGGTATTCTAAAATAATTAATTCTCTTTACAATCGTTTACTACACAGTTTCGTCAAAAACAAGTTGTATAAAGAAATAATCATAGCAATGATAGATGATATTTTAATATTTTTAAAAACTATATTACGTACTTACTAAATTTTGTGCTATGCATAGATAATATCTATATATTTTGGTAAAAAGTGGGCCCCGTGCGAGTTTCTTACGCTGATTCTTCTCGTCGGATTAGTTCCCGAACCGGTGGTAGGCAGTAGCAGTAACGACGTTCTGAAAATATTTGATTTAAATGTATTCAGAAATAAAACAAATTTTATGTTTATATCAAAGATTATCTTACTAGTTCCTTATACAATCTTACAGCATCGAAAATCTTTGTCTATTGCATAGTTGGGTTAGCTGAGAACAAGGTGGCCTTATGTATTTGAGATACGCGCTTCCGAAATTCCGCGTACGCCTCCAACTCGCGGCAAGGAAGGTAACCCTTTTCCAACTACGGCAAATTAAGCAGGGACGCCCTTTGCGGCTCCAGGCAAAAATTCAATTACAAACTTCGAACCCATCCCAGGAGCACGCCTAAAGGGTGTACGTTTTTTGCCTCTAAATTTTTATGTGGCCCTTTACAATGCCGTAAACAGCGCGTTTTTATGAATTTCCATTAATGCTGATCCTCGGGGGTAGCTATTGTGCGAGTAGATAACAGTATAAATAATGGCGGACAATGGTATGTATTCAGATAAGAATTACGTGTGTATAAGGGTCGGTCCGTATTATCACAATGTCATATTGTAATAGCAGGCTGCAGGACTCACGAACCTTCTTAAATATAGGCCGGTACGGCGGGGTAGATACGACAACCTCACGGAAAACTACTTAACAATAGTAAGGACTTGTAAATGTGCCGAAGGGAACCCCTAACAGTAACCTTTAGCATTTAAATTTTTATTTGGTCAGTAATCAATCCTATAAGTCGACAAACATACCGGATTTATCGAGAACAGAGCAACCATTACATAATTCACTTATTTCACGCAAAACCCTAGAATAATATCCGTTTAATTTAAAGCATAAAATATCTTATTATATTATTTAAAGCTGACTATTTTACAAAATTACCTAAATTTGCCACAAAAAGCTCATCGCATTTACATAATGACTATATTATACTCGAGAGCCGCTTGCAGAATTTTAATGGCGTAATTTTTGTTGATACTTCATACATTGTAGATGGCCGCCGCTTTATAGTACTTTTTATGATTATTTATATAACATTAGTATCGCTAGCTGGTTTGTAGCCAAAAGTAGCTCGAGTTTTGCTGTGTGAACTAACAAGTTATAATATTTTTCTTCCCCTATTGTTGTGTAAAGGAACTTCCTCACCGGGATTCGCATATTGTATTGCAATATTATAGATTCGACTTTGAGCAAAGTTAAAAGAGAAAAATCAGCCAAGTGCGAGTCGGACTCGCACACGAAGGGTTTTGTACCGTAATATAGAGCAACAATAGCCAAAAAATATGATTTTTTGTATAGGAACCCCTCTTAATTATTTAGTTTAATATGATTATTAATTATTGAACTTTAAGTACAGCTAAGTATTCTGTGAACATTTCAAGTGCCTATCTTGGGACAACCTGGAGACAGACAGTCGGGCAGACATCGAAGTCACTAAATAGGGTCCCGTTTAACCCGTTTTTACCTTTTGGGTACGGAACTCTAAAAAAGCGCATTGATGTTGCAATTTATATAATATATATCATTACATAGTTGCACTTTGTAATGCTAGGTTCTTCCCATTCACTTATGTAATGCTCAACTCTGTAAGTCTGTAACGTTACATTACACGCGAATGCTTTCAGCGAAGAGACATATTATTATTATGTATCATACTACATCATAAATCATAATAATATTCATATTATGTTTGTGTAAAGCACTCCTTGCTCACGGGCAATTAAATCCCGGACCTTTGGAAGGCAATTATTATTTTAGATATGAATATGTTTAAAATACTTATAAATCTTATATGGGTGAGGCCGCCAATTTTTGCTGATATGACGCAATTTTGCGAGAGAAAGAAAATCTACGCTGCTTGTGACGTTGGAGCACCTAAACTGTAGGGAATTTATTTCTCTACGCTATCATAGCGTTGAGAAATATGCCGTTGGAGCACCAAAATGATAGCGTAGAGGCTATCATAGCGTAGAGAAAATCAAACTTATCTCTGTAAATAATACACAATGCGGTTTGTATTATAGCCCCAAACATGGCCCTTTCGACTACTCACATGATGCATTGATCGTTTTATGTGAAACAGTAATACTTACATTTGGGTCACAAAAAAACTTCCTTTGAAAAAACTGTGTACACAGCCCGACTGAGGTTCAAATGTGAACTGTCGAGAAATGGCGAATATTACGAGATTTTCCATAAAATACGTAAAAACTCAGCGTTGCCACTTCCCGATTTTACCTTCCCTAACACCCAACGATAACAATAAATCGGTATTATTGATGACGTTTAAAATATTGGGTAGAATTGATGTTTCGAACGGTTCATTTGATTTGAATAAGTTTATAATGAAAGTTATCTTAAGATACAATAAGAATTAGATGAGGCAATAGCCATTTATTTAAGTATTCATAACATATCAGATTTATCTTCAAATCTGTCATACTTACTGCTACAGCGACAGAAGTGCACCTCTTCCACGGCGGATTGTATATTTTAAGCTATTTTCTTACCTTTTTTTATGTTTAATTGTAAATATATTTTTAGACTATTATTGGAACTCAAATAATTCTAATGCATGCTTGAGTACTTTGTTTTCTTCGTTAGAATCAGTTTTCAAGCATAAGATAAACAAAATACTTTTTAAAATACAAAGGGCGGAGAAAAATAATTGCAAAATCAGCAAAAATTGGCGGCCTCGCCCATATATAAAATTCTCTTGTCACAATGTTAGTCCACGAACTCCTCCGAAACGGCTTTACTGATTTTTACCAAATTTTATATGCATATTCAGTAGGTCTGAGAATCGGCTACTGGGTACTTTATATATTGATAAGTGCATTTGTTGAATAAATAATAGTAAATTATTACAACTCGAGACTGACGGCGACCATTGTACGACGGGATAGCGATGGACGTTGCTATGGTAACATTTATAGTCACTTCAAAAAAGTAATATGGGCGAAATAGGTGCTTTTATTATGGCAAAGCCGGGACAGCTAGTTATTATATTTCCCTAAGGTCCTAAGTACTATTGACAGTTGGCTGCTCAGAACGAGCAACCACTTCAAAAATATTCATTAGCGTTTAGTGCCTAACCACTCCTACTTGATGTACACTTATAAAGGCTGACTTATGATTGAGGCACGTGTAAGCGATAGCGCGAGGCAGGTGACATTCAACGCCATCTATATTTCTGATGACGTACTAGACCGTGGTAAAAGTTATCTGGAATTTTCGCGACAAAAACATTCTACCTATGTCTTTTCTCGTTATTTATAAAGCCATAATTAATTAATTTTTAATTAATTAAATTAATTATTAATTAATTAAATTAATTAAAAATAGGGGCGTTCCACGCCAAGCGGACAGGAAAAAATAGTCGATGTCTCCGATTTTGATAATATTTGGATATGTTATACCTACACGTGTTATTAATACGTGTGCCAAATATTTTTGTTATATAATGGCTAGATTAAAAATGATGGGACTTTGAAACATGACTTTTCTATTCGACACTCCGTGCTTCAAAGTCGATTATAGATTTAAAAAATATATATTAGAATAATTAAACCACTGAATTTGTTACTTCATTTAATGAGCTCTTTAAGTGCATTTTTGAAAACAAAAAAAAATGTTTTTTTCTTTGAAAAAAATGCAAATTAATTTTTTTCTCTTGATTTTCTCAAAGAGGGACCCTTTTGATTTTTCTTATATTTTTTGTGTAAATAGCTAATATTCTATAGAACATTCCTGCACAACTTCTATAATGGGCCGGGAAGTGGATTAGGAGCTAGACTGAAAATACTTCCGAAGGGTGGCGTCCAGCGCCATACTGTACTATAGGCAGAAATCGCTAAGTAGTGGAAATTGCCAAAATACTTCGATTTTGATGTGGAGAAATGAACCCTTAGATAAGTTTTTTTAAAGAGTAACATAATTTAAAAAAAAGAAATTTTTTTTTCAGAAAAAAAAATTTTTTTCACGAATTTTTTTTTCTTGTAAGTAAACATTCTATGTCTATTTCTCTTTCAAAAATCTATTAAATGTTACTCTTCACTATATCGAAATTGATGTTATTTGGCAATTTCCACTATGTATCGATCTCTGCCCATAGTATTGTATGGCGCTGGACGTCACCCTTCGGAAGTATTTTCAGTCTAGCTCCTAATAATCCTCATAATCTTTGAGAAAATCAAGAAAAAAAAATTAATTTACATTTTTTCCAAAGAAAAAAACATTTTTTTTTATTTTCAAAAATACACCTAAAGAGCTCGTTAAATGAAGTAACAAGTTCAGTGGTTTAATTATTTTAATGTATATATATTTTAATCTATAATCGGCTTTGAAGCACCGAGTGTCGAATAGAAAAGTCACGTTTCAAAGTCCCATCATTTTTAATCCAGCCATTATATAACAAAAATATTTGGCACACGTATTAATAACACGTGTAGGTATAACATATCCAAATATTATCAAAATCGGAGAGATCGACTATTTTTTCCTGTCCGCTTGGCGTGGAACGCCCCAATAGTATGTTAAACAATTCATAAGAACTGAGAAAAATAATACCAATTTACATATTATTAAACTTATGGTATATTCAGCCAGGCAGATGGCGGACCTACATAATTTGGTTGCGTTACGTCAAACCTAGCCGTCAGATCACGATTACTGAATTGTCACTGAATTGTCATAACCCGACCAAATGACGTAGGTCCGTCAACTGCCTAGAAATACATTTCTTCGATAGTACAATAAATAATCGGCCAAGTGCGAGTCGGACTCGCACACGAAGGGTTCCGTACTGTTATATTAGGTATGGGGCTAAAATTGTGTTTTTTTGTATGGGAGCCCTCCTTAATTATTTATTTTATTTAAATTATATTATTAAATATTAAAGTACGAATATAATTAAATATTTTATTTTTAATTTTTAAGCTATCTGTTGCCACTGGATTACGAGCAAAAAAAGCCAAAAAAATCACGTTTGTTGTATGGGAGCCCCCCCTTAAATATTAACTTTATTTTATTTTTTAAACTTTATTTGTTGTTGTAACGGCAACAGATATACACAATCCGTGAAAATTTCAGAAGTCTAGCTATAGCGCTTCTTGAGATACAGCCTGGAGACAGACAGACAGATGGACAGACAGACGGACAGACATCGAAGTCTCAGTAATAGGGGCCCGTTTTTACCCTTTGGGTACGGAACCTTAAAAATACGGAACCCTAGTATGGGAAGTATTTGAACGAAAAGTGCGGAGTCGGTATACTAATTGATACTTTGTCTCACTTCCATTAAATTACTCTTGTGCGGTTGTGGGAGGTCCGTCTCTATCGGGGGAAATAATCGCTGCAGATTGGAAACTTCAATTGTTTAAAACATTGGTGGAACGTTTTAAATATGCATATTTTAAATTCTCCTACTTAATCTCTTTGTGATAAAAAATCTTTTTTTTTCTCTATCACAATATACTGCCTGATTAATTGATGGAATTTTGGCTTCCAATTTTACAAACGACCGAGAAAAGAACTTTAAATAACTACTTGGTAAAAAATCCATTTCTATAAAATATTCACTTTATCTATGAATAAATAACCCTCGCGTATGGATTCTCCGTTTATATTATTTACCCGAAGCTCGAAGGCGTGAAGGGAGGTACATAGTATATCATTAAAATTTCAACCAACACGAAGGGACAGGTTTTAATGTACTCTGCGAGATAAAGGGTAAATCCCTACGATTTACGCCACGTCGCGTCGTTAGTCATTACGCATTCCCGCGAAGGCTTTGAAGGTGAAATTACTGGCCCTTGAGGGGAGGCTTAGGGTGGCAGGGGCTGGGTAATAAATGACGCCGGACCGCGGACCGGAGGGACGCACTTGTCAAACTTTTTGTGACAAATAGCTGTAAAAGTGCGTGCGCCTAATTCGTGGACCGGGTAAGTGGTGGTAGGTATAATTCGGGTAGGGTCCCCGATAATTGCGACAAATCTCGGTAGACCAATTTCGATGTAAATGGTATATTGTAATTAATGTTGATGATTTGTAGTTATAGGTATCGAGTGTAAGAGCTTTTCTAAGCTATATTGATGTCGAAGGTATTATGGACAAAGATGCCGATAGACAAGGCAACCAGAGAAAAATTAAACAGCGCCGTTTAATTATAGCACATGCTTATGTTGTAAAACGTAATTAAACTGCGTTTGCACTCATTTCTTTTGGACATCATGACTATACTAATAAATTGTGTACTTTAATAATATTCATATAACCTAGAAGCAACAAAAATAAAATCGTTGCATAAAGGTACATTGTCTAAAGTGTTCTATGTTTTAAAAAGCGGATTGCGCAATACCTATAAAATTTAAACATACCACGGGCTAATAGGAAATGAGAAAATTAATTAAGTGGGGGGCAAACACAAGCCAATATGGCTGTGTTTGTTTAGGGCTGAACGATTGCGCTGCAGATAGGCTTGTTTTCATAAGATTTACTCTGTTTGTACGACAAGGTATATCAAAGTGTATATTGTAAATCCTTTTGTTTTTACAAGCTTTGCTTTTTTATGTTTCTTTTGCGCGTGTCAGAAATAGCTTAGACTTGCTAAATAAAAGTATTGTATAAATCATAAACACCAATAAATAAAACGTAGTTTATACGTATTGTAAGTACGTAATACAATTATTCACTAAGCTTTTCTTCATTTCCAATTATTAAGCTGAAAGAACTGATATTATACAAAAGGCCAAGAAGCGTTTTAACCAAATAAATACTTATCTTATAACGATCTTTGTTCGAAGTACTCAGAGCCAACTCACATTGACAGGAGGCAGAGTGAAGGCTTACGAAAAGAGAGAGAGAGTGAATCCCCTCCATCAGACAACCCACCTTATGTACAGTTACATTTAAACTTTAAAGCAATCCCAATGACGTATCAACTATCACTCAGCCCCGCCTCTGACTACCAAGATTTGTATCTAATATCATAAATACAATGATTCATAGTTACAATCATCCTGAAAATCATTATAAATCAAGTATTCAATTATAACACTTTTATAATAATTTATTAACTGTACTATCTTTTGTAACAAAATTATCATAACCGGAAACAACAATAATTATTGTCTGTTTAAAGAAAAATTGACGTGTTCAAAAATAATGTTATAATATTATATTTGTTGTCCAAATATCATGAATTAATTGTTAATAATAATTAGTTAAACTCACATGAATTATTGAAATATGTACTTCTCATAAGAATTTCAAGTTAAATAACAAAACAATAAGACAAAACCATTGTTACCATTATACATCATTTTATTTATGACTATTATTGAAATAATAGTCATTTATATTCATCTATATTTTGAGTAAAGCGGGTCGTACCTCATACGCGCATATTTTTGTTTATAAAAAAAATAAATAATGACGCATTTGCTGAGTTTAGATAATTGTAGGTATTGTGTGTACTTCATCAACCTTTAAGTACCTAATCAAAATTGCTAAGCTTTAGTCATACATTGATCCCGATTCCCAACTCAGGCAAACAGGCTCTAAAATAAAGCCTAAGTTACAATAAAATCGTACACAAATCCACTTAATGCGTATCCTTCTCAATAGGGATTAAGGTTTCGTGAAATGGAGCGCAACCTTAAAACTTGTAGGCGTCGAAGCCGGTCCCGTATAATCCAATTTACAAAAGGTGCCCCGCCCAAAAAGGTTTGGCTCCAAAAAAAATAAAAAAGGTTATTTAAATAAAACCCGGCACCCACGCTCTGTGTCGCATAAATTGCCTTCATTAATTTCCGGACCCGCGAAATATTGTCTTGAAAGGATAATCAAATACAAAAACAGGGAAATGGCGGTGCGTCATTTCCATACATTTCTCCTCCTCCCTCTACACCCCGCCTTCGTCCCGTTTTGTCCCCTTTTCCGCTTTTCCCGACCCCTTTATGAGTCCTCCAATTACAATTCAACGGCCGAGCTTAAGGTTGCATTAGAGAGAATGGTAATGGCGGCAATTATCTTTATAACAAAACTCAGCAGCGAAATAAAAATATATTTTATTTTTCCCTCATATTTTGCTCTTATTATGCCTATTATATGCTATGGATCATTTTGTAAAAACCCCAAGTGTGTTGTTTGTTCTCAACTATCTAATATTGTTATGCTATAATATAAGGGGGCGTCCAGTGTCCACAAATTACGTGAGGTGTTTTTTTGAATTTTTTGACCCCCTCTTCCCCCTGGTGAGATTTCGTGAGATTTTATTCAAAACAAATCTTACGTGAGAATTTTCATAAAGTGGGTTTCGTAAACGTTTGGTTTGACAATCAGTAGATTTTCTTTCGAACGAATTTGTGAATGATCTTAATCGTATAACGATTCGTTTACGAGTGACGATTAAATCTTAAGCATACGTACAATCTGTCAGATGGATGAAATGGACCAAAATAGTATTATTTTGTTGAGAAAAAAATTATGTGAGATTTGCCGAGACCCTCCCACTCCCCAATGTGAGATTAGATGAGATTTGACTCAACCCCCTCCTCCCCTAAACACCTCACGTAATTTGTGGACGCCCCTAATAAAAATAGCTTTTTAATGATTATATTTTGTCCGATTCAAATTTTAAGAAAAAAATACATCAATGGTAATAATTTGTTGGAAATTTTCTATTACTCGCGAATACTAGAATGCGTCAACCAACAAAGAGACTGCAAATTGATTGAGAGACATAAGTTGATGCTAAGTCGCTAGATGAAGCTCGCAACTTCGTTGTGCCAAAATTCGCCTATCACGCGGGAACCGTGCATTTCTACTGAAGTAAAATGCTATGTTCTTTCTAGGGCACAAAGTATCTCCATACCAACTTTCAAAATCGGGACAGCGGTTTGGGTGTAAAGAGGTAACAGACAGGCAGTCAAACTCATCAGCATCACACATAGCATTTATTAATATTAGTATGGATTAGTCTACACATTCTGCGATCTAGATGTAACTAAAAACTTGAGGTAGCTACAGGACTAAATAATTATTGTTATTTAAATATTCTAAGGAAAAAGTAGTTTTCTCATGCTGTACCTAAAAATGTGGAACGCTTCAAGATAAAATAAAAAGTAGATAAGTAATCTTTGGATGTGTTTACAGCGGTTAAAACATATTTTCCAAAACGCGTTTGTGCAATTATGGAGAGGCGACGAAATCTACCTCCGCCTGTATATAAGCGCCTCCAAATCCCTCTACTTGAAATTTTGCACCAGCCTTATAATATCTATCTATTTAGAGCACTCAACAACAAAAAAACGACCGAAACGTTAGCACATACGGCTTAAATTCAAACGCCGAGTTCGAGAAAGAACGCCCGAATAACGCTGAAATGTAATGTGAGTTGTATTTTTAACGCGAAAAGGAGGAATTTTATATGTACACTTTGAAATGACCCTTTGAGAAAATACGCGTTATGCAATAAAAACATTTATTTTGTCCGTTTGCGAGTAAATATGACTCCTCTTCCCCTTATAGTGATTTAGTGCGCCGGAGATCGTTTTGATAACTCTTTCATATTTCGCTCGGCGAAGCGTTATCTTAGCAGAAATATGCAACTTATAACATTTGCTTTTTAGCTCCACGCTCTAGGATTCCATTTGTTCTTAAAATGTTCTCTTTAACTGCAAAGATAATAATTTATTTGAAGCTTACACGTACTTTGAATTAAAATTTTGCATAATTATCGTGTGTGCTGTATGTATGCTCTAGGCAATGTTTAGTGGACCTGTTAAATGATTTTGCAGAATATAAAGTATTGATATGCCCGCAACTCCGTTGCGCTGAAATTCGTTTATCGGGAACCATACATTTTGTACATCTAAGTATATCCGTTCCCGGGGCTCAAAGGATCTCCACACCAAATTTCAACCAAATCAATTCAGGGGCTTTGGCGTAAAGAGGTAACAGACAGACAGATGGATACACGGACAGACAGACAGACACACCTTGGCCTGGCTAAGGTTCCCAAGCCTAAAGCCCGTCACAGATTTAGCTATAATATATATTAATATATTTATAGCAAGGCATATTATTCTATACTAAATCCACATGTCACAGAAATATATATTATAGCTGAGTGTGTGTGGAAAATTAGTATAGAAAATATATATTAATATGCCTAGCTATAAACATATTACCATATATTATAGCTAGGACTGTGACGGGCTTTATTCCGGAGAAGCAAATTTAAGATTTCGAGACGATTTTATGGCATAAAATATGCAAAAGGCAAAATATTTAAATACTAAAAAATATTTTTTAGTATTTAAATATTTTGTTGCAAATTTACTATTTATTTATATATTTTTTAAGTGTTTTACTCTATTTTTTAGTGTTTAAATATTTAGTAGTAAATTTACTATAAAATATTTAAACACAAAAATATTTCTTTTAGTATTCAAATATTTTGTAAAAAAAAATGTGCAGGAACCTAGATAATTACTATTTTAAGCTGAAAAATAACACAAACATGTTAAATATTTTCGTATGAGAAAATTATTTTGGTATTATGTATGTATGAGAATTTCGAGGGTAGCCCGGCCCCTAAAAACGTTCTTGGGTAGAATTAAAAAATGCATTTTTTAAGAAGCGTAACATACTATTGAAATTGCTTTTAACTAATTTTCTATTATGTAATCAGGCTTTATTTGCTATGGATAATACCTATAAGATAAATAGTATTTTAAATAAAAAGAAAAAACCGACTTCAAATTTTTGTACGTAATTAAGAATTTAAATTTCCTATCTCAAAAACTATTGAACCGATTTTGATAAAACTTGCAGTATTCCCTAAGTTGAACAATATCTAGTGCAATAAAAAAAGAATCACTAAAATCGGACTTGTGGTTCCGGAGATATGCATGCACAAACATAAAAACATACATACATACATACATACACTCTTGAAATTTGGCACATTTGTTCAGAAGCTGTGATAGATTAACATATACAAAAACTGGTCAGTTCTGGAAATATTACATTCTTACGCGTCGAATTGATAACCTCCTTTTTTTGAAGTCGGTTAAAAATGAGGACTTCTACTTCACTTTTACATTTTATTTATATGTACTTACATTATTATAATACTGTAGCATCGAATCCATGTATACGCAAATTGGAATTAAAGAATTTGCCAAACATGTTCACCAACAAAAGAAAGATCGTTATAAGCAGACGTGCAACTCGCTTTTACTCACTATTACATTGCCATTTGTAAATTAGTGCTATTGAAAGCGACAAAAAAGTTATCTCGCGATCTCAAACCCGTTTTTGCAGCACGCCGTTTGCATTCCGCGTACCTGCAGCAGCTCGCAGCTCGCTCACCCCCCGCTGCATACAAACCCGCCCGATTCAAACGTCATTGATGCAGGGTAACGAGTTCTATAGATTATTCTTTATTGAAAAAAGCGGATTTCATGATTCGCTTTATGTTAACTTGTTTTATTGAAGCGTTAAAGGGAAATAAGGGTTGAAACCGTGATGTTGCAGACGTTTATTGAATTATTGGTATGAGATTCAGCTAAGGTTTTATTTAGATACTGAGCTTTTTTCAAACGTCGATGAATTTCATTTCATCGAAACATATATTTTCTTACGTCTATAGTGATCAAAGAAATTGAAATATGCTTCTCATTCAGTATGCTTCTCATTAAATTTATATTTCTTTCGAGAATTTTTTTCAGGACCGAGGTGCTGACCTCAATGCGATCGAAATATCACACAAACTAAAAGGAATAAAATATATTTTAAGGCCATCCCCCGAGCAAACGACCTTGACCATACATTTGCCGCGTCGCCGAGATCGCACCAAAACCCTATTTTTTTTTACTTATCTTAGTTCAAAATTGACCTAAAAAATTTTAAAACGTGGAATAAGTAGCTTATGATATTGTCGATCTATTGGCGTGTGTTTCAAATAACAGTAATTTGTAAATACTAAGGAGATGCTGAGTGTATGCTTGAATTTTAATAATTCGGCTTTACTTTAGAAGCTGATATCATTAGTATAATAAACAAAAATAGAAAATTTAAAACGTGGAATGGAATGTTGATATACTGAAGATTGATGATGTATTTTTATTATAACTTTGTAGTTTTCAAATTATGAGTTTATAAGCCCCTAAATACGGTAAATTACGGAATCTCCGTAGGGAACGCAACTTTTGACTTACGACTCGAACGTTGCGGTGACTACGTTTTAAGGTGACGCCGCGTTAAAGTAAAAAACCGTGTTGGATATGTTTTAGATTGCTTGTTTTCTAAGAGAGGCTGGTCTGGCCTCTAATAGAAAACAAGCAATGGAACAGCAAAAAATTGAAAGGGGACAAAATGGTTTTTGTCGCGTAATTTAAAAACCATAAATACATTTCATAATATAAGCTATGGACAAATTAAAGTGTATGCTTTTTTTTATGAAATAAGGGGGCAAACGAGCAAACGGGTCACCTGGTGGAAAGCAACTTCCGTCGAGAATGGACACTCGCAGCATCAGAAGAGCTGCAGGTGCGTTGCCGGCTTTTTAAGATGGAATGGGGTAATAGGGGAGGGTAGGGATGGGAAGGAAATAGGGGAGGATAGGGAAGGGAATAGGGTAGGGGATTGGGCCTCCGGTAAACTCACTCACTCGGCGAAACACAGCGCAAGCGCTGTTTCACGCCGGTTTTCTGTGAGAACGTGGTATTTCTCCGGTCAAGCCGGCCCATTCGTGCCGAAGCATGGCTTTCCCACGAATATGCTTGAACCAATCTATGTACAAATTTTGGAACACTCTCCTCTGTTGGCAAAATAGGAATCCCTTTTTTTACAGAAGCCTTTTTGATTGATTATTCTGTGTTATAAAAGTTGACCAATCGTGTTATGCTATGGGTTATTCAAAGACAAAGACATGATGAATACTGACAATGAACTTCAATTTCTTAGCTTTAGTTATTGCTGAGAAAAAATCAATATCGCTACAGCCAAATTATCAAGGCGTAGCCTTAATGAGCGGATAAAATTTTAATTGATTAATTATTTCTCATTATAAGAAACACAGAAAGCCTGATTACTTTTGATAAACAAGCAGCCGATTTAAGCTTGCATATTTTCATTAAAATGATACGCCCGTTAAGATCTCATTAGCAATAATGAGAGTGCATCTCTAATGAACATTCGGTTGATTCGTTACGAAAATATGTAACAACCGACAGTCAAAAAACAATGTGCGGCTATTTTAAATTGATAAAGCTTTCATCCTTGCTAGAGAAAAGTCTGTCAATAGAAATTTCTAGGTACATACAGGGTGTAACAAAACTAAGTGATAATACTTTAGGGTGTGTATGTGTTCCTTATAGTGAGTTCACTGTGAAAGTAGCAGCGCTGAAAGGCCATTTTTTTCACTTTTATATGGGCAAGCGCCCCAACGTCACGAGTTTCTCCATACAAAAGTGAAAAAAAAATTGGTCTTTCAGCGCTGCATTTTCACAGTGAACTGTGAAAGTAGCAGCGCTGAAAGACTGTGATGAAGGAACACATACACACCCTAAAGTACTATCAGAAAAGTTGATTCCTATGCAGATGGCGGACCTAAGTAATTTGGTCGCGTTACGTCAAACCTAGCCGACCGATCACAGCTAACATTGAATTGACATAAGCCGACCACATGACTTAGGTCCGCCATCTGCATAGGAATCAACTTCCCTGTTAGTACAATCACTTAGTTTTGTTACACCTTGTATATCGCAAGTTACTGTGCCAAATATGATTAAAATCGACCTGTCTTGTAATTTCTATATTAACAATTCTATGTTTCTTGCTACTATTCAAAAACCAAACATTTATTTTAATTGTTGATTAACTGATCTAAAAAATAACATTATATTAATTAAATTTCTAAGTATATAAGTACAAGCGAAGGGAAACAAAAGAAGTATAACTCCGGTTACCAGAACAACGAAAAACACAGATATGTGATGCAATTTTACCCGGCCTTGTGAAATACAATACAAGTTAACAAGTAAATAACATTAACCTAGTGAGAGGCTGAGACATGTACCCCTTATGTACGAGCAGAAAAAAGGGTTGGACCCTTCGCGCCGAGCTCGAGTCTGCAACAAAGCGCTGCAGCAGTTATGTACATTATATTTACAAGCTGCAGCTAAACTTGCGAAACGATTTTGCACACAAAGACGTAACTTTAAACCTGTTTTTGGGATTTTGATTTTTTTGCATTGAATAGTAAACTTTGTTGTTTAGGATTTAAGGTCTAAAAATGCATCTGTTATGATTCTTTGGCGATGGTGGGGAAGTGATTTATATATGAGTACATTTTATTTGCAATTTCATTCGATCGATAATCTCTTTGGGAGCGCATGGTGATAAGTGAAACCAAAATGTAGTGCTAAAGTAAATTATTTCAATATTGTGTTCGAAATGTTTAGGTAAGTTTTTTGGTTATTTTTAATGGAAGTTTTCTAAAATCAATAAATTTAAAATCTCAAAGGTACTTAATAATTTATAGTATTATTTTCATCAAAGAAGAAAGGCATTGTTTATTTGTATTCCCCGGTATGTCTCATTTTCCGTATGAAATTCGCGTTTTCCGTATCAGGAAACCGCATATTCTTTTATTTCGTCATGGGGTAGACGCACGCCATATGGGCGATGCAGACGCCACGCAAAATGACAACAATCCGACTGAGACAATTGTTGTTGTGTACGAAGGCAACAAGCGTTTTGTACCACGTCCCTCGCCTTGTCACTTATTTATAGGAAAAATCCCGTATCGCCATTGTGTCCTAGGGCTACGATAGGCTCATACGGAATTTTTAATTCTTACTCCATGTATTGTGTTGTATACATCTTATATCTTTAAACGAGAAATTCTTGTATATATATAAATATATAATTGGAATCTCGGAATCGGCTCCAACGATTTTCATGAAATTTAGTATATAGGGGGTTTCGGGGGCGATAAATCGATCTAGCTAGGAATCATTTTTAGACAATGTCATTTTATTCGTGTTTGTCGAATACCGAGCAAAGCTCGGTCAAATAGCTAAGTAAATAGTAGTTCTTTAAATATTCCGAGAGCATAGTCTAGTTTAACGTTTATAATTTTTTTTAAGTGATGATAAGTTTTTACTTATCATAAAGCATTGGTAAGATATTACCTAGTTACTTTAACAAAAGTATTAAATTCTATTATTTCTGCAAACGACTTTAAAATTTATAATATTATTGTCACATTCAATCTAAAGTTGCAAAAATCGTCATGTGCTCATATTTTTGTAGGTACCTACGATACAGTTAAGTTTAATGTTCAATCAAGACCTAACCTAAATGGCCCTCGATACATTTTTTTCAATTGTTCTTAATGAAAAAGGTGCCTATTTTAAAAATAATATAAACAGATCTCCTTGATTCGGTATGTTTGTATATCTATTTGTTGCGAGAAATTGGTTGAATAATTTGCTATTAATATAAAAATTGTTAAAATAATCCGTGATCTGATAAATGCTAAAGAAAGCTCAGCAACGTCCTGAAAAAACGCGCTTAGGCCTCCAAAATTGCGATTCCAATAACCCAAGTAAAACTTTGTTCCAGAAGTGAGACATTGCACTCATCAAAAGGTGAAAAATGGCGGGTTCCGAAAACAGAACAATAACCTCTAACTCGGCCACGGCCACAGCAAAAAGACAACAGCGCCCACCGTCCGACTCCATCGAATATTCTTCCATCGCTGTAATTCACCACTTCATCTGTATCGATTCAGCTTCGGCGAAGTGAAATCAGGCACGAGTCGAAAATGAAATTTGCAAGTTTGTTCTTTTTTTTAAATCGTTTTTTTTTTTAATTTTGAACTTAAACTGTTAAAGTTTCAAAATGAAAATCTGTACTGAAACCTACTGGCCACGAAATGAAAAAGACAAATTAACGCGTGGATACGTTTCATCTCAAAACTAGAGTTAAATATTAATATAAACTTATCTGGTTATTACTATATTATCATACACATAACATTCTTAAAAATTGGGCCTACATACATGCCCCTATTTTTAATATATTACTAGGTAAAAAATGTTTGCAATATTGTGATATTTTTTTGTAACAACTAAAGTGGCATACCTACAATATATAGCAGCTTTTACAATTATAGCAATGTCTATTTTCGGTGATTTACTGAAAAACCATTTTGTTACGTCAAATTCTGTGAAAATGGAAGTGTCTATTATATTAGCAATAGCCATTAACCTAAACAACATTTTTTGGAAAGCACACATCTTTGACAAAAATATGTTTAATTTATTTTCCGATATCCTTTTCGATATAACTTAGAAATACATAAAAAATGTATAAATTTAACCAGAGCATGAAAACTTATTCTAAGATTCTCTTCCACCCATCAGGCATAGTAAATGTAAATCAAATGTTTTTAGATTTTGTAAAGCAATTTTTGGAAGTTAAAAAATTTCTCACATCCCAAAACCTGTTTATTTAAATAAACAATATTTACTAATTTCTGTGAATGCATTCCGGCACAAAACCAAAGGTCACGATTTTAAAATATATACGAAATGAGAAAACCCTTAAAAATTTTAACATTATTCCTCAATCAACTCACAAAAGTGCTTGAAAAACAATCAGAATTATTTAATTGCTGTAAAAAAACTTTAACCTCGTTTTGTGTACAGGTTAAATTTTAAAAGAAACGCGTAACCACACAAAAAACCACTAAAAATGTTAACATTATTCCTTGGCATAACTCACAGAGGCACTTAAAAACAATCAGAATTATTCAATTGCTGTAAAAAAACTTAGAAACATAAA